>OX352262.1:12335279-13542304 GCA_947086405.1 Esperia sulphurella | reverse complement strand
AAACGATAAATTAAACGCGGATCCACGTGTAGTACATATATGTACCAGCATTCGCAACGCAATTTATCTTGTATTTCTTCTGTTTCGCTCCGAGATAGATACTTATTGCAGAGTTTCTAATAACGTAAGAGCCGAGTCCTTAACGTTGGTTCTCGAATTGGTTTTCTACTTGTTTCTTCGTCTGGACTGAGGTAACTAATATATTCTAAAGTTCAAAAGTTTATAAAAAGTAAAACTCATTTTTTTAAACGAACTGTTAAAGGAATCTAAGAATATACATTTTTTAAAGCATAATATATTATTTCTTACAGAAATCATGAATATTTTATCGTGTTGCTGAGGTCAAATAATAGTTAGGCATTTGTATATCTGGTGTTTGACCTCAGCAGCTACAAAAGAAAGAATACTGTGTTCGAATTTTATCAGGTTTTGTTTTTCTTAGCGTTGGATAGACCGACGACATGAAAAATAAGTCTGAAATCTTTTTACTAATACTTTTGCACACTATACAGTTAGACCGCACATAAATGATTTCTCAGTTTGACTAATACAGTCTGATAACCATATTTAGTACTTACACCATAGCAGTTATATAAAGAAGTATCTGGATGAAGAGGGTGATGGAGTGGGCCTGGTAGCGTTCTTGAGGATCCTATGTCTGTGGACGTCCACAAATTACGACACCTTGAAAAATGTTATGTTTTTTACGCGAGAAAAATGGTACCTATATACTATGGGCTCCGTTAAAATCTATATTCTTATAGCAAGGATTTTTGTCTGTTTGTTCGACGTATAAACTCGAAAAAGGCAAATTGCCCGGCAATTATAGAAAAATTCTGGTCAAATACTAAAATAAAATATAGAATAAAAACCGAACATGATGTATGACGTACACTTTGCTAACTTTTTTATAAATGGGACAATTACGGGCTACGCCGTGGGCTAGAAAAAGCTAGTTGCAGTTTAAAAGTACTATGGTCGTTGTGACAATGTGCATAAAATATTAAAGACCTGCTTAAACTTCGGCAAGGCATTACGAAGTTAGATAGTTCCGTACAAGATTAAGGTACTGCGAAGTTTAACTTGCTCCTGACATAACTATCTACTTAAAACTTCCTCGTTCACTATCATAACATGAAAAGTAGCACCCTTGTTCTGTGGTAGCACCCGTGGTGGGGGCCGCTGTAGGCTCATGCACCTCGCGGCTATTTGTAAAAGTCTAAGCTCCCCGACCTCGAGTCTCGCAGTCGATAGCTTGCCGCTGCGAACATCTAATTTTATTTTGTTCTTTTTCACAAAATGAAATGAATAATCTTTAATAAGAAATCCAGTTAAGTAAGAGCATTTTAAACAGGGTGGAAAAAACGAACGCTAGCTGGATGGAAATACCTTAAAATTTTATGATATCAAATTTTTCTCAAAGGCAAATTAATTTTATTTAAAAAATTATAAAATACTGCATTCATAAACTTTTAAAATGTCGTGTGCCTGATCCGGTAACGAATTTGACACAAAAAGCACAGTGTATTTTTAAGGCACTAATGGATAGGGTAAATAACATACACTTAAATAATAAAAATCTTTATGTAGTAAAATGTTACATTAATTTATAATTCACAAGTTATAAATCAATTCAATTGGAAGAACTTAAAAGTTGAAGGTAGAACACTTTACTCAAAGTAGATTTTATTTTCTTTAAAAAATAGAAAAACTGTATACACGGATTTATAAAATAACTAAATTTTGATTTGGTTGCAATTTTGATTAGCTATTGTCGACGACTACTCAATTTTGCCTGTTTTATTTTTATATAAAATCCTTTGAGTAAAATATGATATTTAAGAGGGCTAATTCCAAACTCGTTTGCCATAAAACAACAAAAAACAACAAAAAACAACAAAAAACAACAAAAATTAACATGGCGTTGGCTCCACATCTTTGTTCCTTCGAACTTACCTATGTATGCGAGAGTAATGTAAACTGCGCTCGATGCTTATACAAAGATTTTGCTCAAAATACAAAGTACCATAATAACTTAACTGTTCAGTTTAAACAAACGTCCTTATAAATTCATTGTAGGTACCATCTGTGGATATGGATTACGTTCATTCTTTAGGTAATAAAACAATGAGCCTCCAATCCGGAAAATTTAGCTTTCAACTTGAGATTTCCATTAAACAAAATGGTGTTTATTCTGCTCGTTGTTTTTCGCAAAAATATTATTTATGTTGGATCTGTTTACTTCGTTAATTTCTGCGAATTGTTCTATGCTTTCTTGTTTGTTCAAACATGTTGTTTGGACTGCTCAACTAGATTCCATTACATTGATTGAAGGGAGTGGCTCCAAAGGTAGTTTTGTGCAAACCAACTACAGCCTATAAAAGCTTGGACAAGGTCTCTCCCGAAATTATGGGGTGTTAATGTCCACTACGCTGGGCGGACGATTTTATAAAATATTTATATATACATATTTTCTAATCCCAAACTAAGTGTTTTTCTGAGCCGTGGGAAGCAAGGATAGGACAAATCATCAATATAACACCCAGACTAGGACCATCATGTACAAATTGTACGCAGTTAATTTTTTTTAATAGGAGTACCAGAGCTAGATACATTTAATACCAGGCTACAAAAGGCCATGAAACTTTCAGCTGACTACCCAGTGGTCGAAACCCAAGGGGGCGATAACCTAGAATCCACTGCGTGTGTCGGACGGACTACAGTAATACATTGCGTCTACAGTGGCTTTCTGAACAAAACTTTTATTTCAGACAGAAACTAATTATATTTTTTACAACTTATTCTTACTTGCTATTGATCACGGCTTCGCCTAGGTGGAATAAGATATTGTAGCTCGCGGGAATAGTTTTCCCATGATAAAAATTAACACATGTTCATTTCCACGAAACAGGATAGGTATGAAATTTTTTACGGAAATAGGTTCAATAGCCGTGCAAGTGTAGTAAACTTACATATTTATAAACAAATTCACTTTGGATTTATAATATTGGTTAGGTTTGGAAAGTGTCAGTATCTTTCTAACACATCGAACCTATAATATTACTTGTTTCTATAAGTGTAATTTATTATAATAGAAATAACGCTAAATTGAAAAAGAATGATTCAATTTTGATGATTTAAAAGTAAATATTGATAACTAAATAGGTATTTTACGCAAAGTTTTAAGCAAAGTTGTGTTATTTTGTGTTTTAAGCATATATTATGCATATTTACATGTGAATTTTTCACCCTTCATATTAGTTTAGAATCTAATGTAATAAAACAAATTGTATATTAGTTTTTTTAAATTCGTTTATTTGAACTATTGACTTTTTCTATTGACAATATAACATGAGTTTTCCAGAAATTGAATACGGGTACTTCACTTTTCACTAAAGAACACAGTATGAGCTAGACAAGATTTCGAAGGATAAAAATATATGTTACACATCATACAGTTGTCTAATTTCAAACTAGATTTTCTCCAATCGGACAATTAACTAATATAACATATACCCCAGCACCAACTTGTATACATTTGTCCCTACCTAGTGGGAATCGAACAGACGATCTCTGGTGCTCAAGTCTAACGACAGAGACTAGGGCAGCGTGGCGATCTTGAAACATTGAAATGATTAAAACATACACTGGAAATATTGTTATTGCATATAAATCACAAATCAATCAAAAGTATAATTTAATACAAATGTAAAATTGTGGTTTTATTGCTTAGAGAGATATCTTACAGGCACCTTATGTGGAGGAGAATAACAAAAAGATAGCGGCAGAGTATTGCAGCTAAAATAATATAATGGGTTTTTGATGAAAGTAGAAATTGTAGAAGTAATCACTGCTTTTATCTTTATTGTTTTAAAAGACAAACATTAAGTTAGCTTGGTGTCTAATTAATATGCTCTTAAATGTGAAGTACGGGTCGGGTTTAAAGTAAAGCCGCGGGGCGTGGGCTAGAATTATTTCATATTCTTCGTGAGCAAATATAGTGCTACCAGATGTCCCGCTTTTGGCGAGACGTCCCGTTATTCAGCCCTGTCAGGATGTGTCCCGCCTACACCGGTGGTAATCCCCTTTTTTATCTAAGTAGCTAATTTGGTGCTAAGTTGCAACTTTTTTTAGAAAATATTACTATATTTTTGTTCAGTATAATAATATAAATTTAGTAGTTGTTAATATTGATAGTATGAGAGTACATAATAGTAGTAAATATTAAGGTTTGCTTGATCTCATTAAAGTCTGTGGTTTTGAATAAAATGATTGTAGGTAACCATTGTTTTGGTTTATGTCCCAATTTTTTCGTTCCGGTCCCGTCTTATTTTTTATTTAAGTCTCGGTATTTGAAAAAACGGCAACACTAGTCCTATCATAACCTAATATGCTTTTATGTTATCGTTAACATTATCTTAAAATAAACAGCCTCTATACGCACAGTTTCATCATGAATATGTTAAAAGTTAACTCTAAACCCAAGGCCGTAACTTTTCCGGCTTTTGAATATTAAATATTCAATTGAAATCACTTTCCATACAAATGCGTAATGGAGGGGAGATAAAAACTGAATATATAAATCTCTAGGATTAATCCTATTAAGGAGAACATTAATTTCCTCCTCTTAGTACAGGTGGTAAATAATAATAATAATAAATAAAAATAATAATATAATCATAAATAATCATATAAACTAATATTAATATTCTACAGTTGCATTTGTCTAGGTTTGGACTATAAACCTTAAAAAATTGAAAAGACTTTCAAGAAAACCATTAGGTAACTTACCCGTGTGATTTCTGGATTAGAATAGAGCCACCCCCAATATTCCCGTGGGTGTCGTCATGGCGACGAAGGGATCGCACCAGGGACGGGCAGCAGTGTTCTTCTGTGTATATTAAGATCATTACTACGATTACCAATCCGCTTGCCAAGCGTGGTGATTATAACAAATCCAATAATGGTGGTATTCTATTGGGGAGGCTTATGTTCAGTATTTCGGATGAAAACAAAAAAAGGCAGAACTGATATTATTATGAAAATGTACAGTAACTAAAGCATATTATTAAAATTCAAATATTATTTTTTGTTAAATAGATTACACACAAATTCATGACAATGAATTCTTTATATACTGGAGTCATTATAAAATAACTTTTGTTTTATAACTTTCGAAAAAATTCGCCTTTTAATAAAGTTTTTGAGACGCCAACTTATAATTATGTTCAAGAATTTCTGATAGTCAAAAACCGAAGTTTTAACGAGCTCGCTTACTCGGCGTATATTTCAAACTCACACCAACACATTAATAATAATAACTATATAGTAACGCGTATTACTTATAAGTTATAAGTAAGCTATTATTAATATATGCCTTGTAACTTAAAAGCCCTATGATTGTGATTGTAATGTCTACGTCGTAGAAACAGACTCGTAGCCATCGTCGTAGGTTCGTAGCTCTCTGTAGTATATTTACCACCGCTTCCGTCCGCGGTCTTTCAGTCTACGCGCGCCTCTGAAGCTGAACGCACGCTCCGTCGCGAAATCTGCCAACACAAATATATACGTAAACAAACGCATATGTATGTGACAGTTGGAACTGATAAAAAATACTAGCATGCAATGTGACTTGGGTATTACTGAACTTCCACAGTCGGATAAAGGTAATTTCCATGGAGTTAATTTATGTAGTTGAAGATAAGATGGCATGGTTGGTGTGAAAGAAAGTTTTACGAGGCTCTTTTATTTGGCGGATAGCATTGTAAGTGCGATGCTACAAATCCCAACAGGCTTTCTGTAACAGATTTTTTGTACTCACCACATACGTTGAGTTAAAATTAAGTCAACTTCAACACAAATAATTAAATGGACCTTATTGTCGTTAAGTCATGTCTAAGTAATAGGAAGGTTTATAAACCATTAATCACCATGACATTGAAAACGCATAGCTGATAATAGCTTAGCTTCAAAACGTATTATCGTAATGTGACATTTATCAAAATAAAATCATTTAAAAATAGTATAAATACTTAATTTAAGATTACTTTATCATATGTTTTAATCTGTCTATATAAATATTGAGGTTAGGTAAAGTGCTGTTTATAATGATAAAATTCGCTTGCTTTCGAAAATAGATACAATATTTAGAACAACTAGCTTCAAATTTATTACTCAGATATTATAACATATAACCATGATATTCCATTAAATATTATTCTTATTTAAATATATTTATGTTATATATAAATTTTAGATTATTAATTATGCTTAATTTACCTGAATTTACGAAGTCGTGTTTATGCATTAGTCAAAATAATAAGGACTACATTTTCATTAAAATTGTTAACGAAAATTGTACTACACCAATGCCCTAAATAATAATATATCATAATTTATAAATACAATTAATATTTTGTAAACTGCAAGTTCAGTGTAAATGTTTAAAAAGTGATTTTTAAATCGTCTAAATCATGAATAGCTTAATTTTAGTTTAGCTTAATATATGCACACATCACATTTTTAATTCACTGATAAGTATTCCTTACACTCACACGCCAACATTTACATATCGTAAATCAGCAGCTAACTTACAAAAACATTTAGAACCGTCGCAGGTGGAAGCATGTTGAAGCCCTACTATGTAAAAGAACGCAATTTTTATGCTAACTACACGACATTAGGGTTGAAAAGGAGGTTTAGACGCTCCTTGAGTGCTACTTGCACTCACCGCTGTCATCAACGCCACCTTATTCATGTTGTAGACTAAAGTTTTGTGGCTTTCTTCTTGAAAAATGTTTCGTAATATATACATTTCATATTGCGTAACGTTGAACGTACATATTCGTAGCTACATACTATTGAAGGTTGATTATTAACAGCTAATTCGTCAAATGATTGCGTGTTTTCCGTGGCGCAATTTATTTACACGTTTAATAAGGAGACACTTAATATAGTATGAAAGCTGCTGGAGTTAAAAATCGAATGGTATAATGCGAAAATAATACAACGTATCTCACATTTGTTACAGTAACACTTTGTTAATAATCAAGTAAAATAAAACTGTAACGTAAACTGTAAAGTCAGAACTTTGAAAGCTTTTTACGTCAGAATAATACTCCTAGTCCATGAGAAGGTAACAATACGCGTGGCATTGGAACACTTCGAGGATGATCAATATAAGACTCCTGTAGCGCACTCAAGCCTTACAAGAAGTGTAAATAAAGAGCTGTTCTATATATCTAGTACCTGTATTGACTATGGGGAAAGAACTAGTCAATATAGGTTCATTTATAAGTATAAGTAAAAGAACCTTCGACATTATTTATTACAATCATTAATACTGTAGACGAAAATACTGCTTTTTTTCTGTTTCACATAGTAGCCATCGTAAAAATAAGTCATTTAAAATTCTTAGAGATCACTTTCTGCCAACAAACTGTATTACAGTTTAGTGGATTCTTTCCCATGAATTTTTTGATTGATTTCACAATTGAAATAATTAGTTAAGTAACGGTTTTAGCTTAAAATTGATATCTAGATTATTAAAATAGAATTATTGGTGATAAAGAGAAGATAGTAATTGATAATATATATATATATATATATATATATATATATATATATATATATTATTGATAGGTATCCCGTTTGAGTAAAGTCCTCCCTTGGGTTCACCATACATTTCTGTCTTGTAGCATCCATCCATACGAATGGTCTATAAGTCACTTTTTGGACCAAACCGTTTACGTCAAATTAAACGTTGAAAGTCAAGCAAATATTTGACAAACTCACCCTGAATAGCTTGAAGAAAATGGTTCGAACGTACCCTTTATAAATAAACCGCTTGGCGGACCAAAGTCCATCTCTCTATCCATGTGCAGGTTGTCAAAAATCTCAGAATTTCTACTCTAGTTCATTCAGGTCTATCTGAAAAATATAGGGGTCTTCGCGGAATAAAAGTCATTTTCCCGAAATCAAGGCAGTTTCTATTACAATAGGATATTTTTGAGATCTTCTGTGGGGAAAGGCGGAAGGTACCCACGTAGTGGTGGTCGGAAAGTATTTTGAGTCATCGTCATCATCATGATGATTCCCCACAGGTGAATGCAAAAATATCCTATTGTAATAGAAACTGCCTTGATTTCGGGAAAATAACTTTTATTCCGCGAAGACCCCTGTATTTTTCAGGGTTGTGCTCCTGCAGTGGAGACAAAAATAACCTGATGATGATGTCTCTCTCATCTGCCGGAGACAGACGAAGGATTTGGCCTACACTCCCCGTTCTGGCCAGACGGATTGGGGAGGCCTGATTCATGTTTTACAATGTAATGTATATGTATTTTGAGTGATAACATTAAATTGCAGCGACAAGATAAGTACCGTTTCAAGTATGTGGTTTATGCGAAAAACTGGCTAATGATTTGTTATTGTTGTTAATTTTTACAATAAATCGTTTACAAACATACATATAGGTTTTCACATACTATAAAATTAAAACCACTGCAATTTCGAGGGTCAAAGCTTGTTAAAGCTTGTTACTATATGAAAGATGACAAGTAAAGAGGAAGACCTTGTATTTGTAACCTTGCACGCTGCTTCGCATATTATTAGACGACGATCGATCTCCCGATTTGAAAAACACCGGAACGAGATTGTTAATGTGTTTGCCGCCTCTGAAAAGTTTTACTTTGTAACGATCTTCAAAGTTTGGAAATCCTCCTCGACTTTCGTTCCGAATAGAAACGAAATTCTAAACAATTACACGTTTAAAGTAACTTCTTCGCACAATTTAACTTTTTGAAGTATGTATTATTATTTTACGGTGTGTTGAATGGGCTCTTTCCTTCTCTCTCTTGCAGAATAAAAGCAATATAAGAGACTAGCTTTTATCCACGACTCTAATTGAGTGATACTACTTTACCACAATACTTTAGAATACCTAGCCTACTAAGTAATTTTGTGCGTTATTCTTTGACTTATTTCTTTGTAATCATAATTGATCGACTCCTTCGTATGATAGCTTGAGGCTTATGTAGAAAATCCTTTCTAAAGACCCAGTTAAATAAGGGTTTTGATGCAGTACCGAGTTTCAACTTACGGTTCTTTTCATGTTCGTTTTACATTCGATTTTTGCACTAAAACCGTTACTGCTTGGGTCCTTTTTTTCGTAGTTCAATGGTTCGTACATTTAAACCGCCTTTCCGAAATCTTATAAATATAATACCAGTGCTAACTAGAAAGAGGGTACAGTTAGACAGTTATAACTAGGTAGACAGATTGACAGACATCGAGTATGTTGTTTTATATAAAGTGATATATAATGATATAGTATACTGAAATAAACCCAAAAATTTATCAGCCTGTCGGATTTTTAAATATATTTTTTGTATATTGGTTATTCTTTGGTGTCAGTGTTATGAAAACAAAATGGACTGAATTTAATGGATATCGATTTCACTTGGCAGGTTATTAAATTTAATCCCTTTTAAATTGAGTTTGAATGACGATAATACTTGTTTGTTTACGAAATGTGCGTGTTAATATAGTTATAGCCTTTATTAAAATCATAAAATAAAGAAGAATTCATTTTTGAATCACATATAAAGTGATAATAAATAAGTTATATTAAGTACCTATTCGTCCTAGAAAATTGTATTCGCTAGTAAAACCTACTTACAATTTTATGGTTCTTACTTTACTTCTATGTAATACTTATTTAATAGAATGGCTAAAGTAATACAATGAAAAGCAAAATAAAACTGTGTCTAACTACAATAAACAATGATTGAAAGCGAGTTAGTGTTCGTTTGATATAAAATAAAAGAACTTGGAAATACGAGATAAAAATGCAATTTAGTGCTGCAATAAATTACATTGAACATAGAACGCTTGCCGGAAAGTTTTAGTGTTCGGTCGACATGAAAATCACATTAGCAATACAATTTTTGTAGGTCAAGCTTAGTTACACGTATAAATATATATTTTAACTGACTAAGGGCTCGTTTACTAATAAATTAGCAATTTTTGCTTTTGAATGCCAATAGGAGTGGTGGAATTATTGTAATCGTGCGAAAATTCGAAAATTTTCCATACAAATGAATTATAGATCGATCACGGAGTTTTCGGAACTACAGGTGAAGCTCTTCCGCCGTGAGTTTTTGAGGTGCGACTTTAAATTGCATTTAACTTGAAATATATTGTGAAATTTAAAATACACACTTTTTTTTAATCTTGAACATTTAGTATAATGATTCCCTTTCATTTCTGATTTCCCAATATTATTGAAGGTTTATGTTTACTTAATGGCCTTATTTTAATTACATGATGAACAATTACTCCTATAATCTTACTTTCTTATTATTATAATTAAAATAAATATTTTCCCGGTAATTTTGTTAATGAGTAAGTTGTGCGGTCTGGCCTTACCGTTTATTATATCGATTTATGTGAACACATGCGAGCAATTTGTAAAAAAATTCTGACATCTATAATTCTAATAAAGGTAGTATCGCTAGTCAGATCAATAACAAAATCCCAATCATGAAGCAACTGTCCAACACAGGATTTATGAAGAGTGAACTTTCCAATATGATTGATTTGTTATTGAGTCGTAGCCTGCCTCTTGTGTAAGTTCTGCAACATTTGATGTTTGTTTGTCGACAGATGAAAGCGTGGACGGCGCACGACCAAGACACGACACTGTGGTGCTGCCGGACACTCAACGTGAAACACGCCGCGTACGCAAGTGCCCTCTATACCTTGGTGAGATAAATTATATTTATCATCATCATGTCAGCCCCTAGAAGTCCACTGCTGGACATAGGCCTTCCCCAATGAACGCCACCACACCCGGTCCTCCGCCCTCCGCATCCAGCCGCTACCGGCCACCTTCTTTAGGTCGTCGGTCCACCTGGTGGCGGGGCGTCCCATCCTGCGAGTGCCGATCCGCGGTCTCCACTCCAGAACTCGTCTGCCCCAACGGCCGTCGGTTCTGCGGCATATGTGGCCCGCCCACTGCCACAAATTATATTTATATGTAGGTATAAAAGGGTTCCCCGACTGACGACTGATTTGTCAATATATTTGCCGTTCTACGTTCACTGGTAGGCATAGGCCTTCCTCACCACACCGCCTTCCGCATCCAGCCGCTTTCGACCACTTCTTTGGATCTCCTAGGCCACGAATAGTAGGGCTACCGGTAAGTGGGGAGGGGAGACGGTGTATGGTTTGCAACTCATGGGGGACTTTACAAATATCGGCCACGTTAGGTAGATATGTTGGCTGGTTATGACCCCCATTATTGCTTGCAAGAACCTCGTCCGGCAATCAGCAGGGTGCACCGCGTGCAAATGAGGTAGCATTTTGTTATCTTATAATAATCTTATAAATAAAAACTTAAACTTCGCGAGTCTGTACATTGAAGTCATTAGCAAAAAAAATTGGGGGTCTAAGGATAAGTAATAGAACACATTTCAATCATTTTTGGAATTTTTGTCTGTTTATCTGTTTCTTTGTGCACGCATCACTTAAACACTACTGAACCGATGTTGATGGACTTTTCACAGAAACATATTGCTTAAATCTATTTAACATATAGGGTTTATTTCATTGCAATCGGTGCAGTGAATCAAAAGTTATGTGAAATTATAGTTTTCTTTTCATATATCTTCAATGTACAGACACGCGAAGTTTACGATTTTATTTATTAGATAAAATAAATAAAACACATAAGATCGTTTTTTTCCTCCGGATATAAAACCGCGATAGGAATAGCGATACAAGTAATCTCAGTATTACCAGAGAATACTGAGATTACGTGTAATATAGTACTATTGTACTACGTAAAGAAGCGACACTCACTTTCTCCCTTCAGTTTTCTGTCGTCCGCAAAATAAAGCATGGCTGGCAGTACGCAAGTGTTGCTTTATGCCTTGGCGAGTAAACACAAATATAGTTTTGCTACGCGTACTACGCCATAGCATTTACGATAATTACATGCAGCTGTGCACAGCTCGTAACCCTTAGTTTATGTGCTTGAGCCATCCGTGCAAAGCTAGGCGACTAACCGTGCTCAGCTGCGAACTATATAATTTTAAGCTTAGCTAGTACAGCGTACCCAGGTATGTTGTGGAAGAGAATGACAGCCAGTCCATGCGCTCACATTATGTTAATATTTTATAACTACCGAGCGATTCATCATCATATCAGCTCATAGTCGTCCATTGTTGGACATAGGTCTTCCCCAATGAAAGCCACCACTCCCGGTCCTCCGCCCTCCGCATCCAGCCGCTTCCGGCCACCTTCTTCAGGTCGTCGGTCCACCTGGTGGCGGGGCGTCCCACCCTGCGCGTGCCGATCCACGGTCTCCACTCCAGAACTCGTCTGCCCCAACGGCCGTCGGTTCTGGGACAGATGTGGCCCGCCCACTACCACTTCAGCTTGCTAATCATTTCGTCTAAGTCGGTCACCTTCGTTCTTCATCGAATCTCTTCAATGACTCATATCCTTCAAAGAAACCCCGAGCATAGCCCTCTCCATAGCTCGCCGAGCGTCTTAGAACTTGCCCACCGTCAGTGTCCACGTCCACGAGCGATGATCGAGTAGGTACTTCTGATGTCCAATACAAATTAATTCAATAATTTGTATGAAGCCCTATTTTCTTAAACCTGCTTTCCCAGCAATGACACACTGTCATTTTGCGAATTGGACATTTTGCGTTTTGAACGTTTTGCGCATTGAATGTTGCGCACTGAGTGTAGACGAGCCAGACATTCCGTAACTCCAGACACTTTTTTAAAAGTTTATTTTCTTCGTACATTTAAAATATACTAACATATGTCTTGTAATTGGCTTCACCAGTATTATCAAAATTATCTTATACATATTTTTACATGCTGTAAGAAAGATTTCCTTATATAAAATATAAGTTCATAATTCCTCGTTCTTTATGTAGAGATTAGACATAGCTTTCATGATCAACGTTTATTAAAGAATAAAACCAATTGTTTCCAATAATTAAGAATTGTTCGTATCTATTGAATAGATCTTGGGAACAGTCTATTTTGTAGACCTCATTATAGTAATGTTATCGAGTAAAAGCGTGATGTTTTTGAAAGAAGATGTAAATAAAGGAAACACCGGGCCATCGTCATGGTATTGTCTCGTTTACACATAAGGGGATACACATTACACACGATTCGTTGAAGCTGTAGGAATAGAGAGAATATACACCGCCTTTTGAGGAGTGTTATAAACAGTGACTATCCCTTAATATTACTTCTATGTAGGGTGGTCCTAGTTTACGGGGCGTCCGAGGAGCGTCCGGGCAGTCCGCAGGTTTTAAAGTTTTCAATAAAAACTTGATATATAACAATTAAAACTATATTTTTATTTTACTGAGTAACTTAAAAAAAAACTCGTTTGACATAACCAGGTTGTAAGCTCCAAAATCCGGGGAGATGGCAACCCTATGTCGATATCTGTCTTCGTTACCCTTTTTTATATAATTGTTTTGTTCCTCAAACAAAACTGTGGGCCTATGTTATTATGAGTCATAATTTATGATATAATGTATCTGCCTCAGATAATAACCGTACTTACATAGGATTTTAACATACATGTCGTGGGCGTGGGTCGAATTTCAGAGTTCCGTTCTCAACTAAATATCAAAAGACCCTGTATCATAAATCTGCTACCCTTTGATTCTGTCAGCGTTACATTGAACCCTTTAAAATGGTATGCAAATGCCACAATAATAAATTGCGTAAGGATGTATTTGCCACTGCCAGTCTTACTGTGGCTATTCTGGACATGTCTTATTTATAAGGCCAATAAATAATAATAAATAAAACAAATTATTTATTCATCATTCCAAAAAATACATACAATAACCCCGCCGAACTGTACCTATAATAAAGTTTGTTTGATAAAGCCACGTGATGGCAGCAGAATCATCTGTGTAATAATCTTCATATATTGCGATCACCAATACATCTAATTAGTGTAAAGTAATAAAAAATTAAAGCATCTCCGTTTCTTTTGAGAGAGGCATATGGTTGATTTTAATAGGCAATTCAAAATCGTATTTCGTGTTCAACCATTTACATGTTAATGAACAAAGATGTTATAGTAACGTATCGTTTACTAAATAGATACATTTTCCCTCTGGCATGTATACATACGTCTGGTAGTCGTTAAAGCCGGCTCGTTTGTAACACAAAGCCAGAAGCCGCCCAAGAACCCTTCTGGCGTACGAGAGCCGTTCATTGGAGCTCCCCATGAAATGCTGATTACGGCTTATAATTTGTTTTTGCGTTGTGCGATACTGCACTTGTCACTTCCTAGTGGCTTTTATCTTTCCTGAGGCTAGATACTTACTTTTTTTATTAACCGACTTCAAAAAAGGAGGAGGTTCTCTATTCGACTCTATGATTACATCCTCAGTTATGAATTGATTTTGATGTTTCTTTTTTGTTTGGTAGGATATACTTCAGAGATGGTCCTATATAAATTTTGTCGAAACTCTTTGCAATTATCAGCTTTCGTTCAATGTATTTTATCTATTCTCTATTAACCTTTTTAAAATGGTCGGTGCATATGATTAAAAAAATTTACAAAAATTTTACTCCTTTAATGTTTTATCATCATCATCAGCCTAAATACGTCCACTGCTGGACATAGACTTCCCCAATAGAATACTACTTTTGGTGAGTTGTCCATTGGGCGATTTGCCATAATCACCACGCTTGTCAGGCGGATTGGTGATAGCAGGAATGATCTTAAGATACATAGGAGAACGCTGCTGCTCGTCACTAGTGTAATCCCTTAGTTACCTTAACGACACCCACGGGAAGGATAGGGGTGGCCCTATTCTAAGAACGAAGAAGGAACGAAGAAGGAACTACACTGCCCATTAATGTTTAGCCCAGCCAAATATACCTGGACATAATCGTAGACAATCATCCGACTAAGACAGGTCTTCTGCATCGGCTACAGAATTAAAAACATAATATTCCATTAGTAGAAGAAGACGTGATAATGACGTTTGGAACTTTTGGCACAGAGAAGTGTGTTCTTCTCTTAGATTAAACCAAAAAGAAGAGATTCACTTTTCTCTTACGTTGCATATACGAAACTATATAGACTTCATGCACTAGTAGGTACATAAGCATACATACTCACATATGAAATCAAAGTTGCGTTCTAATCAAGCAATCTAAAGAGCAAAGTAATGTATCGTCCTCTATTTGGTTTGACTTAAGGTGTTTCTGCTTATACAGGGTGGAATAGAAAAGTGTCATCAGTCAGTTATTTCTTAACTAATAAATATATCCAAAAAATTCAAACTAACGTAACTTTTAGGTGACCTGATGCTAAAATATCTTTATTAGTTAAGAAATAATCGGCTGGTGATACTTTTCTGTTCCACCATGTATATCTTAATAATATCATATTACTATGAGATTTTTTTATGGACACAAACGTACAAAGGCGAGCTTTATGCCGAAGGCATTCTATACCAGTTGACCTTTCATTCCAATTCATTGGAATTGCATTCAATTACATGAATAACGGAGGAACGTTTGTATGATGTTCGTTAGAAGTAATCTCGGAACTACTGAACTAATTGTAAAAATTGTTTCACGTTTCAAAAGTCAAGGGCGGTCGCTAGTTAAGTACTTATTACTATAAAAGCGTGATTATAATCCGTGCCCCTCGCATTACGACGTCAACTCGTGAATTAAAGTACGCATAAAGAAACTAAGTAAGCGAGTAATGCTTGAGATTCACTTCTCTAAACGCTTTTGTACTATGCTACTTGGCACCAGCAACTTTCAACGAGTTCTCACGAACTTCGCCTGCAGTTCTAGAGGATCACCCACACGTAAACTGCGCTTGAAATGAAGTTGAACTCAATGTAAATAGTTGTTCATTCTTTGTGAACCATTATTCGTTCTACTACTGGGTAATAGATATAATTTTTGCTACGCCACTCAAAACGGGTCCGGCTGAATTTGTACCACGAGCTTTTTTCAAATTGCTCCGCTTTTTCCGCGGAAAGGAACCAGTTGGATCGCTTTGCTCATCGTTGTTCTGCTCTTCCACACTTTGATCAGAGAATAGAAAATATTACTACGTAAAGAAGCGTCACAAAAGGCTGTCAGTACATTTTACGGGGCTGTCGCCCTAGCGCGCTACGATCATAATTATTTAGTGTTCCAAGTTAATCAAGTTACTTACATAGTTATAAGGGTTTATCAAGAGTTTATCAATTTACTAACACTCTATGGGCAATGCCTAAATGAAATTATTTGTACCTATTTTATTTTATTTTTCTACGCCAGCGCGCTATCAACCGGCGCCGAGGGATCGTCGCTATGTTAGAAAGAGAAGCACTTATGTTGTTGACGTATAAAGTTGTCCCTGTCTCTATCAACGAGTGCAGCAGCTCTACAATGAATATGTACGCACAGGCTGGTGCGCCTGTAGAAGGTAATTTAATCTGTGCGCTTTTATGGAGAGTGCTCTGATTAAAACACAGCTGTATGTATGTTCCGTAAAGTCCAAGTTACCACTACTTAGATCAACTGCAATAGTCCTAAAAATAAGTTAATCTGTTTTGCAGGATATTACATAGGCATTGGGGTAGTGGCAAAAGTCAGTAGCAAGGAGATTCAGTGGCTGATTATACTGAATCTTAGAGCAACGAATGCATAACCAGTTTAATAGATTTCTTTTAGGATTTAGTAACACATAATAATTTGTAATGTTAAGTGGTCCAAGGGGACGAAGTCGCGAAGCATACATTGTATGTAATACATCGAACAACACATTGGTACAGGTCGATACCGTACAAAGCCCAGTATGTGAAGTGGTATGGGATATGATGTGTTTACAAATAGCACCTTGTGAATTTAAAACAAGCCCTTGTTTTAAATTCACAGAGCTATGATAAAACGCATACAAACACGAAACGTAATGCGCCGCAGCCTACCGTTGTACCTTTGGCACGCATGAGAGTAGCAAGTCCCCAGGGTCGCCATCTCTAAAATCTGCCAACCATGACATGTATGCTGCCGTACATGTCAACAGAGTTTTTTTAAGTTACTCAGTAAAATCAAAATAGATTTAATTGTTACAAATTAACCTTTTATTCAAAACTTTAAAACCCGGAACAGAAATAAAATCCCGCCCGGACGCCCCGCCCCGTAAACTAGGCCAAATCCAACAAATGGCAACTCTTCCTCCATGTTGCATTATGTGGAAACAAGTTTCAACTAAAAGAAGAAAGTAGATCGTTTTGTGCATAAAACTTAATTCATTACAATCAAATCTCATTTCTATGTAAAATTACATATATAATAGAATATTGAAAGATTTTTCACTCAGCCGCCATTTTTCTTTCAATTTTGTAATGAAGCGACCAGAGAGAAACGACACCCATCCATCAACTCCCTTTCCCTCCCTTCCTTCCCTTTGTTTTTCGGCGTCGCAAAGTTGCTTTTAATTATGTGCCTTAAAAAAAGTTTTTCGTCAACATCTTTCATCTTTCTTTTGGATATTTTGTTATCGCCTTGTAGCCAAATTAGGTGTGTAGGTTGTTGTTTTAGATTATGTTTTTATAAACCGACCTATGTTGCTTTAATTATGAACAGAAGATTTTAGGGTATGGTCGGTACAAACCGCTGCTTTTAAAGTACTTTGATATGTTTACAAATAGTACCTTTAGGGCTTGTTTTAAATTCACAGATCTATGATAAAACGCAGAAAAACACGAAACGTAATACGCCGAAACCTACCGTTGTCCTTATTCTGATATCTTATTACAAAATAATTACTACAGTACATTAATAAGTAAACTCAGTGAGTACCTACCTAGTCTATAAAATAACACAACACAGCTACATTAAAAAAAACTAAAAATCGACTACGAAAATTATAAAAACAAATTTTTATAGTTAAATTTTATAATTCAAGTTATTACACATTTTAACATTAGGTGAAAAGGACAAGAGCCCACTTATGTTTTATTGTAAGTTATATACCTATGTATAACTTTAAATTTAATCATATTATATTTTCTTTAAACTCTTTTGTCGTGATTTATTTTAGAAAAAAAGTCGTGCGTCTCACTATACATCACCATATAAGTACTTAGAAAGGAGTAGAAAGCACAACCTGGTGTGATTTTTTGTTATAAGAGAGTCCTTTTGTCGTAATTACAAATTAAATAGTAGGTATCTATAGAAAATACTATAAAAACTTGTTTCTTTTTGTACTCGAACGACTTACCTCTGGAGACTGACAGCAGCCAATGATTAAATGTCTAAAATGTCACAAAACATAACATAAATTAGAACAAAGAATTTGTTTTTATTATAATCAAAAACACTTCGCCAACTTTTGTAAGTGCAAAATATAATTTACACGGAAATTAAAACCTAATTAATTTTGTAACAAACGGTAATCGTGGGTCAGACAGTGGCTCTCAATCATAAATTACAATAGAGCCGGTCTTGAGAGCACAATTCGGGGTTCATTATGAGCTATTAAATTTCCGCCAGGAGCACCGAGACCGTAATTGAACAATGATATTGCCCGTTAGGACAAAGGGATCGCGGAAAATAAAACAATGCCCAACCGAAATTGAATTCCAGATATAGTAACAAAAAAGTGTATTCACAATATCTGGTTCCTATGTTGCGTAAAAAGAGCGCCTTTGAATAAATTATAAATATTCTTTTGAAGAGGTTTTCATTGAAAGACTCATCTGTTCCAGAAGTTCAATAGAAAGTAAATCGTTGTATCATATTTTATAAGATTATGAAATGTGATACTAGGATTTAATTCCTATTAACTAGACAGAAACTCGAAAATGTTGCTTAAGTTGATGTTGAGGTTTCCAAATCGAGCTAATGAGTATTATCATACAGCAGGATTTTTGGCGAAGGTAGCTCCATGAGGAATCCTGGAAATGCTGGCAGTAAATGAAATATCTATCTGGTACCAGTTTGTAGTATATTGTTAATAGATTATTTTAAATGAATAACAAATACCGAGTAGATAATAAGAGTTGTTTTTCTTCGTTAACTAGGTTACCGCCTGGTACTCGATTATGTTGATTACGTTATCACGAGTGGCGCCTTTTGTAATTAGGCTCCCGGAAGGGTCGCTTTCATTGTCATACGTTATATTGTATACCGTTTATTCACTCAGGGTCAACTGAATTAATGAATGGTCAACATAGACGGGGGTTGCTTTCCTCGATGTATTGTATACCTATTAACAGCGAAGGTGTTTATGTTTGAGTATTTGTGTCTTTGTTAGTCGCTCAAAAAAAAGTAATAAAAGCGTAAATGAGTTTCCAAAAAAATCAAAAGTTGGGCTTATCTAAACAATATGTATCTCGCTATGGAGTGGTCACTGAGTAATGTTAATAGATATGGTACAGGCCACGTTCACCTGGGCCGTAATCGAATTAAGGCATTTCTATTTCCCGCGAATGAACGGGTAAAAGCAAGTAATATGTAACTCTGACCCTAAGGGAACGATTGATAACATGACTGTAGGATATTATTAAGTATTCTATGCTATAGGTACCTATAGGAAATTTCACAATAGCTGGTACAAACAGAATAAATTAAATTAATGTCACATATTATTTATTAAAACTGTATTTTTAACCGACTTCAAAAAAAGGAGGAGGTTCTCCAATTCGACGGTATGTTCTTTTTTTGTATGTTTATTACGCGATTACTCCGCCAATTGTGAATTGATTTTGATGATTCTTTTTTTGGTTGCTGGGTCATACTTTAGTGGTGGTCCCTTATACATTTTATCGAAATTGCTTCAGCGCTTTTTAAAAATGACAACAAAAACAAAAAAAATATATACACAGATGTCGTTTTGGTTTGTGGCTCCCTTCAGCAAAAGATAAAAAAAAAAGAATTCAATGCTGTACCTACATGTACAAAGTGAAACTAAAAGTAGAAAATAATATTTTAATTATTTCAAAGCAAAGAGCATTAAAGGACAATTAACGAAATTATTGATACCTATTTAAAATTTATAATCAGCTATTTTTTGAGTTGGTGCCAGCCAAAGCAAAAATAACCTCAATAGGTACGTATATAATCATCAAATGTCAAATATAACGAAAGTATTGGCAAACGCCTGTAAACTAACGCAAAATTGTTTAAAATAATTATCGATCGAATTTGAAGCTATTGAATTTTTAAACAGTTAAGATCGTCATCTATTTCTAACTTTAGCAATTAAAATTTAGGATTCCTGTGGTATTGGCACCACAGGCAGTGCCAGGTTATTTATCTTTTGGGTTTACTCATTTTTAAATATACCTATTTAGTGTATAATAAATCACCACAGTAATCATAAATGTTTGTGAATAGAACTAACTTATCGATAATTAAAATAACTTCGTACAATTGAAATGTCCTTTGCACTTCTGCAGCTATAAGGTTTTCTCTACGGGAATCCACGCGGGCAGATTCAAAGGTTATGCTGATATTCTTTGATTTGAGCGACATTTCTTCGGTGTTCTAGTGGTACAACCCAAAACTTTACTCCATTAAAGCGTGGTCTCCATATTTATATTCGTCGTATACACTTGACATTGGCAAAATTCTATATAATATAACGTTTGTTTCAGAATATATCAATACTGGTGGTGCTGTTGTATAGTTGGAGGATCGGCGTCAATGCAAAGAGATACAAAGAGCTCGACGACGTTTATTATGGTGAGTTTTAAAGCAAATAATAAAATAGACTTACGTTGCATCGTAAGAAATTTTATATTCATTTTTCTAGCATTTTATTCCGTGGCGCTACTTACGGTTTATATAATATATTCCCATGGTAAAGTGTATACCACCAAGTTTCTCTAAAATAAGTTCAATAGTTGTGGAGTGACTGAGTTGTAAACCAACGTCTTAACATCCACACTAAGTTGTATTGAGGCGAGTAGAGTCGCGCGGGGTCACTTAGAATTACACAAAGTCACGAAGAGACACGTAACGTCAAGCGTAGTTACGCGTCAATAATACTTAATTACTAATGTACCGTAGTAATGACTAAGGAGTTATTAGAAATCTAACGGATTTCCATCATATTTGGAGAAGCAAAAGCAGACTTGTGTGCAGAATTGCAAAAAAAAATAGGAATGAAGAATTAAATTTATTGCTCGTTGATTTGCGTGTTGGACTCGAAATTTTACTTACGCGATGAAGGCGATGCGTCTCTAAAAAAAGTCCCTAAGAATAACTCAGTCGCACAAAAGGCCGAACGTGAAAGCTCAATTAATATTATTTCTTCAGCCTCCACAATTATCAGTCCGAAGGGACTGATTGATGGCCTAATAAGGACTCAATTTGTAGCTGAATAAGGATGTAATAAAATGTACCAGAAAATGTTAGGGCCTTTAATTATTTGATTTGATTTCCCGTTCGGTGGTAAAGTATGAATTAAGTAATTGTATATCAGATATATATATAAGTACATATATACTTATCTAATCCCTAAGATCTTAGTACAGGAGAAAATCCTTGTACTTACTGCTACCGAGTGTTACGATGTAACATGGTAAGTATATGTGTATGAGTATAAAGTTTTGGTTAATACACCTCCATGAGTGTTCTCTACGGGTAAGTTTGTGTTGCAACTAAAAGTTAAAGGATATTAGTTACTTTAGAAATTTGTAAAATGCATGTGAGGGGCGGGGTGAGAGGTGTGGGGATGGGGATGGGAAGGGAGAGGGGTAAGGGGCAAGGTTCTTGCTGAAGTGCCGACCGTGTCGATAGCGTTGCAAAGATTGTAAGATACTATAATAGCCTGCCGAATGATTGCCTTCTTAACGTTTCATGACTTTGAATCCTTATACGTTAAGGTTGTCTGGAAGATATCGTTTATAGCGTAAGATAGCCTAGTTTGTATACCGTACTCTAACGTTTTGTATTTTTGTTATGTTTTTTGATGTGCATTAAAAGTGTATTTGAATTAAATTGAATTGACTACGTACTTTTTCATTTTAATAATTTATACTGTTGACAGTAGCACATTGCATATACACGGTAACAGATGCCACGGCTACCTAACCATACCATCCGTCTAACGTCTCAGGATTATAAATTAAACTCACGGTAGTGTTGCAGAAATAGGAATATGTGACAACTATCGATAGTTTGCTGCCACAAAATCAGTCGTACTAACTGTAGACTTACCGATATTGTCGTGACGTCAAAACGTTATCTTCATTATCGCCAGTTTTAACCCAATATGAATACAATCGATAGTTTGCTTTGACTAGTATTTTGATAGTAGAGTTTTAATAGTATTGAGCAGGCGCGGGTACAGGGTTTGTTTGGGAGGTTAATAGTTAGTAGATATTAGTGAAACACATGTCTTGATCTAACGATGTAATATTATATTTCTGCACTTCAACTACCATTTCCAAACGGGGGGTGGGGGGGGGGAGTAGGGGGGGGGGAACCTTCCTGTTTCCGCGCCTTGTAGGTATTTAGATATTGGACAAGAAATTATATCGTAGCATGCTAATAAAAATATAAAACAGAAAGAGGGAACAGAATGCAAAAAATAATTAATGTTCTAAACTAAAGAAAAAACTATTTTTTTTACATCAATGTCTTTTACACTACATCTCGCATTCTTTTGTCCTTCGAACTCAAATTCTCCATGTGTATTCCCATGCCACCATAGCGTAATGGATCCAGGCAAAAGAGCAAATACCGCATAAACAATGTCTCTGACCCATGTCAAGAGGATAACGACGTGTGGAACATTATATATAAGAATCTTTGCCTTATTTATTTCACTCAAACAACAAAAAACAACAATAGAGGTACGGGATTTGAAAGTTTATAATTTGTGATTCTTACATAACTACACTACACCAACGGACCATTATACATGCTGTCCTGTAAATAACGATAGGGAGGGTACATGGGGTCCAGCCCTGTCAGAATGTAAAATTTCAAGTTGTGTGAAAATATTGCCGATTTTTGTAGGTTTTTAATAAAAAAAAAACGGTAATACTCGAAAACGGTAATTTTACAGAATATAAAATTTCAGTTACCCCCAGCTTCATTTTGGACGTTTATTAAATAAACAGCCTATTATTATTATTATACTCGCCCTACCATAATTTCTCATGAATCAAAGGTTGCCTGGAAGAAATCGTTGAAAGCGATAAGGTCGTGATTGTACACTAGATTCACCCTTCTATGTTACTTTTTTATATATTTTTTATACATACATAATGCTCACGACTTGGTCTTAAGGGGTATACAGAGACGACGCATTGTCACTTTGCGCGATTCTGACACACCTCACCAGCCTCACTCACATTCATCAACCTTTTCATGCACTTCTTTTTATTCAGCTCACTGCGGACCCCAGCCTTTTTGAAGACGTCATCAATTAATCCTTCAACGTCCTCCTAGGACGACCTTTAACTGTAGTTCCTTCCACATTCGCACTGTAAATTTCTTTTGTCACTCTTCTTTTACTCATACGCTCTAAATGTCCAAACCAATGTCCAACCAGCATATTTTTTATTGGTGCACAATAACGAATATTTTGACTTAGTATAGTGTAGGATTGATTGTCTGAACGCATGTTTTTTTTATAAAATAGTGAAATGTTGATTAAATACGTGAAGTCGGTTGTCTAGTTAAATTCACGACACGTACGATCCTTTAAGAAAAAGGATTACGGACTCTGTACAATGGATATTAATATTGAGAGTAGGTGAGTCGATAGTAGAGTGAAGAACCATAGAAGGTAGGTAAGGAAGGTAAGCCACGCTGTTTACGGGCTTCAAGTAAGGGATTTCGTGGCGTACCTAATTGTGTATTGTCAGATGAGGACGCGCACAAGGGTTTGTCGAAAACTTAATATTTTAAGGAATGCAGTACGATACAAATAAGAATACCCGTCGGATTAAAAGTGTCGCAAACTGGTTATTTTGTGAAATAATAAAAACTTCTGTTAAACACACTTTACTCTTTATTCTATAAACAACCATTTTTGGCATTACTTATTTAAGAAAGTGGAATATAAAAAGCGTAAACAACGTAATCAGCGCGGGACTTTAGAAAAATGTGAACGACTACAAATAGCAGAGACCTCTTGCTATGTTTATGTATCAAGGTTATCGAAAACCGTCAAGGAAAACGATCTTATGGACCACATTAAGGAAATGGGAGAAGAGTGTATTGGTGTCGAACTCCTACAACAATATCATTCCACAGCATTTAACTCGTTTAAGATAAATGTATTGAGTCATAAGGTGGATACATTTTTAAACAGTAATTTTTGGCCGGTGGGATTGGTGTACCGTCGGTATAAAGAGCGTGCCACACACTCCGCCTTTGTAAAAAATAATAATGGATCACAATCACAATAATAATATTAATATGGTTTCGTTTAACTGTAAGTCAGTTAAGCGATCAGTTAACCACGTAAGTGCGCTTTGTAAGACGGCAGATGTTATTGCTCTACAGGAAACCTGGCTACTCCAACACGACCTAAATTTCGTGAATGAAATTGACCAGAATTTTGGTGCCTTCTCCAAATCCTCGGTCGACTCGTCTGCAGGGATACTGCGGGGACGTCCCTATGGGGGTGTTTCTATCATGTGGCGTAAATCGAAATGTTCTAATGTAACTATTGTGCACTGTGAGAGTGATAGATTGGCTGGCATCCGAATTGAATTCGGCGGCCGTCAATTTCTAGTCTTCTGTGTCTATATGCCGGTGGATGAGGAAGACAATTTACCGGAGTTCACGGACATCTTAGCCAGCATGAGTGCCATCATTGATGAAAATGGGGTGGAAGCAGTCTACATGCTCGGGGACTTCAACGCACACCCTGGGTCCAGGTTTGGTGAGGAGTTGATGTCATTCTGTGAAGACCAAGTGTGGGTATGTGCTGATGTCGATATTGAGGGTATCGACTCAGGTACATACACGTACATAAGTGAGGCGCACGGTACACAAAGGTGGTTGGATCACTGTCTGGTCACCAAAGCTGCCCGTGATACAATAGTTTCTGTAAGTGTTAAGTGTAATGTCAATTGGTCTGATCATTTTCCCCTATTTATAAAGTGTAACATTCAGGGTGTTTCCACTAAGAATGTGGTAGATACCACGTATAACGGCTCTGCAAGGATAGTCTGGGGTCAGAGGGATTTAAACCAAATTAATTCCTACGCAGAATTATGTAACGAAAGACTGTCAAAATTAAAAGACGCTAGTCAATGCGAATGCTGTGATAAAATAGTATGTGATAATAAGAATATTTTAAATTTTATAGATGTTTTTTACAGTGATATTATTCTAAGTTTACAATCTGCATCCATTGACAGTGTAGCGACGTCTCGCTCTGGTGCGTGTAAACGGAAGAGGGCTCAGGTCGCCGGGTGGAACTTTCATGTCAGGGCAAGCCACGAGGAGGCCAGGTTGTATTTTAAATGTTGGTCAGAAGGAGGCAGACCCACCTGTGGGTACCTATATAATAAAATGTGTGAAACTCGTAGGAACTTTAAAAGCAAGCTGAAGTGGTGCCAGAATAATGAGGACTCCATTAAAATGAATATATTAGCGGTACATAGAGCGAACAAAAATTTTATAAATTTCTGGAAGTCTACTAAAAGTCTAAATTACAAACAAGGTCTTCCAGCTAGTGTAAATAATGTACATGAACCGACATCTATTGCGGACATGTTCGCGCACCACTTCAAGGCAGATCCTCTGGGCGTGGAGGACGCGATCTACAGTGAGCCGCGTCGGACCAGTGAGACTAGGCAGTACACGCCGAGTGACATAGCCAAAGTTGTAAGAGACATGAAGCGCGGGAAGTCCCCTGGTCATGACAGCCTCAGTGTGGAGCACGTTCTCTACGCAGGGGATGAGATTTACCGAGTGTTGGCAATACTGTACAACCTATGTATTAGGCATAGTTATCTCCCTAGTGCTTTAATGAGAACTGTGGTGGTTCCTGTAGTTAAGAATAAGACCGGTGACCTGTCGAGCCTTACTAACTATCGACCTATTTCATTGGGAACAATTACGGGCAAAATTCTCGAGAAGCTGATGCAGCCTGAACTGATGAAAAATGTTAAAATTAGTGACGCACAGTTTGGTTTTCGTCCAGGACTCTCGACTGACTCCGCGATCTTGTGCCTTAAGAACACGGTCAATTATTACGTTGATAGAGACACGTCCGTTTACGCATGTTTTCTGGACCTCAGTCGCGCTTTCGATCTTGTCAACTATAACATACTATGGACTAAAATGCATAAAGCGAATGTATCCGGCGATATCGTGAGTTTAGTCAGATTCTGGTACGAGAACCAAACTAACAACGTGAGATGGGGCGACGCGCTGTCTAGTGATTATAGACTAGAGTGTGGCGTACGCCAAGGCGGGCTTACCTCTCCGGACCTTTTCAACCTGTATATTAATGACCTTATCGAGGAGCTGAGGAGCACTGGAATTGGTTGTTATATTGATGGAATTTGTTTTAACAATTTAAGTTATGCGGACGATATGGTGCTCCTCTGCCCCTCGATAAGTGGTATAAGAAAACTTCTCTCCGTTTGTGAGAATTTTGCTTCAAAACACGGAATGAAATATAACAGTGCAAAAACCGAACTATTGGTTTTTAGGTCAGGTAAAGGTCCGGAGAGAATGCCCTTAGTATACTTGAATGGTTCATCGGTTCGGGTTGTAAAGCAGTTCAGGTATTTGGGACATATCTTAACCGACAACATGTCTGACGATGCAGACATAGAACGAGAACGCAGGGCCCTGGCGGTGCGGTGCAATATGCTCGCTCGCAGATTTGCGAAGTGCTCTAGGGATGTTAAGATCACATTATTCAAGGCCTATTGTCAGTGTTTCTACACCTGTCAATTATGGACCAACTACACAAGACGGTCCTACAACATCCTTAGAGTGCAATATAACGACGCGTTTCGTATTTTATTGAAATTGCCGAGATACTGCAGCGCCTCGGGCATGTTCGCCGACGCCAGGGTACCTGACTACTTTGCGTTGCTCCGAAATAGAGTGGCGGCTTTTTGGGGAAGGACACGCGACTCTAAAAACGAATTGGTGAAAGTTCTCAATGTAAATATACACAAAAATAGGTTTTGTTTGCATTGGCTTTACACACATCAGAGCGCCAACAAAAAGTAGACGTAGAATATTTTATTCTTATGAGTATTATTGCTATTGCATAATTTTATTAATTTTAGTTTTTGTAATTTTATTTTATATGATAATTTTTTGTATTTTGTATTTTATGGGACCTATGTTTCCCGAAATAAAGACATTATTATTATTATTATTATTATTACCGAACTGAATGCCGTGTGGTTTCCAGTAGAGTAGAATAGGACCACTCCAACTCTTCCCGTGGATGTCGTACAAGGCGACTGATCCCTCAGACATTAGGCATTCTATGGTTTGATGTTCCCTCCCACCTCATTCCCCAAACCCTCCACTGTAGTTACACAGGAATAAACATTCGTGCTTATGTTAACTTGGTACGGGCACGAAATAACTTTCATTTGATATGGCTAAACCTGATTCTGAATACTCGATCGACGTCACAAACAAAAATAAAACTAAGTGAGTAATAATCTTGAATACACTTGTCAATACAATACACAAATACATTATAAAACATCAATCAGGCCTCCTCAACCCGTCTGGCCAGCGAGGGAGTGTAGGCCAAATCCTCCGTCTGACTTCGGCAGATGAGAGAGGGTTGTGCTCCTGCAGTGGAGACAAAAATAACCTGATGATGATGAACTGTATGCCCCTGCCGACCAAAAACCTCCCGGCCTGCAGCCATGTTGGCGGGGATAAAAACCAGCCCTCTGATTGGTTCTTGCCATATTTTGTTAGCAAATCGAAAAGTTAAAGTCGAACCATCCGCTGTCAAAAAGTTGCCAGCACACAGTTCAAAATATTAAATAATCGATGACTGAATCTACTCGATTATGTAAATCGCATCAAATCCTAACAGGGGTTACCTACTGTATATTCGTAAGCACAACTAAAGTAGTTTTTTTTACTACATTTAAAACTTTTGACACTACACATCAGCTGATTTTATTTGAATTAGCGTTGCTTGAACTACAGTTATTTTAAAAAAAAAGATATGAATTTTTAAACAGAAATTTTATTTTATAGTTAGGTATACATCATTTAAATTAGTATATTTATTCGCATAAATAGGGTGCGTTACGTATTTTAGATCTTATATAACTAGATATTCGTATGTTTAACCATTACGAATGCTGCTATAGAAAATATCACACAGGCCGTGCAATAAAGTAGCCCACTTTTTTGCACGGCCTGTATAATACTTTCTATAATTGATAGTATTGATGCGATCCAGGCTATCGTTAGTATCAGTAATATCGAAACGTTGCAAAACTGATATCGATAGAATTTAAACATTCTCATTTTACAAATGAAAACTGATTGTATAGTTTTGTTTGTTGTGCTTAGCAAGTAGCTTAAGCCACCTTTGAGATAGAAAAATTCTAATACCTACCTTTATCTTGTCTAAATTATGTGAAAAGGTATAATTTGCTTTCAGTTTTACTTAAGCTGATGGTTAAGCTGCTCATAAAATGGAGTACTGATTTGCTTAAAAACTAACTGTGCGACTATCGATATTTCTGCAACTGCAACACTCACGGGGTAAGGGAGATATTCCTCTGAGTTAGTCTGTCACGTAACGCTAAACCCTAATTGTGATGTGATGTAGCGTTAGTTTAGTAGATATAATTGTATCAGTATGTATATACGTGGCGTACAAACATCTCATTGCTGATTGGTTTAATACACACGCACAAGAATCTATACATATAATAAAACAGTAGAAAAACCAAAGAAAAGCGAATCTGTACATTAAAGTTAAAAATAAATTCACTCTCCGGACATTACTTAAGACCAGTAGAGTCCAAAAATATAATTAAAATATTTCGTGTCTGTCTGTATGTGTGTATGTACGGGCTAATCTTGGAAACTACTGAACAGAATTTGACGGCGTTTTCACAGTTTAATAGCTTTGAGTTCGGGGCACATACTGGTATAAGTCATATGTCAATAAAATGTCAGGAGGCTGATCTACAAGAACATCTATCTCTCATTTCATATCATTTGTATGACAGTATAGTTCAACATTACTGGTCTTTGCAAAAACTTGACAGAGAGTAAGTGAAATGTTTTAAAGCTCATTTATAGTTTTATTTATTTATTTTAGCTGTTCTATTTCAGGGTATTTTCATAAGCTCGATACAAAAAGTTCGTTATTCGATAATAAGTCGCCCTGTATTAGGTCGGTCATCGTCGACAATGTCAATATCGAAGTTGTTCTCGTACGTATGTTACTTTTTAAATTTACCTATTTAGGACAGACAATACAGTTGGGTAGGATTAATTTCGACATCCCAGCTGACAGAACAATCCAGTTAAGCTGGACAGTATTTGGAAAACTGCATCAAGTATTCACGTCACCCATTCCATAATGTTTAAAGACAAAAGTCTTTAATCAGTGCGTCCTGCCTGTCATGATGACGACGCGGAGACGTGGACATAGACGGTGGGCCTGATCCACAAGTTTCAAGCGAGCTATAGGGCTATGCTCGGGGTCTCTATGAGGGATATGATTCGTAATGAAGACATCCAATGAATAATGAAGGTGACCGACATAGCCAAAATGATTAGTAAGCTGAAGTGGCAGTGGGCGGGTCACATCTGTCGCAGTACCGACGGCCGTTGGGGAAAAAGAGTTCTAGAGTGGAGACCGTAGATCGCCACGACGCCCCGCCGCCAGATGGATCAACAGCGTGGTGGGAAGGGCATGAGGAAGGAAAGAAAATGGGAGAGGGGAATGGGGAAAGAGGAAAGAGAATATATCACCTGCGATTTTTTTTAATAAAATAAAAACACCTAACTTCTTGCCCAATATTAAAACACAAAAAATATAAATAATTTAATGATAATCTTTTAATTCATGACAATGAAGCAATTGTAATTAGAATTAACATTTTGTCTTATAAAAATAAATAAAAAATAAGATAAATAATTAATTAGTTACAGATAAAAAATGGGCTCCAGGTCGCTGCCCTGCGGTAGGGTGCCCAGAACACTGGCTGCGTTTCCCCTATGAATGGCCACGCATACCTCGGCCAGCGCATTAGCCAATGCGCTGGCCGAGGTATGCACCAGCCGTTTTAAACATGAAGTAAATGTCAACTTAAAAAAAAACATTAATTCTGTAGTCCAATGGGCGAAACCGCCGCCGTCGCCAAGCTAATTTTATGATTTCTTTAAGGATTTAGTAATCTAATAAATAAAAACGTAAACGTAAAACGTGTCTGTACATTGAAGATATTTCCAAAAAAAATTGGGGGTCTAAGAATAAGTAATAGAACACATTTCGATCATTTTTGGAATTTTTGTCTGTATATCTGTTTGTTTGTGCGCGCATCACTTAAAAACGAAAGAACCGATCTTGATGGACTTTTCACAGAAACATAGTGCTTAATTCTGTGTAACATATAGGCTTTATTTCATTGCAATCGGTACAGTTAATCAAAAGTTATGTGAATTTATAGTTTCCGAAAACTCGCATACACTGCGAGGAGTGTAGGGTGTAAATGCTCGACTGAATTCGTGAGCGGTAGCGGGAGCGGGTATGGTACCAATGTAATGTAAGTTTTTGAAAACTATAAATTCGCATAACTTTTGATTAAGTTAGCCGATTACGATGAATTTGTTGCATATGTATGGAGGGTTGAGGGGAGGGTCGAGAGCAGTGTTGAAGGCAGGGTTAAGGGGGGTAGATGCGGAAGTGGAAGCTGGATCTAGAGCTGGACCTCCACCTAGACCAGACCTGGAGACCCTAACCCGGACTTGGACTTGGAGAGGGAGCGGAAGCGGGAGCGGAAGCGGGAGTGGAATTGATGTTCTGAGTGGAAGTGGAAGAGGGATAGGGAGCGGAAGTGGGAATGAGAGAGGATCCTGTAGTCCACGCGAGCGAAACCGCGGGCACAGCTAGTACCTAATAATGTATAAGGTTAAGTTGTCACGCGGACGAAGTTGCGGGCAACGGCTAGTTATAAATATTGCCCTGAGACTTATTACGATGTTGACTAGACTATAATATAATATGCAAAAAGGGACCAGCAGTAAATTAGAAGTCATTTTAAAACCTTAACGTGAGATCTTCTACTCGAACTAATGTGGTCTATTATATACTCATAATATTATGGTTTAGATCAATTGTCATAAAAACTCGGTCATTACTTTTAAAAATAAATCTTTTATATGAAATTACAGCTTATATTCTCCTCTAGATTTAAATGTGGTACAACTACAGGTGTGGTATTAAAAATAGGCCATAATACTACAGTTGGTGTCAAGCAGTAGAATAGACCACTATAATTATATCTAGGTACATCCGCTGTATAGAAATACTGACTATAGAATTTTCATAGGCACAATTCATCAGCTTTTAAAGGGCCATGATAAAAATACGCTTTCACAAACGAACACAAAGAAAACAATCTCTTTCGTGTTAAAATGAGTAGGTACGAAGGCAAAGAGGCAATTACCAAGTAATGAATTCCATATAAAAACGATCCACTTCCTGCGCCTTTTAGCACATTATTCAGTTCATCCTGATACTGTTGAGTAACACCCATCTATGTAGTACCTACAGGACTAACAAAAGTTAATTTTTAGAGGAAAAAAAAACAAAAGCCGACCACAAGACTTTACCTACTGTACATACCAATACAAACTAAAAAGTAGAAAATAATATTTTAATTACATATATACATAATGCTCACGCCTTGGTCCCAGAGGGGTAGGCAGAGATGATGGATCGCCACTTTGCGCGATTCTGACACACCTCACTAGCCTCACTCACATTCATCAACCTTTTCATGCACTTCCTTTTATTCTTCTCACTGCCGACCTCAGCCTTTTTGAGGACGTTACTAATTTGATCCTTGAATGTCCTCCTAGGACGGCCTCTAGCTGTAGTTCCTAGTTTAGTTTTAATTACTTTAAAGTAAAGTGTATTAAAGGACAATCACCGAAATGATTTATATGATACCTACTTACAAATTATAATCAGTTATTTTTGGAGTCGGTAGTGTATGGTAGGTGGGTAGTGTAAGTTTGTTACGCGATTACTCAGTCAGTTATGTATTGATTGGTTGATGATTATTTTTTGTTTGGTAGGTCATACTTCAGAGGTGGTCTCATATATGGGTATATTCCTTAGTCCCGTCTGTGTCCATGTATTTTTAGGCTAAGGTATTTGTCTATGGGCCAAGTTGCCTGCAAATAAATGATTTTATTATTATTATTTATTAAAAATCTCTGTCCTCAAAACAGAACCTGTAAACTGAACAATCTGGCTTAGCACCACCTTTACCCGATTTAGATTTCCAAATCTTACACAAAGTAACCGGAGTCGTCTAATATGTACAGAGTATCAAAATTTGTACAAATAAGAGTCTAAAAGCCATTTCATCTCAGGAAATTGCTGCTGAAATCCTAAATAATTTATTTACTGTTCACACGAGGCTGTCATCTGATGTTTCCGGGTCGCGAGTGTGGAACCGACATGAATGTAAATATTTTTTCCTTGTTGTAATTGCTTTAAGTTATATCTGTATATTTGTATAGGTGAGTATAGATAGAAAAACTCATCATTGTATTTGTACCACCGAAAACATCAACTATTTAACCCCCGTATAAGAAAAACTCCCCGAGTCCTAAATCTGCCGCAGTCGTTATAACCAAAATCGGTCGGGACAACTTCTCTTAAGTATGTCATCATTGATAGAAATGTACCATTTGTAAGTAAATAGCACTAGCCGTACCTAATTGTACCTTTTTCCTGCTTCGGATATAAAATTGACATTTTGATTTTTAGGATGGATTGACGTCACCACGCTCCGACGATTTTATGCCATACGTGTTACACATAGCTCCCATTTTCGTTGCAAAACGCCAACTTTTATGGGTAAGGGTTACGTTCAGCAGTGGACGTCAGCAGGCCGATAATGATGATTGATGACATATATGCGATACTTAAGTGATAATGAAGTCGTCCAAGCAATGCTGCAGATTTAGGGTCGGGAAGTTTTTCCATGAAACTTTATATGGCTCATGCAACCAATATTTGCTTGAAACGTGAATTGATCTATTGTGTCATTTTGATCGAATCTCCAAGTGGATTAACATAAATCACTTTTAAAGTTCACAAGAGACACCTGTATCTGGTAAAGCGTATATTGTACATAGAGTCATAGTCTACAAATATACATAATTCGTGGTGTAGATGCGTGAAGAGAAACAAACAGATTTGCTTTATAATATTTTTTACTAGATTAGCGCTAAAATAGTTTTATGAATACCCAAGTAGTAAAAGCCATACCATTTATCATCTACGAAGTACACATAAATAACTTTTTATTTTATGATGGATGGAAATTTCTTTGAAACATAAAAAGTCTTTTGCATTTGAAGTTTCTCGTAATTACGTCATAGCAACTTCTTACTTACACAAGTCAGTCGTAAATCAAGGACTTAGTGAACTATGCGAGAAACTATTTGCTCGTATACAGGTGTCCCTTTTTCAGTATTTAATTTAAATGCGTTTTTTTATTCGTTTTTTTATTGTAGTTGTTAATTTAGGTTTGATTACAGCAGGTTGAACATTTTGATAATAATACATCCTGACCCATTGTACATTTTGACATCATTACGAACTGTATCCGCTACCAATAAAGCGATTAAATACATAGTATACAATTTATATATTATTTCTGTTTTTTTTTCTTTACAAAGAATGTTGGTAGCTTAGTTCCGAGTTTTTCTAACGATTTTCAAACCGGGGACCGTACCAATAAGTTTCCAAAACTGTAAATAATATTAACATTACATAGGATTGGAAAGATCGGTAAAGTAAAGGTATGAAACTGATTTTAAGGTATAAGGCTTTCACCAATTTGCACTGGGTCCATGTATAGAGAGTATGGTCAGTACATCCTCGCAAAGTTGTACCTAACAGCAGAGAATGATTTGTTTTGACAAAATTTAAACAAATTCGCGGTTTGATGATTTTTACTTTCATACGTAATTTTAAAATTACAAAATTTCACTAAACTAAGTAGTCTTTCTATTCACAGAATTATATAGTTAATATAAAATATTACTAGTTAAAATTATGTTATTTTGAAAGATTTATTTAAGTTGGTATTTTCTTGAAAAAAACCTAAGGTTTTATTTACACTCTGCTGTACTTATAAATGTATTTACACGCTGTATTTATAAATGTATTTGTACAGATTTATAAGGTGTGGCGAACAGGACACGCAAAGGCAGGCGGAAATTGCTGCAAACTCTAAAATTAGCTATGTAGTGGCGTAAAGCTTTCTTAGGGCGCTTACCTATGTCGCCACTTTTTTTCACTTAAAATATAAGGTAATACGAGATATCTTTATTAGTATTATTGAAACTTAAGTCCCGTAAGTAGTAGTTTTTAGTAGTAGTTGTAGTTTTATTAAGTTTGTGAAATGGTATTGCTATTTATAAGTGGGGACTTGTAATCAGCATTTTTTATATTTGCATTATTATTTATTTTGTAATTTGTCTGTAAGTCTTCCTCAAAGTAAATTACTTGTAAGAATTGGTTATGTCCTAATCACATACTCAATATCATGCCTGTGTGCCATGTCAATGCTTAACCGTCACCTTATCGTAAAACAATGTTCTTTCGCAAAATAAGGTTTTAATGCTCATATTACTGTGAAATTGTCGCTTACGTTAAGTAAAACGGAGTCTAAACAGTCTTAGGGTAGTGTTTATATTATAAATCTATAAACGGAGGAACTAAAATTGCGGTCAGAAAAAAAAACATTTTAGCAGATAATCTGTCTTCTGGCTCATATAGATATGAAATAGAAATAAATAAAAATAATAAAGATTTTCGTAACTTGAATGTTGATCCAAAAACATGGCGACGGCGACATAGGTTACCGCCTTAAAGGAAAACTCATTTAAGTAGCAAACTGACAGAAGTTCACTTTTCACCTTTTTATTTTTAGACTAATGAAGAGTTCTTTGTAGTTGGGAAGTATCTTAATTATTTAATACCTTCATGGCGCCCCGAGATTGAGTTCGGAAAGTAAAATCGATTTTCCTAAAGTTTGGGAAGTGTTGCGTCGGGTCTCGTTGATCGCTTTTGTTTCGTAGTCCTTTGTTTATCAAGTTTACTTATATGTAAGGAGTATAACTTGATAAGTATTTCTTACATACATATAATTTCCTAGCTTTTATGTAATATGGCGATATTGCTCTCGTCGACTTGTCTTACTAAATCGTTACTCACAGTATGAAAAGATATGTTAAAAACTTTCCTAGAGAGTTAAAGGTGGAGTTTTAAACTCCACCTTTAACTATGCAAATACATTCAAGAACACATTTATATTAGAATATAATAGAATTTGCCATTTTACTACATCAAGAAACTTTATTTTACCAGCAAGAACAATCCGCCGACTTTTACCTTTAACTATGTATATGTCCCCCGCCCCCCTATACTACCCTTATTATAGTCTAGATTTATTTTGACCTTTTCAATCGAAACGCCAGCAAAGTGTAAGTGTGTGTACTTCATACATGTACTTCATACATAATGTACGGGTTCCTAATATTTAATTATTTTTCAAAGTTTCGTTGGAACATCTCGAAAATATTTTTTTTTTAATTTTTTTCATTGCAGTACAATTTTACATTATATGGTCTAAATTTCAGGTCTAACGTTTTGTAGTATTTGAGTTATCTGCCGAATAGCAAGACATACGAACAAAATGCTTCACAATCTGTATTGATGGATCCCGACAACTTTACAGCCATCCGCACTGTGAGACCGATCTGGTAACAAACCTTTCATTACCATCTACCCAGATGGCAATGAAATGTCCTCTTAAATAAATGTTTAAAGCGTCCTTCAAACAAATGTAGATTAGTCTTAAGTACCGAACCACGGAGCTACGTTAAACACGCATTTCTTATCCATTACTCCGTAATATCCCCCTTTAAGCCCTAAGTGGGTTATTTTGTTTAAATTACACGTACAATAAAATCCCGCGGACATATAAATGAAACAATTCTTTGTAGAGTAAGGGGACCCTCTTTCCCGGGCAGGGCCATTCATCTCCCGCAGAAGTAATTCTAGCGGACGCTCCCGGGTCTTAGGTCCCGCCGTTTCCTAGGAAACTTTTTAAATTTTTGAGCTTATGTTTCCTCAGAAAATTGTTCTCGGAATTGTTTGTTGTAATATTTCTGCTCGACGAGGTGAAAGAAGTTGCACTGCAGTAATAATATTCCGACCTGAAAATGCATAAAGTGGTGTACGCGGTTTTCAGAAATATAATTTTCTAGTGTAGTTTTTATTTAATGTTTGCTGCACTGGAAAGTAGAATTTAAAATATTAATTAACAGTAGCGGATGGTGGCGCCGTCGTTGTGAAAGACCTACATACCGCATAAGTATTAAGGTACCTTATTGTCTTTAATAATGTTAAATAACAAAAAAAATACAATGACTACAGTAAATCGATACCGAAGACCGCTTAAATTGTACTATTTGTAACTTCTATAACGTGTAACTGTATTTGTTTGTGTAATAAAGTGTATTGTATTGTATTGTATTGTAAATCTGTAATTATTGTACTAGTGAGCTAACCTGCAAGTTTCAGACTATGATGGCTAATCCGGAAGTGCTCGAAATTTGAGTGTCATGATTCCACCCGGAACGACAGACAGACAAACAAGACATTGCATGCTAATAAATGGATTTAGAATGATTGTCATCGAGTTGTGAGCTACCCTGAAAGTTTCAGCCGGATAGCTAATCGGGAAGTGCTCGAAATTTGAGTTGCAATATTCCACCCGGAAAAAAAAGATATACAAACAAGTAAGTGACTTAATAAAAAAGGAATAATAAAATCGTAGCTCGCTGAGTCGAAGTAATAGACAACCAAATAGATTAAAGTAGAGCCAAAACTGTTCAAAGTTCGAACTAAGGCCAACGAGGCGGCCGTAGATTTTGTGTGCAGACAGTTTCAATATAGTTTACGTGCTCTGTATAAAACATAATAACAAACTGGGATGAAAATTGTATTGAACAAATAAATCCATTGAATTTGCTCGAAACTGACATACCAGATAAGCGGCTTAACTGTATGGGGAGCCAAATATTTGCCTTTTATTCAAATTGCTGTAGATTTATACAATACCTATAAAGTGGAATATTTATTAACTTGTTACAATCTAAAAGGCACGGATTTTACTACGACAAATAGGACATTATAGGATAACGTTAATGTAATCTGTTTCAAGGTTGTCCTCAGAGAGCCGACTCCGTAACTAGTCAGAATGATATCCGTCTAACTAAAAACAAACAAAAAAACATTTTATACTCCCCAACGGGTTGTATCGATTGTCGGGTCAATGTGACATATTCTGATAAGCGTTTGTCATCTAACTAGATAGTTAGATGACAAACCGCAGAAATTCTATCGAGATAGAATAGTGAAGTAGGCGCGACACGCGTACCATCGATCTGCAATATTTTATACTATTAAACGCTTACTCGTTTCGCGCCGAATCGCGGTTGGATAACATCGACAAAAAATCTGCAAAAACTGCCATATTGCGCGGTTTTTAACGGCGAACTGCATCTCCTCACTAGAAACGTGACAGCGAGGCATATAGGGTACGCGGGAGGGGCGGGCTGTATTCAAAAATCGACACGCGCGAGACTAAGTAAACAAATGGCTATAACCGCTCTATCTTGATAAGGTTTCTGTGCGCCAAACACTTATGAGATTATGTCAGATGACCCGTTAGAGAGTAAAAATATAAATAGTATACATGTCATTTCAGCTGTCAGAGGTTTTTACCAACTAAACGCCTCTATAAAACATTTAAATACAAGTAACACTAGTTTATTTAAACACGAATAATAATAAAGTACCTGAGCAAATGAACGTAATATAAATGCAAAATTATATAATGCATCTATAATACTTATATGTGACTTGCAAGTCAACATATTACACAGTAAAGATGATTGTTACAAAAGGTAACAAAGAATACATAAATATTAAGTTAAACCTAAATAAGCATAAAAATTATAGTAAGTAGGTGTATATTTTTTAAAAACGTTAGAGGGTACACAATGGCTTTTTAAAGGCATACGGATCTCTGATGTCCTCACGAATGTTTACCTTCACTGTTCAAGAGCATTCAGTATAATGTATTAGAGAAGTTTCGAAAAAATCAACAGTATTCGGCCCTCTCATAGTAGGAGGCCGAATCTCTAACTGAGGGTCACTAACTACTTTGTAGAGTAGAGCCGATTAGCGCGAGAGGCACCTGATCTCAGGCGCGAGATCCAAAGCCCTCTTTGTACTAACTGGATCACTCACTTCCGGCAGTCATGCGAAAACTTGGAATGCTCACGTAAAGGTTTTTTCACGCCCTAGGCAAGGGATGAAGGCGGGCTTTGGAAAATCCTTTGAAGAATAAAAAAGAGAATGGAAAGATTTGATTTATATTGCTTGACTTCGTTTAAGGGTTAAGGATTGCTTAATTTTTTGTTCACGTAATCACCTTTTTCTGTCTCCGCATGTGGAAGATTTACGTTTGTATTTATAATGAATTGGAATTTTATTTTCGGTCCAGTCAGAAATTTAATGGTATTTCAATAATAAACCATAACCTGATTGTTTTACTTTACGGGATATATTTATTTAACACTAAAGCTGTAACATTTCAAATAACTACATAATACAGAGAGTCTTACCTTATTAGTTTTTTAATAAAAGTTTAAGTTTTTAAAAAAATAACATATTTATGTTTACAGCGGGACAAAGTTGATAAGGGTGTTACCTGTCATCACGCAATACCGCGACGCGAAGGGCTTTGTCAAATTTGATTCAAATGAAAAATTTAGACCAAAAGTGTGCAACTTGATATAGCACTATCATGCAAATGATCTACATTATGTCGTACATCATGTTGTCGTACATAACTCATCTTGCATAAACCTTTTGTCTTAAAATTTACACATGACCATTTACTTATCACATAAAATATTAAATGTAAAGCACTTTTTTAAGATATTAGAAGTTAAGAGCTTTAGCAAATCTTGCGTCCAGTAATAGAGCTTAAAGCTTTCCACGCTGTTTGTTTTTCTTTGCTGCCCTTCGTTTGGATTTATTGAAGTTAACTTCGGACTAAATACTTATTACTATGAAATAAAACATTTAAAATTATTTTGTCTGCACTTACGTATAAAACTGAATTGTTAACATATGAATGTGCATGTTCAATGAAATGTCTCAAAGAGTCCTGAATTCACTTTCAGAAAACTCTTATAGCCAATGTCTGTAACAAATTTAAAAAAATATAACAACGTATGTACATATAATGTTGCTTCTTAGGATACTCTACCATGAAAGAAGCTTACGAGTGTTTCTTATAGCTAGATAAATATATAAGACTCCGACGGCAGTATGATTGATTGCTTATTGGTGTGCGCAAACTCAATATAATTACCGTCCTGACGGAACTTTCTCGATTACGCGATAATTATTGTAGTATAAAGCCCACAGAGTAGGTATTGGCCTATATTTTGAATGCAGCCTCATCCGGTGATGATTTAGAAACAATTGATTTTATACATGGATGTAATTATATTGCTGAGTCCCCAATATATATTGATTATGGTAAATGCAAACGTATCGAAATGAACGCTAATATAATTGAAGTTGGAAGTGCAAAATGATTCGAAAAATCAGTTAGGCATTAATTAAAATAAATACTCCCTCTACGATATGGACTCACAGATAGTCTTCTAACTCTAAACAAGGGTTTCCTGTCTACTGTGTGAAATAGTCACTGTAGCATCTACAATATTATGCCTAGTATTGTATACCAAAAAGCTTTTACCCCCCAATTAGTTTATATTCCCTACAATCTATAGACGAAGAAATATAAATCATTTTACAATATTTTTTTAACAAAAATACTAACATCGAATATCACGTTTTCCTACGTAAAATTTTGAAACCCTATCTCATCTACCTTTAAAGTCACAGTCACACCAGCAACTTAGTTCGTACTGGCATCAGGATGTTCGTGAAAGTAATCCAGTATTCTGTCCCGTAATTCCACAGTGTGACGATTCTCCTGGTGATTCTGATCAAACTACTTTCAGGTTTTGGGTATACTGGGAATAACCTTGTATATTACATAGACTAACACCAACTTGTACCGTTGGGAATCTCACCCACAAATTATTCCATAAAACCCTAAGCCAATGGTTTAAAATAATGTTATCCACGTCTAATTTTAGTATAATTGTTTACACACTTATCTCCTAAAAAGTTTGGTGTGTGTTTATGTAACCCTGCAGTGAGTTGGAGTCAAAACTTTGTTACACCGCCTAATGCAGTAACGTTTCATTGACATTGAGCCTAAATCAACACGCTATCAGTAGAATCCCTCCGGAGATTACTTGGGAAGATAACGATCCTACTTCTGTAGGGTCGAATTAATTAACCTCCACGTATAAAAGGGTCAATCTGTCAATTGGGTTTGGGCTTAAAGAATTATAACAAGTTGTGGAATCTGAACAATTGTTGCAGTGTATTAGAAAGAAATAGATAAAATTTTAATTTCGCTGTTAGAACACAAACTTAAAATCTAATGAATAAAAAGTGTAAACTTCGTGTGTCTATCCATAGAAAAAAGTATTTAGAGGTATAAGATAAGCATAAGAAATTAAGAACATTAAGATCATTTTTGGATTTTTTGTCGTAAACATCTGTAAGTTTGCACCTATCACGTAAAAACTACTAAACCAATTCTGATGGTGCTTTCAGAAAAACATAGGGAATAAATTGGAGTAACATTTCGTTTTTATTTCATCGCAATCGGCTTACTTAGTCAAAAGTTATGCGAATTTATAAATTTTAAATGCTCACTTAAAGAAGTGTAATGCTCAGCGAAATTCAGAATGCGATGAGCCTAAGGTGGCGGTAGCAGTGGCAGCTGAAGTCAGGGGGGAGTGGGAGCGGGAGCGGGAGCGAAAAGGAAAGGGGAAAGGGAAAGTGCGGAGGGGAAGGGGATTCAAACTAGGTAAATTTCAACTTTATTAAAAATAAACAATAAATCTCTAGTTTACGCGAGCGGAGCCGCGGACACACCTAGTTTAAAATTAAAAACATAAGCATGCAACAGCAACTGCCTTGAGTTTGACTGCGCGATAAGCACGGCGCTGGTTTTCAAGCAGAACAACATTTGTTTATTATTGTATTGGACGCTGAGTTTCCATAGTTTCTTCTAGGGCACTTGATAGTTTAAGAAACACGGGATAGAAGGGGAGAGAAGTCCACCGCCTAGCGCCCCTTTGTTTCCATATAAACCAAATTACTGGTATAACATACATTTCCAAAAATCATACAAATACAGGCTTACTTATTATGATGTATTATAATAGTGCTTCTCACTATATACAATGATAGCATATTATCGTTGGTACTTCTCCATGGTTACAACTAGATTGCCTTATCAAGAGTTTTTGCGACTAAGAAAACTTCCTCATGACTTAATTTTATTCGTTCAAGGACTCCCTTCGATTGGATATGAATTAATTACCTGTAACAATATAAATTTTATGTGAGTGTATAGATGTTTTTAATACAAATATTATTATAACTAACACCCGCCAATGATTGCGTTCGCCTTAACATATCTCCACATTGTGCATTGTCTTGCCACCGAGATATGAGCGCAATGCCCGCATACTCGCAGACGTCGACAGACGAAAGAATTCTCATTATCAGACAGCGAAGCGGAATTCCAACCATTGTTTAATGGTAGCTGTGATGCCTGAAACATCATCATTATTGGAAATGATAATGTCATATTGACAAAGTCATAATAATGAAATTCTCAACGTGGCGAAACCTTTACAGGAAACCTTCATCTAGACAAAATTTTACCTTGTAGGAGCTACATTGAGGAGAGAGGGGTGGGGGATTTACTCTAATAGGAAACCCCGTCTTGGCTAAATGTCTGCTGGATAAATAAATGTCTTAGTATTTAACGAAGATGAAAAGTTAATAAGATGCTGTTTTACTCTATTCGACTTTGTACAACAAATGATTTTTTAGCCACTTTTCAAAATTCGTAGAATAAAGTACTATTCACTGCTAAATGTCCCGCTTTAATGACATCTTGGCTCTAAAGTGATCTTCGTTTCGATACCAACTTTACTTGATGAACTGAATCTATTTAAGATAAGATTAATTCTAATTTCGCTATACGAGTATGCTGAGCTAAAGTCAACGCAGTATCGACGGGCGGCAAATATACTCGAGGGGTATCCGTAGGATCGATTTCATCTCGATTTGTTTATACACGTCGAATCGATTACGTGATGATTGCTTGAAACGTTTTGATTATTATGTTTCGGATATAACTGGGTCGGTAAAGCGTCGTATTTCTTATCGGATGGGCTTTACACGTTGTAGTATGAATATTCAGTTTGAATATTAGACGATTTATGAATATTATTATGACACTAGATGTGCCCGCAACTCTGCTCGCGTGGACTATAGAATTACCCCTATACATAGGGGTAATGTGTATACCCCTGTATACACAATATACCTCCGGTCCCAGAGGGGTAGGCAGAGATGAAGTAACGCTACTTTGCGCAATCCTAACATACCTTACTAGCCTCACTTATTAGTTTCTTGCCTCGTAACATAACACCTACAGGAATATAGAGAGTGGTACTATTAAAAAGAGAAAGAGAGAGAAAGAGTGAGAGGGAGAGGGGGACAGGGGAAGTGAGGAAGGGAGGGGAAGATAATTACAGAGTGAGTGTGAAAGATAGAGAGGAAAAAGGCGGGGGGAGGAGTGAGGGAGAGGAAGAGAGGGGGAAGGGGGATAGAGACTGAGAGAGGTGACGGAGAGAGAGGGGGAGGGAGAGACGAATGTTCAATAAGTATTTGAAACCTCCGTAGCCCGTACCGAGTCATTTATCCTTATATATTTATTCCACAGTCCACATTATAGAGACGTGTCTATTCCTGTAAATTTTTAGTTGAAATAAAGAAATATATGTATGTTTAGTCTATCAACATCCTCTGTTAAATATAGCCTCGTATTCAACGTCAGCTTTTTTCCAATTATACACCCTTCGGGATTCAATGTGGAATATGTCCATCATTCTGACAACCCTTTGATCAGAAAAGTTTTTAAATACCAACTTTGGACGTGTTAAAGATGGTTGGCAGTGGTGCATAGGTAATATTCAGTTAACGACTGGTGAGTTGAATAACGCTTTAAAATTTTACCGGCGTGAGTTATAGGTACTCCTTTTATTGAACTTGTAATCTAACTCTACCTGATAAACATAAAAGTGTGGATGTTTGTTGATCATGATTCATGACGCTATAAGCCATGATATTGTTGAATTTGTACAACTGAATGTACGAAATCTATATTATATTTAACATCTATATTCAACAATTTCATGGCCTGATTACGTGTATAAAGTTTCATGTTTGTAATATAAATGCATGATGTTATTATATATTTTATAAAGTAAAAAAGTTTTTTAAAATGTTTATTTTAATCTTAATTCTTAGTGTTTTGACCGATTGAGCTGTAAATTTGGCCAACAATGTTTAGAAAACACCTTTCACGAAAAATTTAATTATGCGGGTAATTAAAGAATTACTACAAAATAACCGACTGAGCCAGCACATTGAGTACGATGTACTGTATAGTTTGTTGACTTATTTGTCTATTTTATTTATATTTTTTATAGGAAAACCAAAAGACTTAGACTAAAATGAAATTACACACACTCCTTATGACACTCACTCACTATCTCACTGAGATATAAATTGCTAAAAGTACTATAACTGCTCTAAACATACCTAGGATCAAGTGTTTAATACTTCATCCTAGAAACATGCAATAATATATTTTTTTTGTTTGTTTCAGGTGTACAGATAGCATATTTCGCAATAATAGGAACACAAATGTTTATGATTGTTCTCAGCATATTTCTTTTCTACGGTATTTATAAAGTGAGTATATACTATTATTTTCTAGTGGGTACTACTCAGAAATCCTATCAAGATAGAACGGTTATAGCCACTTGTTTACTTCAGTCTCGCGCGTACCGATTTTCGTACACAGTGCGCCCCTCCCGCGCACCATTTATTAAATCATTTATTACTATCAGACGATAGTCCATAAAATGTTGTTAGTATCAATTAAACTTAAGACTATGTTAGTAAGTGTACAATAAAATAAAAATATATTTGTTTTGTTTGTGAAGGTGGATAGTCATCCAGTGCCTGAGTATTGGACTATCCACCTTCTCCCGTATAGTGGCCAGGAAGATGTTAGTGCTGCCCCGCACGCGGCGCATCAGGGAGGCAATTCTGTTGTGCAGGATGGCGTGGAATCCATCCACACGCGTCTCGGCGAACATACTTGTCGCAGCGTAACGTGGCAGCCCCAACAGCATCCTGAACCCATTATTATATTGAACACGCAGGGCATTGACGGCTCGCTGCGTATATCTGATCCACATGCTGCACTTGTAGAAAGACTAGCAGTATGCCCTAAATAATGTTAACTTAACTTGTTAGCTTATTTATGCCTCGCTCTCGCGTTTCTAGTAAACACATACACATATACAGTTATGCAGTTAGAAATCGCGATATATGGCACTTTTGCAGATTTATGTCGATGTTTACCAGACCTTGTCTCGGCGCGAAAAGAGTAAGCGTTTGATAGTTTATGCAATATATGGCATATTGTTGGCACTCGTTTCGCGCCTATTCACCATTCTATCTTGATAGGATTTCTGTGGGGTAGTGTATGTTATCTATATCTGATATTTATTTTAAGTAAAGTATAAACTAACAGATCTCGGGTAGATATACTAACATACAAAAGGGTTCATCCTCGTATCTATCTGTAATCACTCTTTCTAATTTATGGATTGAAATTGGGGTAATAAAACTATCCCTTTCATTCTACGTTCATTTGTGTAAGTATTTTATTCAACTATTTACAGGTACCTTTCTATAACCATGGGAAAAACACCAGTTGGTGTAGTGTTCATGTGATAATTACTACAAAAATGTCGTTCATTTATCACTAACTTTCACTGATAATGTGACAAGTATTAATAATATAATGAATAAATTCTCTATTTTTTATTTGTACCCACAAAGAAAAATGATGATAGAAAAATAATGATAAAATAATATAACCAGATCACAGATTACTTAATAGTTACTACGTAGCAGATACTCGTACATCACTCACTCAATTGTAAAACGAAAATACCTACGCTTTTAATCAAGTAATACTTCCCACTGTTAGACAATATACACGCATAAATGTGTCTAAGGCGCTCGACTAAGCGTTGTAATTACTCCGTACAGCGCGCGATAGGCGGGCATCGCTTGATGTGCCGCCCAGCGCGCAAAAATGTGTCTAAAACTCTTGACTTAGCGTTGTTACTGTTCCTAACCAACCGACTGGTGGGCGGGACGAGCGCACCGCCGCCGGCGCGGCGCGAAAGTGTATATACTCGTAGGTACTTATGGCGGTAGGGACGTTCGAGTGACGGAGGTCTGCCCACAAAGAAAAAAGAACTACAAGAAAAATCCGACCTCACGCTAATAAACCGAACCCATTTTCACCAAAGCAAAATAATCCACTCCGGCACCATCGCTAGCTAAAATACCGCTATAAAACAAATAAAAATGTCACCAAAGATAACACTCCGCGAGAAAAAAAGTTAAGAACAGTCAGACTTAACCCATTTTTCAAGATTCCTTCTCATTATATCATACGGCCATTACCTCACTAGAGCCGCGAAGAAGGAAATCTTCCTGCAAATCTATTATTTATGAATGAAAATGGGCCGGAATGCTACCGCGATTTGTCTTATCAAGGATAACACCTGTTTTTCACGTATTTATCATAAAGAAAGCTTATTTGGGTACTAGGTAAAAATTGAATTTCACTAAATGTTAAGATTGCTTTCCATCGACATATCCTTCCAATAATCACCTTGCTTGGTCTAGAGTTAATGGGTGGGTGTAATTATTTGATGTTTATTTAAAATTTGAGTTTTAGACAAGTGTGTATGTTTTTAGAGTAGTGGTAGCCTAGTTAGTTGTGCACTCGCCTGACGTTCATGAGGTTGGGGGTCCGCCCTTACCAATGAGTTTTTCGAAACTTAATTACGGTTTATTTATAATACAACAGATTTTTCGGTGAAGGAAAACATCGTGAGGTAACGTGCATATGCCAAGAAATAAATTCTAAGGCGTATGTGTAGTCCACCAAATCGGTTTGGGGCACCGTTTTGGTGCGCAGGGGTTTGGCACAAAATTTCCAGAAGAAGACAAGATATGATAGACGCGTTCAGTTTTTTTACTCTTGATGTTAAAAGTGTCTAAGGGTATTTATTATTAGAGCTACGTTAGTAAAATCGAGCCTTTGACCTAGTACTTTTATGATTATCAACAATTTGAACATTATAGCTCATAAAGACAATCAATGGCACACATAATAGTACAAAATCGAATTCCGAATGACTTATAATTTCTTTCCAGTTTTCAAGTTAAACCCCTGGTTAGCTCATTTATTATTCCGTGGACTAGACGGCACTTCGAAACTAATTAATACTTTATAATAAGGCCCACTAGTATTTCATTATATATCTGCTTCATTGATGTGAAGTTCATAGACTTTAGAAACCATGTTTATCAAGAATTAACTAAATACAGAATTTGGATTCATGTTTTGATATGACAGGGTTTGAACCATCGAATTTACAAAATAAAGAAAATACTAAACCACCACGATATTCATTTTGAATTGACCTTTAACACAAAAATACTGGAAAAATATAACAGGGTAACTAAATACCTGTAATTAATGGTTACAGGGGAATTCAGTATCGAATACTGAATAATTTTATGCAGACAATTATTGGAAATTTTCATTATTATATTTTAATGAAATTCAGAGAATTACAAAAGTTAATTAATTAAAGATTTTTTTAACATTTCTGTTAGTTGTCCACTTAAATCTATGTATTTTGTTAAACCTGTACATTCAAAGAGCCGAATCATATGAATATTAAATGAGCAGAGCAAGGTGGTAGATATTGAAACTAAGGTCAATTAGATTAGGGAAACCCGAAAAATTGGCATTCAGGGCAGGCGAGGCGGTCGGGTAAATTCTTAGAATCACATGATTCCGCGTCTCATATATGGCCTAAGCAAACATTTGGGAAGCCAAAATATGTAATCGGGCTCCCGCACATTTTCCTGGGAGACGACTTGACAATGAACCTTTGTCTCTCAATTATCATCATCGCTTTAGGGTTATTATAGAATCGAAATGAAAATTAGAATTAAAATTTCCTCGTATTGTGTCATATGTATCTTCCTAAATTTAGGTATCTAAGCGGCTTAATCTCTGAGTATCTAATTGGTTAGGAGACACGTGCGAGGGTTCTACGCAATAGGTGCCGCAAGAAGTCGTCAGAAAGCGGAGGGAGAACGAATTGGATCACTTCCTACAAGACTGGGATTAGCGAATAAAGCAAGTCTTTGCCTAGCTATGGGACCGCAAATAGACTATTAGAAATAATGTGTCAGTCAAGGTTAGGTTCTGCGACAGTGGCCTTCTCACTACCTCATCCAGCATCCTTATCCTTTCGGCAATGTTGGTGATTCGTCGTATCTTCTCATTGCGAATCATTTCCTTCGAAGAAACTTAAATTTAATTTTTTTGTTTGTATTACAATTTTTTATGCCATTTTAATTAATTTCTGTTTTATTTTCTTTGTATACTCGTAGGTATTCTGTTTAATTTTTTTTAGAGCAAACGTTATTAAACATTACAATAGTTATTAAAATATAACAACTCGGTGAAAGGAAATAATTTTCTTAGATTTACATAAAGATTACATTTACATTAAACATACAATATTAAGTTAAAGCCACGCAGGGGTACCGCAGCGATCATCCTGATCATTGCTCGGCCGACAGATATTGTGTTCTATGTATAAATATTAATATTTTGAAAGTGAAGCTCATAGGTAAGAGCGAAATCAGATTTATTTTATCGATAAATCAGACTTGGCGGGATAACAGGTAGAACCCGAGGGACCCTTTTAAAAATAACTTCATTCCGACAGTTATTTTTACTTTTCAGGAAAATGTTGCCTTCCTCGTGCCGTGGGTGGTCGGCTGCATGACCTTCATGGCGCTGGAAGCGATGGCCATGGTCTATTCTAACATACTTAGAGATCACGTTAACAAGGTAACTATATTAAAATAATTGTACGTGCCTGCGGGCTACGCAGGCATGTAAAATTGCATATGACATTTTAATTTTATTATACAAGTTATCGTAGACATCACGGTACTCGTAGGTATTACAAATGCTCAGTGGTAAGGTCGGTGTGTAATATACTTCAACACTGTTAAAGCATTTGATGAACAGTCAGATTACGTAAATTTTCCTAAAATGTATCTTGGATCTTTTTATTTTCAGTACGTAATTTTCAGATAATTTTTCATGTTTTCTTTGACAAGGTAATCGAAAGTTACCTTGTCAAAGTAATTTTCCAATTCCATAAAAAAATGCCAATATCTGATATTACTATAGTTAATATAGAAGGTTTATTACATTTCCTGTGTCCGTCGAATCCATGTTGACATCAAAGTATTATCTAATATACCTACGTGTAGGTAAAAAGCTCACCAAAGAAAATTGTGTATGTACCTAGTGATAATTTCATTTTATTGGTTATTTGAAATGTTTCATGCGCTGTATGGTTCATAAACTCATTTATTATCCTACTTAAAATTACATTTACTTACATAAAGTTCCTCTCTCTATGTCACAATATTAAGTATTCTATGGTTAAGTTTTTATCTATACCTACTTGTATACTGGCTTTGCTTAATTTTATTTTGTAATTTATATAACTATTTTATAACGGACATGCCAATCAAAAATAGCAGTTATTTTAGTCTGACTGCTATTATATGGACTGGAATTAGTAATTTTACATAGCAATGTGAAATCAATAAAAAAACAACAAAATATCTGCGTAATCTACTCACTTTTATCCTTTGGCAACATCTAACACTAAATTTAAAATTGCAGTAACACGACAAAGTGTCAGTAAATATTAAAAAGTCCAGAAATGTATCGATAATTCTCTCCACGATAAACATCTGTAGGTGTATAAGAATGTGTTAAAAATACCAAACGTAACATAAACTACTCCAAGTTTCTACATCTTTGACAAACGAACCCGGAAATTGCAACGACATCGAATTTACCGAAGGCGGCAATTACAACCACCACCAATTACCAAAGAGCAACAAAGGCCGGCAATTTGCCGATTACAATTCCCTTAATGTTTGCTGCAAACTACTTTAGATCTTTAGAAATACAATAGCTGTTTGATTCCAGGCTTAGAATAGTGTCAAGATTACTAAGGGATTTTATTAGGGACGTACAACAACGTTCTCCTGTATATTATGACCATTACCGCGATCAACAATTCGCCTGCCAAGCGTGGTGATATGCAAATCCTCCAATAGATAACCCATCAAAAGTGGCATTCTATTTTATGTTCAGCAGTGGATGAATTTCAGCTGGTGATGATGAAACTACATTAGCCAGAAGCGTATGTATGTGACATATTGAGTTCCCACTGGATCGTAACGTAATTCGACCATTCGATGTCTGTGGTGTAGGCATCATGAATTTTAAATAGCACAATTGAATTCGCAGACACGTTTCATAGATTAATATATTCATGCGAAACTGTTTAACGAATGGAAGAAGAAAAGAATATCGTTAATAAATAAAGAGTCGTCATCTTTCGGATAATCCTATTGAATTAAATGTATGAGTTTATTCTTGTTTTTTAAACTACACATACACCTACACGTCTATCATTTTGAAATATTTTACCTATTGATTTTTTGATGGATGTGTCTATGGCATCGAATGAATGACTTAGATCAAGAAAGCAGGCATAGATACACATTAGTTTTTCTGTTAAGGTAATATTCAAAAGTATTTTTAATGAGAATAGAGCCGAATCTTTTTTTTTTCGTCTTTGTTTTTACTTTTTTACAATACTTTAATAAATTCATTATGTTTCCTGCGGATTGGCGGGATTCAGCTGGGTTAGAACAAGCATATGATTTTTATTATAAATCAACTAATTATATTAACAACCAACATAATATCTCTACCTCTATGTAATTAAACCTCTTCCTATAACATATTGCGAGTCAAGTTAAATTTATCATATCTACTTATCAACAAGGCCATTAGTCTAGCGCTCCCCTAACCGCGGCGTAATTTCCCTTTCTTGTCGCCCCGGGAGTAGAACCCGCGACCACAGTTTCCGCAATCTCGCGAACGCGGTGAGGGAGGCTGGAATTGTTTATGAAGATTAGGGATCTATTATTATTAGATTTTCATTCCGCGATGCTGTAGCATACCACCGGTTTTTAGGATTCTGTCAAAATAGATAACGAAGCTATTTTGTCTGTCTTTCCATCCCTCAAAAACTACTTTAACGGAATATCATCATTATTTCAGGTATTAGAGGTCTACCCTGGGTTATAGGTTTTTCCCAATTATGAGACTACTCCTAGTCCTATTCCCTTTTAGGCCCACCTTCTTATAGGCTGTTGGTCAATTTGTCAACAAAGCAGTTCACTCTGCGCGTAACCGGGCTGCGGTTTCCACTCCAGAACTCTTCTGCACCAACTGCCTTCATTCACTACAACTAAGAGCTCATGACGTAGCTCCATCTGCGTGAAGGTCAAATTTACATGGTGAGAATTATTCAGAAGGTCGGTATGCTTGTGGCCCACACTTTGCTAAATTTTTTCAGGTTTCCTGAGAGAATTTTGATTTTCACTTGATAAAATATATTCGGGTCATAATCTATATTTATCCAATCATGGATATATACCTCTCCTAGACCGTGCCACCACCTCCGGTTCTTCGTCCTCCAGCTGTCCGGATCCTATACTATTATAAATTACTTCATAAAGATGCATTTAGATATAGAGGCCAGTTCTCGAGAATATTCGTTCACAGGGAGAAGGTATCTCAAACAATGCTTAAATTTTCGAGACCCAACAATGGCACTGTGATACCCTTATTAAAGGAAAAAAATCGTTACACCTGTTTATCTCTTCAGTACAGACCAGTTTATCTCTTTATTACATGTCCCAAAACACAATTTGCTTTGTAGAATACAGGCCAAATATAACAAAAGGTAAAGTTAAAAAGTTAGATAATTCAAGTATTGTTAAGTATTAGAAAAGGAAAAGTCTTTCTCCTTTAAGTCCAAATTCCTAAAAAGGCGACAAGTGAGCCCGGGTGATGGCTTGAATAGTTAGTTCATTGGGCTAAATTGACTATAAAAAATATTAATACTTTTGAAAGCTGATGGAACGGTGAGCTGAGTTGACTATGGATTCGTATTCCCATACTACCATAGCATTATAATTTCGGGATTCTAAGTTGCCTCCCCAACCCTTCTGGCCAGCGCGGGGAGTGTAGGCCAAATCCTCCATCTGTCTCCGGCAGATGAGAGAGGGTGGTTGCTTCTGCAGTGGAGACAAAATAACCTGATGATGATGAAATTATTGTCTCGTCTGGCCAGCAAAATCAAAATGGCCAGACGGATTTCCTCCGGCTGAGGAGTCCAAGCGGCCGGAGGTCAGGGCGACAGCGAGAGAAACCGACGGACAATCCGGGCGGTGTCCAGCAGCACCGCCTTCTGCATCACCGCCGGAAGTGAGCCCACGCGGAGTTCCAACTGCCTCAGGTGGTCAGCGAGGCTAGTTGGAATTGACCCGTTCACAGATAGGGACGATTTCGGTCGATGCCACACCCCACATGTCGGAAATTTCGTGCGCCAGGTCCCAGATACTTGGTTTTTTTTATCTGTTTCGGCCTTCACGAGATTCTCGTCATACGGGATTGTAACGTCAACCAAAAACGCCCTAATCTGCGCCCGGTCCATCACCACCGACTACATGATGGGTCCCAGTAGAGCTTGACGCGGTGATGCTCGAGCACGGCCTCCGGTATGTACTTGTAGTACGGCAGCCTCTGATCGACGAGGCCATATTTCAGGGCAAGTGCCTGATGTAGTATTCTGGATACTTGGTTGTGCCCGTGAAGATACTCAGTGTTAGCAAGCGCCGAACAACCAGTGATAACATGCGTGAGTGACTCTTCGGGATGGCGACACGCCCGACAGATGTCGGCAGTAAAATCCTTCAAGATGTATCTCCGATAGTTGTTTGTCTAGATAACCTGTTCCTGTATTGCACAGGCAAAACCCTCGGTTTCCTCGAACAGGTCACCGAAAAGCAGCCAGTGCATAGGGGCCTTCTGATCCACGTGGGGCTCGTTGAAGAACCTTCCATGCAGCTCCTTGCCCTGCCATACGGCCTCGCGTTGAGAGACCGTATGGCCTCTCAACGCGAGTGAGCCCTTTATCACATGCTATGACATCTCTATGCATCGGACTTTCCGACTTCGCCAGGAAGTATTTACGGACGTTGCATACTTCGCGATTATGCATGGCCTGAGCGCTTAAAAGTCCTCGGCACCCATGCTTTCGTGGTAAGTACAATCCCATCACTGACGATTTCGGGTGATGCATTCTATGGAGAGTCATAGTTGTGCGGACTTTTCTATCCAGGGCTTGCACTTCGGTCTGAGTTCACCTGAGTACGCCAAATGTGTACATGAGGCCACCCTCATGTACACATTTGGCGTGACCAGTGGCATGACCCAGCCGTTATAAGCGCGTGTCTTGTTCACGCCGGACAAATAGCTGTTAAGCACTTTAGTCAGACGCGAAAAGAACACATCGCACACGGACTGTTTCGTGTCCGCCTCCACGATACAGATGTTCTGTGACATACCCAGGTATCGGTTTGTTTCAGCTTCGGAGAGGGTTCTCAGGTTGACTGGCATAGACGGATCTATGTCCTCTGTATGCACAACCCTTCCCCTTTCCACATGCAAAACCGCACACTTATTAACCACCAGCTCCATCCTGATGGACCTACTAAAATCACAAGTGATTCGGAGTAGATCCATCAGGCGTGCTCGTGTTGGGGCAAAAAGCTTGAGGTCATCCATGTAGAAAAGGTGAGGCGTTTTTGTACCTCCTCTCCCAAACTGAAAGCCGGTCCCTAATTTCTCCAGCAGTGTGTTTAAGGGATTCAGAGACAGACAAAACCACAATGGACTCAGGCAACCACCTAGGAATATACGCCTCTGGATCATTATTCGGTCATCAACGGCCGTCAACCGTTCACCCGATAGACTAAGAATTGTAGTCCATTGCCCCATATAGGACTCGAGGAAGTTTCTCACTGTACGGTTTTTGTACACTTCGAGGACCCTTTTTAACCATGTATGAGGCACTGAGTCGAATGCGTTTCTGTAGTCTATCCAAGCAGCATTGAATTTCCGACGGTTCCGCTTGACCAGTTTACCCGTCAAGCGCAACGGGTACTGGTCCGCTTGAACAGCCACCGCGTCAATGAGGAGGAGTTCCTTGGTACTGCGACTACCGCCCCGACATCCGTTCTGCGCATCTGATATTACCTGATGCTCCTCAAGGTGACGAGTCATCTTTGATGTCAGAACGGATGTAAGCGTCTTGTAGATGGTCGGAAGACATGTAATGGGGCGGTGTTTGGATGGGTCCGCGGTAGCAAAATCAGGCTGGGACAGATCAATATTTGTCCCTGCGAACGCCATTCTGACAGCTGAACGCCATCCTTGGCCTGGTGTTGCCCGACCTGTAGCTAATCAGTCTGCCAATAATGGCCCTGGTCTCTGCGATACGATCTTCAATCCTCTTTTTCCACGCTGGGATAGCACTACCCTGATGACCGGTAGTGCGTCCAGATGCTGGAGTCTTAACACCTAAAAAGCGGCAGGTAGCCGCAGCGGCCCCAAAGATAATTGAATCCGTATCGCAGAGGTCGGGCCAGTCTGCGGGTGTGGCTGACGTCCCGCATGCTGCCGCGTCCAGCGCCAGCTCCAGACGCGCCCTGGCGATTGCCCCCAGGCAGCGGCCCTGTACTCATTATATTATTGTCCATCCATACACTCGGACTTATACGACGGGATGCGCCCACTTCCCCGAAAGGACCGTTGAATAAATTAGCACACGAGTTGGAGTGGCTGCAGGCACGGTACCTAACACCTACAACCTGTGTGATATCCCTTAGTCGTCTTGCAAAGACACCCACGGGAAGAGATAGGGTGGCGCTTTTCTACTCTGCCGACGCCACATGGCATGCTTTATAATATTATCATCATCATTAGGTTATTTTTGTCTCCACTGCAGGAGCACAACCCTCTCTCATCTGCCGGAGACAGACGGAGGATTTGGCCTACACTCCCCACGCTGGCCAGACGGGTTGGGGAGGCCTGATTGGTGTTTTATAATGTGTTCCCTTAGTCGCCTTGTACGACATCCACGGGAAGAGTTGGAGTGGTCCTATTCTACTCTACCGGAAAACACACGGCAACTTATAATATTATAGTATGTACTTTTTATTTCTATCCCTAAAATTATGTTCACACCATCTGTCGTTACTTTATATCAGTAAATTATTTTCCTCGGCATGTAACTAGTTTGAATCCTGCTGGTTATGATATAAATTGTTTAAATCTATCCTTTTCTTTTTCATAACATTTCGGCCATAAATTAGCGACGTCCACATGCTGATGATGATGCAAATGAAATGTTTTGACGTTGTCACACAAACCTATGTTCGTCCTTCGATTGTACATATTTTGTCCCTTTGAATTATTCGCTCTCTTGATTATGAAATGCTAATTCGAATTTGCAATTCAAATCGAACCCAATATTTTATGTAGTCAACAGGCTAGAAATGGGTCGCGCGATTGTAGGTATATAATAATTTATTTTTAGACTTATGCGTCTTATTATATCTGGGAGCGTTATGGTGTGTAATGTTTTAGTGCCCTTGGTTTTAATGATCCTTTGACCTCTATCTCTACACTGGATTGGCTGCATCGCATGGTATGACACCTAATTTTGTGTGCCGATTTGAAGCACCAAATTCAATTGATCAGCGCCAAAATGTTTAGTTCCATGGATACGTTGCTAGAAGCCATAGCCTTCAGCACCAAAATAGCTGAAATCAAGTGAGCAAAAAAATTTTATGACAGCAACCAGGTCCAGTGTAATTTTACTATTTTAGAGGTAATGACTAGAAATGCGCCTCAACCTGGCAGGTAATCATCAATATAATATTATGAACGTGAATATGTGGATTGTTGTTGTTGTTCGTCCGTTTGTTTATTTGCTGCTCCGCCACGCCATAACGGATGGATAGATTTTGATGAAACTTGGTACAGGACAGTGTATAATCCTGGATACAGGAAAATATTGGCTACTTTTTATTACGCAAACTTAACTGTTATATTTCTGCGGACGAAACGACATGCTTGTTATGTATGAAAGTAATCTGTGGTAGAGAAGAGATACTTAATTACTTATTTAAATGAATGTTTTAAATAAAGGAAAATATATTTTTCTGTTTTCTTTTAATTAGTGTTAGTATAACTAATGATAATGAATACTGCCTCAGTTTAGCAATAAATGAGATTGCGTTATTTCACCGAATCTCGCATGAAATAAAGAAAGGCTTAAGTAGGGTGACAATATAAAAGTTACAGTGAAATTAGAGATTTACTCTTCTCTTAAAAATTTTTGCTAAATAAAAATGAAACAGAATTAGTTTGCTTAAAGTACTTTAAGTTCAATATTTGTAAATCATTACGTCGACAAGTACATTACTGCAACTATTTGATAAAGTCATTTTAAGACTCACTAGCTTACATAGTTATACTTACTCGACTAAGCTTTAGTAAAACAAGAAATTATAAGAAGTGTGGAATTTTCTGAAACTCCGAACTGAATATGGTGTTCCTAGCCACTTGGATTTATGGCACTGCTATAAGTGATTAGGGGGCGGCACCACGTTTGATGGATGAATACGGGTTAAACGGTTTGTTAAGTAATGCATTCCAGGATGATTGATAATATATTATTCTCCTAATACAGTAATCATCGTGTCACATGATTGATTATGCTTTTCGCGCTCTCCTTGAAGAAATCTTGATTAGTAAATGTTTCGATATAATGGAAACGCATGTTTTATGTGTGTATAATGCGTGCCAGCTATATCTGCATTAAAGTACAGTAGTAAAAATGCGAAGTCGCAATAGATTTATAAAGCGACTTTCAACATTCGATATCAAAATCGCGCTCTATCGTGAGTACATCGATTCTTATTTATAAATAAACTGACTCAATTTCGCGACAAGCCGTGTGATTCCTGGCTTACTACTACTTTGCTTACCTGACTAAGGGATTGCACCAAGGACGGCCAGCAGCATTTACCTGTATACATTAAGATCAATACTGCGATCACCAATACGCCTGCCAAGCGTGGTGATTAAGGTAAATCCCCCAATGGACATCCCACCAAAAGTGGCATTCTATTGGGGAGGTCTATGTTCAGCGTTCAGTGTTTCAGCTGATGATGAATTTCGCAACTAGAAGTCATCCGATTCCGATACTAGCGTTCAGTCGATGTACCTCACTACTCAAAATCAACTTATACTTGGATATACAGCGGAATGGCCACATCTGCCGCAGAACTGCGGCGACAAGCCCACGCCCCACCATATCAAAGATAAATTAGAACCAAACAGCTGAGAACGTAGGTATTCAAAAGTAGATGTGGAAGAAGGAAGACTATGAACCAAGGGTCGTGGCTCGTGGCATATCCAAGTCTGTCTATTTTGTCCTGAATTTACCAAGAACGAAAAATGTTGCTTTAAGAAAAAGGGGGTTTAGCAATAATCGCCATACTTTACGCTATTTCAAACCTTCATCTAATTTACCCGTATGCAGACGATATAAGAGATGCCAAACAGCTCCATCAACTATAAATCTAATACAGAGATGATTTATTTGATAAAAGATTTTTATTAAACGTGCTATGTATAAAGGTTTTGGCAAATGCACGAGTAAATACGAAGAGAATTGCACAAAATTAAATACGTGGTTTCCCGCATACCAATCACGGTCTGTTGAACGATTCCTGTAGGTACAATTTCGCATAGGTATATGAATATGCGATGAATAATATAATGGGAATTATTTACTTTTGATATTTTGGCATTGTAATTGCATGCATAATAAATTGAAAACAATTACTGAGGGCTTCATTAAGTTACAATACCAATGATTTGCTAGCGTGTTTACTGCGGAGCGACACGCTTGCGAGCACGCAGCGACGTTTTATCAGCACGATCGCGTCGTCGCCGCAATTTTATCTCAAGTGGTTCAGTAGCATTACAGTTTTCGGGTGGATATACAGATAGACAGACAGAGAACTTCGCTTTTAGGATTACAGCGCTATATTAGCGCTTTACAGTTGCTTACAAACGGACATAGTTATAATTATTTTATTTTGTATTCTAATTTTATTTGGACAATGCAAGTTTACGGCAGCTAATAATGTTTATCTATTGATATTTGACATTCGAAACTGAAATTAATATTATTAGAAAAATTGCTTTACAGTAGACTACAAACTGACATAGTTATGATTATTTTATTTTGTATTTTAATTATCTGTTGAGAATGCGTCTCTACAGTGGCTGATAATGCTGTTGCCACTTTACCGAAACTTAATTTTAAAATGTAGGAACTGGTCTCTCTTTGCCATGTATTTCCAAAAGACGCTTTAACGCCAGCCATGTATAAAATAAAGGGTATGTAACATTTTACTATGGAGTCTAGCATACCTACTGTCGGCCATTTTGAAAAATTCTCGAAATCGCGGTCACTGATCAAGCATTAAAATATCGATAGAGGACTAGAGCCACCAAGGACTAGCCAGAAAGGTTAGACAATAATTTTTATTTTTATTAGATGGCATTTGAAACAAAATGTAAATAAAACAATGTCGACTTAGTCTAGAATTCACATTGTCACAAGAGGTTGAAATAAATGAGTATGAGTGTGAGTACTGAGAATTTTGAGGAAACTTTGAAAAACATAAACAATAGAAAAAATTTATCCAAAACCTTCGCTTTGAGCCCCTATTGTTTTAATCTAAGGTTTTAAGTTTCAATTTTGTTTGCTGCCATTTAACACAATCTTACTCAGTGTTCTCTATATTTCGACCTATAATTTCCACTGCTGTTAATAACACCACAAATTCATCAAACTAACAAAATGGGTTGTTATTAGAGGTGAAACGATACGGCTATTACGATACCGATACGATGCACGAAAGAAGCGTAATACGTAATAATGTGTATTACGATAACAAATACGAATGCATAACGATTCTTACTTACTATCAAACACCCGTCAATTTATTCAAATTATGAGCATACTTCACTCTCGTGACCTTCAGAACACGCACCGGTGAAAATTCCATTATTTAATAAATGGTACTTTTGATATCAAGCTGGACATAATGTAGGTCATGTTCGGGCCGAATTACTAAATAAATTTGGTTTATTTTATTTAACTGTATATTTCACATACAATAAACAAACAAACAAATAAACAAAAAAGGAAAACAAATATTTAAAAATAAACTTATAATTATTTTTCGTCTTGCATAAATTCGCCCAGTCCCGATTTTATTGGGATCTTACGGTCCCACCATGCTATCCTTTTATTTAACGCAAGATACCCATATTTTTACGATACGCTCTTCCATCCAAAATGAAAATACAGAAAGGAATTGGAAGTAAATCTTGATTATGACATTTATTTTGTGTTTTAAAGTAATCTAATGAATCGTAATATTTTTACGATCACGATTTCCTGCGGTATACGATTATCGTATCATCATCGTTTCATCCCTACTTGTAATAGTTACTCAACTGTAATTGCAAACTAGCACACTTGTAGCATGTTATTAAATTGTAAACATCTATCAAACTACATGAACATAACATACCTACGAGAGACTTGTCGATTAGTGTTATTCGACCAGTTTCGTTGGAAGGCTTCTCATTTTTATTTATTCCTAGTAGTCAAAAAGTTAACATTTTGTAATAAATACAGCATCAACATAGTTTAGATCTTGTTGGTTATGTTTTCGTCCGTGTGGTTTCCGCCGTACAATAGGGCCACCCCCAATCTTCCCGTGGGCGTGTCGTCAAGACGACTAAGGGTTTGCACCAGGGACGGGCATCAGCGTTCTCCTGTGTTTATTAAGACTATTACTGCGATCACCAATTCGCATGGCAAGCGTCATGATTATTGCAAATATACAACATATTCAAAAGTGGCATTCTATAGGGAGGATGTAGGTATCTATTCTACTGGGGAGGCTTATGTTCAGTGGTCAGCATTAAGTAAATGTTACTGTGACTTCAAATGCTCCCAGACGATGAAATTATGAGTGTAAATTTAAAATACTTGAATGAGACAAATTAATGTATGCAAAATTTATGTAACCTTCCATAAAATGAGATTTAATTATCTCAACGAAAGTTGATTACCTAAAATAAAATAATAAAAGTCGGCACCTGTATATATTTAATTATTAATTAACCTTTACTGATGAATGTATCTTTTTAAACGAAGAGAATAGGCATCTTCTGGGTAAGCGCGCTCCACCTTAGGCCTCATCGTCACTTACCATCAGGTGTTATTGAGGTCAAGCGTAAACCCAACAGGAATAAAAAAAAATACTTCGAATTAAATTCGTTTACAGTCGGAACTCTTTCTGCCATCATATTGTTGTCAAACTCAAGTTTAGGAAAAAACTAGATTTTCCTAGGCTTAACCAGTTTATCCTAGACCAAACTAGTTAGTCCTAGACACGTAAGCATAAAATTTGATGGTAATAAAATGCGCTATGACAGAATGGAATGAAACAGTCATTATGAATGCAGCTTTAGTGATGCCGTAAAATGTCACTGATTGGCACGCATTGAATTCGACTTTTGTGCCTCGCGGACGAATGGGTGATTTCACTCTATTTACAAAATTTCCATAATGGATATTTGAAAATATTGAATGAACTGGAAACTGACATACCTTTAAATGATTATATTGTATTATCTTCCATTAAGGGAAAGGGACCAAAATGTAAAGCGCAAAAAGTTAGAATCGATTGAAAACAAAATTGTCCCGTGTTCTTTTTTTATTATAATGGTTACAATAATCATTACCCATTTTATTAAGTACGTTATATCGACCATGAATCTAAATGTCGCATGGCACCGGGAAATATTGAATGCTTAAATTCGTTTTTATTGTCATTTTCTAAGATTCATTCGATACAGTGATATTTGAATTCGAAACCCGTTCATTCCAACCGCCCATGTTAAATATTTTATGGAAATGTTTTGCTCGTGGACATATTAATTTACTTTACTGGGCGGTTTCTCTTGGATGTGATTTATAATAACACAACAAAAATGAACATGTTGTTTTTGTTCCAGCAATTCGACGCAATATGCAAAGCTGAAATATCATTTCTAATACCAAGGATATTTTTGAATGTAAGTATTTTTTGCTATTTTAATTAATAACACTTTGACGATATATTTTTAGGAACTGCAGTGAGAAATCCAAACACAGTATTTTTTTTATAAACAAACTGCTGTAAGAGTGTTTAAGAACAATAAGTATTTAGACCAGATCATGGAGAGTTAGTACTTTTAAACATTGACACATCTCTATAAAAGTATTTGTAGAAATTTGATAATGGCCTCCTAAGCTTCGATGAGGTCTACATCTGCGTTATTGAATTTAAATAACTTAATTCAGACTTTGTCCATAATTTGGTAATACAAAAACTTAACGTATGTTAGTACTTAATACCTACTGATTATTATTTTTCTGGTAAAAAAATAATACATATTTTTCTTAGAAAAATGACGTACGGGAAACAGTATAGCTATTGGCCACTCAAGCTCACTCATTTTCATCTTTATAATACAAATTAATTTCCTAAATGAAGAACTAATCTAAAAAAAACATGTATTATTAAAAAAAAATATTTATTGTCTGATATAATAAAGGTACAATTTTTAATTAAATTAAAAAAACATAAAATTATAGTTTTTGGCTACTTTTTCACAGTTATTGGCCGCAAGAAACATAGTAATTGGCCACCATGCTTATGAAATAAAAAAAATCAAACTAATTATAATAAAAATGATATAAGTAGCTTTATAATAGTATTAAAAATTGCTTTACTATCACTGAGTACAAACTGTGATTAGATAGTTATCATAATCCTCTATCTGGAAGTATATGTGATAGAAAAGCATTCATATAAAAAAACAGTCTTCCTCGGGAATGAGGAATGAACTTCCTTTATGAGTTTTTGAAATGCATGATAGAAAAAGTTGTCGGTCACATTGAGTTTAGAAACCCGTAGGTTACATTGATTGCACTTATTCATAATGCGAAACTTATCGTCTGATCTTCTCTATCTTCATTTCACTCTTTTCATCCGCTTCGTATTTCATCAGTCTCATAATTTCTTTTATTATTTTCGTGAAATAACGCATTTTTTTGTCAAATTAACGCTGAGTTTTTATATTTTCTATCATTTTATTTTATTTCTTCTCTTTTTTGCTCTCGCGCTAATGCTAGATCCTCCCTTTTTATTTTTCTCAATTTTCTCAAACTCTTTTCTTTGCTTTTCTAACTATTTTTTTCCATTTAATCGGTATTATTAGCTTACGTAATGACAAAATGAAGTTTTTCTGTACTTTTCACAAATTTTCTTTTATTATCTGGAGGCTATTGTAGATAATCCTTGATAGAATTAGATTTACGTTCTAAACAATCCGCGTTTGATGTTTGTAATCTGTATGAGGAGAGTTTTGTATCCTTGGTTTTGTATATATTTTTTATTTGTAAAGGACATACTTCACCTTCTGCGGAAAATATGAATAAAACCGCGATGTTTTCCTTTGCATTGCCTTGTTCCACAGCATACACAATTTTATCTCCTTCTGCCGCAAGGACACGCCCAGTAGCAGGACATGTCTGAAACTCAGTCTCATCACAGTTAAAAATCCGAGGATGTATCCACGTCCAACACCTTGAGAATTTCTTAATTTTTAGAAGAATCCTTTAGTATATTTATAAACCACTTTCTTATATCTGACTCTGTAACGCAAGCACTGGCGTGTGTAACTCCTTCACTGCCTCCTTTGTGATATAGCTGGATGCCTCTTTAAAAGATATACAGCCAAGCTGATCCGGAACGGTTGTTAGTAAATGGAGTGTTTCTTAGAATATCTGTTAGAAATTTTTGCTTGTTTTTGCAGTACTTGTCACATCATTTGTTTTCAAGGAAAACCTTTTCGAAACATTTCGATAACCTCTTTTTCGATAGCATCCTCTTCCTCCTACGATAAATATGGCGTTCGCCCGCAATATGATTTTGAAGTCGGATTTTTTACTTTAAATTGCAGACATTGCAGTGTAGCCCTGGGCATATTATAATATTTTCAATATTGCAATATTTTCTAAGGCCTGATCCAGGGTATCTTGTGTGTAGTTTAGTGGCTTTGGCATGTTTTTTTGGTATAAGTACCTATTCCCTAATTGGAGTTCAGCAAGCTTACCTTACCCCTTTTAACGGAAATACAGTGCCGGTTACTTAAGTATATCGTTATAGTTATTGGCATATGTTGTGGTACAGTAATTGGCCTAGGCCAATAGCTATTCAAAACAAACTAAAAAAATAATTAAAATAGGTGTAGATAGCACGCATTAAAAGCAAGCGAAAATTAACCAGAAATGATCAAAATTTAAATTCACATTAAAATACAATATTTGGCATACATGGCCAATTACTGTAAAATTGATAAGTTTATAGAGTTAAACTCCAGGTGTTTTAATTAAATGAACTTAAATTAAGAAATATCCTTAATACCCAGTCTGTTCTACCCACAGCATAAAATATATTCCCTCTATAATATTTTCGTAATTTTCCTTAAGGACTATTTAATTTACATTTCATTAAGAAAACATTAAGGAGCAATCTCTGCTCAGATAATCATTCATCTAATATTCATTTTCGTACATTTAATGTAGTGAATGACAATAACAAATGATTGAATGCAGTGGTTTTCCGTCGAGATTGAATTCCCTAACTTTTTAGCGGCAAATCAATGTCATCACTCAGTTTTATTATCAATTTTCTGTTTAAATTTATCGAGTTTCACAGTTGTTTCTGTTAAAGAAAAAAGTTTTATAGGATTACGGGCAAGAGGCCGACGCAATGTTGAAAAGTTTTCGTCGCCGCGTCTCGGGTGAGAATTAGGACCGCAAACACAATTTCCAAAACCAAGTTACCTAGTGTTATTGAGTTTTAAGAACAACAGTTCGCTGCCACTTTTTCTGCGTAGATGGGTGTTCACGCCTAATGGGTTTTTGATGTTCGTCGGCTACGGTAGACACGCGTAGCAGTTGGGCTACGTGTCGCTGTACGTAATTTTTACCTACACGATTTCAATTTTATAAAATTGAGTTTCTTTTAGCTTATTTTGTCATGTTTTAATCATCATCATCATCAGCCTGTAAGAGCCCGCTGCTGGACATAGGCCTCTCCCAAGGCGCGCCACTGAACCCGACATGTTTTAATGTTGGTAGGTAATACAGTTTTAAAAAGGTTAGAATAATATCCTAAATATATTTTAATTATTTATATAATATTTTTACATTTTAGATCTTTTTTAAGTTTTATCTTAATTCCATTAGAGTTACTCGTCTTTTCCCACAACTAATTGCTTGTTATCTTTCTGCACAGTGCCTCTGCATATGGTGCGTTCTGCGTCTGTACCACCTTCTCCGCGCTGGGGTCACGTGGAAAGGCGCGGCAGCGATCGAACTGTGACTATTGCCGCCTGCGCACCGCTTGCCTCCAGGGGACAGCAAGCACCCCCGTGATTCCGTTGACTCCCACAACTCGCCCCCCTGCGAGTCCACTTTGCTCCTAGGAGGCGCAGAGAGCGACACCGACGCAAGTCTCCATTCGCTATGACGTATCTTTAAACTGTTAATCTTGTGTAAGAATGCGTAGATTAATAATCTATATCCTATTTATGTACCTTTGTGTTCTCCAGAAACTTAGTTTAACTCCTGACTAAGCCAACAACTATTTGAAAGACATTTATCACCCTTGAAACCTTCGAATTCGGTCCACAGACGTATCTGGTTCGAAGACCCATAAACTTTTAATGAAACTGATGGATTTTCTGACTTAACTAAAACTAGTCACTATGGACCTATTTTATAGCTTATGTCTGCATATTTCGCCAGTGTCCTAGTTGGGCGATACTCCCTTGACTCCCTTCCTCACTTATTATAACCCATGTACTGCTCAGAGGCCCTAGATTAAACTGTAAACGTGACATTAAACTGGTACTGTTAGGAATTTTTTTATCTCTGAGCATAGCAACCACCTCCAAAACAACCTCGACATCCAACCATTTCCCCGCTATGCTCCATGTAGGCATAGAGAGCTGTTCTGGCGTATCATGTTTTTAATCTAGCATGTGATGTTAAATAGTTCTGACGACTAAATCATGACAATCTTCCATAATATTAAAAAGTACAATAATAATATATTTACGTGTAAATGTAACTAAGAGGTGTTTATGATTTTAATATAAATGTTAGCTAAGTATGAGGTATATATTGCGTTGTGTTTTTCAAAATTTTAAGAGATCTATTTAATATAATTCGACCATTTAATTCAAAAGGATGTCAACCGAGGAAAATAAATGTTACACACCTACCTTTACTTATTTTTTAAAATTTAGTCTAAATATTTTCAGGAACATATTTTTTTAAGAGAAAATATACAATATTTTTGGGTAAAGTTCGTTATCTAATGTATTTTCTATTTTAATTGCTTCAAGTGATTCTATAATGTTTGTGTCCGAAATATGAACAGAATTGAAAGTATAGCTATTGAATTTTCCTAAAAATTTGGTCAAATTTACGTTCGGGTCTACATTATGTTTCATTTTAAGTATATTTTGGGAAGTGGACATTTTGGAAATCAGATATTTAGGTAAATGGACTTTTTAGACCCGAACGATTAAATGTAACTTGTAAAAAATCTTATGACATGGACCTGCCTTGTGGAAGAGTGGTTCTTATAATGGCTAATTGGCCATAATGGACAAGACTTTTTGACTCCGCAGTTAGGCCTCGCAACAGTGAAACTGCTGCTCTGTGGGATTTATGACCTCACTAGTTTGAATGGTTGTACCATAATTGTTTTATCGCCATTATACTTTTAAACATATTATCACATATTAATGCCAATATCCTGACATCAAAGGTGCGAAACACTATAAATACGAGTACCTACTGAGTGTGTAAGTTTTAAATATCAAAGCCGAACAAATCGGTCTTTTAGAGTTTTTGGGACATACCTTCAAAGGCTCTTCGTTGTTAAATGTAAAGCTTATTTATTTTTGTTAAAGTATCTGTAAATATTGTTAGAGTAACGTTGTAGCAGATATTTTAAATTGAAACTGTATATAGGTAAGGTGATAGAAACTATACATTTTATTGGAGAAAAAATACTATGTGATTATTGCTTATATTTTTAAAGTTTCATCAAAACAGATACCCTTATACCGAAGTTTTATCGTCCTTCTGTCGGTTTGTCTGTCCGCTGTATAACTCGAAAACTACTTGACTAATTGAGTTGAAATGTTGTATAGATATATATTAAAAAAACCTGTGCGGCATACACCCTGCTGAGTTTTTTTATTATTATAATCATTGCTGTAACTTTGGAAGCATTAGCTAAGTCCCAGTCTGCCCAACTTGGGGCACAATGTCCAATGCAACATTATAGTAGGACGTTCTTATCTATTCCATTTTTAAGAATGGCCAAATAGAAATAACAGATTGTGAGAAAAGGGATAGTTGAAAACGTTAACTTTGTCTTGCATTGCATCACGGCCAACCTCTCATCGCTTTTTGAAAATACATTAGGCAAATATACAAAAGTTGACGTTATTCCTAATTTATGACACAAAATAACAGTCAGCTGAGGTAGTCTTACACACAATTCACACTTTTATACTCAATACTTCATATTTACCTACTACATAAAACGGATTTAAATAAGTGCTCCATCCAAATTCGACGCCGGATGCTGGCAAGTCCTCACTTTTGTATTCTAGAAAATTACGTTTATGCTCCCGCCTAAAGTTGCGATAACGGCCATTTAGTGAAGTCCATGTCCGGCCCGTTTACTTACTATTTCTTTGTTTTTAAAAGTATATATATGTATTGAAATGTATCATCATGAGATAGAATATTTGTGCCCTATAATGATTATGCTTTCTGTATACTTAAGCATTTAAAGAAAAAGCGTTGTATATGTAAATAATAAAGGTTCCGTAAGTCACGTCACGTGTCATCAAAGGTCAGTTACAGCACGGATGATAATACTTGTGTGTACCTAAATAACACATTACTAGTAATTTGATTACAAACAACATTTGAATATAGATTAAGGTTTATTGGTCGGTATTTGTGATCACCACTAACAAATGCATTAGCCAATTGTTTCTTCTTTATAACATTAGTGCAGATGAGTAAGATCTTAGACTGGAATAAAATTTTGTAATTCTACTTAACCCTAGTATTAAACAAACTTGGTCTAGCATCGTGTTGTAGTCAAATTACTAATACTATCACAGATATACTATACAATGAACAATACTTATATTCTAAAATTAAATTGTAAAAATAATATAATTATATAAAAAATTTATAGTTCGTTACAATAAATATTGTAATAAACGTGTAATAAATGAATGTTGACATTAATTTGTTTCTCCTTCTTTGTTTTGTTACCATTTGTCCTCATTCAAAAGAGAAATATATTTTTTTAAACAAAGCTTTAGGAGACCCTCTGGAATACTTCAGTCTTATTCAAGTAAAAACTTTTGTGTTTATTTTTTAAATGGCTTCTGATTTTGGCTCGATCTTTAAATGGCTCGATGTTAAGGCGATTTCTGTACAATCATAATATAAACTTTCGGAGATACATTGAAGTTACCCTCAAGATGTAATAAATAAGTAGGTATAATGGAGATGGCAAAATCAAAATAAAACCATAGAGTTTGTATTAAAACCACCGGCACCGGTTGGAATATATATATATGAAGGAAAACTAATATTCAAAATGTTATATATTGATTGGTCGGTACATAACCAATAATATCTCAGACATTCACATAAATACCCAATAACATAACCAATAATCTATATAATGTGTGTAACCAAGCAGAACTTCTGATATACCTACCTCATTACTACATGATGGTGAGTGGCCTCTGTTGCTACAACCCAAAGGGTGTGCCTGCAACGACTATGGTGAAAGAACTAGGCAATATTTGGTATCCAAAGTTTTAATACTATACCATTAGACATCAGAAACGAATTAATTAACAAATCACTTTCAATATAAGAAATATCTAGTCAACTCATTAACTCACTAATTTCCAGCCTTTTTTTTGTTAATATCAAGAAATAAAACCTGTTGTAATTTGCTTCGTTATTCACCATATCACAAAAGTAAGAGAGCATTTTTTGCCATCAAACTGTCTTGTTGTTCACACAAACGGCGATGTTGTTCGCAACACATCACGGGGTATCACGGGGCGAAAAGTGGACGAAGGAAACCCACTTTGCGACATTAGTTTGCGCAAAGTAGCGATACATCGTGTCTGCCTACCCCTCTGGGACCAAGGCGTGAGCATTATGCATGTATGTATGTATGTATGTATGTATGTATGTATGTATGTATGTATGTATGTATGTATGTATGTATGTATGTATGTATGTATGTATGTATGTATGTATGTATGTATGTAAACTGTCTTATTAATTATTTTTTTAAAGTGTGTTGACACCCTGTGTACTTACTGATAGGTATGAATGCCTGATTGTGCCTGTAACTATAGCAATAAGCAAATAAAATAATTGCATTGTGTTAATTTCAGTTTATTTCCTTAACAAATTGCATTGTGTTAATTTAGTATCTTAAATCGTCTGCATAAAAGCTATAGCTATATCTAAAATTACACTTAATTAATTTTCCAAACAAACGGCATGAAAAACCGCTCTGTAATCCTTGTTACATCCTTGTTTTAAAATTGGTAGTACAATCTGCTACGTCTGTCATTTGTAAAGTTAATGTTGCACATAAATTCCGACAAAATTAAATGATGACCATTATTTTTGGTGGGAGTTTAGATTAGTACGTTTATTATAACTTTTAAAATTAAATCTGAACAAGTAATTTTTCAAATTATTTGTTCAGATTTAAATATAGGTAAGTCAGGTCTAACGATACATCTCACACTAGGCTGAACTGTATCGTGAGGGCTTTAGATATACTGACGAAATGCAGTAACTAAAGTTATGCACCAAAATGATATTGAAAATTATCCTAAAATCTTACGAAATTAATTAATTATGCTTTATATGCGGAGACTGTGGGCTTTCAGTTTTATTTTGATTATAATCTGTGCACTGCCAGTCAATGGCTTGTGTGACTTGTCTACCTTGTACTGATGGGCTTTACGGCTATAGAAATAAAGTCCTTTAAGGCCCGTATTAATTTTCAATATTCATTTGTAAAAATCTAGCGGTTACAGTACATCATCCTAGATACGTTGTTATTTAAATTTTTATGGGTATGGGCATTTGATTCATACAATACTATCGCAATTTACATCAATACTCACAATGTACAATATATTTTTAGGATAAATACAAGAGAAAACCTCCTCAGTCGAGATCTCTCTAAATAATCCTGAACCTGTTGTCGACTAAGACAAATAACAAAAAGTCTAAAAAATACAAAGTTCTTCAATAGATTGGATACACCTGTAAATAATGTTTCTCAAGGTAATAACGTACATCACATTGCAATACATTTATTCCGAAACCCGGCAAATGGTAAATTACCTCATTTATACGAACGACGGGTCTGATTAATTGCATCTATTTGCCCTTTTTCTAGAAAAGAATGAGAACACCTATTGGTGACGCAAGACTCACCAAGCGATCCAAACGGCTGAAAACGTAAACTTTATTAGTTACCTACTAATGTAAACTAAGTTCATTTTAGAAAAATATGAAAGTAACGTTATCGCAGAAATGTCAATTGCCAAGTATCACCTTTGCATTCTCAGTTTCCAAAAGTTTTTTGTCACTGTGTGGTTTCCGGTTTAGAATATGGCCAAACCCAATCTTCTCGTGGGTGTTGTCAATGCGACTAAGGGAACTTCACTAGGAACGGGCAGCAGCGTTCTCTTGGTCATAACTGCGATCACCAATCCGAATGCCAAGCGTGGTGACTATGGCAAATCCTCCAAAGGAAGGCCCTCAAAAAGTAGCATTCTGTGAGAGTAGCACAGTCTAGCATTCTGTGAGAGTAGCACAGTCTCCTCGGCTTGTGTTGTATGGACGTATTTCGGCTGATGATGAAATGTTTACGCAGGCACGCGCGTAATATTTGAATCGCCAATAACATTGCATTGTGATGTTTTGTTTAAAAAATTGCTAAAGCGCCAACATAGGATTTTACGATGGAGAATTAAAAAAAATTAAAAAATATATATATTTAATACAGGTAAAAACTACAATGGAAAACTTACCAAAAGTTATATTCTGTTGGGGAGGCCTACGTCCAGCAGTGGACGTATTTAGGCTGATGATGATTATAGATAAAAAGATATTAGTTTTTTTAAATTCTTTACCGTAAAATCCTGTTTGGGCAGTGATTTTAACTTCCAGTGACGACAAGTACATGTTTTTAACTTCACCCTATTGTGTTTAAAGACAAACATATTATGTTTAAAACCCTCCGAAGAGATAAGTGACTTAAACTGAATAATGCCTTTCAGCTGAAATTCCTCATACTAATCGAATTTGTATTACGGAACCATAGAAAAGCAAAGTTCTCCCGGAAAATAAGGAAGAAGTGGCTGCTAACAAACTTATGATTTCCCTTTATTTAATTCAGCGCTCCTTTCCTGGAAGGGAAACATGTAAAGGAAACTCTCAAATATACGCAAGTATATAAAAATAAATTCGTATTCAAGAGTTCTGTAAGATACAAAGTGTATCTAAGCTTACATCATCATCATCAGGTTATTTAGTCTCCACTGCAGGAGCACAATCCTCTCTCATCTGCCGGAGACAGACGGAGGATTTGGCCTACACTCCCCGCGCTGACCAGACGGGTTGAGGAGGCCTGATTGATGTTTTATAATGTATTCCCTTAGTCGCCTTGTACGACATCCACGGGAAGAGTTGGAGTGGTCCTATTCTACTCTACCGGAAACCACACGGCACTATACGCTTACATATTTATACCTAATATCAAATTATAATTTAAAAAAACTCACATGTGATGGTAAACACCGAGGGTGTTTTTTTACATATTTATACGGAGATAGTGTTAGGCAATCACATATAAAAGTGAAAGTGGACAAAAGAAATAATTTAATTTTTAATGTAAAAGCGACAAAGATCAATAGTAGGAAAACTCCGGCGACCGTCGCGTCAGATCCTTTTTATCAGCCGCATCAGCCTGGGGATTCAAAGGGGTAACGCAGCGAATGTCCTCGGCACCATCAAAAACTCTGCAGAGCTGGAGGAGATCTTTATCTGTACCCTCTCATTCCATTTATTCCGTAAATATAGAAAAAAAATTAAATTTTCTGTATAATCTCTGTTTCTCTATATAAATAAAAATGTATAAATCATAGACAAATCTGAGAATATTTTAATGTTTACCTATAGGTTGCCATAGCGATTGACAAATAAAGCGAACTCTAAATAAATAGGAAAAGAAAACTATGGAAAATGACAAGTTATCTACGCGAACGAAGTCGCGGGCAATTATATATAGTATGGTATACAATGAAGACGTCATATGAAACATATTTGAAGCGGAAGCGGCAAGTTAAGAAGAGTGGAGAATCGAATGTCGTGGTCTTAAGGTCTATGTCCAACAGTGGACTTCCGTAGACAATAACGCGTCTTACTACCTTTATCATACATTCACTGCACAAGAATCGCTTTTATCTCCAGTCCTTTCTTCCCTCCAACTAGAAACATTTTCATCAAATCTTTGCAATACCTTTGACCAAGTCATTCACCACTAAATTGCGTGTGGAAAACATTTATATGAAAAGGTTCTACCGCCATATATCTTGCTTTTATCTGCGTGTTCCACCGTGGGAAACGTTTCCATTATATTGGGGGAAAGGAAGATGTGAGAGGCCTTGAATCGCTGACCAAATACCTTGGGTCTGTATCTTTGTTAACATAAGGTGTTGGGGTAAAAGTAGTCTGGATAATTATTTTGATTGCAAGAAGTTATCAATTTTAGCAGTTATTATATCAAAGCGCACGGCCGTCTTGTGGTTTCAAGATTTCAGAGATAATCTGTTCTGTATGTACGAGTATGTGCCGTAAACCGGTCAAGTCTTTATTAATGCGTTTAAATTGCTACTGTAGTGCCTCTGACACGTTTGCTGAGGCACGGCTGATCACGTAGTACACAGTGGATTAAAGATAATTCCTTTATTGAAAAGTTATTGGAATTTGGCATATAGTTCTAGGATTTCAATACTATGTCCATGATATTTTCAGAACGTATGTAAGGTTTATTTTATTACTGTACCGTTTTTCTTTCAAGGAAAACGTCGTGAGGAAACCTGCATACTACGCCAAAGAAGGAATTCTAATAGGCGCATGTGAAGTCGCAATATGAAGTGGGTAGGTCTGGGCCACAATAGTGCGGACATAATATATATAAGCTGTTGATATTGATTTCATATAAAATTGTGATTGAGACTTTACAAAACACGCTCTTAAAATAACATAGGCGATTAATTCTCCACACTGTGCAATATTATATCCTCTCTGACTCGCAAATCCACGTGACCCACTAGGTGCACTTAGGTGTAAAGCTCTCGGAGGATATCTTGGCAAATATTTACTGGAGCGTCAAAAGGAAACGTCTCGTCTAATGGTGCGGAGCGGCGCTAGGGCCTCGCAGGCGTCTCATTAGAGCCACTCAGCGAAAAAGCGATTTCTTTGCCTTCCTGTTTTTGCTGTATCGGACTACCGTTGTTTGATTGTTGAATCTTTTAGATTGTTAAGCTAGACGTGGTTTTACAATAGTATATTCCTCACAATGTCATTAATCTTAATTGACCAATTATTATTTTTTATAACCCAGTCAGTTTATATTTATTTTTCATGCATTTAAATATATTTTTTTTCGTTATTTACTGTTTTTAATTAACATTCTCACGGCAACAATCATAATGACGAACTACAAATAGGTATTTGGAAGTATTTTCCTTTGTACTACTAGGGAGGGATCATTGATATACCTCTCAAAGTATTAATACCATACAGGTATGTCAAAAAAGATTTGTCTGTTTAGCCGTAATGGTTTCTTGAAATAAGTTTCCGTTCCTAAATTTAATAAACGTAATAATAGAAGTAATTCTCTTTCATGCCTCTCCCACACAGCCTGAACTGCCTAAAATTTTGTATTTAGCTGGTTTACGAGCCGGGTAGTAGTATACCGATACTTTTTCTAGAGGAATATAAAATGTACAACGGGAAAATCAATAATCTTTAAGTCCTTGATAAGCAGAATCCTTTATATGACCTTGTTGTAAGTATTGTCTTGTGCTCATCGACTTTACCTACAGAAGTATGCTGCTAGTGATAATTTTTTCATTTTTATTCAGTAGTTACAATTAAATATTCAACTAAATTCAACTTTGAGTAATTTTAGAACACCGTTAGCCCCAAGATGTATGACGTGCTGTATATGATGTGCTGTAACTATTTCCAACCTTACTCAAAAAAAGGACGCGTAGCGAAATCACGCTTTACTATGATTCGCACAAATTTGTTTGAAAGATAATCAAAAAATCATATATTTTGACGTCACCACATTCGCTAACTAAAGAATAGTAACATTAAAACCGTGTTTATAAATTATCATCCCTTATACATTATAAAGCATGGTAATTTATAAACACGCAATAAATGAACATAGATTAGTAACACAATCCTTCCAACTAAATGAAGGTTCATACCACATTGTATAAGATGCCAATTTAAATGTAATATACAAGAGGATTGCGTAATCGAAAGCCATTTACTAACAGTACCTACATTGACGTAAGGAAAATTGTCTGCGTCCCACACGAGAATTTGATCAGCTCCATCTTTCTATGCCAATGAACATTGTGTTAAGAACGATCGAGTATGGCTCTTCCTTTATGAGATTGAAGTAAGATTATAACTGGTTATATATATCGTTATTATTATATGTATTTTATTAGATCGTTACGTTATCATTGCGTAATCCTGCATATTACAAACTTATTAGGTAGAACAGCATTAGCTATTCTCTTCTGCTATACGTTTTCATGTGTTTGTGTAAGCATGTACAAATAGATGTGCAGTTGATACCTACATATGATACCACAGATTTAATACTACTTGGTACTTAGTCTGAGTTATGATACGATCTGCAAAAATATAAAGAAATTGTCAATACAAGTTGACAGGACATTAATAAATATATTTGCCTCTGCTGTGGCTTTTTGTTGACTTTACACTACTAGACCTAAAGACCCATAACCCTCGAGTTTTTACTAACCTAAATACCTAGTTACATATCGTAATTATTTTTCATTATTTTTGAAATTTGATTGTAAATTAAAAAAAATATATATTCTTTTATTACTATTTAATTTTTAATTGTACACGAAACTTTAAGAGATTATTATACACATGTGATTATCACTAAATAGAACCAACCACAGCTTGTGTTGATAAAGAAAGGTCAATATTTTTTTATATAAACTCACAATGTACATTATCGATAATATACGGAAAAAGAGTTGTCAGATTATTTACAGTTATGTAGTATGTGTAATAGTCAGTACACTTATTAGTTACTAGCTGTGCCCGCGGTTCCGCTCGCGTGGACTACAGAATCCGCTCCAGTTCCCACTCCCGCTCCCGTTCATTTTTGCACTTCCACTCCAACCCCAACCCCCGGCTCCCGAATTAAGCTCTATATTTTTGTGAAAAGTCCATTAAGATCGGTTCAGTGGTTTTTAAGTGATGCGCGCACAAACAAACAGATAAACAGACAAACAGGAAAAAAAACAGAAAAAATTCCAAAAATGATCGAAGTCTATTACTTATCCTTATTTTTTTTTGCAAATATCTTCAAGTCCAGATACGCGAAGTTTACGATTTTATTTATTAGATTACTTTTTAGTTTATTACTACTAAGTTTTTTATTACGTTACGTACCAGGCCTATATGTTTTGTTTTCTTTCTACATAATTTGTACCGCACTGTTATGTTGTGAAAATGATTATGTGGACAGTTTTCAGTTGATGGATGTAAAAGGAAAATAAATAAAACACATTTAGGTAATTTAATCTGATTTTTTTTAACAATCTTAGTCGGCACTCTATTTTAAGGCCATAAATCTTTGATAACGTGATCGTGATACTAGTTGCACCAGAATACCTTAAGAACGGAATAAACCAAAAATAAATCACTTAAATCTTTTCTTTTAATGGAAACGACTATAGGTGATAGGTCATTGTCAGTGTCAGTGCAATTTCAATCAAGCTGTCAGTCGGCTGTCAATTACCGTTCCGATATCCGCCGAATCTCCTTGCATATTAAATTTAATTATAGAAATATCATTAGTTTTTATTACCCTGTTCCATGGAAAAGCTTATGAGTATTATGTATGAATATTATGTATATATGATATAAAGTCAATGTTACAAAGTTTGTATGGGAATTTATATGGTAGTAAGTATGTAGTTCAACAAGCTGCTTGAACGACTCATATTATTGTCGACGTAAAATACCTACTTAAAGGTTCTTAAAGTCTGAAACATGAAACAACATTTCTATCATAGGGTCATATTTGGTCGTTCAAGCTATGAAACTCGTTTATATCGCCCTCGCCATAGAGATTATTTTAGCACTAAGTGAAAAGCTCCTGGCTGGAGGCTTGCTGATTGACGACCGGCCGCCGCGCGAATACTGGTGCGCCACGTGCATGCGTAAACTTCCTATACATGCATACACTTTGAAAATGTGAAGTAGATAGTAAGAAGGAAGCAACTTTCTTAGTTTCAGTAACTTCTTAGTATTTAATTGCGTAATTTTATATTTATAAGAACTTGGTTAATAAAAAAACAATATATTGTTGATTATTACCACTTGTCAACTTTAGAAAGTAAATTAACGGTATACTGTTATATCAGAGAATACAAAATATTGTTACGTTATGAAGCGACACTCACCTCCCTCCGCCAGTTTAACGTCGCCTCCAGAAAAGAGCACGGCGGGCATTACGCACTACGGAACTGCCGCCGTTCGGCTCGCAACGCGCCGCGCCGCCTGCCGGTACAAAGTTCTATGCCAGCGCGCTAACGACCGACGCTGAGAGATCGACTCTATAAGTTAGAAAGAGAAGCTCTTATGTGTTGATGTATCTCTCGGTGCAGCAGCTCTACAGTTTACGCACAATAAACGTATACGGACAGACTGGTGCCCCTGTAGTATAGTAGTAGTAGTTGATTAAATCTGTTGGCCTGTATGGAATGTCGGGGTGTGGTTATTTATATCCAGATCCCGCACACAATTGAGAATCTTCGATCCCGCCAATATAGAGATCACGCAACGACGGCGGGACTCAAAGCCCTAAAGGTTTACTAAATAAATAGAATTATTAAATTTAAGTGAAAGGGTTGGGAGCAACAGCTTCAGGTCTCCCTTTGAAATTAACCCCTCTATCGTGTGACAGGACTATGTTAGAAGTTTGATAGCAACTGAGAATTTCGAAACTTCTAAATCTCAACCGACTTCATCAAGTTTTCGTTTTGAAGTTTAATTATAATACTAACTTTGTAATAAATTAGAGACGTTTATACTCTGCCTTATATAGGTAACAAAGATTGATAAACAGTCAAGTTTATTAATGAATGGTTCAATATTATTAAACTTTAAGTGAGTTGATTTGCATAGTTTATTTACGTCCCATATCTGGATAATACACTGTCTAAGTATTCTGTGACTAGAATAAGGTAGAGTAGGGTAGGGTAGATTAGAATAGGGTAAGAAAATCCGACATTTCATCATAATTCCTAGCATGGTAACTGTGGTACGCAGCAATGCTAAGATTACAGCTTATAAGTATAATAGCCGCTAACTATAAAACTACTATCATTATTCTTGATGACGGATGTACTGTAATTTTGTAGCTGATGTGCTGGTTGACGAGAAAAGGAACTCCAAAGTGAACAATAAAAATAGCGAGGGCTTATGGCAGTAAAAATCGTAGTGCGGACCGCGGAGGTAGCTAGCGGTAGACTGCCGGCCCGTGCGCTTGATGTTGTGCGTCCAGCCGCCGCGGGGGGAGGGCGCACCGGGGCGCGCGCATATTATGTCTTCTTACCATACACCCTCGCTATACATAATTTATTTATAAATAATGTTTAATCACATATCAGGCCATAAGGCGCAGTCCATCCGTGATCAACAGTTACTACGCTCTTTATTACAATAAGCATTTATGTACATTCTTAAAATGTTGAATATGTCTCTTCCCTATTTCCGTAGGTAGGTATTACGTATCCATCGTTTTACCAAACCTCAGCGCGTGGGCTAGCGTGGGTGTGTTATTGAAGCATTGAGTTTTTGGGTTAGGTACACGCTCCGCAAAAAACTAAATGTGATAAATAAAATTTGTGATACCTTCTTAAATTTATTCCACTTAAGTACAAACGTCAAACACAGATTGTTATTGTGTGTGAAATAGAAAACGCACATAAAATCTGTTAGAGCCGAGGGCCGTGGGTAGTCTGGTATAAATCAGGAGTAAGCCTTCAAAGGCTGTCGGGTCCGACCGTTTCGCTCCGAGCTATTACGGATCTTTAAGGGTCCTTTGTCGTTGTTATCAATTTGACCGTGCAAATCCGTTTGTCTCGCATTGGCTTTACGGTCCGCCAGGCACATAGTTAGGGCAGACAATACTTAATATTACTATTTAAAGAAGCGACACTCACCTCTCCCAGTCAGTTTAACATCGCCCACAAAATAGAGCAATAAGGTCAGAAAATCGTTCACGGGGCAATGCGTATGCTTCTACAGCAAACTACCAGAGAGTCTATGTATGACTAGCAGAAAGTTTAAGAAAGCAACTTTGTAAAAAAGCCTAATTATGAAAGATTATTTCAGTGACACAGATACCTGGTACTAATGTTGCTTCAGCTTCGCACAATCATTATATTATTGTATACAAACATTATTTTAAAAGATTTGTTGCGTGAAGTTTGTTGCGCCGTTTCATCCCTAACACCTAGGAAGCGGTAGTCGCAAAAAAATTAATTGTAAAAATCTACCAAGTGAACTCATGTGCAATAATATAGATTTTGACTGTCTTTACTCCTGCACATATTTTAGAGGACCCCTTCGAAACCAAACCCTAGTGAGTCCCTGTAACCGGTCTGATTCATCGATACTTACCAGGTCCAGATGATATTGTAAATCGCGACGTTTAATCTCGCCTGGTCTTTTTGTTAATTGTTCTCCCTTATCGAACTAAGCGAAGTCTCGGTTAGTACCGCTTTTAGCAACAATGAAACATATGGCGGTAGCCCTGCAGTGGGTACTCCCAGCCGTACTTCTACATTGTGTGCGACGTACCTAAAACTGGTGGGGTAGGTGAGTGTAACTTCTTGACGTAAATAACTTCAGTCTACCGTCCACTAATGCTTGAACCGTTTGTTGGATTGTTGCGTGTGATAGATTAGTTATATAAATTAGTATTTAATAGTCAATATAACTAATTATCTACCCATATGAAGACTACACTACAACATAATTTATATAAATTATGTTCCAAACAGTATTTTATAACAATCTGTCACGATCTTAATCTTTTCACTTTGAAGCGACTACGTGTAATATAAACATACTTATTTTCAAAACCACATGTTTATGTGAGTAGATAATTAGTTATATTTACTTTTAAATACAATGTAGGTAATATATACCTAATCTATCACGTGAAACAATCGAAATCTACAAGTTCATTGCCTATCTGAGTGCCTCGTGCGCTTGTTCTTATTTTTATTTATATTATACTACGTATGTATTCTTTCAAACCCAGTATTTGTAGGATGGTTGGTCGCTACTTGTACAAAACTTATTCTGTTGCTAAAATAGGTACCTACTTGAATGGACACTATCTACCTGGTCTCCATTCAAGTACCTAGCCAGACATAGCAACTTTTTTCATGCATTCCCCCCCAACATGTCGTCCACTAAACTTTCTGGTAATTCGTTTAGAATTTGCGGCAAAATGCTTTCATTTGTTCGGATTCCGTACACATTATTGTATCCCGGTTGTATATATCAGGGAAGGTATATCTCTCAGCTAGCTAGATCGTTTTTTAAAATCTATTTTAGATAGATTCTTCACACACAATTGACATTTTAACTTTGTTAAACACATTCACATTTGTTATTATAGCACTCGCTCCTGTCACCCTCGCACGTATACATATCCGAGGTAGGAACTACCTACTCCACTGGTACCTACCCAAAATATGCAGATGGAGTTTTCAACTCATTTATTGTTTGAAGTACCTGAGCGATTCCAGCGAGCTAATAAATGAGAATTCTGGGTATATCCGAATTGGACTCGATTTAACTTTATATTAGTTTTGAAAACTCAAATCCATCATCTGTCTTGTTAGGTAATTTAAATACATATATCCTGATTTTCTCAGCAAAATCCGACATCACATTCTGTGGAGATATTCCTTAAATTTGAAGGGAACAGTACTTTACATATATTGCTGGTAGATAAGGTATAAACGGTCTGTGAATTCGTTATAAGTCAGCGCAAAGTAACGATAGTCTCTGACTACCCCTCTGGGACCAAGGCGTGAGCATTATATATGTATATAATACATATACGTTCTCATTGTTCTAATAACTTGATTGACCCGGGGCAGGTAAAAATTACCAAAAAAATAAAATTTAAGTTAATGTTGTTTATGTTCAGCAGTCGATGTATATAATAGGCTGATAGTGTGTTTATGTACATAATTTTTAAGGAATCCGTCGAAACGGATACCCATACAGAGAACCTTTGTATGTCTGTCTGTGAATCTATATGTCTGTTCGGATGATAACTCGAATACTATTGAGCTGTGATACTTATATCTAAAGTTGGCCGGTAATATTAGATTAGACTAATCTAACTAATAGTCTAATAAAATGGGGAAAAAGTATGAAAATTCCAGGAAGAGATAAGTATTTCAGGAAAATATTTCGGAAAGCGGTTGGCATTTGTACGAAGTACACTTTGCCGACTTTTCTATATCAATCAAAATATGTCTTTATACATTTTTGAACCTCAAACATTTTTTTTAATATAACCGCGCGACATCAAGGCAAAGTTTCTAAAAGGCTAATAGCATTTCCTCTTTGAATCATAAAGCTAAGCCTCTGGGCGAAGAATCTGTTCTAAACTGTGAAATGTGTTCTGACATTTGCACTATAATTAAGTACCAAGCAAGCCTTCTCAAAGTTATTTACGCTATACGTGACGTGATTTGCGTATTATGAGATCATAGACACCGCCTCAAATGACATCATATTTAGAGGGATGAGTAACCTAAATAACTGAAAATATGTGGTACCAAATGTAAATGGTTGTTTCAGATTGTTGTATTTACATAATGTTGCTGGAACTATCAATAAAATTTTATCATGTACGGTGATACTTATTAGCATTCATTACGTTACTTCGCTGGACGGTATGTATGCTGCAATTGCGACATAATGTATTAAATCATCGGCGATTGAACATTGCGTTTTCCTGCTGCTTCACCTATGTTTTGGTGTAAGCCATGATCTTTTGATAGTGACTTGGATTCATAATTAATGACTCAACTAATGAATTAACTCAAAACTACAATTTTCTATGTAATTTTCTTGATTGCGTTTAATTCCCGTCTGGAGGGTAATTTTTATTTTTCTTTCCCAGTAAGTTTCTTTCTGGGTTGGTATATGTATTACTAGCTGTTGCCCGCGATTCGCCCGCGTGGACAACTTGACATCACAAATTATTATGTATGTCCCGTAGGAATGAGGTATTTTTTTGGGGATAACAACTATCCTATGTCCTATTCCAGCACGTAACCTATATGTGTGCCAAGTTTCATCCCGATCCGTCCAGTGGTTGAAGTGTGATTGAGTAACAAACATCCAAATATCCAAACTTTCGCATTTAATTGTCAGAGGGCCCACCAATTTAATTTAATATGTGTGACGGTGAGGTAAGCTACCTATCTAATAAAATTAATAGTTTACCAAATGCATCGTTTGACAAAAAAATAGCTTGGAAATGTAGGATTAACTGTTCCTGAACATTTCGTAACTGTTGTAAATCAGCTTCGATATGAGAAAAACATATATGAATCGATTTGTACTCAGAATTCAACAGTTTATTTTATTAGAGGTAAGTATCTCGCCTTCTTTCAATTATTATTCAAACTCAAAAATGAATCATCAGATCATCCGAACTCGTTTCCTAGGCGGATACCCTTCAAAACTACTTGAAAGGATGATGGGCGTTTTGGTTCCAGACACCAGTAACAATAAGTGATAAGCCAATGAAAAGGTCTTATTGAGTAGAACAATAGTTACTATGGAGGATAATCTCCGTTAGCTGTATTTTCAGCGTCGTGAGCCTTTTAGTACCTACCATTGATTGGCATATCATCATCATCATCATCATCATCAGGTTATTTATGTCTCCACTGCAGGAGCAATAACCCTCTCTCACCTGCCGGAGACAGTTTCAGTTTATTTTTTCCTTAACAAATTGCATTGTGTCGGAATTACATAAAATTATAAATAAAAAATAACAATCTCAAAATTATACAAAATTAAAATTAAATTAAAAACAATAAAAAAATTAAATTAAATTATGCATCATTTACAAATTCATCAGTAGAGTAATAACTCTTTTCCAACAAGAAGCGCTTCAAAGTGTTTTTAAAGATAAGTGGATTATCTATGATTTTAAATTGAGTGGGCAGGCAGTTATAACCAACTGCTTGATGTCGTACACTATGCTCAACAATTCTTAGTCGCGGTACGATTGTATATGGGATGTCTTTTCTCCTTGTCGTTTGGCGTAGGCACCTCTGTTCTGCAGTCTCGTACCTTCCTGGATGCTTGACCAGGTCACATAATAGTACTAAAATATATAGGCTTGGTAGTGTTAGGATACTGAGTCTTTGAAAGTGTATTCTACATGATTCCCATGGGGCAATTCTTACCATAGCTCTTATGGCCCGTTTTTGGATCACAAACGCCTTTTTAATATTATAATCGTATCCGTTTCCCCACAACTTAATACTATACCGAAGATGTGACTCCACCAAGGCGTGATAAACTATTTTAAGTTGTTCAATTGTTGCCTCCTCTCGTAAACTTCTTAACGCATAGCAAGCGGAACTAATCTTGTTCTCAATTTTATTCAGCTCCTCTTTCCAATTCAAATCCGAATCTATATATATTCCTAGGAACTTAACAGTGTCTACCAATGAAATCCTATTTTGATTTAATCTTATTAATAAGGTTTTACTAATCTTATAAATAAGGTTTTACTACTTGGTTTTACTTGTAGTTCTGAAAAGAACTGCATTAGTTTTGCTACTATTGATATTTAAATTATTAATGTTAAACCACTCATTGAAGGCTGACAGAGCTCTGTTAGCCTTAATTTCAAGCTCTTCTAGATTTTTGGCTGAAACTATTGCATTAGTATCGTCTGCAAAGACTACTACTTTCATATCCGGGATGATATTGCTGACAAAATGTATTAAATCATTCATGAAAATTATAAAAAATATTGGTCCCAATATTGATCCCTGTGGGACACCTGTGCAATTTTTTCGTAATGCAGACCTGTAAATTCTTTCAGTACTACCCTCAGTGAATTTTAACTCAACGAATTGGTACCTGTTTTGTAAATAGGATTTGAAGAGTCTTAAAGGTTTACCTCGCACACCATAATGTATTAGTTTTGTGATAAGTATACTGTGATCCACAGTATCAAAGGCGGAGCTTAAGTCCAGAAACAAGCCCATTACTTTTCTTTTTACATTTAATTCCATTATAACGTCATCAACCAGAGTATCAATGGCATCGCTTGTTCCAACTTTTACTTGGTACCCGTATTGCCTATTATTTATAATGTTATTGATATGTAGATGTGTCATCAGTCGCTTTTTTATAAGTTTTTCGAATATTTTAGATAGTATGGGCAGTAATGAAATTGGTCTATAGTTCTTTGGGTCAGTTTTTATCCCTTTTTTGTGTATTGGTAATATTTTTGCCAACTTTAACTGATCCGGAAAAACTTCATTTTCATAGCACTTATTGTAAAAAGTTGCCAAAGGTTCTGCTAATATGTCCATGTTATCCTTTATAACTGTTATTGGCAAATCATCGTACCCACAGCTTTTTTTACTTTCCATTTTTCCAACAATACTTTTGAGCTCGAATGTCGTAATTATCTTCCAGTGCATGTTGTCATTTACCTTTTTTGTGTTTTGCATTAATGCTGATGCAGCTTGTTGAAATTTAGTGGAGCTTGCCGAGTCTCCCTCCCCCTTATTAAAGTGTGAGCAAAAAGCCTTAGTTATTTCTTGTGGGTTGTGTATAATTTTATTATTTATCTTTAATAGTAGTTGATCTCTTCTTTTAGAGATGTCATGGTTTCAGACAGACGAAGGATTTGGCCTACACTCCTCGCGCTGGCCAGACGGGTTGGGGAGGCCTGATTGATGTTTCCCTTAGTTGACTTGTACGACATCCACGGGAAGAGTTGGAGTGGTCCTATTCTACTCTACCGGAAACCACACGGCAATTTTGCCATATCAATTATTGTAATTGGTTGCTATTAGTGTATAGGTACTAAAAGGTCTATAATGCCGAAAATACAGCTAACTGAGATTATCCGCCATAGCAAATATTGTTTTACTGTAACTTTGATTTGATTAAAAAAAACTACGTAGATAAGTAAACTCACTAGTTTTGGTGTATCCCTACTAAGTTAGAAGGGTAGTATTATTGAGATAATTAATGACAAGCCAAAGGGCCAGGAGGGGCAACGATCCAACCACTGACCCTTGGATTTGCGTATCAAACGTTATTAAATCCTAACGAGAGGACGTGGTTTGGGGCCGACACCAAGGGCATCAGTTACGGTGGGGCGGCGGCGGCGATTCGTAAACATAGATGGGCAATAAACCCATAAATTGAACATTTATGCACAAGGCTTTCGAATACATGTGAAGCGAGGGCTTTTTCAGGGAGAGCTTTTCGTAAAAATATTAAATAAAAATAAAGGCGGGACCTTCTACATTAAATCTAAGAAAAATTTGCGAGAGAGTGAAATAGTGGCGTAAATGTTAGGTATATATAGTTTCTGAGACTTTTATCTTGGATAAACATTTTGGGGCTTAAATGGTTAAAGGGAATAAAATAGTACCTATGGAATATTCATTTATTGGCCGCAACAAAATGTGAACAATGTAACACTACATACAAGCAGAAACAATCATAAACTAGAACTAAAAGTTGTGTGCACCCGCTAGACTACGTCGCACGTTATTTTATTCCGACGATAATTGCACGAGTAGAGAAAGCGGGTACAACGCGAGGAACGTATCTGAAAAAACCGGGAGAAGAGCCGACACGTGCGACCGACATGCAAGGGAGGAGACAACAGTACAGTCATAGATTACCTAATAATACTAGTTACAGTGTAATTCGACATAAGATTAGGGGAAAGACAGAGATAATTTTTAAAACCCTATTAAACGATACGGCCCTCTCAGGGCATGGATATTTTTAGCATTACCTCTTATTATGAGTAAAATATTATAACTATGAGAAACATCAATGTTAACACAAATTGGACATGACTCATCAATTTGTTTTGTTACAGAAATCTCGACAGTAAATAAAGCAATAAAGTAAGAATAACTCGGATAACGACCAATTAATACAATATTTTCTGCACATTTGTGCTACGTCGTAGCGTTTGGATTCGTGTTATTTTTTTAACACAAAAAAAAAATTTGCAATCACAAAAAAAACTTCTAAGATTTCAAACTCCAAAACTTCCGTTTTTTAGATTGCAGAGTTATGTATTTATTTAATTTGTAAAATAGAGAATATTGTATTGAGCTAAAGCTAAGTTAATACAAGTAATGTCAACGTTAGCGTTAAATGTGAAAGAACTTTGCACGGCAATTAGGTGGTTGAAAGTTGGGATCTCTACCAAGAGTTCGTAATAAAGTTTGCCGACAAGGAACCTACACGCAATAAATGTTTACAAGACTTTTGGTTTATCTCGACCAATTTAACTTGATCCTTCGTTATCTCAAGCGCCTTTAGCAGACGATACACCAAAATTTCATTAATTTAGACGAAGAGTAAAACATTTGCTATAATTAAGTAGTCAAGTATGTAGAGTTTAAGTTAAACAACGTTTTCATTGTACGAATAATACATACTTACCTCACTTTTATGCAGTCGAAAAGTTAGGTTTAGTATTAGTATAAACAACAATCAACTAAGTTTTCTATATAACATGTAATGATGATGTTAACTATATAACATGTAATATTTATTACTATATGATTTAAGGTATAAGTAGTAGACGCCCTGCCAACAGATGGACTGACGACCTGAAGAAGGTGGCAGGAAGTGGCTGGATGCAGAGGGCGAAGGACCGGGTGTTCATTGGAGGGTAGAAGGCCTATGACCAGTAGTGCTATTATCTAAAATACAAACTCACGTGCGAGTCCCACTCAAGTGACTTTACTCACTTCGAAACCTAATCCATTGGCATTCTGTAAACATTCTAGAGCACTGTCGACGTGAAGTGAGTTTATTGATGACTTCCCTTCTATAGTGCTCTGGAATGTTTACAGAATTACCAATGGAGTCGAACGGTTAGGTACTTTTTTCTTGTAACAAGAACTTAAAACTATAATAGAAATGGTGGAACTCAAACTTAAATCGACGAGAGTAAAAGTAGAGAACTATGTGAGTAATAAAAGTTGTCAATTTGTCTAGTTCCTTTGCAGACAGTTTAAGTACTTCTAAATTAAGTGAAAGTTATTTCAATCATTCAGCAGTTGGCAATGAGCCATCTAGCCAGTGCAATGATCTTATGCAGTAAAAGGAGAACTAGGTATGTTTGTTGGTTTGTTTTGAACAATAATCGCATTGTTCAAGACCCGACACAAAAAGGAAGGACATTATAAATGCGTATGTTAATTATCAACATCTAGCGAGGTGGGTTATCATTGTACCATCATCATCATTATATAACATGAGCCTATATGAGTCTACAGCTTGATCTCCCGAGGTGCGCCACTGAAATGGTCGAAGCCATATTTAATCAGCAAGTTTTTAAGGTTTTATGTAGTACTAGCTGTGTCCGCGGCTCCGCTCGCGTGGACTACGCAACACGCACCCGCTCCCGCTCCTAAGCCCACACCCCACGCCTACGCCCACGTCCACGCCCACTACAGCTCCAAATGTAGTCGTAACTCATCACAATCTAAATTGCACCGAACATTATAATTGTACTTCTTTATTAAATTGCATCGATATTTACTAATGTATTTAAAAACTAAAAATGCCCATAACTTTTAATTGAGTTAGCTGATTGCGATGAAATAAAGACTTAATGTTACTCAGAGTTAATTCCTATGTTCTTGTGAAAAGTTCATCAAAATCGGTTTAGTAGTTTTTACGTGATGCGTGTACAAACTAGACGATAAACAGACAAAAATTCCAAAAATGATCGAAATGTGTTGTATTACCTATTCTTAGACCACCCAATTTTATTTTCTTCGAATATTTTCAATGTACAGACACGCGAAGTTAACGTTTTTAATTATTAGATATTTTTAATTGTCAGACAAACTTCCAAAGTAATCTGCAATAGAGAACATAAACTTATTTTTCTCGTTATACGAACACGTTTTCGATTGTTTCAATTACAGGGTGTGGTTAAATCCATTTAAACTTGTTGTGTGGATGTGACATTCCAAGTGAAAACCCTTAGCAGCAAGTGATGACACTAGACACAACTAGTGACATGGGTGAGCGCGGGTGTCGGTATCTCTTCGACGAGTTATGGCAGTTTCGAGGACTTCGTTGCAATTTCCTTTGTCCTCGCTAGCTCGGGACTAAGAAAATGCAAGGAATTCTTTATTTGTCAGGGAAGTTGGAACTTGTTCTTAAATATTACAAAACTTCCTTGTTTGTAAGAGTTTTTTTCTGCTTGACAAGATTTCTTTACGTAGATATGGAAAATTTAGTAGGGTAGACCGAGGCGAATTGAATCAAATAATGTTTGAGAGTTAAATAAAAATACTATTTTACTGATAATGTTCAACTAATCAAAAAATCAAATCAACAGTTATTCAATGAAATAAACAAACTGAAATATAAACTAAACAAATATCAGACGACCTCCGTGGTGGAACGGGTAGCTCTCGGACTGCAACGCCGGAGGTTGCGGGTTCGAATCCCGTTAGCGGCAAATGTTCGTATGATGAATATTTGTACCCAAGTCTTGGATGTTTATATATTTATTTAAGTATGTCTATTCGTTATCTAGTAACCATTCCACATGCTCTGCCTCGTTTGGGACTGGATAATTGGTGTGAATGTCTGAGATATTTATTTATTTATTTTATTTATGTATAACGCACCGATTCTACTATCTCGCTTGCGAGCGTTACCGCAACTGAACTGTACTGCGAGTCACAGACAAGTACTGTTGATGAAGGGAGGTGCGGAAGTAGAGGGGGAAGTGGAGCGTTGGCTGGTTGCGTGTGGGTAAGTAGAGATTACTTAAAATATGCGATTTATTTATTTTGATCCGATTCGCCCTGTGATTTAATTTGCCTCGGTCTACCCTATAAAAGTTTCTATTATGGAGACGTTGTATGGGAGGAGGGACAACCTGATCGACGGGTGATATTATAATTGCAGACACAATAAAGTGTACATGGTAAAGTACAAAATGAAAACAAAAGTCGAGACTTATGCCTAGCTGTGAGCAAACAAATGCTGATGAAAATATATATTTTTAAAAATAAAACCACAAAGTTCTGAGTAAAGCTATGATAATAAATAATGATTATATTTACTTGTTGTTTGTTATATTTGTGCACCTGAGTGAAATAAGGTATATTTACCTATTATTACTAACCTAACAGCCCAATACAGAGATCATTGGTTGGGTCATACATAACTATGTATTTATACATCAAGTTATAACTTGATGCTATGTTTCACTAAATTAGCAATGCTATATAGATTCATTCTTTATATACCACATAATTATCTCAGATATGCATAAGTTGGTGTGGATATGTGTATATTAGTTGGTGGATCAGTTGGTGGATTAGTTGGTAGATAAGTTGGTAAATTAGTTGGTCTCCGCTTTCGGCTACCATCTTCAGGTCGTCGGTCCAACTGGCGGAGAGGCGTCCCACCCTGCGCGTGCCTATCCGCAGTTTCCACTGCCACTTCAGCTTGCTAATTCTTTCGGATATGTCAGTCACCTTTGATATCACCATTACGAATCTTATTTCTGAAAAAACCGAGCATAGCCCACTCCGTAGCTCGCTGAGCGACTTGAAACTTGTGAATCAGGTCTACCGTCAGTATCCACGTTTCCGCGCCGTAGGTGATATGAAGAACTGGAATGAAAACTCTCTATAGACTGACCAAATATTGGAGATTTCGGCATAGGAGTCACACACTCCTATGATGTTTCGACACTCTTTTAACCTACAAACAAACAAATTCTTATTACTGCCTGGTTCTAATTTCATAAACTTATAGGTAAGTATACAGTTTATTTATATTAGTTGTAGACTAATGTATCATTGTCATTTTATTTTACTAGTTTTATTTTATGAATTTATTAAAAAAATAGAAAACAAAGATTAGAAAGAAAGAAGTGAGTGAGGCAACTACATATAGCCTTAAAAGCCTACCCTTTTTTAAAAACACAAAGTATAATATGAAATAGAGGCTGTTTTTTTTATTATGGTACCTTTTGCTGCAATTAGTATTTTAGGGAGGCTGAAATTTTACGTTCATTTTTATTCCAGTCGTAAAACTGAATTGAATTTTACCCTTTTACCATTCTATAACTACCCAGTGCCTACATACCGAAACAAAGGGATACGAAATTGCTGAATTTGCTTGCATTTTTCGCCACAAATTACACCATCAAATTGTTTTAACCAAAAACAAAAATAAGGGAGTATAAGAACATCGTGTACTATAAATACCGACCTGTCTATACAGGGTCAATATGCAATGTCACAAATGAGGTTTTGACGACCTAACAATGACGATATACCATGTAAACTAGTTAAACCATAAACTCCACATACTGATGACAGGCAGTAAACATCACTGGTACTCGGCGTGCTACACGTCTGCCCAGTTTGGCCATTAATAAATAATAATAATAAATACAAATCTTACCGTGGGTGTCGTCAAGGCGACTAAGGGGTTGCACCAGGGATGGGCAGCAGCGTTATCCTGTGTATATTAAGTTCATTACTGCGATCACCAATCCGTCTGCCAAGCGTGGTGATTATGGCAAACCCCCCAATAGGGAGGCTTATGTTCAGCAGTGGACATATATAAGCTGATGATGATGAATAATAAATATTACATATACATACATATACACTTGTCTAATCCCAAACTAGGATTTTCTCCTGTGCTATGGAAATTGAACAAGGATAGGACAATTCACAAATATAACATGCAGACCGGGACCAACTTGTACAAAGCTGTATTTCCCCAGTGGGAATCGAACCACACAACCTCTGGCGCTCGAGTCCAATGACCAAGCTACTAGGCCATATGGACTATAGTAATAGTCATAATCATGAACCATTATAGACATTTCTGCCACATGAGGGAACAGAATATATCACACAGCGGAATGAACTGAAATAAACAGATACTGTTTAAGAATACAAGCCGGCGAGATTTTTTTTTTAAATTTTGTTAAACCGTTAAACCATATATTTTTTGGTCAGTGGGTTTTTTAATGCCTGCAAGGTATTTCGTTAATTTTTTATTTATTATGGTATTAGGTATTATCAAAAACGTTTCAATTCCAAAAGTCAACATTTTTATGCTCAACATTTTATGTTTTGAGTTTCATTCCAATAAAGAATTCAATTTAATTTGTTCAAACACGCTTTTATAAAAAGGTCACTTAAATCATTTCCAACATTGGGTTTTATTTGCCAATGTACCACTTTTTCGTTTCAAATATTTGGAAAGCTATGCTCAAAGTGCTCCGGCTCAGTAATTTTCCCTGAGGCATAGAAAAATATATATTTCGCGTATCTACTTACACTTAATTAGTTATGTACATAAATTATCTTTCGTTCAGACTTGTGTAATTTTTAAGTCATACCCATTATATTACATTAATTTATTAACTCTGTATAGTGTGTAGTTATGGGAATTGTATTTAAGAATCAAATAAAAAATATTATTTGAATGTTCCAATTATTTAATTAAATGTTTTTTATTCTTAAACACATACTTATTCAAAATACAAAATGTCTTAATTGTGGGTCAGACGTACAAAAATGAATAACATTTGACAACGTAATCTTGTCAACGGACCGGTACTCATATCAAAAAAATATTTATTGCATTTGTAAGTCTGCATTATACAAAATCATTGTCATAAAGAGGCCTTGATTTGAGAATTTGAACTACATAAATAACAGCTTATAATAGTCTACTGCTGGATCAGACCTTTCCCAAGATAATGGGACGATAAGTAATTTCTTAATCACCACGCCTTGACCACCCGCCCCAGATTGGTCAATTTGTTCCTGACGAAAAACCCTTGCTACACATTTGAACTAAATGTTACGCTAATAGTTTTTTCGCATGGAAACACTCTATTAGTTACCGCTATCATATTATTATGATGTACTTATAATTATAATAGCTGTATCTTAAATCAAAAGGCTCCTAACAAAGGTCGTGTTTGTTCAAATCAGAGCTCGGAACCGGTTTATAAATAGCAGTTAATATTGTTCATAGAACCGGTAAAATTTCCGGCATTCATTGGTTTGACATCTACTCCTTTTATTAACCGTTACATGAACTAATTAGAAACCATAAACCTAAATTATTTTGTACAGGGTATTTAACCCGAAACCGGTTTGGAATTTGAACCGGCTTCCAAGCCCTGCACAGTAGTCTCGTACCTTTATTAAAGCAATCATTATTGAAATATGACACAGGTTGTAATTGATGGGTGTAAACTAAGCTTTTAATTTTCAGAAAAATGTTTCGATAAAATGAAAACTGGAGTAAAACACTCCAATTTTATTCCTTCGCAAATTACACTATAACAAATACTTATAGGTACTATTGAAGTAATGCATTACTTTTAAATAATCAAAATTATATCATAAAAATATCTACTAATATTTTCAAGTTATTTATAGGTACACGCAACAATAGCTCATACCCTGCTGTCATGTCATACGGTGATCAATCTAGTAATACAGGTCAAGGTATTTGTGAACTCTTCTCTTCGTAAATTCATTCAACATTTCTTGGCTCTGGTTGTTCTTCGTCATATGTCAATATCTCAAATAGTCATCCCTCCTCAGAAGGAGGGTAACAAAAATATTGAATTTGGTATCATAAACAAATCATCCATTCCCGATACTTTTTTGACTGAATGTATATAAATTAACTTCCTATACCTACTGATTGCTGTAATAAAATTATCTTGTTATGTATGCTGTGCGAGTCAAAACAAAAAAATATATTGTATAACTTGTTATATATGGTAGCTGTTAATTAGCTTTTAGTTTTTACCTGAAAATGTATATTGTAACTGTAGCTGTAAGCTCCCCTATGATATAAAATAAAATACTCGTATACATATTTTGTCTACTTAGGTACTAGATATTATAAATAATCCTACTAATATTATAAATGCGAAAGTTTGGATATTTGGATGTTTGTTACTCAACCACACTTCAACCACTGGACGGATCGTGATGAAACTTGACACACATATAGGTTAGGTCCTGTAATAGGACATAGGATAGTTTTTATCCCGAAAAACATCCCATTACTACGGGAAATACATAATAATTTGTGATGTTAAGTTGTCCATGCGAACGAAGTCGCGGGCAATAGCTAGTATAAAAGTATTATTTCATTTAAAAATTACATAGTACGACTATTGCAGTAAATTACGAACAGCCGTCAAGTCCGTGAACTTCAGACAAACGTGGTGGAACCCGTACGCAATTCCACTATTTCAACGCCATTTAACCATTCCGATAGAAGTTTTATGTGTGTCACCTTACACCTCTGTGAATTGTTCCAAAATTACTTCACTTTTTTAACAATATAAGTACCTCTACTTCAGATAATCATGAATTAATATTGCTCACTTAAATGTTGGGTTTTCTGACCCTTTCAATAATTTATCCAAACAAATTTTGGAAAGTAAGCCGTAAAGTCTCGGGATCCATGGCCTCAAATAAATATTCTTGAAAATGTGTACTCAAAAACAAACATACCGTCGAATTGAGAACCTACTCCTTTTTTGAAGTCTGTTAAAAACAGTACCTATAAATACAAAAAACTTTAAAAGTTGTAGTCATGGATCTACGAATCCTTAGCGTTCTTGTAAACAAAAAAGTTGCAAAAACCTACTAACTACAAAATCATTTTTTTCTGAAATATGCAGTGATTTAAACTACCTAATCTCAGGTTATTTTATGCTAAAGCCATTAAAATACCTTTTCAGTGTCTTTATTTCATCCCAAACTTAAATTTATAACGTGGAAAAATGTTTGTGCCGTTAATTGCTTCTCTTTGACATTTACTCTCCTCTACAAATTAAATAATCTGCTTCGAATTAAAATGAAAATTGTGCTTACGGTAGTTTTTTACTGTTATTTCCCAGGGAATTCAAATTCAAATAGTTTATTATAAATTACCAGACACATAGATTTTTACAGTCATCCTTAAAATTGTATGATTACATCAATTAAGTACTATTAAAATATAAAAATTGACAGGACAATGTATATTAGAGCTCCCACACTAGACCATGCAGTCTGTATCGGGGAGCCTGAGATTACAGGTTACATAGAAAACTGTGGGACAGAATAAATATTGATGGAAGGAAAGAGAAAGTTATAATATTATTAGGAGGGTGAGAGAGTGTGATTGTGAGTGGTACTGTGGAGATTATGAGAATAATGTATGTGTGATGTATGTGTGTGTGTGTGTGTGAATAGTATGGGAGACGGGAATAGTATGAGAGAAAGTATTGGCGATGGATAGTATACCAGGTGTAGTGGCCGGTTTAAGTTCAACCCGACTATTAGTTGTATATTATTTTTGTTTATGTGTAATGTTGCACTGTATGTGTTTTGTTGCAGCCAATAAATAAATATTCTATTCTATTCAAAAGTAAACGTTTTACATTTTTCATATTTTGATATATTTTCTCACTTTTCAATATACCAGTCGAGTTTAAAGTTGTGCCAATTATTCACCTGTAGCAGCCCTACCATTCTCTAGAAATACCTTATGTTTAAAAGAGTTACGTAACAAAAACCCACGGTGAAGGAGGGACGAATGGGCATGATAATAAACCGATATTTCACAAATGATATATTCCTCTCACAGATAGATTTATTTCACAATTCCGTTTCTAAACAAACTACGGTCTAACAATCCCAAAGGGACAACAAATGGTTTCGTTTTAGTATACACAATGGGCGAGATTGTAGTGTCCATTTTCGGACATCAGCCAGTCGGCAACGGGTGCGGTAAATGAGGCGCCTCAACTGCCTCGAGCAAGGCAAGATTAATGAACGTGTATAGCCGCCCACAACAAGTGAAGCCACTGTGCGTATACTATACTAACCTATATTATACTAGCTTTTACCCGCGACTCTGTCCGCGTTCACAAAAAAACGTGAGACCGCCGCCGGACCGATTGAGCTGAAATTTGAATCACGAAAATTGCCCGAGTAATGGAAATTTGAGATGATTAAAACTGTTTGATCGCCAGATAACTACTAACCCACTAGGTACATACTTATGGACGGATTGAGCTGATAAATAAAATAATTATTGAATCCAAGAAGTGAAAGAAAAACTCAAAGAAAATACAGAAATATAAATAAGTTAAGTAATTGGTTTATTTTAATATAATTGGTTTGCCGACTAAAGATCCAAACAAGCATATATCCACTGTTTCACATTTATAAAATGATAGTGTGATATTAATAATTTCTGTCCAGCTATGTTATCTACGTTATTCAAGTATGCTGGCGAGTTATTCCTACTTGACAACAATAATCTGCGCTACCTACATTGAAAAAAATACAGTGACACACAACAGGTGTTCTACAGGAGTGAAAAGGGAACGAACAAACGTATGCTAAAAGATTTTACACTTATAACATTAGGTGAGTAAGGCTAGGCTATTTATAGAAACTTGCCATCCCCGTGCACTTCCAGGCTTCGTTACTCTTGTGTTATTTCAGTTTGCTAATGGAACCTGGTATTTTACTTAGTGCAAAGCACTTCTGAAACGTATTATTATATTTACCGCTTGGATCGGTCACGAGCTGACACGAGTCAGCTTCTAGGTTGTATTAAAGATCGTATGATTAAAGGTTCTGGGTAAATTAAAGTTTAGAAGTATAATGAGGCTTTCCGTCTTAGCCCTGTATACAAATAATTATACATGAAACAGAGAAACAGTATCATCATGATGATGATGATAGAGAAACAGTGGTGATAGAAAAAATTAAAATTTGGCATATACTAATACAAAGGAAAGGTGGGTGGGAGGAGGCTCGCTGCGTTACCCATTTGAATATCCAAGCTGATGCGGCTTATAAAAAACGATCTGGTAACGACGGACTTTTCCTTGTGAAGTTTGCCAATATTCGATGCAAACTTCTTAGAATCCGGAGCCCAAGCGCCAAGTGTCTCTACCGCAAAAGGAAGGAACTCAAAGTGGTCACGCAGGGAGGAGTATTTTTGAATTTTAAGATGGCTCGCTCGAGACGCGGTCGCTCCGGCAATACATATTAATAAATATACATACACTTATCTAATCACAAACTAGGATATTCTCCTGTACTATGGGAATTAAACAAGACTGGACAATTCACAAATACATCCAGACCGGGACCAACTTCTACAGATTGCACAAAGTTGTCTGTCCCCAGTGGGAATCGAAGCCACGACCTTTGGCGCTGGAGTCCAATGAACACGTCACTAGGCCAACGAGGCTGTATTTTTGTTGTTGTTGTTGATTTGAACAACATCTTGTAAACCCGGAATATCCTATTAACGTAAACATTTCGTCGCAAGTCCTTAAATTACCTAATTCCTATCCCTGCTTATAATATTTATTTACCTTCAATTAGGATACCGTGACATGATCAATCAGGCCTTCCCAACCCGTCTGGCCAGCGCGAGGAGTGTAGGCCGAATCCTCCGTCAGTAGGTGATTATTGGGCATTCTGGCTCACTTTCAATCAACCAAAATCGATTGGGCATTCTAGCTCACTTTCAAATGACGAAAACAGATTGGGCATTCTGGCTCACTTTTCACTCGCTTCACTCGTTCGCTCGCTGCGCTCGCACAGTGAGCCAGAAAGCCCAATCTGTTTTCGTCATTTGAAAGTGAGCTAGAATGCCCAATCGATTTTGATTGTTTGAAAGTGAGCTAGAATGCCCAATCGGTTTTCGCTGTTTGAAAGTGAGCCAGAATGCCCAATCGGTTTTAGACGTTTGAAAGTGAGCTAGAATGCCCAATCGGTTTTCGCTGTTTGAAAGTGAGCCAGAATGCCCAATCGGTTTCCGACGTTTGTTTGTATTAAAATAATCGCATGACTTAGAACATCTTGACAAAAGCGACTCACGTCCAATAACGATTGCAAACATCGTCGATTAAAACCTGTTGTATGTTTCGAACGGAACGCGTTTGAGTGCGCGTTGGGTTACGTACCGACGATTACCAAGCTATGTTCGCCGTCCGACGCGCGGTTGGAGTCGAGGCGCGAGTCGCCCCTGTGTAGCGCTCTGAACGCGATTATGTTTGTGTATGCGACGTATAACGAGCTAATCGAAATTAGGTTATGTAATATAAAATTAATAAAATAATAAACTCACATGTACGAGAATCTATGTTGCGTGCACTTTGTTCTGATCACACTTTACTCACATTTATATATACATTACGAAATCTGATTTAAGGCTAACAGAGAGATATTTTAGGTTTTAACATTTTTAAGCTTCCAGCACCTAGAAACATTATTCCATCATGAGACAATTACTATTTGTAGGTACCATCCTGTCACCGCTTGTTCAAGGAATTGTTCAAGCCCGATTGGTCGTGCAGTTCGTTATAAAGAATTTCCTAAACTAACAGCACCAAGAACCTTATTCCTTCACAAGACAATTATAATCAATTATCTTGTCGCCGTTTGCTCAAGGAATTGTTCAAGCCCGATTGGTCGTACCGTTAGCAAGGACTTCCTAAAGTCACAGCACCAAGAACCTCATTCCTTCACAAGACAATACATACATTTAACTATCTCATTAGCATCTGCTTAAGGAATTTGTTCCCAGCCCGTTTGGTCGTACCGTTAGCCCAAAGTTAAAGCCAAACATCTCAAGTAATTATTTTTACCTTGAACCAGCTTTCTGTATCTGAGTTACAATTTCCATAAATAACACAACAATAAACGTGGCTCCTCACCGCGTTGCAATTTACAATAATAATTACAAAATAAAAGAGTCAATGCAAACATGCTACCAATTAATTAATAAAGGGTTCTGTATATCGAAATCATTTCTCAATGTCACATTACTCGAATGTTTTATGTATTTTTACTTAGTTAGGCCCTAGACTTGATGAGTATGGCGAAAAACACATATATGGTAAAATAATTGAGTTTTGCGGACTACAATACTTTGCGCTCTATAAGCTCTCTTCTATTCATCCTGGTTGATTACATTTAATATTTCAAGTTTATTAACTAACGCGCAGGTATATCTGCATTTTATCTCTATCACATACATGTACGTAACTCCGCAAATACCAAAGAACACAAAATTTATGTCTCCGTTCAAAAGTTCATTATAAATGAACTAACATTCTTACATTGATTCATAAATGTGAAACAAAACAATGTCGACTTAGCCTAGAGTTCTCAATGTCCCAAAAGGTTGAAATAAATCAGTATGAGTATTGAAGAATTGTATAAGGGTTTTACAAATTATGTAGCGATCCCTAATACTTACATATTACGTTACGAGCATTATGTTATGTTCTTGTGTTACTTGAGTACCGAGCGCGCACAGAGCGCTTATCAAAGCAAAAGAATGTCGACGTACAGTCAAAGAAAAAACAGGAGAATACGTAATGGTATTAGTTATAATATTTCAATAGCAGGTAGGCACTATAATTTAATCGATTTTGTTTAATTGACTTTTTAAAATAGTTTCGAAAACACCCAATTCGCTGATTTATGATTTCCGGTATCATCATGATGTTTTATGTTTTTTTATTAAAGTGTTTGTTATAATACATGGTCCTAATCGCGATTATTACTAAGTATGCAATATGTTAATAAATAACTTATTCATTACAATGATTCCCACGACTGTACTTGAAATGCTGAAACTTCATTTTACATTGCGCATGGTTACGACGTATTAGAGGTATGTACACATTGATTAAATTTAGTGTGACATTAAGTTCCAACAATTTAAATATTATATAATGTTATCTAATACTCCATTTTATATTTACAAAATTTCAGTAACGCGACCAATGATAGACGTACAAAGTTTATAATGTGCAATAATGATTGTACAGAGATCAATAGAATGGGTGAGTGCTAAAAACATAATGGATAAGCACCTATAAGAATAATTTAGGTGCTTAATTACCTATAACAGTCTGTTATCTTACGATAGAATTACATATTTATAAAATAGAATCATAATTCATAATAACTTTACAAAGTTAAAGAATCTAGTTAAACTAATTGTTGTGTACCTACTTTAAGTTGAGTACTCGCCCTAACATAGCCAAGTATTAAATGACGACCGTCACCTTTTGATATTGCCGCGAATCGTAGTTCACATACACCGCAATGTGTCACTTATTTACCTATGTTCCATACACAGTTTTATGCTGATCTGATTAAAATGTCAGGGGTATTAAACAATTCACAGAACTTTCATCAAAAATTAATCAATTAAACAAGCATAAACATTTATTACATGTGTGCAGTCACGTAAAAATGTTAGTACTTTTCCTAGTAGAAGTAGCATGTTCATGTACATAAATATGTAATAAAATTACTTGCAATGATACTCAGTCAATGTTGATTTTATTACAGAAGATGTATGTATGCATATTATTGGAAGCAGATACATTTTACGTTATTAAATGTATCAGATTTTATATCAAAAACGCACCACCTAATAAGCTTATTTTATTTCTTTACCCGAAGGTTTCTCGGAAGTGATCGCATTATAGCAATAATACCGCTTCCGTTTTACTTAGACACAAATAAATGTAATTTGGTTTCTTTACCTTCCTGTGCAATAATCACTATTGCATTTTAATTGTTTGTCCGAAGGTTTTTAGTCCCTGATAATTTTATTATCATTAAAGCGCTTTGAATATTGTTCAAATTTTTTATTGTCTTTTCTGATTCGGTACGTGGTTGTCGTTAGTTCGTTTCCGCGCATCGTCAGTGTCCAGTGCCCCCGCTACCCCTCCCCGCCGTCTTCAGTTCTACCAGCGTGCGCATCTTCGTGAAAACAATAATGTTCGTAAGTTTGGATTATTATTCATTTTTAAATAAATAAAGTTTTTCAACATTATATACCTATCTAGTCGCAAACTATCATTTCCCTGTACTAAACAAGAATTTCACAAATATTTTACTCATCAGTTAAGTTTTAATGATGTTTTATTCGAAATAACAGTAAGGGTTTATTTTATTTGCAGGTCTGAATCCGAGTATTACAGTAAGAGGAGCGTGGAAGAAGCCAGTAAAAGAAAATCGTGCGCGTTTGATTCGGATGACGACGGTGACGTAAGGTTAGTTGTAGTACTTACCAAATATTTTATTTTTTATTCAATCAGAGACGCTATATGTAACAAATAATGGAGTCGTCCACTTCGGTCTCGTACTTACAGTGATTGTATATTGAAATCATAATTATAAAACCTACCCTATTCATTCACTATAAAATAGTTAAGAACTTTATCCAAAATCACAGACACACGCGGAGAGAGACTTTGTTTTACGCTATTATTATTAGATTAACGTTGTATTATTATTATTATTTCAGGTCTGTGCCATCGACTGCCGCGCCCGCCAAGCCGAAGACTAAAAAGCTGAGAACGAAGCAGGTTCCATCGTCATCGGCTGTGAGCAAAAAAGGAAGCCGCGAGTGGTCCCTGCTGTCTGACGACAGTGAGGACGAAGAGGAAGCTCGGCGCGCGGCCTCCAAGCGGCCGCCGCTCACGTCTGCTCTGACGCGGCGCGTAGCCGACGGCGTGCTGCGTCGCACCGCCCTGCTGGCCGGCGACCAGTTCGTGGAGCTGAGAGTGTACGACACGCGAGACATCCTGCGCGTCGACCCGAAGGACAGGTGGGAAAAAGCTGCAATAACTCTTAAGTATCAAGTTGGTTCGGGAGCTGATGAGCTAATTTTTTTGAAGAAATTCATTAATGCGGCAAAAACTAGGTTCAAGGAAGACGGGCAGTTCTTTTCTAATAAGAAAAAATAATTTAATTTGTATATTTTTTATTAAAATAACTTTGTGGTTTTTATATTAAATATATTAAAAACTTTCAACTGCATACAATTTAATTAATTAACCTAGGTAGGTACTAATACAAACCAGAAATCGGTCACATATTTTATATTCTCTATTTCTTTTTAAATTTTCAATTACATAAACAAGTTAGGCCTTTTAGCCTCTAGACCATCGAAGTAAAGTGTTAAAATTAATGTTTTCATCCTAGAACAAAAATATCTCAACCATGGCAGGCAGAAACATTTTCTGTACTGTTTGTGATCTAACCATCAAAAGTAAAGCCTTTTCGGGTCACCTCCGAAGTCGTTTACATAAAGATAATAACTCGATCGAAATAAGTCCAAATGTTGAAAAACTTTGTTCAGCATTTAGAAACCGAATTGCTAGTTTTAGGGTACGGGAACGCGGACGGCAGTCGGGGCCGAGACGTGGGGGTAGCGAGGGTAGTGAGGCGGACTGCGACAGCGATTGTGGGAGCGAGAGCGAGCGTTCGGCTGCCCCCGCGCCCGGCGAGTTCTTGAGGCGCGTGCGCCGCCCCGTGCGGCAGTTGATCGCTGCGAAGATAGCTCAGCACAATAATATAAAAGCAAACTTTGAACTTTTTGCAGAGTTCTCGCTGCCGAAAAATGATATGGTTGAAATTAAATCTTTCGCAACGGAAAATATTTGTATACATAAACATTATGAGTTTAATGATATGTTTGCGAAGGTCATTGAAATAATATCTAATAAAGTTGATGGATTTCAAGAGAGAGACAGTGGGTGGTCCTTTTTAAGGACTTTGTACCTGGAGGTAAATATTAACAAATATTCACCTCTACGAGCTTCTAGCTATATTGAGTTACCAAAATATTTAAAAATGAAGAAAGCATGCATTTAGAATTATTAGAATTATTATTAGAATTATCCAAGAGTCATATGTACAACTTTCATTATACGGTTATGAAACCTTTTTATGGTCCAAAAATCAAACTGTGCTACATGGATACTGACAGTTATTTGTATTCAATAGAAACAGAGAATTTTTATAAAGATTTAAAGAGAAATTTTATACAATATTTCGATACAAGTAACTATCCTGAAAATAACAAGTATAAAATAAAATGTATAAATAAGAAAATACCTGGTTTGTTCAAAGACGAATTAGGAGGGCAGCATATTTTGGAATTTGTAGGACTGCGTTCTAAACTATATTGCATAAAGACAGAACAGAGAGAAATTAAAAAAGCAAAGGGAGTTAAGAAGTACGTCGCAAATGACTTACATTTTAAAGATTATAATAAAGTGTTGAAGGAAAATGAAGTAATACGTAAAAAAAAAAACGTTCTTTTCAAGTCCCTTAAGCATCAAGTTTTTACTCAAGAAATAAATAAAATCGCTCTGTCTTCTAATGATGATAAACGTAGAATATTAGAAGATAATATTACTACATACGCTTGGGGTCACTGTTCATTCTTTTAATGGGTGCCTCAGAAACTGTTCACTTTTTCTGATTACTCTAGTAATGGCTGAAAGTTATCTATACAACGTTATAATTTCAAAACATACATATTTACATTCAAATGGTGTTAAGATAACCACCGGTTTATGGGCTTTAGACAATTTTGCACCACAAGTTCACATAGTTTGTGAAAATAGTGATATATTTTTTACATTAGAAGAATGGGGGCATATATATGAAGAATTTGAGTTATTTGGTAAATATGTGACCAACCATGACCGCTTTTATCAACTTTTTTTATACCAGCTAATGTTTTGTGATAAACGTTGTTCTATAAATATGTTGTACCTAGTGTGTGAAGCAATTAATATTTTTGCGCATTGTATACACGTAAGATTAAGAAATTTGACTGAAAACGATTATATTGAAGCTACAATGTTTGTTAGAAATATCGATAAAATTTTAAAAAATAGATTTCTTTCATCACTAGATGATATCTTATTAGTTTTAAACTGTAACAAATGTGTTAATTCTATAATTGAACAAGAAATATCTGTTCTGGGTTGCGATTATTTCATAAGATACTTATATAAATAGGAGTATAACCTGTATTATATTAGGTTAACCAAAATGTATGAGTTACCTACTTTTTTTAAATAAATTGTATTAATTATAATTTTTGTTGTTGTTATTATTTTAAATTGCATCTTCATTGTTTATATCTTAATTATGTTTCCCTTGTTTTGAGATACCGAGATAGATACAATTACGCACTTATAGGTAGATACATTTTATTTCGGCTTCTTTCAGAGGAAGCGTTACCTACATAATTTACCTATATATTACATACAATTAATATTGTTATTTATGTAGCTGAGACTGCTGATTCAGTACATTATTTTTCAAGTTTGATCATGTCTGTTGTCTTTAGCTTTGCGCCTGCGGTGTAACTCGAGCCGCGTCGCGCACACGATGTTTTTCATACAAGACTCAACTAGAAATATTGACTATAACCATCATTCGCTACCAGTCCTTCGTCGCGTCTTCTCAATTCTCTTGCTTTTAATTAATCAATTCAAGTATCCTATTTCATATCATAATGTTACGAAATCAGCAGCTACAAAACGCTAAAACCAGTTACATCGCGGTACATGACAGAGGAATACCGAAATATGTAGTTAAAATTGAGGTGTATAGTGCAGATGAAACTGAAACTGAAATCGTTATGAGGTCACAAGCCAGGACGCAATATGTGGTATATGAAGAAGGTGATAGCGTCCTATATAAAATAAGACGAATTCTGTACCAGATAAGCGCGCAACTTGGAGAACGAGCCGAAAAGTGCAAGGTACTTATTTTTTTGTTATTTAATAGTGTTGGTTATGGATTGATTCTATACGGTTATGGTTCTAAACTAATTTTATTCTTATTAACTTTCAGAATCCATAATGTGGAACACAATTACGAATACGACTGCTGTCAGAAGTCAAGGCTACCTAACTACCTATTTTATGTTTAAGATTGTATAGCTTAAGATTAGATATTTGAATAAAAATAACACCTACTTTGTAATCTATTTACATGTAATAATTTACTTGCTTGTTTCAATTATTTAATAAATTACTTGTTTGTACCACGTTATACTGTAAATAAATAATTAAGGGCTGAATTCTACATCTTAGACTTACTTTGACATAATAAAGAGCGTCATATCTGTCTATTTTAGATAGGTTATTAATCCTTATATCTATTTGTCAATATTTTCTTTGTATAAAATACAATGCTTAATTAAAATGGTGTCTACATAGTTTTTTTGTCGATAATAAAATAAAAGAGAAGTTATTATTATTATTTTATTTACATGTATCCAAAACACAATACAAAGCTGGCAATATACTATGAAACAATAATAATTGATAAATAATTGATCTTAGCGATTAATTAAATTAAGTACCTATATTATTTTCATAACACCACTTTTTTATGGTAATTGCGTTTTTTAATGCGCAATATTTTTTATGAGATAAACAGTTATAAGTATTATTTATACAAAATGTGTTATATAAAATTACGAAACTGGGACAACCTTTTACGCCAACATCAATAACATTACAGTCACTACATAATTCTCTCATCCATTTTACTTTTTCCTGACCCTTTACGATTATGATCTTATTTTTTAACAATGGTAAAATAATAGATCTTTTAAATTCGCGATAGTCAATAAAGCCTTCTCTCCAAAGTATACCCCTGTTTCTTTCTAGCCACACGACCTGTTTTTTCTCCTCTGTTGTTAAATACGAAAAAGCGTAAGGAGGTTTGACTAAAAAGGTCTGAGAATATTCTTTTGTCACCAGGGCTAGTTCTTTAATAATAAACACATTATTGTAATCTTTGAAACCTTGTATATCCACGAATATGAAATTGTTACTCATGATATTTTCTTTACTGTACTAGTCAATGGTTTATATTCAACAATGGACTCATTAATAATTAGACAGAAAGCGGTGGTGTTGTTCGGAATGTCTGAAACACACTCAATTTCCACTTTAACATCTATGGGTCCCCCAGGTTTAACGCTATCTACTTGTCGACTACAATCAATTAGCCACAATGGCGCTTTATTTTTAAAATTTTCAAAGTTTAATAAAGGGTCTGGTCGACGTCCGTAATACGACTGCTGAAATTTTGCGTGATGTTCGTATAATAAAGAGTAATTGTTGTTGGCAAAATCAACGTTTAGGTTTTCATACGGGAAGTAAGTTGAATTCAGAAACACTTTAACGTTACGTAAATGACAGTGGTCAAATTGAGACATATCTTTAGTTACTTGATTCTTACGATCAGTTTGTAAACCCAATATTACATATCGTGGTTTTTCCAACTGAGAAGACGTTTTAATTGACCAAGTATGCTTAGACGTCTGAGGAAGTAAAGGATACTCATATAGATCCCAGTTTCTAAACATTATAGTCAATGAACGATCTTTTTCTAAATGACGAAGTAGATTAATTCTTTCACGATCAGAAACTTTCACTTGGGGTACCCGCCAAACCAACTTAGAAATTTCAACATCATGAACATATTCATTCTCGCCTAATTTTATACAATTCAAATTAGAGTTGTTACGCAATAAAATAAGCTCATGTTTACAATTCATTATTATTTTATTAAAGTCTTCTGCAAACCCCAGAACTTTATTAAGAGGTATAGATACTGAGAAATTACCTCCGTGGTTTGTAGTACCATCAAGGTTCCAACCCCAACATTCTGAAATTTTCGATTCTGCCGCACCCATCGATAACAAACCTTTCATAGTTGTAGTAATACCAACATTTTTAATTTTATCTATTTCTATACCATTAAGTTCATAACGTATGTCTTGAAATAGAAACAATATTGGATTATTTGTGAAGTGAATTTGGTTAACTTTTGTTTTTGATTGTCGGTTGTAAACTTGCACATTTCCTTCTATGTAAATGGTACTGGCCGATGGCAATACGTACAAATCCTGTTGATTTATAGGTATTCGTATCTCATCATTATTTTTAAAACTGTTTACGTATGGTTTGTATGAATAGTACTCATAACTTTCAATTGAATTGTCATAAACTGGACCATCTGTTATATTTAGGATACTCATTTTAGCCCTATGAGTTTAAGGAAGTCCTTATTTTCTTTAGTTAACTTCTTTTTTGAATATGGTTTTTTTCTAAATTGTTTTGAAGGTGCTATTGCTTTAGGAGTACAATTCACACTGCTGCTTTTTACTACAGATGCAGAGTATTTATTATTAAAGTCAATCATTTTCTTCTTAAATGTAAATATAACTGAATTTCCTCGTTCCTTAAGTTAACTAAATTACCATTTACGTCTAATATTTTAATATTAATAGAACTTATGCTACTCTGGTTTACTGGAAAATAAATTATGTTTTTAGGTACTTCTATAATTCTATAACCAGGTGGAACATTAGGCGCGAATTCATGAATAATATGACTAGGTTTTCCGTTTACAAAAGATCCGCTAATGATGTCACATTCAACCCGGAGAACGGTTGTCGACAGAATGTTGACGGGAAAGCGAGATTCGTGTAATATATTCGCGGGAAGGGTTTCTGGTCCAAAACCTAATAATTGTCCTACGGAATCTTCTTTTTGAAAATGTATGACTTTCGAACAAAAGATAGTAGTTTTCAAAGTATTGTTATTACACCTTAATTCAAATGAACCATCCTTGATATTATCTTTTAAATAGTCTCTAATATCCTGAAGTTCGTAGGAGCCCTCTGGTATTTCTATCACCTCATTGTCACCATAGTATAGTTTATTATTTCTATCATCTACATTCGGTATAGAATTAAATGTAGAAAAATACAAAAGACCACATTCATAATCATTATCTAATTGTAAATTTGGCGAATAGTTTGTTGCTAAACTCGCCTTAGTATCCGATATAGACAGCGTGAAAGTCATTTTGGTAATGACAATAAGTACAAGAGATAAGTTCTTTTAAATGTTTATCCAAAAGTTTTTCAAATATTTTATACATAAATGTCCACAATTAACAGAATTAAAACTTTGATATATATTGTAATTGTAGTAAATATCATATTTATCCAAGTATCCGATTAACTCTAATGGCGGCTTTAAATCTCCAAAACTGTCAAAATACTCACAATAATTATTTAGTTTTACATAGGCTACCCAATGAGTACCTTCGTTTTTAGAGCTGTCTAAATTAATAACACCACATTCAATACGTTTAGGTTTTTTTGGTAACTGATTTCTCATATAAACACCTCTAAAATATGGAATACCATGTGCATGTTCTATAATATCCAAATTAGTAAGCGCGCGTCTAGGTAGCCTTTTCTTTAGTTTTTTGCCGATCGTAAAAATAAACCATTGCCTTTTTTATACGGTTTGATGTACAAACCTTTACCCAAAGCAATGGATTCCATTACTTTGTTATGGCGTTCAGATTCTTGTAAATTTTTCTGTGCTGATTTATAATCATTTACTGTCTTCGCGATACCTGCTGCTCCTCCAGCTAATGTGCCCAAAGCTGACAACCCCGCAAATATAGGAATTAGAGGCAAAATTCCTCCTGTTTTAGGAATTGGTATGATGCGCGGTAATCGAAATCCATTATTTTTAGAGAATAGCTTCTTTGCAGCCAGATAGGCAAATTTAATTGCAGACTTATTATTTTTTGGTTTGTATTTTTTCAACTGACTATATATTTTAGAGACAACCTTTTTGAAGCCTTTGATACCTGCACCTGCTTTTAGTTTTGTTTTCATTACTTTACTTACTATCCAGGAAGATAATTTTTCACCTCTTCCTGCATCTTTTGACCTAAGTCTTCGATTTGCCATGTTCAATAGTTCTAAATCTGCTTTATGGCGATCTTCTAAATTAGTATAGTTGGAATATGCTATATCGTGTTGCATACAAGCGTTATCTAATTTATTAATTCCTCTATCGTTCCGTGATAATCTTTCTCGTAGTCGTGTACCGGGACCGCAGTAATTATACCCTGGTAAATGTAACTCAAAAGGTAAATTGTTTATTACACTATTAATAAGTCCTCCTCCATGCATTACAGGTATACTAATAAAAATATAATACGTATCAACTAATTATATAGATTTATACGATGGATGTTTTGTTAATCCAACTATTTTCACTTTCATTAAGACCCAACCATTTTACAAATAGCTTATTACCTTTCTTTTTTAAAACTTTCTCAACTAAGTAAATATCAGGGTATTTTGTTTTTTGAAGTTCCTGTTCGTAAAAAGTACCTAAAATGATCTGTTTTCGTTGATCAACAATCTCATAAGTCGGTGGATTAGTCGAATTTACTTTTGACACGATAAATATTTCTGTTGACCAATTAGGGGTATATCCTTTTTGAAAAGTTCCTTTGTATTTGCTAATTCGCACATAATCTCCAACTTTGAATTTATTCCTTTTTACTGTAATATATTTTCTTGATTCCTTTATATTATTTAATATTAAAGATTCATTGTATTGATTCACGTCTTTTGGTTTATGTTTAGTAATTCGATGTACACAATTATTGTAAGAGTCAAGTATGTTACTCAACTGTTTACCAATCCATTTATAATTGCCAATGAAACTAAAATATTTATATAACTTGTTTTTCAAAGTTCTAATCAACCTTTCAACAATTGAAGCCTTTTTAGTGGAATATGTTGAATAATGGTTTATTTTGTATAACATCGTTAAGTTTCGAAAATCCTCATTATAAAATTCTTTACCTAAATCGGTTTGTAAATTTAATGGAATACGCCCATTCTTTTCAAGTACTTTTTTAAACGTGTTTGTTATTTCAGATTTAGTTTTCGTTTTAACAGGCAGTGCCCAAGCAAATTTTGAAAAGCAATCGATTATGACTAAGATGTACTTATAACCATTGTTGTCTTTTCCATAATTCTGCATATCAATTAAATCAGCTTGCCATAAATCATCGATACCTTTTAATACTACAGGACGTCTGTTAAAATTTTTTCGTGCTGCTTTGTGAATTTCGTCTACTACTTGTTGCTTACTCATTTTTGGTGACTTTTAATTTGCTGTTGGCAATGGCTTGATCTACTTCTCCTTTCATATAAAATTTTACTCTCATGAGATTAATTATATCCGTTTTTATTTTATGTAGTTCGTCTAATACATCATGTTTTGTGTAATAGTCATTCAGCAAATTATCGACATACTGCTTATTTACAGCATCATCGGAGGCTGATGGAGCCTTAACTCCTTTTAACCTTACTAAATGTAAATCAAATTCTCCGTTTTCTGACTTTAAGAGCTTGTGTGAATCCAATGATTCCGGTAAACGCAAACGTTTATGAACGTGGTGACCAAATTTATCTATATTCATTTCCTAGCGACTATCTCAACCAGCGGATAAATAAAGACTGTGAAAAACTTTCTAAATATCAGCATATATTTAATTAATGATATCACTTTCCCGCAACTCTTCGATAATAGATAGTATTTCATTGTCTAATCCTGTGTTTCCAGCATCTCGCGAAGCTATTAATAGTTTCAATCGATTAACTAATTCATTAGGATCATCCCAGTAAACATAATCTACATTCTGATTCAGCTTTTTTGTGAGTGGCAAACCAGATCCATGAGATATGCTTTCAGTGCTCACACAGTTTTTGGCCAACTTCATAAATAGAGGTCTAATTATTTGTGTATATTTTCGACCTTTATTACTTTTTATAGGCTTCATGGGATTATACTCACGGCGATGAGCATTTGTAGTCAATAATATAGTCTTATAATTTTGTTTATCATCTTCAGTTATTAATTCTAATTGCGGTGTTTTCTTAAACAATAATTCCATTAGCCCTGGAGTTTTTGCGAAAGTCTTACAACCAATAGAAATATTATGTTCAGTAACAAAAACACGTAACGTTCCCATCATGAGTTTTTCTCTCTCGTTTCTGACCCCAAAAGGAATGTTTTCTGAAGACATTCTTATGGGAGTAGTGTTGTCAGTCGATTTGAATGATAGACCGCTAGTATCAGGTTCCATATCACTATTGTCTTCATCTTTATCAGGTTCCAAATAGACGTAGTCGCTTTTTTCTTCATCTTCGTCATTAAAATAAACCTCGGATTTACGATTTTTCATAAAAACTGTATTGTTGAAGTCTTTACTGGATTGGTCGCTTTCGACATCATCACTAACATCGTAACTAGCCCGATGTTCCTTGCGTTTACTAAGAGGAGTGTAGCTGACTCTTTGTTTCTTTATTTTTCTATGTGGTATTTCCATTTTTGTGTTTATAATTTGTTTCAGTGGCTCTGTTAATGGTTTAAAAACCGATTCCATTGCGAATTCGTTATTACTTTTAATGTCTCGCATCATCTTTAGTTTTCTTTTAACTGATTCAGCTGATTTTATTACTTGTTTTTTCAATGCTTGTTCATTATCCATGTTTATACCTTACCAGGCGAAGCCTTAAGTTGTAATGATGGTATAATAATAAATATAGTATTTTTAAATCATCAATGCAATTCTACAAATGTGTCAAATTTCATCCTGTAACATCCTTTACTCTTTTCACAGTCTTTGTTTATAACTAAGTAGCTATAGGGTACACTCCAAATCTTGGCACACATTTCTCGAAACGCTAACCAATTCATGTCTGTATTAACATGCTCTTCATAAACATGTCTCAAGTTCATATCGTCTTGTTTAAAAAGAATAATGAGATTAGCATTGTCCCGTATCAACTGCTTCGGGATTTTGCTATAGGTCTGGTTTAAGTAAAAACAATCTATATTCTTGTGTCTACCCATTGCAAAGTAATCTCTTATATGATTTTGGTTTTCACAAGCTACATCATCAAATATAATAATCGAATTAGAAGTTGCCTCATGAGGACTCAAAACCTCATCATTACCATGAAATTTTGTAAAAGTTACCTCTGGCACCTTTCTAAAAACTTTTTCTAAAAATACGTACTTAGGTTGAAAAAGTGTTTTAGAGTAAAGGTATACATTTCTATAATGTAGTCCATCTTTATGTAATAGTAGACCAATAATTAAATTCGTTTTACCGCAGTTGGAAGGTCCAGATATAATACAACGAATAGTATTCGGTAAAAGTTTGCCGTGACGTGAAATCTCTTTTGAATAACCCAAACAAATTTTTTCTAGTTGCAATGAATGCGGTTGTTTTACAAATTTCATTTTGTAATTAATAATAATTCAATGTTTGACATGCATGAGCCAAGGATCCCTGCAGAATGTAGACATATTTATTACATTAAGAGTTTTATACGTATCACGCTTAACCTTTTTCGTACAAAACGCTCGACGTCACCCGTTAGTCCGTTAAGCGGAGCGTATGATTCCAATCGCAATCGACGTCTTGCGATAATTTGATCTTGCGTTCTAATACAACCAACCGTCGAATGATTGGGAATTCCGGCACGCACGAAACAACGAAAACCGATTGAGCATTCTAGCTCACTTTCAAACGTCTAAAACCGATTGGGCATTCTGGCTCACTTTCAAACAGCGAAAACCGATTGGGCATTCTAGCTCACTTTCAAACAACCAAAATCGATTGGGCATTCTAGCTCACTTTAAACAGCGAAAACCGATTGGGCATTCTAGCTCACTGTGCGAGCGCAGCGAGCGAACGAGTGGAGCGAGTGAAAGTGAGCCAGAATGCCCAATAATCACCTACTTCCGTCTGTCTCCGGCAGATGAGAGAGGGTTGTGCTCCTGCAGTGGAGACAAAAATAACCTGATGATGATGATGATGACGACATGATTGACTGACTGCTCTAGTAATAGAAATCTCAAACCGTTAGATCTATATCTATATCTATAGTGATGTCTATAAGCAGCGCTGATCACTTACCATCAGGTGGACAGGACTAGTTTAAAAAAATAATAATCAAGAAGTTTGATGTCTTCTGTCTCAAAAAACCTCTGCAAAAGACGTATGCAACCACTAATAAAAAAAATATATGAAGTGCAGTAGCCTAGCATTTTTTAAAACAACATATTGAAATATTACAAAGAAAATTCTTTCAGAGTTAAGTACTAATATTAAAGTAAGTGATGGTTGTATATTATACGTTTAAATCCTTTCGTAAATAGGTTGTGTGTAACTTGTATTGTGCATAACAAAGTATAAAAATAAATTAATTTAACTCTTACAACTATCACTAAGTAGTTTAATAAAATGTATTCCACGTACCATGCATGTTCACTGGAAACCTGCGGGACGCGTGCTCTGTAATTCGGAAGAGCTAGAGTCTTTATTTACGTTGTGCAGCGTTTAATTGCAATGAAAACAGACTGACGCCAGCGAGCAACCCGGGTAATTGTCAACTCAGCTCAGAATGGATACAATATGGAGCTGTGTGAATTACTAGCTTATATTCGTTAAGAATGGGAGTGGGAGTGGGAGTGGGCGTGGGAGTGGGAGTGGGCGTGGGCGTGGGCGTGGGCGTGGGCGTGGGCGTGGGCGTGGGCGTGGGAAAAGGGGAGCGGGATTGATAGTCTGAGTGGAAGTGGAAGTGGGAGAGGGAGCGAAAGTGGGAATGGGAGCGGAACCTGTAGTCCACGCAAGCGGAGCCGCTGGCACAGCTATAACTAACTAAAAATGAAAAATCAGAGGTAAAAAAAATCTCCTAGGCTTCCTACTGCCGGAAGCATGCCCAAAATGCTAATAAAATAAATGTTAATTATCTCATCACAAAGGTAAAGAACTTCATTAATATATAATCAGATAAACTTTTACATAATGACGTAATACTTATTCTGTGACTATAATAGCAGTGGGTAGGTGGGCCCCTTCTTCACGAAAATCAGTGCACTAGGGGCAGATTTTAAGTGTAAAACAGCGTACGAGGCCCTTGCTACCGAAAGCCGAAAAAATGACCTGAAAAAAGTACCCTCAAGCTGCTGGACAGATGTCATTTGAGATAAGACTATGTCCAACTTTGACCGACTATGGACATGTCATTGTGGGACGAATAGTGACACCACCAACAGCCACCTAATCAGAGCTAGGTCAAATGTCACACAGCCACAGAGACGTCGAGTGTCACCGCTGCTGGCAGTGAATTTAGCTCTGCAATCTATCACTGACTTGCTTGTCCAACGTAGTGATTAGGGCATAAATCTCCTTTTATTTTGGCAGAGATTTGTGTTACAGTATACTATTAATGCTATGGTTGAAAATAAGTTGACATTTACATGCTGTGAATTTCTGTCGATTGGCATGATTGCGTAGAAGGTTAGGTTAAACGGTAGGGGGGGGGGGGGGGGGGGGCGTTTTCGCACTTATCCGTATCCGATTCTTATTCGATTCGTATTCGTTTCTGATCCGGTTTGGCCATCTTAGTAATTGTATGGACGTTTGCGCACTCATACGTAAACGGTACATATTCGATACGTAAATTTTGTGTGAATTTGAAAACCGAGCCTAAGTGGTCGCCATATAAATTGTATGTACGCTTGCCCACTACACTTGATTCAAAACGGATCAGTGCGCAGACGCTATACGTGAATTTTTCCGGCCGTATTTTTACGTATCGAACAATAATCGAATAACAATCGGATACGGATAAGTGCGAATACGCCCTAAGGGAAAAAAATGATATATCGTCTTTAAATTTTATGCCATAATAATGTATGTGTAGTAAACCTGAGACTTACTCTGCAATAAATATACCATTCGGGTTAGTAATAAAAGTGTCATATATGTTACTCATTATCAGTCTGTAAAAATACATTGCAGGATATACCTCTCCCAAGGTGCACCACTGAGCCCGATCCTCGGTTCTTCTCATCCAGTCACTGCAGGCCGATTTACGTAGATCGTCGCTCCATCTAGCTAGGGGGCGACCCACACTACGCTTGCCCAGTCGCGGTCTCCACTCGAGAAATCGTTTACCCTAGCGGTAATCGGTTCTCCGACAGATTTGACCAGCCTACTGCCATTTCAACGTACTAACTTTGAGCTATGTCAAAGACTTTAATTCTCTGGCGGTTCACCTCATTTTAGAGAAACTCCGAGCATAGCTCTTTCCATAGCCCGCTGAATGACTGTGAGTTTTCTGCCTAGTCCCATATGACTATATGTTATTCGAACATACCAAACAATACCTACTTGACGTATTTGAGTAAGAAACAAACAATAAATAACATTCACACTTTTGCATTTACAATATTATGGATGGGTTTGTGCAAGACATATTTTTGAGTATAGTTTAGCTAGTAGAAGTCTAAAAATCAGTTAAACCTACTTTCAAGAACAACCGAAGCGCACGGCAGTGGTAATGCAATTCTACACGCGTCTATTATTGTATCCTTCTGCTACAGTGCACTATCGATTACCATAGGTGACCGTATAGCTTGGAGCGGTGACCGTGAAACAGCTAACTGCAAGCCACTCTGACACAACCTACGACTAGGGGTGCCACTTGGAAATCACGAAACTATTTTTTAAACGTGAACTAACAGCGTAACATAGAAAGACGGACAAGTTCAGTTGTCGTAAATTGCATGTGCTAGTGTGACTCGCGTCCTAAGGGTCCCGTACCGTTTTAAACCCCAGCAGTCAGTGAGACAGGACCCCGGTCCAAATTCCGATACATCCCCTTCCTCTTGAGTACATGTTCTCTATCTAGTCTTATGTTATAACTTTCTAATTCACTTCTTGTCATTTACGTCTACAAATCACCCCTAACGTAACTTGCCCCCCGCGCCGGTCACTTTATGCCTCAACATTTTTATTCCCCAAAATAAAAATCTCGAAAACTACTTAAGCAATTTCCCCCATAATTTCCCCCAACCTACCCACACCAACAAGATTCTAGGTCAATGGGAAGGTTTTTATGTGTCAGTATGAAAAAGGCCGTTTTTATTGCATTGAGTTAGAAACATGCGTTTTGTAGAGGACTATGGTACTATAGACTTAGTACTTATTTTCAACTTGATTAGACGCTCCTGGGAAAAAAAGCTCCTTGATGGGCTGACAGACAAAATAATTATCATAAAACGGTTCCGTTTTTTTTTTCATTTCGGGGTTTGGAACTTGTCGTCTATTTGAAAGTTGATCTTGATTCTCGATAGCAAAATATGAGATTGTTTGCGCCTAGGTCCGATATAGAATATTATCACATGCACGAGTATGTACTTACTTGAAGGGTTAGCAGGAAAAATATTTCTCATGATATGTTTGTAAAGTCAAGTTGTATCTAAGCGAGATAAACGGGATAATTAAAGTTTATTTCTAGCTATTGACAACCCTCGTAACTAGTTTTCAGCCTTAATGTATATCGTATAGGTTTAAAATAGCAGAAGTAGGTTATGTTCACGCGCGTAGGAGAGAAGTGAGAAAGGGTAAGGTTGCAATTCTCCTGGAACATTGTGCCGAGTTAGTTCTCGTATCGTGACATGACACATTAAGTTAACATTAACATTAATTTATTTTACTAACTTGTAAACCACCGTCGGTTAAAATGTACTTACATCTACTCTAATTGTGACTCTAATGAGACAGTAAAGACAAACATTAACTTTTATGCTTATTATTTTGGTATTTTCACTATTTCGTCAGTGTTTTAATTAATTAAACTCTCCTACTTCTTCAAGTCATTATTATGTATTTTGTAATTTTACCGAAGTGGAAGATGAATTAACTAGTTAGAATTATCATTTTACAAAAATAAGAAATGATAATAGGATCCACAGTTTTTAGATATACAAGAAGCAGTTAAAACTAATAAAAAACTATAGCACAAGTAAACAAAGTTTTTAAAGACAATAATACACGGGAGAAAATCAAAGATTTTAATGTAATAAAAACGAGAATTGGTGTTAGATAATCCCTGGAACCATTAACGTTATTCAGCTGATTGGAGAGTGTATAAAAGCTGATATTTTTATTGAAAAGAAAAAAAACATCTTCTTTTTCTCTGTCGTTACCTCGCTGCTGAGGATCGGGACCGTAAAGAAAAATGCGCATCCACTCACAGTGAAAAATAATTAGGCAACGATAATTAAACTATTATGATTGAAAGTGAATCTACGTGAACCCAAGTGAATGTGGCGAGTAGAATCAAACCACAAAGTTCTATCCATTTAAGTGGAAAGAAGTTAGCTTGAAGTGTGTAGCGATGAAACATTCATTACATAGTGAAATGAAACAGAATGGGGAAGATCGAATTTATTTTCAAATGAAACAAATGAAGAGAGAAAGATTCATCGATGGAGCGTGGTCTTGCGATGAATGCTCTAAAATCGAAAGGTAGCGATTTGTTGAGTCTGGTACATAATATTGAAGTAGATAGATCTGTCAAATCTGCATATGCAAATTTGACAGATCTTGATTTTGAAATGAACCTTGACGTGTAAAATTAAGGTTAATTTTAGACTGTTCAATTTTATAGATGGCTTGTGTGGGAAATATGAAACTAACAGAGCTTAAAGTTAGTAACAGTAAAAAAGAAATTGGTCCCGGTCTGGATGTTATATTTGTGAATTGTCCTATCCTTGTTTAATTTGCATAGCACAGGAAAATATCGTTGTTTGGGATTAGACAGTAAAATAAATAAATATTACATATAACGTATGATTAGAATATATATGTAAGATTTAGTTAATTATTATATTTATTTATCCCATATTTTTGCATAAAATATTTAAATAGTACTAGATGTATACTGGAGACATTTGACAGTACTATAATTTGTTTGATCCTTATCTTCATAACACTGTTTGACAGAGATAGTAACAATTTTAGTGCTGTCAAAAATTAAGCTTTTGGCTTCAGAATAGGGCCCCATTGCCATGTTATTAGTGCTACGGCGTAGCGCGCGTAGAACTACGGAGATTTTATAATTGGTAAAACTACATAGAAACGAAACGAAACTTACACGAGATTTTTACGAGTAAATCCTATACGACTAAATACGACCTCCGTGGCGGAACGGGTAGCTCTCGGACTGCCACGCCGGAGGTTGCGGGTTCGAACCCCGCTAGGGGCAAATGTTCGTATGATGAATATGAATGTTTGTACCCAAGTCTTGGATGTTTATATATTTATTTAAGTATGTGTATCCGTTATCCAGTAACATACCACAGGCTCTGCCTAGTTTGGGACTGGATAATTGATGTGAATGTCTGAAATATTTATTATTATTATTATTATTATTTATTCTAGACAAGGTATAACAAGTATTTTTTTTAATTATTATTTCAATTATCACAGAGAGGAACCTAGGTACATACGAGTAATAGAATAATCAGTGAATTCAAACGTTTATTTAACGACTTGCGTACTTTGACATTTTGCTTGTGAGACGTTTTGGAAAACTCGTCGATGAAAAAACATTTTGTTCTCTCTAACGGGTCACTACTTATCATAGTTAGACGTCAAACGTTTATCCGTAGGTCTTAGATGGATATTTTCCGAAATGCTTACGGAGTTTGCCGCCTGATCTGGAAAGGACTGAACTGAAAAAGACTGAATTAAAATATTTATTCTACGACTCACTAGTAGTTAAACGGTATAGATACACTTACTAGAATTATATTCTGTTAAAATATAAATATATAGTTTAATACAGAAGCACATAACTCAATATCGAGTAACACATACATATTAGTTCCCGACGGAAACGGAATCGGAATCGAATGGAACTAATCAAAACTCAGGAACGTGTTGGAAATAAAATATGATAACGCTTTGGTTGCATTTCGAAGCACGTGGCGGGCGTGAACGTGTTCCAAATAGATGCCAGCCTCGGCCTGGGTTGTCAGGTTATTTTAGCTTTCACCCTAACCTTCACTATAAAAAAAGTGCATTTCATCATCATCAGCCGGAATACGTTCATTGCTGAACATAAGCCTCCCCAATTGAACGCCGCTGCTGGTGGGCTCTCCATTACATGATTTGCCATAATTACCACGCGTGGAAGGTAGATTGGTGATCGTAGCATTGATCTTATTTCTTTAAGTTTTAAATATTGATATTAAGATGAATATAGAAGTGAAGTTAAGGCAAGAATGTCACACTTGTTAATTGTCAAGCATCATCACAGTTTTCAAATCTTGCCGCGAAGGGCGCGCGAATCCTTGGGTCGTAATATATATAATGTTATTACACTACCCTAATGCTTTCATCTTGATTTGAAACGAAAGAAAGGCCAAGTAAAAACGAGCTAATACGATGTACCAGCATAATATTATTTCAGGGTCTATATGGTTTTACATAATAATTAATATTGATATAATATGGTGGAAAAACGTACGGGGCACTTCACACAAATACTTATTTTGTGACATTTCTATTTATCGTAACCTGGCAACACTTTTCTTCAAGAACTGCAACTTCTGAGATATTGCCGAGTTTGAGTTTCAAGTGCCTCCCTAGTTTTGAAATTCAGCAGAACAGTCGTGGAACTGAAATAGGTCATCGCTTCGGCATACTAGTTTATAGGTTATCATTACATCACGCGGCACGGTGCGGGTTTCATGCAAAAAATATAGGTAGTGCAAATGTAAAATCCGCCAATTTGGGAACTTTACAGAAATACAGTTAGCTCCTTTATGACAAAAAATATATAATATTTCATTTTATATGAGGAGTATTTTCATGGAACACGAAATAAGACCTTATAATATGCCATATAATGTCTATTAAAACAAAGAACCATCCACTCCTTCTATTTTGTAAGATAGGCGTCGATTTTCGAACAAGTGGCGCTTCAGTGGTTTTACCTTTCTCTTTAATATTTGAAATGGGAAGGGCAGAGAATCATCTGATTTCATCTGATGGTACGTGACGATGAGGCCTAAGGTGGAGCGCGCTTACCCAGAAGATGCCAATTCGCTCTGTGATGTGATGGCATGCGCATGAGATAAGACTATAGAATAGACGCTGATGCTGAGGCCTATGATGTAAGGATGATTATTTTACAAGGCTAGATAAGTCTAACTGGCTAGAGGCAAGAAAACTCGATGAGGTACGAGATATGAAATTTCCGTACATATTCTATCGCTCGGTTTGTAAAACTAAAAGTACCTACCCAAATGCGGCTTGCTGCTAATTTGATGAAGCGGCCGTTCCATTCGTAATGTGATTATGCGCAATTAGTCTGCTTAGCCTTCCTGTTCCAGCGGGTCTGCTCGGTTGGGTGATCTTGGCAACTCTGTTGAAGCGGCAGCTGGCACTTGCTTGAAGTAAACTTCATTTGAATGTGACATCGTTGGGAACTCCGAAACCGAAGGCTGACGTAGTTTTTGATTTTAAAATAAACAGATGTAAAATTATCGTTCTCAAACAGTACGATCAAATTTATCACGAAATCAGGCATGCAGACATTTATGCCTATGTATTCCTACATAATCATTTACCTGCACTACTCTGTCTACCTTTGATAAAAGTGTGTTCGAAGAAGATGTCTTAGTCGCATTTGTACACTTTTGTGCTTAAATTGTATTTTTTTTATATCATATTTGTTACATACAAATAGAGAGGTAATAATAGGTATATATTAAGTGAAATAAGGTTGCTCAAACTGTCGCAAGGAACTTCGCTGAACGCGAAAAAATATTTTTATTTATTCTATTCATCTTATTTTTCTCACGGCGTATTTTTTTTTATTTTTTATGTAGTAAACAACAATCACAGACAATATATTACAACATAGTTATAGGTACACACTCCTATTTGGGCAAGCGTATATAAACGAGATATGGTGTGGCAGTAACAGCCCAAAAAGACCTTGGCCTGTTCCAGGGCTAGTTACATGTACTTTAAGGTGGCATACTGTAGAGTAGAGCGAATAATAATTATATGTACCATATTCCTGTACTTGCTGCAGTTTTAGTAAGTTATTAATTATATGAATATAGGTACTCAGATAAATATATAAAATAAATATGGATATGATGCATGCTCATAGCATACATGTATACAACATATAGATATAGAAATATATATACATACATACACATATATATATATATCCATTTAAACAATATGACAACAGTTATAATTATTGAAAGTCGATACTACAAATATTATGCACATCATTTTACATTATCATATAGTATATTGAATTCCTCTTGATTCATTTTAATAAGGTACTCTACTAGGTATTAATTCGTTGCACCGGCTGCAACATAACATAACTAGCACACTAGCAAAATATGCATCATTTTTATTGTTTAATTGATCCATAGCATATACTACAGGCATATACTATTTACTCCCACTATGGGCCTTTTTTATAGCTCATGGCATAGCATATTTCGCCAGTGTGCTAAAATCATCAAGCACTTAATGTTATGATTTCGCATCATTTCGCAAAATATGCAGCAATTTTATAGCTTAATTGATCCATATCCACCCCCAGTATATCGTTTTCAGGGGCATAAAGTATATACTCCCACTATGGACCTATTTTATAACTCATGGCATAGCATATTCCGCCAGTGTGCTAGTTGAGAAATCTTAAAAAAATTTCAAGCACTTATTGTTATGATTTCGCATGTCTTCGGACGTGGATGGATGGCCCGACCGAGCTTACAAACAGAGAAGAGAGTCCAGAATAAGATCAGTTTGTTATTTTATTCGACTGAATCGAGAACTTTAATTTATATTTATAGTGGTAGATTTGTATTACCAATATTGGATAAATCAAGTTCACTGTTTCTATTACTCTAATAGTGATGAATTGATGACATAAAGGATAGAACACCCGATTCGATCGAGTTTAATTGTCAATCTAACTTGTACAGTCCAACATATACATTAAAGAGACAAGTTCATTTCAATTTAGACTATATCACTATTACATAAGGAAAGCAAGTGTATTACTTACAGCACATTCAGACTGTATACTAGACCCCCAGGATCAATGGGGCTAATAATCTGAATTCCGAAACCTTGGGTATAAATACAATTGTAATATTTTGGTCGATCACCCTTTGATCTCTTAGAAACTTGTATTTTATCGTTGTACTATAACAGGAGTATAGTTTCCAAGCAATGCCTATAACTGTTACTCTTCTGAAGTTACGGATGTGCCGAAGCCTGGACAGAATTCGAAAAGGAGATTAACGGGTTGAATCCGTTGGGATTGAACAATTGTGTCCACAACTTTACATTAAAATTATTCGCTTGGACCGACGACTGCTCATGCATTATTCACTGGCGCTGAGCGCTCAGTAATCTTTGCCACTGTTTAGTGGTTTGGTCCACAGGGCCGTCTCTAGGGCCGTCCATTCCGTTTAGTACGATATCCGTTTCCTTATTGTCTAATTATTAATTCATATAGTTACCGATTCTAGCGACAAGGCTCAATGTTTTATTATTTACGCAAAAATGTAGCTAAAATATTTTTATTTATTTAATTTTTTAAATACTGTATTGTATTTGTATGAAACGTTATGATGCCTGAAATAAGTTTTTTTGCACTGTAATATAATAAGTTAGGTATTTATAATCAATGAAGACTCGAAAATCAAATTCTAATTTTTTTGCACAGGTCTGCATTATTGGTGTGGTAATTTGGATTACAAAATTTGTACATATAAAATACTCATCCCATCATTAAAATGCAAGCAGGACAGTTCACTTACCCTATTTAAATGAAAGATGAGATGACGTTCAATAGTGATCGAGTGACTTGGTCCGAGTGTCGCAAATTATAAAAACTGCGCCCTCCTGAAAACGAACCTGTCCTATTTACTTCTATATGACATAAATGTAGCTAACATATTTTTTAAAACGTAACATTTTGTTAAGTCCTCAATTTAAAAGTGAAATTTTTACCGGTTTTTGGGTTACAGATTTAACTACTACCTAGATACCTACTCGTACTTTACTTCTGCAGTGAGTCATGACCGTACTATAATACCTAAGTGATAGGTCTGTCTGTAAAATCCTAGAGTCAGCATGCTGAACTAACAGTGAATGACAAAAATTGTCCAGCAATGTTCTTAAACAGAGACCGTATTCGTAAGGTTTTTCTTGGTAATAGAGCAACAATCTGGATTATGTAAACTGCCGTGCCAGTGACCATGAAGATCAGGTTGAGTTGCACGCCTTGGACCGACGAGAATGAAGTATAAGTGGTTCTAGCTTAGTAACATGCCTCTTTCTTCTAAGTTAAGATTAAGTTAAATTTTATTCTATGCTGTCGAGTAAGTCTTTACAACTAATATCGGGTCTGCTTTGTTTGTTATTTGTAGTGTTGTTATTTGTGATTTGTAGATAATAAATATTCAAAAATGAATATTTATTATTATATGGTTACCACCTGGTATTGTATGGTAGTGAAGAAGGCGTATAATAAGCAGTAAGTACACTAAAATGCTACACCGTAGCTCGCTAGCAGCTACGATAGACTTACAGTATATTACGTACGGTATATGTATTGTATTATAAACTATATATGTATGCATAGGTATGTATTTAAGTATATTTATATGTAAATTCAATTGTTACTAAGTATTTACCATGTTTTAAAATTATAAATTTCTCTTTTTTCACCTGTAATACTCTGTCGCTATGTCTTTCTTATTTTCCTTCAGAAAGGTTGCCTGGAAGAGATCGCTTTAAGCGATAAGGCCTTCTCTGTACACTTTCCAAAAATCTATACCTATTTTATTGTTATCCTTAATTTGTGTGCAATAAAGAGTTTATCTATCTATCTATCTATACACTTAATACTAGTGAATGTAACTCGCAAGTTTGTTAGTGAAACATATCATCGCAGTCATACATAATCTTTTTAATCTTATCTAGTGCACAATGGAATTCGGTCCGTGCCTCGGTCCGCGTCGGCTGCACTAAATGAATTGGCAGCCACAACGCGACGGGACTCGCATGCATTATTCATCGCATGTTTGTAACCTTTGCCTCTTTAGTCCGTACTATTACGTATTCTGGACTTTGGATGTATATGACTCTCACAGTGAATGAGGTAGAGTGTACTTGTATCTACAGGTAAGTATAGGTAATCTACCTGTATCTATTTTCAGCTTCAATAAAACTCAGGTTCCATATAATTGTAAAAAAAAATATGAAACAAGAAATTTAAAATCAGAACATACGTATACGTACCTACCGAGAAAGCGACACTCATTGAAGCAGATCAATATGTTTATCTTACTCTTACTTTCGACCTCAGGTTCACTAACTGTCAAGAAAGAGAAAGACAGCATTACTACATTTCAGGTTACCAAGTTTTGCAAGGGTACCATCCGCAATTTACCACCGAATGAATGAACAATTAATGTCAATCAGTTCAACGTGGCTTTTATGGTTATTATGAGATAAAAGAAGAGATAAATCGATGACGCGAAGAGTGCATCTAGCTTCAAAATTCTCAGTTATTACCCTCTGGTTCTTTCGGAGTTCTAAACTAAAAAGGGTACCTCCTTTTTAAACAACAAACATGTGTAATTGATGCAATACATAACAAATGTGCCTAAGGTGCCTCCTAACACATGCTCTCCGAATCTAAAAGAAGACATCAGCCGCTACATTGTGTTATGTCTCTTTTGTTTACAGAAAATAAAGTATTTCTTATTGTTAATTTTTTAACTAATTTACCCAATTTTCTTTTAGTTCTGGAACGTTACAATAGCAACATTGACTCCTCAAATAAGGCTTAAAATAATATTTAATTAATAATATTTGATTCATAGCAAAATATAATAAAATATAAAAATATATTAAACAGTAAAACACAATAAAAAAAATATAGAAACGTACATGTAAAAAGTGATATCCAAGCTTTTGTGGTCTTTACTGGAGCGAGAAGTTATACGATTTCCCAATGCTATTCACCCTGATTTCGTTTGCCGGAAACCGTATGAACGCAATCATGGGTTATTTTTACAGATTTGAGTGTTCATTACAAATGAATGAGATGCTTTCAAAGAGATATATTTGTTTTCGACGATGGTTCATGTTGGTTACTACTAAATTTTGAACATTGGTAATTTTTGTGGCAAAAATAATATTATTATTTTCACATCGCATCAGTTTACCAGAAATTGTAATTCTCATACAGCATTCCTCATTGTGGTTCCATGCCGTGTGATTCCCGGTTTTAGAATAGGGCCAGCCCCAATCTTCCCGTTGGTGTCGCCTAGGCGACTAAGCTATTGCACTAGGGATGGGCAGAAGCGTACTCCTCATTACTGCGATCACCAATCTGCCTGCCAAACGTAGTGATTATGGCAATTGGACGTATTTCGGCTGATGATGATATCTCCTTAATTTTTTGCGTACGAAATATTTCAAGAATTTCTAACGTTATAAATAACGAAAGCTTTCAAAATTACTTGTAGAACAGTTTTGAACAAGTTTAATCTATCCTGAAAGGAGAAAACCATAAATTATACGAAACTAGCTTAAACTCAGGGATAAATCTCACTTGTCAGTTGTAATAAAGTGGTAGGTGTTTGTGTGGAGCAGACAAAGAAATCAGATAAATGTCCCAAAGCGTTCTTTTGTAACAAAAAGCCATTCGGAATCAATCTCGGGAATAGTGTAGTCGTCAAATTGGTTTGATTCATTGTTGAAGAAACTTGGGCCGTAATGTTAGATTGCAATTTCACGATGAGTGATTTAGAACAAAATAAAAACTTAGGAAGATAAACTGTTACGACGGTAGAATTGGATGATGGCAGTGAAAGGAAAGGACTAAAGGTGTGGTGTCGCACATTTGGAAAGGCCTATGTCCAACAGTGGACTTCCATAGGATGATACAAAAAGATTGTAATAACTTTACCGTGTTATTGTAATAACTTTACAAAATTATCTACCTACCTCTAATAAAAACCTTATTTCTAGTGACTGAAATCAAAGGAAACTCGTTAGAAAACTAAAACGTTATTCTACACCTCATACCATGAAGCAAAATAATTTTTCGTAGCTCATAGTTTCGCCTCAAAGTTTTTACCTCCATTATTGACACTAATTGGTTATTAAATTATATAACAGATGCACATTAAAATCATCTGTTATCTAATTTAATAACCAATTAGTGTAAATTCTGAAGGAAAAAACATTGACCTGAAACTATGAGCTACGAAAAATTATTTTGCTTCATGGTATGAGGTGTAGGGGAAGGAAAAATGACTAGGTAGTGACATAATCGTACTGAGATTTTGTTAAAACGTTACTTTTAAACGCACATTGTAAAACTTTTTTGTCTATCATCAATTTTTCAAAGCTCTCAAGCAGTAGCTGATTGTAACACACTTGAATAGATAGGTATCTAGTTCATTATTCACGAGAAACCCGTAAAGTATCAATATAGCCTTATAAAAGTAGTGTAAGAGGGTAGAGAAGAGGGTACGAGTAGCCCACAATATTTTCACTCTGAATCCATTATTCATTAATAGGCATATGATAGCGAGGGGCAAAGGTCGGTCCCATTATGTCACAGGGCTACCTCTGTCCGAAAATAGCTGAGAAAAATGTTTCTCTGACATTATCGTCTGCGTCAAGCTTGTTAAAAAATATAACGAATATTTTCAAGTGCGAAAATATTTCAGAAGAAAGGTAATTAGAAATTCCGACAGGAAAAATGTTTAAATACATTTTTGTGGACTAGCTTTTTTCCTCGGTTTCACCGCTGTGGAATGGTTAACATTTAAACTGGAAGAAATTGAATTCTGGAGAAATAGATTTATTATACAAAATTAATTCTTTCCATTTACGAAAATCTAACAAGTTAAATTAGTAATAAAATTTTGAGTTCAATTACGGGACATTGGAATCTAGCACATATGTCCGCTTCCGGCCGGTGTCTCATAAGGAAATAATTATTATTATTTAATTTCGCTAGATTCGTGTTATTTTTTATTACCTTCTCACAAAAGTTGGACCTGTATGAAATAAATGATCATTACAATAAAAATGAAATTTCCCAAACAAAACAACAATATAAATAGACTTAAGGTATTTATTTTCGTTTAGTAGCTATCAGAAGTGTTTTAATTTTATTCACATTTTTTCGACAAAGATAGTTCAGGAATCTTTATGACAGCCCTGCGCGTGAAAGATTATTGAAAGAAAATTACGCTGTAATATTTTATAGTGAGATAAGTGTGTCTCATAAACTTTTTTTTGTACAATAAAGGTAAGTACAGTCGTATACAAATTTTATCGTGTTCTTTAAGACATGTATTTGAATTCATGGAGACTAAGGCTGTGCTGTGGTTTCCACATAAATATATTTATTTCTGTGGTGATTTCTTTTCCAACTGTAAAAATATGGGACTATTTCAAACGCTCCATTACCAAACTATACCAGTTACTAAGGAATTTTATGTTATTTTGTAAAGAAAAATACTGTATTAATACAATATAAATAGTTAAAATTACTATTATATTTGAAAATAAGTATCTCAATTTTGCTTGATATTAACATTTACAATATTTTATAGCTATATTTAGTATCTTTTAATAATCTGTCTCAGTCGATTGAAAATGTGAGATAGTTACCTATATTTCATTCCAGATTAATAGTCCTATGAAAACAAACGCATTTGCGTCTCGAAAACAAAATACACAATAGATGGTGTTCCTAAGTGGACCGCAAAGTTTACTTGGTAATACAAACCTATTTTTGCTGCTGGTGACCCTTTCATGTATATGTTACCGAGACGTAAATAGCGTTGGTTTTCATAGGACTATTAATCTGGAATGAAATATACACTTCGCCATTCACCCGAGCAAAATATTTTAAAATAGGAATAGAAACTTTTCCCCGTATTTTATTAAATCGTAATTTTATTTAATCATAAATCTATTCCGTACAATTTAAACGTCATAATAAATTACGAGCTGAAAAAGGTAAAATTTGTATGCGAGCGAATTGTACATTTCACCTGTACGTTAGACATTGTTTCCTGGCCATAAATAACGATGGGACTGACAGGGTGGACGGCAAGTGGTGAAAACATGGCCAGACTTATGAGGGTCTATAGGCATATTACCGTATATCACGGGGAAACAATGGCGTTGAATAAAACAGTTAATTTAATCGCTAGTGGCGTCTAACATAAAAAAAAATTATCAGCCTTCAAGAGTCCACCTGGACATAGGCGCGCCACTGAACCCGACCCTCGGCTCTTCCCAACCATCGATTGCTTTTCAAATCGATGTTCTCAATCAGTCACTGCCATAGCTGCATTACGCAGATCGTCGCTCCATCTAGATGGCTAGCCAGGGGGCGCTCCACACTACGCCTGCTCGAAATAAAAGTTTAAACGTCATATCTCCACATGGGCGGACAGTAATTAATAACTACTGGGCCTGAGGTGTAGAACGCCCAACTTTCAGGCATAACTTCCGTCCGAGGGAAGACTAAAATACGTTTATTTAACGGAATGAAAAGGCAAATGTCAGACAGTCAACTTAATTTTTGTTCAAGATCTTAATTATTTAGGCACAAGTTTTAGAGATACCTCTAATCGTTTTTAATTAATATGTTATTTTTTTAATTAATTTCATGGTCTTATTTCAATTTAGGATACTATGTTACCTAGAGGGAATGTCTTACGAATGCTGATAATGCGATGAGTTAGGACTACATTTGGAGCTGTAGTGGGCGTGGGCGTGCTATTTAGAGTTAGAGTGGGAGTGGGATTGGGAGTGGGACCGGATTCTGTAATCAACGCGATCGGTGCCGCGGGCACAGCTACTAATAAATAGATATACAATCGCTTGAATATAACCATAATTATTTATTTGACATTAAAAATAAGGAAGTTTATACCTATATTCAAACAATTAGTTAATCTAAATTACAAATGTTTGTGTTCTTGAAGGCACGGCATTAATGAAGAGTGATGTGATGACCGTCAGGGAAAGTTTCCCCAATGTTTATTTTCATTCACGGCCGAGTCGAAAGCGACGGATCGGCCAGAGATTTGTTGATGGTGCGCGATAAGGGTCATTATGAAGTGTGTTGCGACCTTGGTGTGCTATACACACGCAAACCGCACCTGAGACACTACTACGATAACTGTTCCACACCGGGCCAAATCAATGCCTTAGTTACAACACTTGCGCTAAAATTTAAGACCTGGGCAAAGTCTACACTCACACTACTATACAAATGGGCGCCCCCACCATCCGTCATGCTCCATATCGAAATGTGTCGATATGTACGAGAGGTTTTGAATATGTAGTACGAATTATTGTGCTGTGACAGATCTTTACTCTGTGGTACAATTAATAAATTATCCGTGCCCACGGCTCCGCTCGTGGGACTACAGAATTAACCTTTTTTTAAGATGAAATTTACTTTGTGTTTATCATGAAATAAAAGATTATCATACAGTTATTTATAATTTTGTTCAGTAGTTTCCGAATTACCACGTTCAAACATACATACAGACAGACACGAACATTTTTAATTATATTTATGGACTCTACTGGTCTTAAGTAATGTCTGGAGATTTAAATTTCTTTTTTAACTTCAATGTACAAAACGCCTTTTTACTATTTTATTATATGTATATACATAGATAGATATGGTTAGATAGTCTATTGGTTGCTGTGACTATACGAATATAAGCTTACCCCCGACACTCCATAGAAGCGAATTGATTTAATTACCTTTTACTACACAGGCCCAGCCTGTCCGTACACGTTTACTGTGTGTGTGTGTGCGTGAATTATAATAGTAACGCTACTCTACCCAGGGCACGAACATAGTCGAACGAGAGAGGGACAAATTTATTCGTCAACCACTTGAGTGCTTCTCTTTCTAACTTATAGCGACGTTCTCTTGGCCCCGGACAATAGCGACCCAGTAGTGCGCACTGCCAGCCGTGCTCTATTTTACGTTAAACTGGCAGAGGAGATGAGTGTCGCTTCTTTACTTAGTATGTATGTACGTAAACGCTTTATTGTACCAAAATTAACAAAACAAAAATAAATAAAAGAAAAAGTAATATTCAGTAAGTAATATTAGTAATATCCAGTACTAACTTTTGCCCGCGACTTCGTCTACGTAGGTTTCGATATTTACACATCTTCACTGCTTTTAACGATTAATTGGATTTCCCGTAGGAATGAGATGTTTTTCTTGATAAAAACTATCCTATCTCCTATTCCAAGACCTAACCTATATATGTGTGTGCGAAGTTTCATCACGATCCGTCCAGTGGTTGAAGCGTGATTGAGTAACAAACACCAAACATATAATTATCCAAACTTTCGCATTTATAATATTAGTAGTATTATGTGGTAGGTATGTATCTAAAGATAGAGGGCGTGGTCGCGATGTCGTAATAAATCCGATAGAATATTGTTTGATGGTCGGAAGGCAGCGTTACCGAGTAAAATAGGGCCTCTTGAGAAAAATAGCTCTTGAGAAAAACATCGATCGGAGAAAGAAGCGACTAGAAAATACGCTACGAGAATAAAAGCTTTCGGGAAAAATGCGAATGAAAAATAAAATACAAGAAAATTTGGAGAAAAATCTCTAACAAATCCTTTTCTGCAATGTGCTAGGTCTGGCCTGTTTCTAACGGGACTACAAAGCGAACGCGTGCTTTCCCGGCACTTTTCAGCGTCTTAAGCGGTCTTCAGAATCTCGTTAGCAGTCCCTATTCCTAATTATATTTAATTGGCCGGCATAATCCGGCTCGAAGGACCAAATTATGTAATGAATAGATATTAATGATTTATTGTGTGGTTTGTGTCGGGCTATGGATTGAAATACTTTCTGATGTCACTATTGTTTATTTAGTTTTCAGAGGTGTAAATTCACTGTTTGAATGAGTTTGTGATTAGAGCTTCCGTCTTCAATGGTGTCTAATTTAGGAGCGGCGATGCTAAGGCTTAGCTGTGTGGTTCTTCCCATAGGTGTCGTCAAGGTGACAAAGGAAACGCACCAGGGATGGGCAGCAGCGTTCTCGTGCATTGCATTTAGTCCTGTCAACCTTAAATACATACATGAAACTTACATGATGCTCATGCCCTGGTTCCAGAGAGGTAGGCAGAAACGATCTATCGCCACTTTGCGAGATTCTGACCAACGTCGCAGAGCGACTTAATTTCGACCGCTTTTCGCCCCGTGATACCACTTGGGTGTGTGTCGCGAACAACATTGTCGCTTACGTGTTGAGACACATTGTGGTACCACGGTTAGCTAGGGAAATATTTGTCTACCTCATCAGAGCCCCGCATGACTCGCTAAGGCTAATAATGCCCGGAGATCGCCCAGCTCTGGTAGTACTAACAATATATTGTCACTAAACTCTTAAAATGATTTGTGTATAAATCTTTCTAAAAATAAGTCGTATGTTGTAAGATTTAGATGTAGTATAGGTAGGTACATATGTATTTACTGATAACAATACCTACATCCGTTCAAGTGTAGCTTAAATCACATTATATCACATTTCACTTTTCATTAATTCACATTATATTATTAAATCGATCACCGCTGTTTGCCTTTAATAAATTACTAACAGAAATATCAATGAAACATAGGTTTATAATGCCATAGTTTAGTGTAAAACATGGTAGGGGTTTCACATCCATTAGTAGTATTAAAAAGTCAACCTTGCTCCCCTCACCCCTCATTTAGGCATCACAAAAGCTAACGCCCAACACTTCTTTCATTAAAAAGTTCACCGCTACAGCTTCTAGGTCCGAGAAAGATAGCTTCCTTTAGGGTTCCGTCGAAATATTTGCCCGTTTATCCTTACAGCTAAGTTTGTTAGGCCGTTTGTCTGTCCAAAACTACTATAACGATTGATGAATGGAAGGCAATGACGACAAAGTTATGAACATTTTATTTTGGAAAACAACAGCAGAACTAAAGAAAAATAATTTACGGAATCTGCACATTTCGTAGGACGTAAAAAAACTGACTTTTTAATATCTGCAAGTAGTTTGGTAACTCAGGATACTCTGTTACTTTGGCTAGTGACGAGTTGGTGAGAATATTCCTTAGTGCGGCTTTGTGTTCAGGGCAGGAAACTCCGAAACATTAGTACTTTAGAAAGACTAGATCAAATGACTGATCAACATAAGGAACGATTAAATGTAACATATTTTTTTATAAATTCATAAATTATTTCCTTTTATTACATGCTAGCTGTGTCCGCGGCTCCTCTCGCATGATTTATTCCCGCCCCCGCTCCGGTTACCGTTCAAACTACCACCGCCACCGCCACCTCTCACCCTCGCTCCAAACGTACTACTAACTCATCTCAATCTGAATTCCACCAAGCAGTAAATAAACTTTTTGTTGTATAGTGTACGTAATGTTGTTGAAAAGTATAAATTCGCATAACTTCTGATTGAGTAAGCCGATTGCGATGAAGTAAAGATTAAATGTTACTCCGTAGTAAGCCATATGTTTTTATGAAAGCACCATCAGAATCGTTTCAGTAGATTTTACGTGATGCGTGCTAGCTTGTGTACAGATAATATTTCAAAAATGATCTTATAATGTACTATTACTTATGCTTAGACCCCAAATATATATTTTTGCAAATATTTTCAATGTACAGACATGCGAAAATAGATAGATAAACTTATTATTACACACAGAAAAATAACAAGGTAGGTGTAGGTTTATGGAAAGTGTACAAATGCGGCCTTATCGCTTGAAGCAATAATATTAGTGATATAAATACATTCCAACAACATGTTCCATTTGTATGAATCAAACCAGTCGCAGATTTGCGTTTGCTGATTTTGTATGAAAAATCACAAGTCATCGTTCACTCACTGTGTGTGATATATCATTTCATAGGTAGCAACAAGCAAGCCTTTTGCACAGATGGAATGCCATTAGCGAGTACAAGATCAATACCAGTGCCTCGTCGCTATGTGTTTTATTGAATTTCGCCCTCATACGATATCTGAATTTAATAATGATTTATACGGGTAGCTTTATGATAAGATAACCTATTCAATATTGATGCTATTCCTTGAATATTCAGCGAAGGCAGCGAGGGAAATAAATATATCGAAACATTACCTTAATTTACAGATACGCCTAGTTTTCCATCAAGAAAAGTCCTGGGCATGACAATCCACATAAAGCCTACATGGTGGACTCTGAGGCACACGTATGTTTATTGCCAACAATGGAAATACAATCTGTCGATTTCCTGTTGATTCCTTTATGGGAATGTAAAGGGATGTCAAAATGATGAACTCAAATTTCAATCTAGAACTCATTTAACCAACAACTAATGGTTTTGGGACAGATAAGGCTGTGGTTTAACTAGTGGGACCATCACGCATGAGCACCCGCCCTGACCAGCAATTCAGATTTCAAATTCATCCTGCTATATCAGTAATCTTAGTTCGAAGTTATTATCATGTCTCCGGATCATGTCCTTAAGAACAATTATTGTGTGGCAGGTAAAAATATATTAATTACACAGCCACAACAAAAAAATTCTAACCTGGAGGTCTCATTATGTGTACTATATGTTTTTGGTGTCGCTGAATCCTGCATGTACGAAGGGTGTCGGATAAAAAAGTAATGAAAAGTCTTGTACGAAATTTTTTTAAATTTATTTTCCGCTATCGTCTCCTCCTATTGTAATGTACTTATTAAGTTTGTCAGTAAGTGTCAGAACAATAATCTTTATTTATGATCTTCAAAATACTCATTTCCGAAGAATCAAAAATCTGCGTATTCTTACGTTATTCTTCAGATCTGAATAGAAAATAATCGCAGGTGGCCAAGTCTGGACCACATGGTAGGTGGTTGATCTCAGTGAAGCCGTTTTTATTTAGGGCGGGGCGGACCTTGAAGTAGGTATAAGGCTGGAGTATTCTTGCGCAAAATCAAATTTCGTTTACGAAGTTTGCCTCTTCGTTTTTCCGTTATCTCATTCTGTATCTGGCAAAGCAAGTTGGCGTAGTACTCATCAGCATTCATCGTATAACGTGGCGCTGTGTGATCTGTATTCTCTTCTCTAGTGAAAAACTAAACGACGGCATGATATTCAATTTTGATGATTTTACTTTCTGTCTCAGACATTTGAATGCAGGTGGTTTTGCAAAAGGAATCGACAAAGAATACGACAGTAGTGGCCACCCCTCGTATAAAGTAATAACTTGTACAGCAAGGCTAATCGAACCGACGACGGACCGACGGCGGATAGAAAGTTGTGTTTTGAGATATACTAGTGATATAGAACCCATCCCATCCCACTAATATTATAATGCGAAAGTTTGGATGTTTGTTACTTAATCACGCTCCAACCACTGGACGGATCGGGATGAACCTTGGCACACATATAGGTTAGGTCCTGGAATAGGACATAGGATAGTTTTTATCCCGAAATATCGAAACCTACGCGGACAAAAGCTAGTATTAAAATAAAAATTTCCCCGACGGCACTCGTTAAAAACGCTGTACACTGCAAATGTTTTGGCAATGTATAAAATGAAATGTCCTGTTTCGGAATTCGCTCTCATTTATCACGATTTTACAATTATTTTACTAAACACAGCCTCCTATAAATGTCTAAAGACTACCGTTACGCTGGGCCGCTTAATTGAAAAGTTTACTTTTCCTCCAGGAAACACGCTCCTTCCATTTAAGTCAGGATTATTACTTGATGTTTTGGGGTCACGGTGTAATTTTTTTCCGCCGAGGTCTGCAAAATGTAGGAGAAACGCTATAACAATTATAAAGCTTATCCTGCTTTCAATTTTTCTTATATTCTTTCTGAGATTTTGTGAGAATCTGGGGTTTTCCGAGAAAATAAGAAAGATGGCAGCTACGATAGAACTTGTGTATACTAATGTGCTTGGCTTTGAAATTTTAATAATGAAATGCCACAACTTAAAGAAGTAAAAAATAACATGAAACAAATTAAGTATTATACTCGTAATAATCTCAAATGGTGAACATGACGTCATGAAAAGTACACACATGACAACTGGATGTAGGTACACTGTTTTCACCGACAGGAAATAGGTTAAGCAGCCATTTAGGAATAAAATAAAATTATAAGTGAAGTATCTCTATCTACCAGTCTACCTCTCTATCAAGCACGAAATCGTGTATCCTATATCACTTCAAATAAATAATAAATTAATATTTCATACATATGTATATACAATGGGCCTGATTCTGAAGGCACACATTTAAAATCTGACAGCTCTAAAATTGGTTTCGTCTTTATCTTCATAATACTGTGTGACAAGGACAGCAACAGTTTTAGTGCTGTCAAGTTTTAACGTTATGCCTTCAGAATCGAGCCCAGTGTCTATTCCCAAATAATGATTTTCTCCTGTATGATAAATCAAATAAACTTTTCTCTCAACTACTGTCAACACATATAACTCTTTGTTGTATCAAAGATCTATAGGTAAGAGCTCAGTATATCTCGTCTGTTTCCTTAAGTATACACATTTTATCTCAACCGAAGTGTTTTAGCGTTCTTAACCCATAGTAAAATATTCAGTGGGAGAGAGTGTAAAAATGTCCGTCCATTTGTTCGCGGCACGTGAGCGGTGGACCCGGCACGGACTGTTTCAATAAACGCTACAGACACCACTATTTACACACCATTATTCCACTCTATACTAGACAAAGATGGGGGGGGGGGGGGGGGGGGTTTCTGTAAAAAGTTCTTGCTCCCTAGACAGATATTTTTTTCAGGAGCATTATGGAGTAATAGCCTCGCCCATTTCGTGTCCTTAGTATACGACTGTCTACTACCAAGGGTACGATAATATGGTCTCCGGCTTACGCTACACAGAAGCAGCAGTTAGCGTATGTCCAAATTTTTTTTATTAAATTAGGTAAATGGCGTTCTAAAAACTACTTAGCCAGGCTCAGTAATCATCACATACTCTCCTTGGAAGAGACCCGCACAGTTTCCGATTTAAAGCGTAGTATATGCTCCTACTTTATTTATCTGCACAATCTACCTTTCTCTGCTATTCTTATGCTCTAACCAAAAGCTGTCTGTAAGATTTTTTTAGCAGCAACAAGACCGCCCACATATAACAATGCAAGCTACTATATTATTGTTAGTTATATTTTATCTTCATCATCAGCCTAAATACGTCCACTGCTGGACATAGGCCTCCCCAATAGAATACCACTTTCGGTTAGATGTATATTGAGGGATTTGCCATAATCTGCCGCTTGGCAGGCGGATTGGTGATCGCAGTAATTAACATACACACACAGGAGAACGCTGCTGCCCGTCCCTGATGCAATTTTATCTCGCAATAAAAAGCAATTGTATTTTATCAGCCGTCAAGTTAAAGCCAAAACCTTATATTGCACATTTAGTACAGTACACTTGGTACATTTATACACTTCAATTTTTTTTATCGACAACTGCTTAGTCACACAACTTTAATATTAGAAGCTGACGTAAAATATTACGCTAATTATCAAAGTTGTATCTTAAAAGACACTTCTGTAAACAATTTCCATCTCTGTTAGAAAGTTTGATGATTTTGTTGATTACATTCCGCTGTGGTTTGAAAGTTAAAACCTATAAATTTAGTCACAAAAAGTCCTCAGATGGGAGTAGGCAGTATGTATGTATGTACTCGTATGTATGTATGTAAACGCTTTATTGTACCAAAAATAACAACAACAACAATAATAAAATAGGAATTAAACTGTGTACAAAGGCGGACTTATACCACTTAGGGATCTCTTCCAGTCAACCTTAGAGTAACCGAAAGGACAAGTATAATGTGTTTAGTACCAAATTTGATAAAGAAATGTACCTACTCTTAATAAAATTTGAAAATACATATTACATAAACATAAACGAACAATATATACATATATATATATTGTTGTGCTGAAGAATGCTGTTGCCACGCTGGACAGACGGTCATCGTAGTAACACATATATCGTAGAGTGTATATAAATTGATTTCATTCCAGCTGCACAATTGCAGTTTGTGTGGTTTCAATTGCATCAAAACGGGTTACCGACTGTATACTGGATGCATGTTAGCAAAAGATTCTTAATTCCTTTTCACATTCAGGCCAGTGCGTATTCTGCAGCGGCCTCTGCGGATGCCAAAAAAATGCCAACCTAAAAAAATACAAGTAAGGATAAATATTTGTGCCGTTCAGTGTCGAGATCTGAGGCCCTCGGGTCCAGATGCCCGTGGGTTAGCCAATACCGTAGAGCTGCCAGCTTCTTCGCCCAAAGAATTAGCCTGGCGGTACAGAGGGAATGCTGTAAATAAAAACGTAAACTTTCCGTGTCTGTACATTGAAAATATTTACAAAAAACAATTTAGGGCGTAACGATAAGTAATAGAACACATTTAAATCATTTTTGTATGTTGATCTGTTGTATCTGTTAATTTGTGCACGCATCATTTAAAAACTACTGAACCGATTTTGATGAACTTTTCTACATTGGGGCTGTAGTGGGAGCGGGAGCGGGAGTGGGAAGGGCAGCGGATTCTGTAGTCTACGTGAGCGGAGCCGCGAAATGGAGCAGGCAACCACTTTTGAAACTTCAACCCTAAGGAAACCTTACAATTTAATATTGTAGAATACATTACGATATCAAGTCCTCATAATATAAATTTACGATAAACCTGTCTGTCAGTCAACCGTACGCAACCTGAAACTTAACATGATCGGAGTTCATTAGAAAGGATTTGAATAATAGAACATATCCATACGATAGGTACAATAGATTATGAATGTACATCTAATTATGTAAGTAATGGTATCTATGTGGTGTAGAGTTAAGACACAATACAAACCTTTTAGGGTACTAAGAATATGATAAAAGGAATATACGTATTAATATTAAAAAATAAGAAAGAATAACATCGTACCAACTTCAAATGTCTTTTTCACTTGAAAACTAACGTATATTGACCGCCTCGCCGGCTTAGTGCCTAATCGTTAGGCTCGAGCGGCTGAGGTCGTGGATTAGATTCCGACCAGTGACAGGCAACTTTGTATAATTATACTATTTGGTGTTAGTCTTGACGCTACTTTGTCAGTCTTCAAATTCAATAAAATACTGTTATTCGACTTCAAGGTCTAACAAGTTATATACAGATACCTGACAAAATTATTAAAAATAATTGTTTCAATCCCTTCTTTTCTAATTTTTTTTTGGATTTTTTTAAATGTTATTATTTTGTTTTGAGTTAAAGTAGTTAATACCTAAAAAGAAATAAAATTATTTTAGAGGCAAATAGACAAACACTGAGTTTGCTCTGTAAAAGGGATTTTTTGGAACTTTGGTTGGTCACGGAACCCTAAATATCTAAACCTATCGCATTTATAATATTAGTTTGATATCAAATATCAATTGATGGCCCACTATTCCTTAGATATGTCTGCTGTCATATCTTATATAGTTACCTAACAACATTGCCCGATGTCAAAGGTCAGACCAACATCCAATACCATCCATATTAGTAAGTGACCCATGTTTTGTGTCATATTTCGTCTCAATGTCTCATCTATGGTATTAATACCTAATAATATTCGTCCAATAACAGTGTACTATCCAATCCAATCATTCAACTGTTTCTTATAATATTATAAGTATATATAAGTCTTGTAACAAAAGGTTATATTATAATGATCTCTGTCGCCCAATTTCAGACAGTTGTCCAATTTGGGAGAGCATTCCAGTAACCCAAAAAGTTATTTTATTCATTATTACCTAATTCCATTTATTAAATGTCACGGAAATTATATAATCTCATTTTAAATTAAATTTAATTTGAACCTATTTCAAGCTCAAACGTAAGCATAATTAAACGGAACTTATTTAAAATTGTGTGTAAAAACAGTTTGATAAATCGTTTTACTAATTAGAAAAATACTTTGTGGATAATTTATCATGTAATGTGTCTGATATATTAGGAGCCGCTTTCGCTTTTTAATTTCGAGCTTTAAAGAAGGCGGATGATGTCGTCAATCTCAGACTCTGATAGTCAAGTTTGGATTTTGCCTGTATCAAGTATAAAGACAAATCTGTGGTCTAAGAAAGAAATCTACCTGTGCATGTCAGAGGAATGAGAAATGTTATGCACACTATAGGTATACTGAATATGTCGATCGACTTTATTATCCTACATTGTACAAAGTTTCAATCCAAAGGCTTCAGATTATGGGGACCCTTACCATCAGGCGGGTTCATGCCGTTTGCCACATCTTCCCTTAAAAATAAATACGTAACCGTATCTAGAATTCATCAATGTTTTTTTCGGTATAGTTTTCAATTTTCTGTCACGTAGCACAGGGTCGCTAATGACAAAGATAGGGGGCGCAAAAGGTTCGATACAAACCGCCCCTCAATCTCCAAATGTCGTCAAATAATAAGCAGGGCCATTATCGTTACCCTTTCGACACTCCGTGCGGATTACCGGACTGCGTATCACACCGTAGTGTAATAAAAATATATATGCAAAGACAGATATAATGATAATATAATAATCAATCATTAATTAATCATACACCTGCTACAGCAACAAAGCGGTTCATGTGTGGAAGGAGGAAGCTTTTTACGATTTAAATGAAGTGCATTATTTTGTCACAACATGAAGAAGAAGGGAGGCGTTGCATTAACAAAATATCAACGTTATCAGTGCAATATCACATTGGACTTGAGCACCAGAGGTAGAGGGTTTGCTTTCCACTGGGGACCGACAACAATTAATATTTCTAATTTGTTCTGTTCTTGTAGAGATAATTGTTTGATATTTCATTTACCAATAAATGATTGATTGATTGAAATGGTATATTGCTAAGTATAAATCTGACTCTATACATCCAGCGTTAGTTTTATTTCCAGATGGGTTCCGTTTGTTATTGGGACTCATGGCCGGTACGGTGCAACATTGCCAATGACAGAAAATGCTAATTATACAATTCTAACAGTATATCTTGAATTACATCCAAATTATGACAGCGTTTTTCGCGTTCTGTCCAAATGGATACCCTTAGAACAAAACTGTCTTGTCCGTATGTCTGTTTGTATGTCATGGATAATCGCAAACTACTGAACTTATTGAGCTGGAATTTGGAATATTTGAAGTTCCCCGGCAATGATGGGAGAATTATGGAAAACCCAGGAGATTTCGTATTTAAGGAAATTGAAATAGTTGACGGAACCCGTTGCTGACTTTAATAATAGCGAGAGGTCGTGTTACGATATTTAAAGCTTTTTACAAATGAACTTTTTCCACTCAAGACATCGCGGCAAATGAAAAAAAAATACTAGACACTGCATTGTGAATCTGCTTTACGTTTAATTTTCAGAGAGGTTCCGTTTATGTTCGTTCTGGGCAGTGACATTGTGAAGTGTGCCGGGCACATTAAGCGTCGAGAGACGTGCACGGCTTGTGGATAGTGTTAAATGTTTTCCGATAACTATTCCGCCTCGATTGGACTCGTGCCGGTAACGGTCCAACGTTTTTACTGTTTTACGGGCACTGCTAGATAGATCGATTATCCTATCCCACTATCCCATCCCACTAATATTATAAATGCGAAAGTTTGGATGGTTGTTACTCAATCACGCTTCGACCACTGGACAGATCGGAATGAAACTTGGTACACATATAGGTTAGGTACTAGAATATGACATAGGATAGTTTTTATGCCGAAAATACATCTAATTCCTACGGGAAACCAAAAATGATATCTATCTTGAAATTCAAGATGTGTAAATATCGAAACCTACGCGGACGAAGTCGCGGGAAAAAGCTAGTTTTTTAAATTCACGATCATCAGCATATATTATATGTTTGGTGATGTAAGTGATGGATGATTATCATCATTGATGATATAAACTTTTATATGAGGCAGGAAATTAGCATACGAGTAGGTCCCTGATGATAGTTGGTGGTTGAATGCAACAACTCGAAGACATTTGTTGACATGGATGACATGCCTATTGGCATCGCTGTACTGGCATGCTCACCCATTAAGCCAAGCAACAATTTTAATCGAAATTTATAACATGCTGGTTGCGGATGCCTACATACCGTAATAGACGGTGCTTTACGGCATACTATTCGACGCGATAGCTCAGTTAGTAAACCGTGACCTCGGTCGCATTTGTCTTTCTATAAGGTTTAAATTATCGCTTGCAGTGAGTACAGTGAGTATATGCTAATATGTAATTAAAAATACTTTGAACGTATCTCACAATCTACACACCCTCTACCGTGTCGCACTTTGCCTGTATAAATTGTATCAAGCTTTTCAAATTCAAATATTCTTTATTGTGCACCAAAACATATACATTTTTAAATAAAAACAAAACTTATATAGAAGGATGAATTTAGTGTACAACGGTGGCCTTATCGCTTTAGTATTGGTTTGTTTGTGGCGATGCTAAGCCGACATGCAAGGCAACCGCTATAATCGCAATGCGCGCGTGTTTATATCGATCAATCCTAATGAAGTATACACTACAACTGCAAATTACCTTTATTTTATCCCAAAATAAAATGCATACTCAATTTATTTTGCTAGCTAAACAAGGTTTTTGCATGATTGACGCCTACTGACAACAAACCTCAGGCGATGAAAGCCTGTTTTCACGCTGACTTGATAAGAAAAATCCCTTTCACATTTTTTGTGAATCCCTCGTCGTGATTGCGACGCTTTGAGCATATTTATACCTAATTTTATGAATAACAAAAACTTATAACATTTTGGGGGTATATTTTGCGTCCAAAATATCCTACAAACTTTTTTACTTTAACTGAAATTAAATTTGTTTGGGCAAACAACTGCTCTCGCCTTGTACTAAATTTATTTAACACATCTACTTATTAATATAGTTGTAGCAGCAACGTTCTGCGATTGGCAGTAAGTATATATTTCAACTTGCTGTGTGGTTTCCGGTAGATTAGAATACGACCACTCCAACTCTTCCCGTGAATGTTGTACAAGGCGATTATGGGAATACATTATAAAACATCAGTCAGGCTCCCCAACCCGTCTGGCCAGCGCGGGGAGTGTAGGCCAAATCCTCCGTCTGTCTCCGGCAGATGAGAGAGGGTTGTGCTCCTGCAGTGGAGATAAAAATAACCTGATGATGATGATGATATATTTCAAATACTATGCGAGCTATGGAGAGGGCTATGCTCGGGGTTTCTTTGAAGGATATGATTCGTAATGAAGAGATCCGACGAAGAACGAAGGTGACTGACATAGCCGAAAAGATTAGCAAGCTGAAGTGGCAGTGGGCGGGCCACATCTGTCGAAGAACCGACGGCCGTTGGGGCAGACGAGTTCTGGAGTGGAGACCACGGATTGGCACGCGCAGGGTGGGACGCTCCGCCGCCAGATGGACCGACGACCTAAAGAAGGTGGCCGGAAGCGGCTGGATGCGGAGGGCGGAGGACCGGGTGTTCATTGGGGAAGGCCTATGTCTAGCAGTGGACATCTAAGGGCTTACATGATGATGATAGTGATATTTCAAATAAGGTCAACAGGATTGAGGTGATTATATGACACTTAAATAATTACGTGCCATCATACGGAAATAATACCCTACGGAATACAGTAATATTGGCTATGATCGGCAAAATTGCAAAACAATACAATAGCTTCATCAAGGGTGCCATTACCGTAATTGCTTCATTACTGAATATATGGACCGCAAATAGCATCGGGGTATTATTTTGTTTCCATTGTGAACGGAGTTATATACAATTCGTTATTATATTTCCTTTGAATGTAGGTACGTACATTACTGCATTTTTTATTATCTACTAGCTGTTGTCCGCGACTTTCCGTATGGACAACTTAACATCACAAATTAATAATATGTATTTCCCTTAGGAGTGGGATGCTTTTTCGGGATAAAAACTATCCTATGTACTTATTCAGGTCCTAACCTTGGCACAGATGTGCCAAGTTTCATCACGATCCATAATCCGGTAATCGGTCATCCGACAGATGTGACTAGCCCACTGCCACTTCAATTTTGGTTCTCTGGCGAATTACCTCATTTCGTATCCTATCCCTTAGAGATACTCCGAGCATAGCTCATTCCATAGCCCGCTAAACGACTTTGAGTTTTCGGACTACTCCCACTCTCCAGTGTCCCCGTTTCGGCGCCGTGGGTCATTACGGGTAGAACGCACTGAGTGATTATTGAGTCAGCATTGAATTGCATATCTTGTATCATTTTATTTTGTAACTCCTTTTCAGTAGTTATTGTAGCTCATAGTTTTAATATATAACTTTAACTTATTTTTGGTATTATACAACAAAAAATATGGCAATTTTCCGCTTTAAATTTTTTTTAAATCTTAATTAAAGCAAGCTCGTTTTTAACTGTTATCTACGCGATCAAAGCGAAACATTAGCCTCAAAAGGCTTTTTAATAAGTATGCAAATCCAATCTGCGTAACCCCTTCCTCCCCAGTTTAAATGAATACAAAGTGACTTGTAATGAAACCACCTAACAGAATAAAAACTGCCGTTTTGGACTTAAGACGTGACTGTTTTTTATAGTTATGACTGCTTCATAGCTTTCTCAAATGTAAAAGTTACTCAAATGTGTGCAACTTTCTAATTGATGAACGAAATGAATGATGGAATGGCTGATCTAATCATCTGTGATCTAATAATAATTCTACTCTAATTTTGTTTATGAAGAAACCAATGCAATAAAGTTGTATATTTTTGAGAAGATTTAAAAATTTAGATTTTAATAACTTAGATGGTTTTGTTTAACGCTGTATTAATCACAAAATTTTTGCTATCGATCGAATAACGTATCATTTATAGGTATTGGTATTGGTATAATCGGTGTAACCCTCACAAACCACCCAATGGGTGGAATAAAATGGGTAATAACTGTGTTTTATTCGACCAACCCGTGGGTTTTAACCGTTCTGGTTACCCATATCTAAACTCAATGCATTTTTTATTCTGCTTGTCTATTTTTTTCACGTTCACTTATCGAAAACAATAATTTCAATACAAATATAACAAGACACATTAAATTTAAGTGCACGGGCTTGCCTGCCTGAACATGCTATAATGTTGTTAAACTGTCATTTTAGAGGACCAAGTACTAAAATTGGTGGTCAGCGTTATCGGACCGGCCCGATAACGGTCGGGCCATTAACGAATAAAATGTCTTTTAACCTTTTTAAATCAGAGTTCTATAAGTATTCCGAAGCCGTAATGAGCACTTAAAAATATTGGAGTGCCAGGTGGCAGGATTTTCAGGCTTAATTTACTTACTTTTAAATATAGCTATTATTGCCCAGTGTTTCTCGGATTTTTTTATGAACCGAAAATTATAGAAAATGTAGAAATAAGTAAATACGATGAAAATCATATTTAATAGTTATAGTCATTTTTATATATTGTGTAATGTTATTAATTGGCATGTCATCATCATCATAATCTGCCACTGCTGGGCATAGGCCTTGCCCAATGAACGCTACCACACATGGTTCTCGGCGCTCCGCGTCCAGCCGCTTCCGGCCACCTTTTTCAGGTCGTATCTAGACTACTACCGTAGCCAGGAATAGTAGGGCGGCCTCGCATCGGTAACGTTTTAAAATTATTTCACAACTAGCTGTGCCCGCGGCTCCGCTCGCGTGGACTACAGGATCCGCTCCCATTCCCACTTCCGCTCGCTATCCCATTCCACTCAGACTCTCAATCTCACTCTCAAACCCTCTCCAGGTCCAGGTCCAGGTCCGGGTCCGGGTCCGGGTCCGAGTCGGGCCGGGACCCTGTCCGGGTCCGGGTCCAGGTCCGGGTCCGGGTCCGGGTCCGAGTCGGGTCCGGGACCCTGTCCGGGTCCGGGTCCGGGTCCCTGTCCGGGTCCGGGTCGGGTTCGGATCCAGGTCCAGGTCCATGCCAAATCCAGGCCAGGTCCAGGTCCAGGTCCAGGTCCAGGTCCAGGTCCAGGTCCAGGTCCAGGTCCAGGCCCAGGTCCAGGTCCAGGTCCAGGTCCAGGTCCAGGTCCAGGTCCAGGTCCAGGTCCAGGTCCAGGTCCAGGTCCAGGTCCAGGTCCAGGTCCAGGTCCAGGTCCAGGTCCAGGTCCAGGTCCAGGTCCAGGTCCAGGTCCAGGTCCAGGTCCAGGTCCAGGTCCAGGTCCAGGTCCAGGTCCAGGTCCAGGTCCATGTCCAGGTCCAGATCCAGATCCAGGTCCAGGTCCAGGTCCAGGTCCAGTTACCGGTCACGGTCCAGATCCAGTTCCAGCTCCAGATCTAGCTAAAGGTCCAGTTCCAGATCCAATTCTAAATCCAGCTCCAGCTCCAGATCTAGTTTCAGATCCAGCTCCAGATCCAGCTCCAGATTTTTCATCGTAATCGACTAACTCAATCAAAAGTTATGCGAATTTATAGTTTTCAAAATCTCACATTACATTAATACGATACCCGCTCCCGCTACCGCTCACGAATTCAATCGAGCATTTACACCCTACACTCGCAGCGTATGCAAGTTTTCGGAAACTATAAATTCGAATAACTTTTGATTGACTGCACCGATTGCAATGAAATAAAGCCTATATGTTACACCAAATTAAGCCCCATGTTTCTGTGAAAAGTCCATCAGAGTCCGATCAGTAGTTTTTAAGTGATGCGTGCACAAACTCACAGACAAACAGACAAACAGACAAACAGACAAACAGATAAACAGACAAACAGACAAAAATTTCAAAAATGATCGAAATGTGTTCTGTTGCTTATTCTTAGATACCCCAATTTTTTTTTTGCAAATATCTTCAATGTACAGACACGCCAAGTTTACGATTTTATTTATTAGATGACAATAAATAATATAATTACAATATTATTCAAAGAGTTGTATCCCCTCATACCGTCTCCCGAAGTAACACTATAGTAGCCACTTTGAGATGTACCCACATCTCAATACAAGTGGCATGTCTACGATATGAGCAATGTCGAAATATTCAACAGTTGTTCTTGATATTTGTTAAGACACGTGTGTAGACTTACTTGTGCTGTCTACAACTGCTACGGCGTAGCGCATGTAGCACTGTAGTAGGGGATAGGTGATGGTGCCAACTTAGAAATGAATAAGGTGAGTACTGTGGGGTGATTATAATAAAAAGTCCGAATCGTGATTGAAAATATAATGCCAACGTTGCGTGTGCGCATCTGTCAACGGTGTGGCGGGGACTGGGGGTCGCTGCGCGCGACGAGCAAAATATACTAGAAAATTCGCACGAGACAGGTTATAAGCACGGGCATCCTTTGCGTTTATAGATAATTTTATTTATTTAAGACATCAAGTACCTATGGTGACGTGCAGCTACGCAGAGCTCTCAGGTTAATACATAAGGTAAGTAGATTAGTATATAAGTTAAGTAAACATAATATTTCTTTTTAATAATTTAGTTTTTAAGTTTTATTGATTTAGGTTTTAGTTTTTATTTCAGGGAATGCGTCGTTGGTGTGTCGTCTACAACTGTCTTCATTTTCTTTTCATAAATAGAGAAGGGTACACATCCTGATTCGGCTCCAGTTCCGGGTAGATTTGCATTACAATAATCCATTTTATTTGAAAGTTACAAGGGAAAAACGATACATGTACAAAAACAATAAGCTCCATTTTAAAATAATGGAGATCTTGGGAGTGTATTTAATTTCCATTGATTTTGGACTTTGTGTCTATATTATAAATTAATCTCTAAGAATTTTTGACATTTGTTCTATTCTGTTTCAAAATGTATGCAGATTTACGTGGAATGGAAACGGATACTAACCTGGCTCGTAAAGTTCTAGTCTTAGATCTACGAAATAAAAGAAATGATTTATTACAACACTTACAGTTAATACAGTTTTTAATGTAAGTATGTAATATAGTGTTATCTATATGCACATACTTCAGTCCAACTTCAATAGGTACCCCATGAATCTCTTGATCTATTAAGCACAACATCTGAAATTTTTGTACAAAATAGTTCATATTGCATACTAAATCCTGAAATTCGACTTTATCCGAACTGGGAGATACACACTTAAAAACATTTTTTTTTCTTAAATCTTTTCAAGTTTCTTTCAGAAAAAACATTTCACACCGAATCCAAACTTCTATTATAAGAAGCTATACCTCATACCATGAGGCAAAATAATTTTTCGTAACTCATAGTTTCACCTCAAAGTGTTTTCCTTCATGATTGACACTAATTGGTTATTAAATTATATATAACAGATGATTTTAAAATGTGCATCTGTTATGTAATTTAATAACCAGTTAGTGTCAATCATGAAGGAAAACACTTTGAGGTGAAACTATGAGCTACGAAAATCTATTTTGCTTCATGGTATGAGGGGGGTGACAGCTAAATCATATTTTTTCGCCTCGCTTTATTCAAACACCACTGAAATCTTGGCGGGCGATTACTACCACGTAAATATTGAACGATCTTGCACTTGGAGCGGATTTCCCTTTCACCCTCTTGTTATTTCACATAAATTCCTTCATATTGGCACCCAACCGCGCCCTACATCGGATACCCTCGTATCTTTTGTTAAACGTTCCACAAATATTACGAACATTCCTGAAAATCCTCTTTAGATTCAATATCAAAGACCAGAGGGTCACTCTGAGAACGAATTGTATTGAGAATAAAAGCCTTCATTGATTTACTTTACACATAACTCTTATTCCTTTGACGTTTTAGTGTTTCCTTTACTAAAAGAGGTGATGTTTTTATTTGTGTCACTATTTTTATTGGAATTTCTACTGTTTAATTTTTATAATTGTTGTCGTCTTGTTTATATATGGTCAAAGGGTATTTAAATTGCTTTAATATGAGATTATGATTTGTTAAATGAAAACTTGGGTTATTTATAATATTAGGTCGTACCTAATTAATCCCAATTCAGGTCATTATTGATCTGTGTACCTTTAAAACCAGAATGGAGTGTATACTTATTTGTATTTAAATAGAGCCAAACCGGCCTTTCGTAATCTTAGCCTTACGTAAAAAATTATTGCAAATTTGGTATATCAAAAAGTATTCGCAGAAAAAAAGAAATATAATATTTCATATTTTGTTATGTTGTATATATAATCTTTTTTCAGTCATTTTATTGAACAAGTAGCTTCGCTCGTGCATACAAATACAACCAACAGGGAATTTATTAACTCGACTGGATGTCGACGTTAGGACACTACGGTGCCGACGCGACCTCTTGGTTGAGTATCGTCATATAAATAGTTTATTAAGGGAAAAATCTGTCTAGTTTTACTGTCACGGTAACGACCAAAGAATACTAAGCAAGGTACAGTCGGTCCATATTCAAGTGATTTTAACCAGTTGTCGCTTCTCGTTACGGACTCAGTTCCTCATTCTGTCGCTTCCAGTTACCTTCTAAGATCATTTGGCGGACGGGCGTTCCACGATGCATACCTGTACCATAGAATACTTAATAATGTACGAGCTCTTCACTCCAGAACTCGCCTCCATTGACGACATATCTGCCTAATGCCACTTTTATGACTTAATTCTTTCAGCTTTTTTCGTTAGCTGACAGTTATACTGTCAAAATATGGCTAAGTCCATAGATTTGGTATTTAATCTGTGGCTAAGTAGTGGTTAGTAGTGAATTCACTGGTAGTCATAAAATATAATTAATTTCAAAGTTTACCTAATACAGAAAAAACTAATACTTTATTAAAACATCTAACATTGAACTTTTTTCGTAGTAGATGGTTAAATTTCCATAGGTCGACTGTGTGCATGTATCAATATCAGATGTCTCAAAACATACCCAAGACTTGAAGAGAGCGTCGTCGCTCAAAAGAAGTCGATCCCTCGGGATGCCTCTCAAGTTTGGGGTTGAGTCGTCGCCAAGAATTTTACATTTCAGGCTGATTTATGTGCAATAAGAATTTGATCCGAATATATTGGGTTACAAAGCTATATTTTAACTACCTTATACCTCATACCATGAAGCAAAATAATTTTCCATAGCTCATAGTTTTACCTCAAAGTGTTTTCCTTCAGGTTTGACACTAATTGGTTATTAAATTAGATAACAGATGATTTTAAAATGTGCATCTGTCATCATCGGAGTGTTAATCATTAAATATACATGTAATTCTTGTCTGCCAATAAAAAAATGGGTTGTATTTGTAGATTTATTTTCTAAATGTACTGTCTAATTTTTCGTAAATTCAAATCATGGGTCTATTTGATTATAAGTATAAAACGATGAGAGAGAAATTGTCTAATATAATTTATTTGATACAGGTTCAATTTCCTATTTTCGATCTGTAACGACTATGGACTTACTAATTTTTATCTACTTTAAAAAATACGATTGATTTGAACAAGATCTCCTTAACTATTTATTTTACGCGCACCAAGGTCTTGTTCCCTTGAATTATTTATTGTTCCCTTTCACTAACCACTTGATCATGGTTTCGTTACAAATAAACAAAAAAGTACTATATCTCACTAAGATTATAAATGCGAAAGTTTGGATATTTGAATGTTTGGATGTTTATTACTCAATCACGCTTCAACCACTCGACGGATCTTATAGGAGATTAACTTATTATCGGGATCGGGATGAAACATAGGATAGTTTTTATCCCGAATAAACATGTCATTCCTACAGGAAATACATATTAATTTGTGATGTTAAGTTGTCCACGCGGACGAAGTCGCGGGCAACTGGTAGACTAACATAAAGCAAAGAGGACACAATGCTACTAGTTAACCAGTAATTTTTTGTGTAAACAACAACGCGTATCACTGTGTTTCAGTTTACTCAACGCATAATGTAAGTACGCATAAAGTCCAATACGCAGTTTGTCCGGACTGCGGAATTTTCCGCTAGATAGAAGAGCAACATAAATATCTAAGTAAATTACACTCTATAGTCAGTAAATACTTAGCAAATACCACTTCATGATTTAAGCCGCCAAGTGGGGACGTTTGAAGAGTGCTTCTGGTTCAAGATTTCCTTGTTTGACTTAATGATTCAGATCGATGCTTGTTTGACAAGATACAATCTTGCATGCACAAAATCTAGAGATAAATAAATACAAAAATTATATAAATGCAGTAATTGTTTAAGTATAAACTGTATTCATAAAATACAATAATTTAAAAAATATAATTTAAAATTTACAGTTATTGTATAATTTCTTGTAATCATTTGACTTCAGTATTGACCTGCTTATTTGTATCAATACTATCAATTAGAATATACTTATTTATTTCACTTCAACATCATACAATTCCGTTGTGGGCGTAATATCCTACTGTCAATATGTCCAAGTGTCAAAATTTTCTAATTTCACAATAATTATATATAACTTATAATGAAGCGCGGATTTTATTAGATTATTTTTTTTAGATTTGGACATTGACAATAACATTCAATATACTTGTGTAACATTGAAAGCAGCGTTGCGCTGAGGCATCGACCATATCATCTAACTATGGAATAGTTATAAATACTTGTTATAAATACTTGTTGTACATACTGAATGATGTCATTGAATAAATTCTGTTTTATTTTAATTAACTTATTTTATTATAATAAGAGTATAATGTACTTATTATTTGTAGAAAAGTAATCAAAAGGTATTACCTACAAAATGAGTAACAATATAAATTAATGAAATAAATATTCAATACACTAGTCTATTCCCAATCTAGGATCTTCTCATATACGATAGGAATTAGACAAGGATAGAAAAATACACAAATAACATCTAGATCGGGACCAACTTGTACAATTGTACAAAGCTGTCTGTCCCTAGTGGAAACCGAACCCTCCACCTCTGGCGCTCGAGTCTACATACTAAGCTACTAGGCTAACATGGCGTCGTACTGACTGATAAAATTCTCGGTTTAATATATCCCCGTAAGTGGTTGCAGATAATACCATAAAACAATGTACTATATCGAACAACACAATATAATTTTATTACACAATGAAAATTTAATCAAGCTAAGATCAAATTTCCTTTATACGATTAACGTATTGAGAGTAAAAGCTAATTTTATTGTAATATTAACATAAAGTTAACAATATGGTACGTATATCTAATAAAATCTTTTATAGGTAAGGGGTAAAACATGTGCAAGTGTTCAAATGCCAACCTAGGCGATGCGCCATGTTGCTAACAGGCAAGGCTCAGGCGTATAAACTATGCCGGCATAAAGATTGATTGTCTCCTTAAAAATAGAATCATTTAAATATAAACATTATTGGATATATAGTTAAGTTAATTTTAATTGTTTCGTCTGTTTGGAGCAGAGTCAACCACATATATATCTTTTTTTGTATTGTCTACTAACTGTTGCCCGCGACTTCCGCGCGGTAATATTAAAAACGCACTTGCACGTAATGTACTACGACTACGAAAAATGGTTAGACAACTGATCCCAGTTGTGTAAACATTCTTCGTAGTCGTCGTAGTGTAACTTTACGTATTTCATATCGAAATCATAAGACTTAAGTTATTGGTATCATCTAGTCTCTGAATAAACCAAGGTTGTCTACTCGTAAAGAAACCACTTTTTGTTAAAAAACAATGAGACATCAGACAATAAGTAGCAATTAAATTTTGAAAAGATTATGTATTATCTGGGGTTACGCTCCACGAACTGAATATAATCGCGACAATGCTCCTTTCGGCGAATTATTCTATCTCATATGTATCTATCGCATTCTATTTTATTAAATATAAATTATATCTAAGCATGACGCATATCTCTTCTATAAACTCAACATATATAGACTAAAATATAATAACTTCACTTTAAATTTAATTTATTGGAAAAATATAAAAAAAAAAATCTGAAAACGTATCAAAAATAAGAGTCCCAGTTGCCAGCCTCCGCAAGGCACAATATTTTATATTAATTTTCTATGAGCAAGGCCTGTTGACGTGGTTCGTACAATGTCCTACCTATAACAAGTTTGGCCTTTGTTGCCGCCTGCTGAGAATTTTCTGATGTCGATAAATAAATAGGTAAGTAAGCCAATAGATGCGGGAAACTATTGACAGTCTTTGTCGATATTCTACCAAATGCTAATTTTTGTAACAAGTTATTTCTGTGCTATTTACAATAATCAGCTCGCTCAGCTAAAAAACATGATAAGAAATTCTTTCTGCAATGCCAATATTGGTATCGATAACTAAATTTGTAACAACCGAATCTTTATCGATAACCATACTATGATATTAGTACGACAGCACTAAGTAGTATAATAGAAATGCTAGTTAAACTAAGTACCTACAGAATATAAATGTAACGCATTATTAATTAGTCCGAGGGGGTTCTAATTAGGTCAGATAACGTAAGTTTTTGTATGTTGTGTATTTGAAAAGATGTTTTCAAATTTCATTAATTGTATCGATGTGATTTTATTTATTACCGGAATACGACCACTGCTGAACATAAGCCTCCCCAATAGAATGCCACTGTTCGTGGGCTGTCATTGGGGGATTTGCCAGAATCACCACACTTGGCAGGCGGATAGGTTGATAAGGAAAGATTGGTGGTGGCCCTATTCTGAGCCGGGAAACACAATGCACAGTATTTTATTTATGTCGTTGATAAATCTTTAGTGTTTTCTACTACTTATGCTACTTCAAAAAATTTCTATTGATTAAAATAATATGGGTATTTCTATATTTTATATCGACATACCTATCGACAACTCACAACTCTAACCCGTAAGAGAAGTAACGTGGCTCAAGAATTTATTGAACGTATTTTCTTTGCATACAACTCGGCACCTTACTAATAATGGCTCTGTATCCATTTACGAATCCAGAAAGTTTCGGTATTAGCGGCTGGTGTTGCCAGCACAACTTGGTGAAGTTCGGATCATTTTTCGGCGCGTGCTAATGCGTCGACGGCTTAGGTCGAAAGTTTCTGCGTATAACACACATTAGGAGAAAACTATACTGCATGAAAATGCCTTAATGGTGTTTCTTAGAGTTGTAGCCTTACTTTGCTATAACTTTGTTTAATACACTTTTGCTCTCTATAAACTTTTTTTTTATGTTACAATAGTTGGGGTGTTAATTAAATTGAAACATAAAACAATTATCTAACAATGATGGTTTATAAGTTACTAGATTTCAAATCGGCATTGAAATGATGAGCTCGCAATAGAAACGAGGTTATTTGCGATCAGTCAGACCACTGCCGGGCGCGTGGCGCCTTCAAAATGCTAAAGTATTCTTCCAAATTACCTGCTTAGAAATTAAACAGACAAAGACATTTATAATGTGTGTGAGTATGATTACTTTTGTTTTTACACATGCAGGACCTTGGACATTTTCTAAGGAAGATTTTGTCTAGTTTAAATATAAATAGGTAGTTGGTGAACGATTTTAAACAAAAAACTAGCTTGTATTTACAACTACACTTAAATCCATATTTAAGTCAATTCTCAATACCTAACATAAGTAATTCAAATAAAGCGCAACTTATTCCTCAGCATTTGGACGTCCACGGCTGGATGTTGGCCTACCCCATTGAAACGCTATCGCCACAACACTAAAAATTATCACTAAATGTGGTTTCCATAATTAATAAAGCTGAAATGGCATAATTGGATATAGGTAATTAATTCACCGTTATTTTAGGGAGTACAACCGGTAATTACTATCACCAACTCCCATATACACAAATGATTAATTAATTACCTCTTAATTAACCGTCGGTTTAACAGTTGAATATTATTTCTCCCAAGCATAGTATTTATCTGTTATTGAGAGTCGGCAAATCGTCAATTCAATTCAAATACGCATAAAATATAAAAAGAAACATGTTATCGCTATAATTGATTTCTTTCAGATAAAAGGACTAAAGTATTTGAATATTAGGTACGCTGTGTAGTTTGTAAGATTAAATATGTAAGTAGGAGTCTGGCCGTGTGGTTCCGGGCATAGAATAGGGCCACCCCCAATCTTGCCGTGGATGTCGTCAAGGCGACTAAGGATTGCCCAGGCACGGACAGCAGCGTTTTCTTGTGTATATTAAGATCATTACTGCGATCACTAGTAGTGAATAGGTGATTATAGAAATTCCCCCAATGGACAGCCCACCAAAAGCGGCATTCTATTGGGGAAGAGTATATTTAGCAGTGTACATTGTTAGGCTTGTGATGATTTTTTTTAATGAAAACCCTGTTGCGACAATGCAATAGTAGGTAATAATAGCTATGGGAGTTAAGTCACAACAATAGTAGGTAATAATAGCTATGGGAGTTAAGTTCAGAGGAATGAACTGCACATAATCCTTAGAAATTCTTGAACATGTCTTTAATTTTTTTTCCTTCACCAAAACATCTTATAAATAAATCAATATTTCATATATACAAACGAGAAACATACACTGGTCATTAACAAACTAAGATTATGTAATGTGCAATGGGAATTAGACACAACTTCCAAATATAACATCCTAAACAGGATCAAATACAAAGATCAAATCAAGATCAAATACAAGTACAAAGTTTATCTATCTCTTCCCTAGTGGGAATCGAGTCTAACGATGAAGCTACTTAACCAGCGAGGCAGTCATAGGTCACTAGGCCAATAAGCAATAATATACCAGCTACGACCCTGGCTCCGCTCGGATAAATTTAGGTTACAGTACTTACTCATAAATTTAATGAACTTTTTCATAAATTTAATAAGCTGTTAGGGCTAGTCACTTAAATTAAATTTTGGAAAATGATGAACGTAGGTAATGGTTCGTTGAATTAAAAATAGATATGAAAATCTGTTCACAAAAAGATGTGAAACAATATTATACGTAATCCCATATCGCTTGATTACTATCCGTCTGTATAAAGCACTGTAATGTAAAGGTCCACCTCTCATAATTAATTCATAATTCATTTATTGCCATAAATTACATGTAGATGCAGATGTTATTAAAATATACAATATTTGGTAATAGATCAGTGCAATTTTACCCACAGTAAATTTTTTTTTCAAATTTTACTTTCCCTTACTTCCTATTTCCCACTATCTTGGGATCCCATCATTCTCTCCCCTCCATGTCTCCTTTCTCCTAATACAGTTTCCGTCTAGGTATTCTTAGTGGTATACTAAATAGATAGACTACTTCGCATTTCCCTGCCATTGTATAGGTATAATATCTAAATATAGGTACTATAGGTCGTACATAAGGTCGTAGTATAGAGATACAGAAAAGAATAGCATGTAATCGGATTTTTATTTCTTTCACCCTTTACAAGCTTTGCAGACAAACCGGATTAGCGTCGCTCCTTTTGTCGTCCATCTATTTATGTCTGTCCATCTCCGGGCCTTTATCTCACATACGTAACGCCAGTTTATATTGAGTGAGTACACGAGCGAGAATTGTGTAGGTATTTACTAGTTTTTCCCGCAACTTAGTACGCGTAACTATTCAAATACGTAAACGTACCGTTATTTAAAAGTACACTCCTAACCTTAGATTTGCTAAAAAAACAAAGACAATAAACAAATAGAGTAAGTGTCGAGAGACACGAGGGGAAGCTATGGGGGAGGGCTATAGATAGAGATAGATCTCTCCCTCCACCCCCGGCAAATATAGTTATTGACATCATTAGACTGACTAGGCAGTCTCGCGAGGTGTAACTCACCGAATTGATAAAACTTGGTACGAATTTAACTTTGGTAAAGTGGTTAATTTTGGCATTTCCACTTTTGGCGGAAAACCCAATAGAGATTTACTAGAGCAACATCTGTACCGAGTTTCATCAAATTAGGTAAAACACTATTATGAATTTTAAAGTTAAAAAAAAACTTTACCGAACGTATTTTTAACTGAAACGAGTTATAGTAAATATAAGTCTAGTGGCGACTTTTGGTGAGTCTAGATTCAACTCGGGTTGCGGGGCAGAATAGTAATTTAGGCTAGTTCTGTGATCTGCTATACAATCAAAGCTTACAATATCGTATACCAGTTACAAAACTGTAGATCTAACATAACAAAGTAACATCGATTTCCGATGTAAGCAGTTCCATCCGTTACAAATTGGTTCACTTTATCATTTGTCACGTTCCTTTCACATATGGTTTTTGTTACAACACCTTTTTCTTTTCAAACGGTCTGGCTAAAAAGTAATAAAAAGCAATCCATATTCTTACAACGGACTAAAGTAGGGTTGTTTTTTAATTATTATTTTGAAGTTAGTTGTTAAGGGTCCCACGGTACAACCAACATATTTTCTTCAAGGCTTCTGATCTTGTTCACTTTGTTGACAACCATTTTGAAGTGGAGATTTGAAACGATCCATCCAATATTTTATGTTTAATGTGAGTAGTTACGTTTAAACTGTATGTATTAATGATAAAATAAGACAAAATATTTAATTGGTGCCTCTCGCTTCAAAGATAAGGGTCCGATAAATGAAATGTCTTTTAAAGACACCGTTTTGTAATTAAAATAAAGTTTAGAAATTCCAGAAGTTTTGAGTAAATTAAGTGATTTGCATTTGACAGCGTGTCACAGAAAATTCTTTTAATAATCTGGTGAAAGGTATGGATTTATAGGAAAGATTATTTGTCCGTTCATCTTTATTATATTCTTTATTGCACATACATTTTTTAAAAAAAAGGGCATAACATAAACGTGTACAAAGGTGGACTTATCTATATAAGAGATCTTTCTGTCTTTTCGCCTTAACTCTTTTCTCTTCGCCTTATCTCTTTCTGTCTTAACTCAAAAACTTTGTAACATACATGTAACATGTACTGACTGTAAAAAAATCTATTCCAAGATATAGGTACTCGTACCAGAAATTTTTTTATTGGAAAGTACCCGCCATTCATTTTGTACTGAATTTTTTTATGTTTACAATCTTTGTTACGGAGGATTGCTACGGCGTAGGAAGCGTAGCACTAAGTGGTTGGCCGTTTTAACTCCACCAACGTTGAGGATAGAGAAGTAGACGTCTTAATCGACCAATAGGATTCCATTACTGAACCAGAGCGGCGGGTAGTTAGGAAAATAAGGAAAAAAGTAGATTACACACTACTTGCATTGCTTTGGCAGACGCCGAGCTTAACATCGAGGTAGTAAATAGACGGCAGTGTACCGAATAAAGTCGAAAAGTGATAAAATGCTACTCTCGCTACGTCGCAGTATCGATTCTCGGTAGCTTCCTATATGAACATAGTTAAGTAGAAATTAAAAAAATACAAGGCAAATCAAATATCTACAATACAAAGCGAAAAAAACATTAGAAATATCTTTAAATTTCAAGTTAGAAATATTTTATTGTAACATAAAAATTATCATATACAACCATACGCCTTAATAAAATAAAGTGCGATAAACTCGCAGAACAAACACCAGCGACGCAAAGACTCCGACTGATATTTACATCAGAAAGTCTTCATTGACTGAGCCAAGTACAATATCACGAAAGCTATTTGTGTAACACCCGGCCGCAATTCACGCTTTGTTACCACAAACTACGTAATACGTGCGTTATGAACGTACGTTACGTGTGTAATACATATGTATGTATAAATGTACGTGTGTGAACAAATACGTTTTGCACGTACTAAAGATCTTTTTACACAGCTCACGGCAAGCGCCGCCGGCAGTGTGTTCGAAGGCAAACATCGAGAGTATTGCAGACGGTTTTCGAACTCTTAAATTTATAGGGTGCTACTTACTCTTCATAAAGTGTTATATTCCGAAATTGGATATCCTGTGCTCCCCGCTCGGAACGCTCGGAAAACGGAAGATATGTTTATGCAATATCTTGACAATCGTACCGTAAAAGTAACAAGATCAAAATGAACTTCCGGTTACATTTTACACTGACTATAAATGACCATAATAGAACTTTCTAAGCAAAACTGACTACTTACTTTTCAAATGGTCATACCTAGACAGGTGTTTGATATTTGGTTAAAGCTAAACACTTAGCCGCTATGTAATGTGGAATAAGGTTCAATTATTCAGGTCAAACGCGGGGAGTGTAGGCCAAATCCTCCGTCTGTCTCCGGCAGATGAGAGAGGGTTGTACTCCTGCAGTGGAGACAAAAATAACCTGATGATGATCATTCAGGTCAAAAATATAGGTATTTTAAAAAAACACTCACTGTGCGGCAGTATATATATATTCCTTTTCATTAAAAAAAATTAACATAACTTACTTTAGGTGTGGGATGCGGAACTTTGATTGATTTCTCGAACTGATTAATTTGTATGCGGACTTTCGAAGACATGACTTTCAGAAATTCCCAAAAAACTACATCTAAAACAGAAACTATAGGTATCTTGTTACGTCCTGTACAGTGAGTGAGCACGTGTACGCATGAAATATTCTGTGAGTGTAATGTTGCCAATTATGGCAAGTTAAATGTACGTTCAGCTTCATAAATCGTACGTATCTTCGTGAAATAGTGTTCAAGTCGAACAAATGTTTGTGTCTCTACCTACACTTGCTAGCAGTCAAGTAAAAAGAATAGCCAGAAAGTATTTTCAGTGAACAGTAAATTGAATAGTTATCTGTTTGTTTACTCATTGATTGGGTATAAGGGTACCGAAACCAGAAGATCTTCAGATCGAAATATTGAAGGAGGCAGAATCTCGCATAAATAGAGATGACGAAGTAAACGATTCAAACAACGTGGAAGCCATTTACAACAGAAGGGAAAGTAAAACGGAATTTATTAATGGACAGATAATTTCCCTTTTTTAACTGTTATAAATATGGTAAATTTCACTTTTTATGATAACTTTTTGGTGTAAGCCTTTCTGTGATTTTTATTTAATGTGCAATAAAGAATAAAAAGGAAAAAAAGAAAGAAGAGAAGTAGGACATAGATTGAGTGAATGTCGAAATAGAAAGAAACTTCAATAGTAAAGACTACAAAGCAAAAACTACATAAGAGAAATTTCATTGTATACGAAGCTTGTAGTGAATCGTCTGTAACATCGGATCACATCGCAGATCCCGTGAAACAATAACGTAATTTCAATAAAAAATTACTTCAAATTGCAGTCTACTGTTAGGTATTTGAAAATTATGCTCTTACAACTAACAATGAATCACATTCAAATAACAACAGAAGTCAAATTTCAACTGAAACTTAATTGCAATTATGTCATTGTTCCACCGGATGGGCGACATGTCAAGAAAGTTGAGCCAAAAGGTCCAAGAACACCAAGAACGACCGACTCCGATAATATCTGAGTCTTTGAATCGAAACTGTGGGAATAAAAGGAGAAAGAGAGGAAGTATAAAAGAGGAGGGCTTTTACTTAAAAAACGTAACAGTCTGTCGTATTTTACAAAAGCCACTAGCTAGATACGCCCACGCCTGCAGTAAGTTTTGCATAAAATATACCATGCCAGTGAAGCCGCAGTAAAATATCTAAGTATTTTTATAATTCACAATGAATGAATTACCGGTTTAAATCTCACACTACAATAAAATTTCTAATCACAGAAGAACCTTATTGATTATAAGATTTCAACCTATTTCCAGGAAGGTTGTGAAAAAGGATCCTTTAATATCGTAACAACAGGTAGATCGTCAGAAAATGTGGGCTTTAATTTTATTAGAAAATAAATCTTGATCGTTATATTCTATTGGGATTTGATAAAGGATGTACGATGACGCCGTCTTCTTTGGTAAAGGAGGATTAAGGATTTAGTAACGATATACTGAGGATTTGTTTTGTATATTAATATAGTTTTACATATGCATTTTGAATGAGAACAAAAATGTATACGATTATTGCTAATAATTGGGAAAATATTTTGAGATATTCTTAACAGTTGGCGGAAATACATCCCCAAGTGGCATTCGGGGTTCTATATAAGATGTATAGTGGTTCACATGTACTCCACAAGCTGTGTAAGTCAGCTGTATAAGAACCTGTCTTATAGAACCAGTTTGGGCACAAATTAGACAGCCTTAAGTTCACTATGGCTGTACATTAGCGTTATATTAGCAGTTTAAGTAGTAACATCGGGCTTAAAGGCTGACTTACGGCGCTATATGGGACACATGTGAACCATACAACGTCCATGAGCGTAATAAAGAGTAACAAGTGGCTAAATACACAGCCTTCACAGTTATAAAATCCCACAAAAGTACTCCAGTGCTACCTAAAGTTCACGTGTGTCCTAAATTATTTCTTTTATTTATTAATTTTCCTCATTTAGTTTGGTTTTGTGTGTACGCCCGGCCATCAGAAACATTAACTCCGGCGGATATCAATTGGATAAAAATTTATGATAACACGCGGTAAGTATACCTGTTTTAAATACTTAATAATGTTAAATGCCATGGGAATGCAACTTTATCGTGAAATGTATACATATTTACAGCTAAAATATTCACGCGCCTCTGTAAAAACGCGATATTCATTTTAAAATATTTAAAACTGGCTGAGAGGAAATCTACAATTTTCAGTTTTTGATATTATATTGGCATTATAATTATACTACGGTAATTAATTAAAACATGAAACCAAAACTCAATCGCTCTATCTGCGTATTTTGTGATAAATCTGCATGATAATTTTGGAGATTTATATGGTAAATATTTTAGGTTACGTGAACAAAATGGTGGAAATGAAATACGGCTAGAGAGTATATAGGTTCACATGTGTTCTGTTAGAATGCTGTTGGCTATATGAAGTCCCACATTTGTACCACTACAGAACCAATGTCTATAAATGTATTCTAATGTGAACTTATGTACAGCTTTAAGATGTAATTCAGGTCAATTGTGATCATCGTTTTATTCTTTCATATACTGAAATTTTAGAGATCCGCAATAATAATTATTGTCCGTGAAATCGCCTAGCCCAGGTACTAAGTCAAGTATGAATACCTAAAGTACAAATTTTGTAACAAACTAACAAAAAACACTTTTTGTTTTCGTGTGAGCCACACAGTTTGGTGTCAGAGTATTTACACTTACAAAGACACTACGTTGTTCAAGGAGGTATTTAAAAGAATGTAAACAAACTAGATAAAGAGGGACGAATTTGCGAATATTCTTTTGCAATTTTTCTTCTTATTCCACCGGTTCTCGCTCTTATTTTCCAAGATTTTTTATTCATTTTCACAAATTTTTGCACGCGACGTAATAAACACAATATACGTCAACTTGTGGGATAAGTGTAATAGAATATCACATTCACATTCATGTTCAGCTTACAGCAAATAAGAGTAGTACTTGTGGACAAATAAACTGCTATTGAAGTTAATGGACAACACATGTAGTCCTTTTAACAGCCTACAGTGCACATGTGAACCATTTAAACACTTCTATACAGATAGTAAAAAAGGTTATTTTAATGACCACAAACAACTCCTACTACAGCTACTAGCTGTATAACAGTCTAAAACAAGTAAACATGACAGCCTTTGGCTGTATAAATGACCACGTGTGTTCTATTAATATGCTAGCTGTATAACATCGTACAAGTAGACCGTTAAACAGCGATTGCCGTATCTCTACCCTCCTATAATGCTCTTAGTCAGACGGCTGACTAAAGGACAGTTGTTAGAGTATTATAACACCAACAACCGTATAAAAGTATAACTCTACACTCCTATAAGTCCCTTAGACAGGTATAGGTGGTGTTAATCGCAATAATGCAGCTTATACATCACGAGTGAACTGTAATAATGCTTTAAGTTCACATGGGAACTAAATGTGTACTCTTAAATGGAGTAAAATGCTACTTGGGTCGCCATTTGAGGAAATTCGTGTCATGTGTGATTTACAACCTTAACTGCAAGTCATACAGGGATCAACTGAATTTATTACTGCCATGTCTTCCACACCTGTGTTACTTACATATAAATTCTTATTGATTACGTGTATGAAAGATTTCTTGTTTTACTTGTGGTAAGTTATATAATAGGCCTTAGAAAAGGGCTTCCTCCAATCTTCCAGTGAGTGTCGTCAAAGGGACTATGGGATTTCACCAGGGACGGGCGGCAGCGTTCTCCTGTGCATATTAAGATCACTAATGCGATTACCAATCCGCCAGCCAAGCGTGGTGATTATGGCAAATCCCCGATGGACAGCCCACCAAAAGTGGCATTCTATTGGGGAGGTTTAAGCTCAGTAGCGGACGTGTTAAAGCTGATGATAATTTACTATTTAATCTATAGCCGTTAACCTTTGATAGGAGATGACACCCCCAGAAGAGAGAAGATATACCTATAAGGAATTCAGTTTCGAAACTATTACTAGTGACGACGATTTCGTCTGTGATAAATAAATAAATAAAGAAAACTTTATTAATCATAGGCATAAAACAAATTCACATTACACATTCAAATTTCTATCTAATTTTACATACAATGTGTGGGATACCCATATCCACCGGTATTACATAGGTACAATTAGTTAATAATACCCTCAATAGCTGAAATTGTGAACTAGCCAAATTATATAAATAGGAGTGGTATTCCAATTAAATGATGAGAGTTCACTGATACTTCCTACAGCACACATCGTTTTATTCATAATCAAGTATCCCCAAACAATGTATGAGATAAAAAGGTCGAAGCCTCAGATAAGGTTCCTGCAGACACTAGTTGCGCTTCTGCGCCGCTCTTCGCATCAATATAGATAAAGCTTAAGCAAATGGATACAAACCACAATGAAAATGAAATACAATCTCCTTAGTAAAATCAAATTACTTAACGAAACCTATACTATCTTCAATTCCCAACGCAAACAAACTGGAGTAGATGGTAAACTTATTTGCGTACCCTTTAGACAGTGAATGGGGGAAAACTAAACCGTCCTTTGTTTCGAGAACAAATCCAATTCCCCTCGATGATTTCACAAACAGACTGAGTGTGCAAGTGACGTATATGCCCATGAGTCTGAAAGGCGTTAATGGAGAATTAGTTTGTGGTAAGCACAGTGTTCAACAGTAGCTAAATTTATTTCAGACTATCTGTACCCGTGGCCCCGCTCGCGTGGACTATACCATTATTTACTGACTCCGATCCACGCTCACTCCCACGCCCACATCCAGTCATAGTCCTAGTCCCATTCTCCCACGCCAAAGCCCACTACAGCTCTAAAGTCATATCTCATCGCAATTTAACTACATTAATTATACTTCTTATTAAAACTGTACAATTTTACTTCTATGTTATATTGTATAAGTACCTACTAATTTATTTGATAACTAAAAATTCCCATAACTTCTGATTGAATAAGCCGATTGCGGTGAAATAAAGACTAAATATTTATTATAGTTGCTAACAACATCTTCGCCTCCGTGTTGACGTACCAAGATTATCTAGGGAAGTAGAAGTGTCTACCTCGTCAGAGCCCCGCATGATAAGGTAAGGCTAATAGTGCCCGGAGTTCGCCCAATTCCGGGATGTCGGCACGCTTACGACCAGTTTAGCCCCTAGACACGCATTCATCGGCTCGGCAGATCTTGGATTGGCGGACGGGACAGGGGTCGGGGCGAGAAGGACAGGAAATGGGGGTATGGGTAAGGAGTATAGGTTAGGAATAGGATACCGCTATTACGGAAGGATAGTGGGATTGTAGTAGCGATAACTCGGGCAGCCGGGACCGCATACCGTGACTCGTCTGGATAGCACCGGACAGGCGACTACCAGAATCAAGTCCCCTGACTAGACTCGTATAAATAAAAAAATAAAAATAAGCAAGATAAGTAAGTGGAATATTTATGTTGCGAAATTGTCCAATGACGGTCCTTTAACTCGGTCCCCCACTTTAGGTATCGTTGTAGATTCACACAGAGGAATACCAACTCGCACTTGCACGGTAGCTTATTTTGTAGATATTTAAAAATGCGGCTTTTTTCAACATCAAAAGAGTGGAAGTTCTGTTACGTAGTAACTATTATCTACTCTGTGGTATTTTAAAAATAAAAAAATTAAAATTCTTAAACTCAGTCCTTCTTTTAAATCTTTCGCCTACGTAGTACAAATGGAAAGAATAGGGAGGTATGCCGCAAGCCTCTTTATGTCGAGGTAGGCTTTGAATACTCTGTGTAAGGGAACAGATAAATTGAACCAATATTTCTTGTAATTTATTGATGTAAACAAGATTTATGCTATTCTTGTATCATATATACAGTTTTTTTATATACTTCGTGTGGCTACCAAAAACTTTTAGCAAAAAAGCGGCCAAGTGCGAGTCGGACTCGCTCATGAAGGGTTCCGTAGCAGCAAGTAACATAATATAAAAGTTATTATAGTTCGTTGTAACTTTGATCGATGTTTTAATAATAGTATTGTGGTTTACGATTTATGACGTATTAAAAAAAAACTACTTACTAGATATGGTTCAAATCAATTTTCGGTGGAAGTTTGCATAGCAATGTACATCATATATTTTTTTAGTTTTATCATTCTCTTATTTTAGAAGTTACAGGGGGGGGACACACACCCATTTTACCACTTTGGAAGTGTCTCTCGCGCAAATTATTCAGTTTAGAAAAAAATTATATTAGAAACCTCAATATCATTTTTGAAGACCTATCCATAGACACACGTATGGGTTTGATGAAAAAAAAATTTTGAGTTTCAGTTCTAAGTATGGCGAATCCCCAAAATTTATTGTTTTTTTTTTCTATTTTTGTGTGAAAATCTTAATGCGGTTCACAGAATACATCTACTTACCAAGTTTCAACAGTAATAAAGTGGCTGTGACATACGGACGGACAGACAGATAGACATGACGAATCCATAAGGGTTCTGTTTTTTGCCATTTGGCTACGGAACCCTAAAAACGGACTAGCCTGAATTTAATGGGTTGGAAAAAAACGTAGCATACTTTTGTACAGAAAAAGTTTCCGGAAGAAACTTTAATTGCTGCGGAGAGAATATTTTTTTATTCTTATCATACTTATATTTTTTATTTCATGTAAATAAACTGCACATCATGTCTTATTTAATTTAAATATATGAAACTATAACACATATCAGTTAATAAGTTTGTATTTTTGTAACATTTTAATCTTTAAATCACTTACAAAATCTTTTTGGGTGCTTTGTAAGGTTTTAGAATTATGATTTTGTCAGAGTAGTAAGCTATTAAAGTAGCTACAACAATGTATGTGTGCACGTGTGTCTAAAGTACGAATTTTAGCAAGTGTGCTGGTTATTTCTGCGTGTGTGTGAAGTTTATATTAAAGCGAGTGAGTTGGTTATCTGCGCTTATGTGTAATTATTTTATGACTTCATACTTATGACCGTTTTTGAGTAAACCGTACCTTAAATATTCATTTTGTATGGGGTTACGAAGTTTTCCCGGACCAATGCAAGACAGTCAAACTTTTTACCACATGCAAATTTTTAAGCAAATTGTAGAGACTGGTTTTGAATTTTTTTTTTGTTTTTAATGGGTGGTACCTTTAATTTCAAAACTGAAAGATTTAAAAATACATTCCTTCTCTGGTTTAGGCGTTATACTCGAAGACATACACAATATTTTTTTATTATCGTGTTTCTACAAATCTCAACCGGTATTTTATATCAAAAATTATAACTTCAATTATCAAACGATTACAATTCTTCCTTTACTCCTATTGTCGTTCGAAAGTAAAAAAGTAATATTCAATTCCACGCAACGGAACGCTATACTTTACGTCAGCTCTAACGATTCTTTTATTGTCATCCTTGTCACCGGAATGGGTTGCCACACTTCATTTTTTTTCCTGACACTTTAAATTTTTATGTCTGGTTGATGCTATTTTATCCCTGGGAGCCTTAAACTACTATACAGTTAAACCATTTACAACGCAATCTACACTAAAAGTTGACAGTAAATGGATACGAGATACTTGTAAAATGAAATTTAAATCACGCCTAGGCATTTAAAAAAGATTTTACATGGCAATGATGCTTATAAGGTTTTTTTTAATTTCCTTAAAATCTAAATCTTTACTATATTTACAGATTTCCCTACCCAAGTACTTACTTATTTCATTAAAACCAAAACAAAAAAGGTTTTATACTTTGTACAAATGAACCTCACTTTCTCTTTTCATGACGTGGTAACCCTGCAAGGGGCTTTGGATCGAGAAAATTACAGGAAAGTTTTTTATAGCTCCCATTATAATATTGCAGCGGTTAGGCGGGAAAATAAAATACAAGTCCGACGATTTGTTGCTGCTTTATTTCAACCGTGTTCCAGATTGCGGATTTTTTCCATTTCTGATATTAATCTGGCTGGCTGGTACGGTCAGCACAATATTACTATTTGATTACAATTGGGGCCTTGGGGCGTAATTACTTGTATATTTAGGTAGCTCGTTACATTATCAAAGACCGCCTCGACCGCCTCAAATATAGAATCGAAGACATAGACAACACACGTGTTTTGTGATAAACAAATAAATAAGCTTTCCACAGAACACAATAACGAAATAAATATAATCACTATATCAACTAAAGCAAGAACTGCACAAGCATTTTTTGTCGATGGGTGTATATTAATGTACTGATCACTTGAGCGCTCTGTTCACATAAAAATGGGCTTCCATTTCTGTGGACATTACTGTAACTTATATATTGTAATTTTTGTTAAATAAAGATAAAAAAAACTAAAACCCATTAAATACTTAAGTAACTCGGCCGTTAGGCATTTCACAAATTAAAAAAGATGTCATGTGGACTCCATGTGGAGGTGTCGCCTTTTTTATACCCTAATCCAAAAAAGCGGCCAAGTGCGAGTCGGGGTTCCGTAGCAGCAAGTAACATAATATAAAAGTTATTGTGGTAAATTGTGGTTTACGATTTATGACGTCTTAAAAAAAACTACTTACTAGATCTCGTTCAAACCAATTTTCGGTGGAAGTTTGCATGGCAATGTACATCATATATTTTTTTAGTTTTATCATTCTCTTATTTTAGAAGTTACAGGGGGGGGGGGGGGGGACACATTTTACCACTTTGAAAGTGTCTCTCGCGCAAACTATTCAGTTTAAACCTCGATATCATTTTTGAAGACCTATCCATGGATACCCCACACGTATGGGTCTGATGATTTTTTTTTTAGTTTCAGTTCTAAGTATGGGGAACCCCCAAAATTTATTATTTTTTTTCTATTTTTGTGTGAAAATCTTAATGCGGTTCACAGAATACATCTACTTACCAAGTTTCAACAGTAATAAAGTGGCTGTGACATACGGACGGACAGACAGATAGACAGACAGACATGACGAATCCTTATGGGTCCGTTTTTTGCCATTTGGCTAAGGAACCCTAAAAAGGTGTGTTATAGACGCGTAACTATATTAATATGTCTGTCTGTTTCGTGACTCCGTAGCTGATCAACGTGTCGTCCAATTTTGATACGATCTTTTAATTTATAAAGTTTATATTTCAGAAAGGATTCTTAGCTACATTTTGTCAAAATTGGCTTATTGGTTTCCAAAGATCTTAATTTTTCCTCATAATGTAAGGTATTCTCAGCAGTAAGTTGTGGTATCAAAGAGAGTTTGGACTTAGAATTTTAGTTTATGGTGCCTCTCCCATCACACTCACTATATAGAGGCTCTGATGATCCTGAAAACGACACCTGGTACTCAACAATGGTAATAGATGTAAATTTAAATTAGGTTTATAGTGCCTGTTTATCTTCAGACCCTCAAGATCACGCATGTGGGAACAATAAGCAACTGTGTTTAAGCAATGGCCATTAGAACTTTAGAGTATGTACTTAAACCTAATTTTGTTATGTGTTGCTTCCATACGCATGGTCCTGAGTGTTCTATAATGATCGGAAACAAAAAATTACGCTAATATGGTACCTATAAAACAACAGGAAAGATAAAATTTTAATACATATGCATACCCCATTTGTCTAATCCCAGACTAATATTTTCTTTTAGAATATCAAGGACAGGGCTATTCACAAATATAACATCGGATCAGGAACAACTTGTACAAAGTTAGTATGTACCTGAGGAAATCTAACCTACGACCTTTGCTCGGGTCCAACGACCAAGCCATTACGTCAACACAGTGGTCAACAATACATGAGAAGAAAAACTATAACTGACATAATCTGATGTTTAATTGACGTAAAGACTCCGTAATCACACGATAGTTGTTATATGAATACCGATATTTATTTTAATAGTAAATTATAGTATCTGGAAAAGGTTAGTCTTGGAGTATAACCCAAATAACATGAATTTGTGCCGTTTTGCAATCATCAAATGTTAATGTCTCGTTGCAAAGGCATACACTGTCCTTTTCCAAGTCTATGGAGGTAAATTAGCTATTATATGTTTGCGAGGATCGTGCAGTGATGATACATCGTCTCTGCCTACCCCTTTGAGACCAAGGCGTGAGCATTATGTACGTATGAAAATTAGCTAGAGTATATTATATAATTAACTATACTTACTAACCTGTTTTATGACATCACAACACTTAAAAGTATATCACTCATAATAAAAATCGTATCGAAGTCTTGTTTATATCTTTTTAATGGTTTTTAAGGTCTTAGTCGGGTTTTAGTTTTTTTTAAACTGTAACTTGAACGTTAAATCTTTTTTCTAACCATACAAAATGATATCAAAATCACACGCTGAGTCCGATGTTTTGTTATTACATTATATACACTGTTAGGTGAACTGACTCGTTTCAAGCATGGTACCTGAGTTACGGGTGCTCTTGGCACGTCTGAACAGAACTTTTGAACTATCGATAGTCGGTCGCAGATTGCACCAGGCAGGTCTGAGTGGAGCCATCGATTTTGGACGAAAGCCTGCGTTTAATTAGTATATGTATTCGAATGTTTGATTTGAGCATGCCTTTTCGGAAGTATTTTTAAAACAAGTACTCGTACATAATAATATGCCTGTTACAAACAGAGTGCGAGCCACTAACAGCCAAGCATGCTATTAATAAGCATGTGTAGTTTTGAAAATGCGATAAAGGATCCATTGTGGCATTTTCAAAACTGTTCACTGAGTAAATGGTGAAAAAGCTAAAGCTTCAGGATCTTCAGTAAATAAATAAACAAGGCATAGATAATTGAATTTACCCTTCGTTAAATTAACTCAATTTAATGATTCCTGATGCTCCGTTACAGGCTGTTGTTATGGCAATCACGTCGGGACTCTCTCAAACACGTTCTAGCCATTATGCTATCTGCTGACTCTAAGAAGACATACCTTTTAATGTCTTCCTAAATGTCGGATGAAACAGCGATATGACGTTTTGGACGGTCGAAAGTGTTTACCTTATTGTCTTATATCGTTAGCTTGGATGCTTTAACACTAGGATAAAGTATTTAACATACTTGATACTAGCTTTAACATACTCGTATATGCAATGACATCAAAATAGGACCACTCGTTAATGAGCTACGCAGCCGGTGGCGGACAAACATTACATTTAAACTTATAACACCCCTCCTTTTGCGTCGAAAAACACAGGTGTTATAAAACATGAACAAAACTAGACGCCTATGTGCGAAGATTTATAATCCGCTTAGAGATTTTATTACTGTAACTATTTTTATCTTAAACAAAGCTGTAAATCTTCCTTGAATAAATAAATAAAATAAAATAAAACATCTGACTGACCTGTCAGTCACAGACTAATGTAACAAAACCAACCTTATATGGTAGTTTCATTTCAAGTGGGGGAGGGAAGTAGATGGGAAATTGTGTATGTAGTTTGTCGCACCTAGATATGGAATGTCAACTTTATTAATTTACTCAGTTAAATATTAACCTGACATTGCGGACGTATTTGGGAATTTAAGCTTTACATATTCTCTAACTTTGTATGATACTGACATGTGTCACGGTAGGGAATGACGTGTGATGTTATTATAAACTTTGTAAACTCATACGGGGATGAAGCTCCAAGTTTCATGTATTGGCTTCAACTGAAAATTCTTGTCGAGCTCGCTGATTGGGTAGCTCGGTGGGTGTTGCCAGCATCAACGACCTACGATTAACAAGGTATCATGTTCCAATAAACTACTAATAATTAATATTCGAGGTGCAGCGCCGAACGCTGTTTTGAATTGCTGCTTGAGTTGTTAGTGATATTTTAAAGATTCTTCATCAAAATATATCGGACAGAAACCAGATTGCAACAATTTACTTATCAAGTATTTATTAATTAGTGTTGCTACTAAACTAGGAATGATTTTGTCAACCAATCGAAAGAAGAATAATATAAAATTTTCGTAACTCGCTATTCTTAATGTGTATATAATCGGGGATACCAAGAGCATATTGATTGCAATAGTTTATCCATTAAAATCATAGATCATTCATCATTCCTTCTAAAAACTTGATTAGTATAATCACTACTATTTTAATAGTACGAGTGCCTGAAAAAACTTCGTGTCGGTATACTGGTAGGTAAAATCTGTAACTATTCTGGCAGCACAGTGTTTCATGTCGCAGTTTCCAATTAAGTCGTAGTGGATAAACCCCGTGCCCCACTTTGTAAATTGGACAATTTGACTTCCGGCCTGTTTGTATTGAAACTGGCCTCAAACTTCTACAGACGACATAGTTTAAGTTTCAAACTAATGTTGTTTTGAACATCTTTGGTAACTAAGTATTTGCAGTGTGAAAGATAAAATTTCTGTAGATTGTTGAAATTGACCAGTTGCTTATTATAGGAAGAAGGCTCCTTATTAGCTATACAAAAAGCTCTAAATCGGGACGTCGTTAGTTTTCTATAATATTCGATGAAATTGAGTTAGTATGTAAAATACATTTTTCCTTTCAGTTACACTAATTGAATGAACTCGTCAATATTGTTTTGTTTCCCTCAATCTCGCTGTAATAATAGGATGGTCGCAAAACGTAATCACCATTCGGTACTCTCTCTAGGGAAAATTTTTCTCAATACGTTGGAGTCTCAATTATTGCGCTCTCTATTTAATTGAGGAATCCATGAGAGCTAGCCATTGACTGATCTGGCGGATTCTGGCAGCTCCAGTCAATGTTTTGTGGGTACTCTCGAAATATTAGGAAAACGTACCTACATTTTATGCTATCAAACGCTGAAGCATGTATCTTGTTCTGAGTTAATTTTATGAGTACCTAATACCAATAATGCGCCCACGTCTTTAATATTAATCACGCAGGTATCCTATACGTGGCCACTGGATGATACTGTTACAAATTCGGCAGTCATAAATGACATATATGAAAAATAATAAAAAGTTCCGTCAATTGTTGTTTTTGTCTTAACTTATCTATATAATAGAATAAATTTTCCATATGTGTTAGTAACAAATTTCTTATACACTAGGTAATGTTAGTATTTTACACAATATTTAAATCTTTTATGATTAAAATGATTTTAATCATAAAAGATTAGCGAATTTTAACAATAGCGAAAAATTATATTAAATTAAATAATAAATAAATATATATTCAAAATGATTAAAACATAATTTAAAAATATGATTTGGCTGCCCGATAAAGGGCGGCGAGGCTACCGGCTGAAGAATGAAGATGCTGATAAAGGCATTTTGCCTGAACAGGGTAAATATGTACTCAGATACAATCCACAGAGGACTTCGGAGAATGAGGTGCAGAGAGGTTAGCGGGAGCATCAAACGTACTATTGAGAAACGATTACACCGATGGTTCTTTAACTCAGATTCCCACCATACCTATAAAATGTATACCCATTAAACATGTAAATATGACCACCACTGTACCAGGATACATACAGTTTATTTATGAGCCAATAATTTTGAAATATCGTCGTGTGTTCAGTCGGAAAGGCGCACGGGTGACGTGACGGGACGCGGCACGGCGGTGACATGAAATATTCCAACTCAATTTTGGAGGGAATCTGCGTAGACACGGCGTGAAGGGACCGGCATTTGTCTCCATACAGCGTGACAGTGGCATGAATATAAATGGGGCGGCAACCGCGATATTGGTCACGGGAACACTCTTATGGTCATAATTAAATGGAATGACAAACGAGTCAGTAGGATTGCAACTAAAAGTTGGAAAACACTTTCTCGAAACAATAAAATTAAAGCTAATGACAGAGAATAACGTAGTACTGAAATAGTGAAATAATGAATTAATAAATTTATTTCATTACGTCACTCAAGTAGAAATAATTCAATCTAAAAGTACATATTTTAAATTGGTATAAAATATGAAATATTATCAAAATAAACTTAACTTTCAAATGCTATCAACCATCAAATTAATAGCCATGATGATAATAAAACCCGATTCTAGTCATAACACTTAAAAAGTCTAATTGAAAAGCTTGAAGAATTCGTCAAAACTTTAAAAGTTTACTCTTCGTACCAATTCACATCTCAAACTGCTTTCAAAGTAGCGTGTTTCATCGTAATCTCACCAATATAGGGAACCAGCAATGCTTGTATCGATACGAGACTCAGTTCTATTCAAGTACTAGGTACATTGGTAAAATTAGGATATAAGAATTCCGCTGATTGCACACAAACACTATAAGTAGAAATGCTATAAATAGAAGGTGTACAAATAAATAGATCAGATGGATTCATAGGAGATTTCTATTATTTTGATTGAAAATTTTTAAGTTGTTTTAATTTATATCTTTTCTTCTACTAATTCTGATTTGTGATCAATTTTAGTTAATTTATTACTTAATCGCTGTAAGTATATAATCTTATCTTACTACGCAAAACCACAAAATTATAACATTCCACTTATTTAAATGACATGTTATTTATTGTAAAATAAACAAAAAAACTACTTTTTTTACGTTTTTTGCTGAATTATTTCAGATTTATTAACACGGAAATTAATAAAATATAATTGGGCGGAAATTAATAAAATTATTGAAAACTTTTAATAATACACATTTCAGGTGGTTTTATTTAAATTAGAGTTATTATAACAAAACCAGACCGGAATTTATTATACAAACCTTTTTTATAAGATTCTAAAAGTTAGTTCTTCCTATACAATCACAAGATCCTATGACCGTCTACTATTCTGTCCTTTGTGTAATCCTGTTCTAGTTAATAGACATTTAAATGTAAACCTGGCCTAATTAAGATTTATAATAATAATAATAATAAATAATAATTTGTTTTATTTCAGGTAAAAAAGCCCATATAAAAATACAATACAAAACAAACAAAACAAATAGTCAAAAGTCAAAAGTGTAAAAACAATAATAAAATACAATAATAAAGTAAGACAGGACAATGTATAATAAAGTTAACACAGTTATAGTAACTTGTTAGAAGCAATCTTGCTAGTTTAATAAAAACAAAGTCAGTTACTAATCGTTTTAATTTTATTTTGTATTTAAGTAAAAATAAATGCCGTTAATCTCAATTTCTCATACATTAGTTACAACATTAAACCCATAGAAATCCTATCAAGATAGAATGGTGGAGTAGGCGCGACACGTGTGCTAACTATTTGCAATATATTGCCAAAACTATCTGGCGCTACTCGTTTCGCGCCGAATTAAGGTCGAGTAAACATCGACAAAAGATCTTCAAAAATGCCATATTCATAGGTTTCTAACTGCATAACTGTATCTCCTCACTAAAAACGTGACCGCGAGGCATAAAGCTTCCTCGGGAGGGGCGTGCTGTTTTGAATATCGGCACGCGCGAGATTAAAATAAAGAAATGGCTATAACGGTTCTATCTTGATAGGATTTCTGTGATTAGACCTCTTAACTTTTGTTAAGTATCTAGTTGATAGCTAATCAGTCAGTTTTGTAGCATAGTAAGATATCTACATCTTTAGATGATTAAATAACTGTAATAGTATAATAAATAATAAATAAATTCCTTGGTTTACAAACTATGTATTTTTGTGAGGAAAAACAAATAAGGAAATTATGGAAAAGGAATCATTGTCAGGTTAATAAAAGTAAAGGTTAAAAAATATGTAGGTAACAAGTTTATGCATTAACAATTCTAATAATCTCATTCCGTTTCGAAATTGCAAAGTTCTCTAATGGAATGGAGCACTGTTGGACAGAAACAATAAAGGAAATATCACGAAATTATTCTGTGGAACGCAATAAATGTTTGATTTAAAGTGGGCGGGTCTCGCCAGCCACAGATTTACAGCCACAATTTGACACAATTGTCTCCCCAAAATGAAGAGCTGGAGCCTCCCCATAAAAATAAAAGTTCCTACTGCCTCTTCCTTTGAATTCCGTTTCTTTGACTTTATTACTTGAAGCTTAGACTTGAGGGTAGAATACTAATCAAAGCATTCCTTAATAGCTTCGAAAAGAAAGGTTGTTTAAAGAAATGAAACATTTTGAAGAAATTGAGATAAGACATTTTAATTTTCTTAAGTAACAGTTACTGTTAAAGTTCTGTACTGAAATTGAAATCTGTTACTGGATGAGCCGTAAACCCCTTGCTTTGTCTAACCAATTGGATCGTGACACATAACTGCCACACAGTGTTCGTTTGCCTGAGAATCCGGTTCTGCCATGCAGTACTCTGAAATTATCCATAGCCACAACTACACCTAAAAAAGAAAATAATCTTAGTAAAAATTATTGAGGTAGGGGAATAATTTTTGAAGGTCTGGCAAGAGTCGTCTAATTATAATTTTTTTTATACTTAGACGACTCTTTCCAGTCGTCTTTGCCTTGTATACTACATTATTAAAATATTTTAAATCTAGAAATATACTAATCGAAAACATATTTTACATTGACACAAGCAAGGCACAAAATTACAACTGTGTAATAAATAAGTAGAGTCTTTTTGGCTTATTTTCTGGAAATAATTTCCGCTCCTGTCAGTATCCTCTTTTATAGATGGAAGCATATGAATATGCGACCAAATTTTTTATTATTAACCTAATCAAGGTCTGTTCAATATCATAAATGTCATATCAAAAGGAGACTTGATTTCATCAGTAACTGACAGCCGGTGGGGGTGGAGTCCATAGCGTGCAGCCTCCACTCTCCAGCACATCTGGGCCAACGGTCATCTCTTCTGCCTACAGTAACTTCAGATACTTATTAGATGTCGATGATAGTTTTTTAGCAGATCTAACTTTAAACTGAATTCACCTGGTTTAAGTTTAAACTGCCACTGGTTGTTGGGGTTCTCGTAATAACGTGCTAAGCTCCGTAGGGACTGGTAGTAGGTCCTGCACTCTTCACTACTTTCGAAAGCCATCGGTGACCGATCGTACACATTGAACCTGTTATAAAAAATTTACACAATTACAGAAGATAATCCCAGTTTAGGATTAGACAAGTGTGTATAATAGGGTAGAAATATCGAACGACACCTAGAGGGAAAGTATCCTAAATATACAGGTAGCAAAATTTACTTAAAGGAAACATTCCTGCATTTAAAAGTAACTAAAACTCACATTTATATAACTCGGGAAGTGGAAATATATAAATGTTTTAGTAGTAGATTCGATCCCTATGTTTCATCGTGGCTTGAAGCAAATTCCTAAATCGTGGTTCCTACTAAAATTTGATAGTATAACTTGCGTTTACCAAAGCTGTGAACGATCAAAGACGTGACAAGCAGCCCCGTTAACCACATCCATTATGTTCCGTAAAAGTGTGGTTATTTCTTAGTATTTCAAAAAGTGTAGTAATTTCATCAAATTACCTAATTTGAGTTAAATTCTTAGTTTTATCATCAACTCGTATCACTGGAGCCGAGTATCTATGATGATGACCTTCTTCTATATACTCTGCTTCCACGTCGAAAGTCGAGAGGAACTCGAAGTCTTCAGGATGTTCCTCCCTTAGACGAGAGGCTCCGTGAAACCCATCGACTAGGATGGTGTCACCTCCTGCTCCGTTCGAATGCTCCAGGCAGTGAAGGACTTGAAGACTGGAATAAGAATAATTATATTTTGAGATTTAATTTGTCAGTCTCTTCTTGTGGAAGTGGACTCTTAGTTCTTATAAAAATTGGGATTCATTATAAGGTATCTTGATCTTAAATTGTCTCTCTTCATTTTCACGGAACGCCACATTAATAGCCTAAAGAAATGTTTACGATAATTTTATTATCGTGACACTTAAACACGTAGAGCTCGATTCACAATGAGTTAAGACCGCATGTTGTTGTTGGTGGTTCGATTCCCACCAGAAACTGACAACTTCATATAATTGTACAAGTTGGTACCAGTGTGGATATTATAATTGTGAATTGTTCTATTTCCCTATGTAATGCCCGTAGTACAGGCGAAAATCTTACTTTGGGAGTAGACATTTGTGTATGTACCTATATATGAAATGTATGAAATTTGTTTAATAATATCCAAAAAAAATTAACAATTTCATATGATAACTTCCTGACAAAAAATTAAACTCTTAAGATTGCTACGGTGTAGCACGATGTAGATCTTTCTACTAAAAAAAACATATTGTCGAAATGAGAACCTCCTCCTTTTTTGGAGTCGCTTAAAAAGCATGTTCATGTGATATAAAGGACTTATTGAGACAAGTCAAATGAGCCCAAACCGAATGGTCTTATTGTTAGCCATTGCGGGATTCCTATGACAACCTCCCATCCTCCATCATCATACCAGCTCAATGGTACCATATAATTCTATTGTAACCAAAAATATATGTGTGCTAAGTTTCAAATCGATGTAGCAATTAGAAGTGAGCATCTAATTTTAGCAAGTTACAGGTTACAAAAGTTAGAAAAGGGAAAGTCAGAGTGCTGGGGTATACCTGAGACTTCATCCGTGTGGAAATAGAAAAACCCTAAATTCTTTTGTAGGCGTAAATTGGCTTGTATCATATAAGTAATTCAGTGGGATGTAAAGTTTAAGATCACACCGTTTCTTGACCATTTTGAATAACTCCTTTACGCTTTACCTCAGAAAATAGATTCCATAATAAAAGTATCATAGTATCCAGGATATAAGTTGTCACTTCACGCCAAGTTTCATCAAAAACCATTTAGATATTACTTATTACGTGATTGAGCGACAAACTAACATACATATAAAAAAATCGCATTTGAATATTAGAATAATACTTTTTTATGATAAATTTAAGCAACTCAAGATGTTAAAAATCATCTTATTATATAACACAATAGAAAAAAGCTAGTCACGTTGTAAATGCAGCCTAAACTCCACCGTAATTATTTTATTTGGGGTTTAAAAGCAAAGGCGTGTGCAGCGAACTGGTTCTGTAGCAAATTACATGTGTCGACGCAATTTCGCCTTTTGCCCTGAAATGTCAGGCCTCGGCATTCATGGGGCCGCCTTTATTTCGAATCACTACTGGCAAGAAAGGAAAACTGAATGGTAGAGCAGTGAACGAATTGCTGAACAGAATTTGAAAGCAAGGAACAAACGCAACCTTTTTTGTATGACGCGTGAAATAATAATGATGGCTGGGGTTGAGAGACTCATTCAGGAAAGCCCACACAGGTACTCGTACTTGGTAAAATAATATGATAGAGTTAGGTGCTATGAGTAGGTAGTCGCACATTTTTTTTTAACCTTTGACGGAACAGCTGCAAAATATTTCATTCGCGGGCTACGCGGCTGTTAAAAAAGAACATAAATAAGAAAATCGCGAGTGTTCTTCTCAAATTCAAATAAAACTTTCAAAATAATGCACGATACACGACAGAACTTCTTTCAGGGACTCTACATTATATTTACCTTTTTTACATACAACACTAAATACAAATATTCGAAGCGAAGCCATTATGTACTAACTATTCGATAAAGATGACCGCTGATTTCGCATCTGTCACATAACAGATAAGTTTTATCTAATGGTAACACTATGGCATTATGAAATTTCTCATTCTAATCTAAAATGCTAGGTGATGCCGGTCATATAAATTATCTTGACAAAAATATTTTATTACCCGGCAGCTTCAGTGAAATAGGTGTTATCGTTATGAGCGGCCAGAGGTATGTTGGTGTATGCTGTGTCAGCGTGGTCTGCCCTGGTGGTGAACTCCCACATGCCTCCGAAGAGCGTATGCTGGACTCCGCCCAAAGCTTGGCAGACCTTCTCCGTGGCTTCGCAAGTGGGCTCCACCTGGATTAATAAATAACGTAGACGGACATATGTTATATACGACTTTTCTGGCAGTATCCCCCTGTTTGACAAACATATTCTCTACGCACTTCAACTTATTCCGCGGCAAGCCTTTCTATTAAAGATTGTGAAGTACAGATTAAAGTAGACCGTTAAAAAAACTCTTCCATTGTAGAATTGCTCGCTGTTCAAAAGAAGGATAAACTATTACTTACCCCGGAAAAGTACAGATTCACATGGGAAAATTAACTTCTCGTAGACAATGCAGAGGGGCGAGAAATTGTCAACATATTACTTGAGAAACCATTTAAAAAATAAGAAAACCAAATGTCCCCCACCCCATCAATTTTACTCATAAAAACCTTTAAAAAACCAAACCGTTTTTTGAAAACTGTCTAGGTACTAATAGGAAAATAAATGGGACGGTGATTCCTGAATTGAGCTAAGGCAATTATTTCTGAGAGTCTCTTGTTCGGGCATCTTTCTTGTTATGTCTCGAAGTGCTCACGTATATTGAATGAAATGAAGAAGGCTGAAAATAGAATGTTGTTGATTGGTCAACGATTATTGCGACGTTTTCTGTGATGCCTCAATCAGTCTTCTTCAATATCAGCTATACCGTTGCACGGTCTCTACTCCAGAACTCGCCTGCCCTAGGGATCGTGACCCATTTTCGGCAACTTTTTGCCCCTCCCTCCCCCCAGTGACCACTTGTAGTATGTTATATAGTATTTTACATTCATGAGTATTTCCGTTGTTTGCGTATTTGATACTCCAATGATTTTAAACCAATTTTTAATGACCAAAAAGGAAAACAAATTTAGATTGGCTATTTTAAAATTTACATTCATTAAAATGATATACTCGTAACTTACCATATTAAATGATTTGAGCGACGCTTGTGTGGTGGCGTTCATTGGGCAAAGCCTAGGTATGTCATGCAGTGGACGTCTAAGGGCTATGATAGCTACGTTTGCGACGGGTTTTAATGTATTTAAGTTAATTAGGTTTTTATGACTGTATACAAATATTTAATTACCCCTTCAATGAGCGCGACGCCATAGTCGAGCAGCGACTGAAAGACACCTTTAGCGCCATCCACAGAGTTAAGAAACTTATCGACATGCATCTTGGATATCTTATTGGCGACATCTACTCCACGCCATAGTACAGGCTTCAGTCTTCGAGCTTCATTCCATTTTTTGTAGTCAAATTGTGCTAAGAACTCCGATGTATATGAAGATTCGTGGTCATCGTCCCCTAAAAAGGTATTTTAGTCATCGTACCTATATATTATTACATTAAACAAAAAAAAATTTACATAACCAGAATACGCGACAAATTATTTTACAAGATTTCAATCTACCTCTAGTTTTCCACTTTATTTCTGTGGTACGGTTTTAGGAAGGTTATACTTATATTATAAGTCAGGGATCATTTCATTCATGTACTTGCGCAGAAAATATGGCACGGAATATTAATAAGGACATTCCTTTTCACGGGATTCTATGAACTGTTTTAAGAAGAATTATATATTATTAAATGAGCGATGTGAAATGTCTGCAATGCATATTATTACCTAATGAATGAGTTTATACATACATAAATGAATAAACAATTTTTAAAATAAATCTCGGAAAATATACCAGAATATCAATATTAATAAATATAATAACTATAATAAATATAATAAACGTTTTGTCGCAAGTGCTTAAATGACACTACCTAATTCCAGTCCCTGATTATAATATAACCTGTAAATAACCATACATATCGTCGCTGTTTAGGAAAAGTTGTTGGAGCGCTAAGATAGGATTTAAAACATATATTTTTACCTTAAACAAATTATTGTTTTAACAAAGAAATAATAATTTATTTTCGGAAAAAAATATATGTTTTTAATTATCTTCCGTAAAATCCTATGTTGGCGCTTCAGCAACTTTTCCTAAACAGCGACGAGATATACTAAGTAGTACAAAAATTTTGATCATTGACAAAAACTGGTCTTGTTCTGGCAGATATTAGTACTTAAATAAAGAAAATGTAACATGGTAATCTGTTTTTTTTTGTTTGTACAAATAACCTGATATTAGCATAAATAACACTTTGTTCTTTTTTCGCCATAAATGTAACATATGTTGCAATTTTATCACCCTACAAAACATAAATCGTAAGAAGCCCGTAATGGCCCCTTTCACTCACACGTCACAAGAAGCTGGTGTTTATCGTGTCGCACATTAATCACTTGCGAGTCCGGCAGTTCTAGTATATGCCGAGCTCTCTGGTAGGTGTCGGAGTGGTAGCAAACGGAGCACCTGGAACAATTTCACGTAACAATGTTGGTAGGATCTACCTTTTCCGCTGTGTTCCCAACAAATTGGATGAAATGTTAGGTCGCTCAGTATCCAATTTTAATCACCCTTGTGATGTTAATTTGATTTTCAGAGTAAATATATTATCCACTCTCGTTACAATACTGTCACCACAGAAATCCTATCGAGATAGAGCGGTTTTAGCCATTTGTTTATTTCAATTCCGCGCGTGCCGATTTTCGGACGCAGCGCGCCCCGCGTGTAGAGATACAGTTATGCAGTTAGAAACCGCGCAATATTTTGCAGATTTTTTAATGATGTTTATCCGACCTTGACTTGGCGCGAAACGAGTAAGCGTTAGATTTATGCAATATACTGCACATTGGCACGCGTGTGGCGCCTACTTCACCATTCTATCTTGATAAGATTTCTGTGACTGTCACTTAATTCAAATAAGCATATTTCGTAGGAAAAACAGTCTTAAAGGAAAGGAAATGACAAAATCACATGTGTATGACAAAGTCTGACATATCCGTGGTCTTCAACGATCTCTATGTACTACTAGATGGAGCGTTCCAAACAATCGCTCTGTTCCACGCAAGTAGCCACAGCTCTTTCACATTCACAAAGACAAAGACAGTTTCTTGTGCAGTTACTACGCAGAACATTTAATTATTACTAAATATTGACGCTACGTTTAAATAATGTAAATATTTAGTAGGAGTACGGTGACTTATTATTTATTTATTCTTTATGCACACAAATGTACAAAGGCGAACTTAATTGCCGGGAAATTTCAATTTCAGCTCAATACGTTCATAGTTTTATAGACAGAGAAAAATATCTTTGTTTTATTATCCTGCAAAATCATCAGTTACGGGGCGGGGACAAAGTCGCGTGCAGAAAACAGAGGTAGATACATTAATCATTCAATTATTTGACGCCGAGTACCTGTCGACTGTTATTTACGTTATACCTATTAGCGATTCAATTAAGACAGGTCAAACAGGTATTTTGAAAGGTACTGAAATTCACACCAGTTTTCACCAAATTCACACCAGTTTAAACATGGGTCACGCAACCAATTAGTTCATGGATGACCCCAATTTACTCCTTGGATAGACAAGTACAAAGACTGTCTTATGCCCAATTTTGTGCTTTGAACAAAATGCAGCAGTGGTGGATTTACTATAACAAATTACAATTGTATTCCTATTTGTTATTGCTGTTGTTAATTTTGGTAGAATAAAGCGTTTACATCTTATCTTCTTAGGGGCGCAAGAACATCTGACGACCCTTCAGGATCTTTTGTGCCAAACCCCTGTTCACCAACGGTGCCCAAGCCGACTTTGTATATTTCACATAGGCCTTAGATTTTTTTCTATTGGCATTATGCAGATTTCCTTACGATGTTTTCTTTCACCGAAAAGCCTACCTACCTATTAAAAATAAACCGTACATGAGTTTCGTAAAACTCATTGGTACGGGCGGGGTTTGAACCCACGACCTCATGAACGGGCATGAGGCTAGTGCACAACCAACTAGACTACCACGGCTCTAAGCGTACATTCATACATTCTATTGCTATAGAGGATCCTAAAGTGTGTGTATATAATACCTATTACCACTAAAACAACATATTTGCGTCAAATTTTTAATAACGCCTGGTTAATGGATTCGACTGGAAATAGGAGATATCTATATTAATAATACAAAAAAAAGATGGAAAATATCCTTTTAAATAAAAAACCTAAACGTAAACACTTGTATTGGAGGGTATTTTTCAATAACCACAATCTAGAAAAAATATAAAATTCAATTCATAAATGTAAATTTTATAGTGAATTTCTTTATGCCGTAGGAAAGTCATTGCTTTTTCCCATGCCAAGGCAACGATCCCTTCGCTTTTGGGACTTTGTACAATATATCCTACAAAGAATTTATCCGTTTTGACCCTTGGCTACCCTTAAATATCAGTTTATCATATTATTTGAATAGAGAGCATGACGTGCGACATTCTTAGCCTTAAGTCTACTTTGAGGTCTCTTTTTATAAACGGTGACGTGATAACATAACCGCCCTATGACGTCACATGTGTTGTATACTTATTGTTAAGAAGCATAAAGGTACTACTAGTATTTATTACTATATTTTTTTTGTTTAGACTAATAAAAGAGAAGTGTCAAAATGATGGGTCACCGAAACCATTTATTAAACGTCATCATCAATACGTTCACTGCTGAATATAAGCCTCCTCAATAGAATCCAACTTTTGGGGGGTGGCAGGCGGATTGCTGATCGCAGTAACAATTTTCATATACACAGGAGAGCGTTGCTTTACCGTCCCTGGTGGTCCCTTAGTCGCCTTGACGACACCCACAGGAAGATTGGGGGTGGCCCTATTCTATGCCGGCAACCACTTTAGTTACCTAATTGTTATGTCTATGGGTACCTACATTAGTTTAAAAAACTATGTTAAAAAAATACTTTAGTAAACTCTTTAGTCGACTTTGATACTTCTCCATTTCTTTTCTTTGCCTCTTTCTTCTTTAAGTAATTATACTAATAAGTAAGTTTTTTATTCTTAACTTCAATTTAAGTTACCTGCAATGATCTCGAAGCCAGCAATCTTCAAAGCGTATCGAACTTCCATCTTCGAAATTGATTTCCAGCGCTGTGTCCACAACATTCACCGTTTGGATAGCTAGAAAAATATCAATTTACACCTTATTTATTGTAAAATAAATTTTGACTAAATGTTGAACCAACAAGAATCCTAAATCAACAAATGATTTAAACTTTTTGTTGAATTAATGTGTAATGTAAATTCCAATATCATTTAAAATTCCATTTCTATGTCATGTTTAATTTGAAACGACTGATGAAAATGGTAGTATTAGATAACAAAATCACTTATTTGTATTAAAAAAAAACGTACATAATTGATTTTTTGGTAGTCTCCCGATGTGCCGTTTCGTAATTTTTCGTCAATTTATCTTTTCGCAATTTGCCAACACTTCGAATGTATATACATAAACCTCCATCATGATAAAGATGCCACATAATCCAAATATTTTAAAAAGTCAACTTACCATTCATAATGAAATAGGAACTTGTTTGTAACAGCTGTCAGCAAGTGACCTCACTACGATACACACACAGCTCGATAAGAGCATCTCAGGCGACTGCTTGTTATCATTCACTATTAATTAAAAATACTAGTAATGATAATAATAACTTTGTTCAAAGTTTAGTACCTACATCCTTAACTCTGTTAACATTGACGTTTAATTAATAATGAGTGTCGTGTCAAATCTGTGTTCAAAGAGATAATTATAATGTTTTTAATGACCAGCGTTCGCTGTTTTTCGTCAATAAGATTATTCATTGACAACGGACTATATTACTTTAAAGCAAATTCAAATAATATTTAGTTATTATGTATTACAATCTAGGACTCGTATATTATAAATAGACAGATAGATATAGATGAAGAAAAATGAAAATTAATAAATTAAAGTAAAGAAAAAAAGTAAAATAAACATACTCGTATTATAATAGGGTTAATATTGTTAATAAAACCGCTAAAATGTAATTCACTCAATAATATACATATTACGTTTCAGACTTGAGTAAGTAATGAATTCATTTCGGTTACCGGTTTAGGTACATGTTGAACGGAATTTTAATTTTTTTAAATAAATCCTTAACTCTTTCTAGCAAATTCAGGCTTGGATAACTCATTATTCATATTTTCATGTTGTTACTATATTATTATGTTTTCGTAATTTCGTGTGAAACCTGTTAATTAGTCACGCCTAACCGGTCAATTTACCACCATTCAATAGTTAAGACATCTGTTCTTGTTATTAATCAGTTAATTAAACGAAACCAAAAACTTAAACCAACATTATTTCGGGACATATTAACCCGAAACTAGTTTAGATTTATCCGGTTTTCGAGCTTTATGAAATCCAAGGGCCACAACAAGTGCATAGCCACTATAAAGCCTTTTATCACGGGCTCCCCTTTCATCAGGAATTATGTGTAATATATTTTCCTATCTATATAAAAATAATTATTTCGTATTTCATTCAATTCATTGTTTAAACCTATTCATTCATCCAAATTATTAATTTACATTTTATGGTTTTACAAAATCATGTTCGCTGTTGGTTTTCCAAATAAATAAATTAATATAAGTAATGACAATAAAATATATTTCCAAGAATATTTTATAATTTTTGATAGTTTTCGCAACAGTAAAATTAATAAAATCAATAAAGGAAAACAACGTAATTTTGTACGTATGTAAACGTTTCATTGTTAGGAAAAAATTACATCAATAAACATCGTTAAGTACACATCAATAAACGTCATACCATACCCTGGCTCCTACTGCAGCAGTACGTCTATAGACGTCGTATTTCGTATTGATTCATCGTCTAGTGCCGCATCACGAACTCACGTCACGTGGGCTTTGTCCACGAATGTGTTAACAAACCTTAACAAATTGATGATTCACTTAGGGATGAAACGAAAGAAACCTTTGTTCTAAGAAACCCTAAAGAGGTTATTATTATCGAGTCAAAAGTTTTATTAAATAACTTTCATGTTTCAATGTAAGAAAAGTTTTACGAAAAATGTATGTCGGGTCCCGGAATGGAGTCCCAGCTCATTATTGGGGGCGGAAATATGATAGGGTATCGCACTTTTGGGTCCACATATTATTCCCCTTTCATTTCTTGTTAGTACCCGCTATCCCTTGGAACGATCTGTGCGACTTGTATTGGTATTGAGTTACTTTGAACAAATGGATTTGGCCGATCTATTTGTTGGGTGAAACATAGTTTATTATTGTACGAATAGCTTCGTTCTGTAGTTTATTCAAGTTGTTTTTAGCTAATGTACTTTGACTAATTGGCTAAAAGTATCAGTCATCAGTAAGACCAGGAATTTTCATGGCAAAAATTAAATGTAATCTCATAAGAATTGCGCTTGCCCATTTATCGACTTTTCAACTAATTAACTAATTTTCTCAGTCTAATTTAAGAAGTAAGGATTTAAGGGAAACATTAGAAGTAAGTATTTAATTATATGAAAGACAGTAGAATATAAACATCGCTGTCCAGTGGGGTCTTTAGGAATGATTTTATTGCTACCTTGAGTTCCCCACAAATTAGTAAGAGAATAGGGTGTGAGAGTAAGAAGAAAAATGTTACATCCATCCACCCTCGGCAAAAGGTAGTGTAGCTAAAATATTAAAATAGAGTGTGGACAAGTGAAGCTTGACAGATTATTTACACACCACGGAATCTCCAAAAACAGTACGTTGTTTACATTATTGCAGTCCATAGTTAATATAAGTACGAGCATGACAAAAAAGAACACTGGTGAGTGTTAAGAGAAGGCACTTAGATAATAATAGGGATTTATTAATACGAATTGTAGAAAAACACATCCAAATCGTATAAAAGCCAAGAGGAGTACTGCCAAAAGAAACAATCATCATCAGGTTATTTTGGTCTCCACTGCAGGAGCACAACCCTCTCTCATCTGCCGGAGACAGACGGAGGATTTGGCCTACACTCCCCGCGCTGGCCAGACGGGTTGGGGAGGCCTGATTGATGTTTTATAATGTATTCCCTTAACGGTAACCCAAAAGAAACAATGTCAAATTTGATTTGAATGGTGGATTTGAATTAAAATTTAATAGTTTAGAACTCTATATGGCCTGTGCTCATTAAAGACAGTAAGTAAAGGTATAGGGTTAACACAGTATGTCTTTGATGGGCCAATACAAATGCTACCTAATAAATATAGCAGTTCTTTACATTAACGTTACTTTAGAAAAATATGAAAAAAGCAATAATATCTAAGTAGGTACAATCCGAGCCGCCACAATGGACTGAATAACTAATTCCGAATACGAATCGTGGACAAAGGCTAGATTACGAAATGAAGTCGAGTTTCATTTCAGAATTGCAATCTGATCGAAAGTACCAAGAATTCATAACCGGTCTTTTTACAGCGTTGTTCGCCTATTCAAAGCATCTATAGAGATCTTGATGTTCAGGGTTCCGTCCGGTCAATATAATGGTGCTACTAGAGACGATTTTAAAAACATTATGCATATTGGACATTTTCTCTTATAGGTCGTTTCGCGTTTTAGATATTTAGAGGGGACCTATCGTGTCCCACCAGTAGAGATAATACGAATCCCGTTAAAATATCCTGTTAGTCACAACCGGCATATTTAGAATTTTGTCCTACCATTATGTCTCTCGAGAGTTAGTTTAGTGAGACCAACGAGTATCTCGTTGGTCTCACTAAACAAGCCATTGGTGGGACCTACAGAGATAGCTTTGTAAAGACGTCCTGGTTGAACATATTGGAATAAAGGCCTGTTGTTTCCACTCGGTCAAATGGTGCATTTCATAAGTGGCCTTGCTCGTCCAAATTACTTTTCATTCAAGTAAAAATACTTTGTGGTTTCCAAGGCTACGGGACACCATTCGAGCAAGGCCCAAATCACACTTGACTCGACATTCCGCCTTGTACAGGCGAGGATTTGTAATGAAATGGAGGACGAGCCAGACCGCCATCTGAATTGTAAATGTTATTATTTTCGAACACAGACTCCGTAGCAAATCGGCTTTCGCGATCCAACCCAGTCGGGGAAAGGGCGCGATCCAACTGAATAATTGGTTGGATCAGGTTTATTTTTTAGTATTTTGAAGTAGCTTGGAGTTCCTACATAGCCTTTGGGATGTAAATTCGGCTTACTAATTGTCAAAATTTTCAATGAATTTATGTATTGTGCAGAGTGGTTTAAGGCGACTAAGGGATTGCACCAGGGACGGGCAGCAGCGTTCTCCTGTATATTCTAAGATCTTTACTGCGATCACCAATCCGCCTGTCAAACGTGATTATGGCAAATCCCCCAAAGGACAGCTCACGACAAGTTCTATCGGGGAAGCTTATTCCGCAGAGGACGTATTTCAGCTGATGATGATGTATGGCTAAAGAAAACTACTCTATTTCACTTTTTGTATACTGGAAATCGTGATAAAATAGTTTTTTTTGTATTTATATATGTGGAAACGTTAAAGGGTTTCGTTAGTATGAGAACAGATAAAATCACTTACCGGGCATTAATAAATAAACATTACAAATAGTGTTAGGGACTGGAAAATCAGTTAAACACTCCAACTGTCAAGACCATCTGTACGCAGCGAACCCAGCTGACAAAGGGACGGGCCCTGAGAACCGACAAGTGGTAGTATAACTATCTAAAAAGTCATACACAGATTCCACAGTAGCATCGGTGAGAGGTGACTGACTTTGCGATTGCCAAGTCTGCCCAGTGTGGTGATTAGGTCATATTACATTTTGACAGCCATAACCCCCCCGTGTTTGGGCTACTTCCCGAGGTATACTCATACAGGCCTATACTGACATACAGTAATTTAATTATAGAACAACTCACAAATTAAGGTTACATCGTTAAAAGTGGTCTGTTCCCAGAACTGAACTAAAATCCTTTGAAGATCGAGTCTAAACCTCAACGATATCCATTGCATTATATATCATAGTTATTATATCATTAAATACCCAAGTGTCTCGAACACACAAAGTCAATTAAGAAAGAATAACTTAATTCTCAATTACCTACCTTCGTTCAAGAAATTCCAGTTTAGAATAACAAGACTACAATCGGATAGAATTCCTGGAATCTGAAGTTCGGAATTCTGCGCGATAACGCTCGATTTTCCCGCAATAGAAGAAGATGTCCCTCTTCGGAAACATTCCAGCGATCTATTATTTAATTATACTTTCCTATCTGTTGGGTAATTTAAATTATACAATATACTTTATACAATACAATTATATTTTGTACTGTTTTTTCTTTGTCACAATTTTAATTCGTTTCGTAAAGGTCTCTGGTATTTCAAACACTATTCTTGCGTAGTTAAAAGCACACATCTCTCAGAACTTTGAGCAAGATGTTTTCTTTCGTTCACCACTCAACCTTTAAATGGCATTTCAGAATTTAGTTGAGCATTCGTAGAGAGTGGAATATATCCAAGTAATGGGCAGCAACAATTTATGGACATACACATCCTATTATTTGATTAGTTTTATGTCTGGTTCAGCAGTGAACTTTGTCGTGGTCAGTGATGAATCACACAGAGAAGGGAATTCTAAGTAAAGTGGTAAAATGATAACTACTTTACGCCTCGCAAAGATGTATCACCAAAGAAGCTGCAGTTGCACGAGGAATAACTTTAGATACCTATATTTACGAGAATACAGTTCATTTATCTACAACAAGCTGTTGCTCGCGGCTTCGCCTGCGTGGAATTATTCTTTTTTACCGCGCAAAGATAGCCTAAAACCTTACGAAATAACCCAGCTGCAGCAGTAGTGAAATCTCCAATCGAATCCCTTCAGTGGTTTTGGAGGGGAAGAGTAACAACGGGAAAAGCAACTCTCATTTAAAAGGTGATGATGTATTTTTTTGTTCTGAATCCGCCTCTGAGACGTTTCGTTTTTTAATGCGTTTTCTATGTTGACTATATTTCTCATGCAAATAATTTATTTGTAAACACATTCCACAATTTGATAAATGTGAAAACTTTTTTACTAATATTGATGTTCAATATAATTTGTTCATGTTTGAGATTATAAATATTAACCTGAAATCAAAATTTATGTTGCGAGAAGTTCAAAATTATATTGGTGATGAGTTTATTATTACTTTACCTCTGAACGATAATAAATAAATGACAAACAAACAATCACACACGAGTAATACGTGCCGAACTCGATCCTCGGTTTACATTTGAAACTCGGCTGTAATTTTGCACAAGATGTTTACTCATCATTTTGTAGCGCACCTTTAGGTGACGTGACGTAGGTAACTCGCTTAAGAGCCCCCACCTTAAAAGTAAATGACGCCCCACCCTATAGGTACTTATCTCAATAAGCGATACGCCCCATTAGTAATAAAAAAATGAGTCCATCTGTCTCTCTGTCTATCTGTTCTTGTATCTCTAGAACAGCGAAACACATTTTGATAAAAATTTCACTGTCATTTTAAGAGTTTCTTTAGAAAAATTAAGATAAAAAAACAAGAACAACTTTAAAATAAATTTAAATAAAAAATGGCACTGAAAAGTAAAAACCTACAGGAATACATTGGAATAAAATTATCTACTAATGAATTTTCTAAAAAAATATTTTGGTAACAACGTCATTTATAAATGTGTTCGACGAGCGTACAATACGATACATACTTTTTATTTTGTTTTATTATTAAACATTCTTCATTAACAAACACTCTCACTTACAAAGTAAATATATAAATTAACTGGGTAATAGTTTTAATGTTTTTGCGCCCACCCAGTAAGTCAATTTATAGACCAGGGCGCTTTTCACTCTCGATGCGGCCCTGCACTCATGGCGATGCGGTAGAACCTCATGCGGGCTCCGCAAACACGTAGCGTAACGTGTTTACCCAAGAAAATTGAACGGCAACTCGCGTCTACGACGCTACGGACGGCGCGACGTGTGGACGACGACGTGACGGGGATGACGTGTGGAGATGTTTTTATTTATTAAAAAACCTAGCTGCCACGCGCGACTTTGTCTACATTATATGCCTGCGAAACATCCTCAAATACCACTCAATAGTGATATGTATGTACAGTTTAGACAGAACCATCGTTTTACCATTTCGAATAACTCATTTACAAAGTTGTCAAGGAGAGATTGAAGGACAAAATGCAAACAAACATTTACAGTTTCGCATAGTTTGATTATAATAATAAATCTGAATGTCCGAACTGAGTGACAAGAAAGATGATTCAAGCATACATATAACTGATGTGGAATTGTAATTGTCTTACGATGTTTTTAGATTTTTTGGAACAACGAAAAGGAAAGATTGTGTATAGTTAGATACTTCACTTTGGGTGAGATCTGGGGGCTAGGCCCAAATCCAAAATCCAGATCCAATATGCTTAAGGAGTAGGCTCCTTAAGCATTTTGGATAATATCTGTCAACCTACGAAGCCATTATGTCACATGACATAGTCTTATAAGCTTTTATCGTCAAATTACGATAATTAGACGTCAAAAGCTTATAAGACTATGTCACACGACCTGACAAAAAGTACAAAATGGCTTTATAGTTCGACGTATATTATCCGAAATGCGGAGTAAGCCCCGTTGTCTGACAGGTCGCGATAGTGGACCAATCAATAATCAAATTAACAAAACAACTCAGAATGGACGCCGTTGTAAGCCAAGGGAACATAAAGTTCATAGACACCAATAACTCAGATTTCCATACATCATTTTTTCAGCTGCAGTGAAACTGAAAAATCAAAACTGTTTTATTGCAATCCTAGTGACCTGCATACTCCTGGGAGAAGTGTAGACGAACTATGGAAAGAGAACAAACTGTTGTTGATGCAAGTTTTTTACATCTTTACATACAAAAACACAACGTACTGGGGAATCAAATCCCTCTACATTCCTCGGGATCACCAATGGAGGTAGTAGGTATTGGCTGCGAATTGGACTCTTACACACTGTTATTTCACAAAATAAGCATCATGTACCTAAACTCACGCCGTCAAGCCGCAGGCTCTGACCCCGTAATAAGAATCTCTTATACCTACGGCTTTGTATTAAAGATTTCATTTTTGATTTGACGGGTATTGTTCTAAAAATATATCTAACATGTCTAACCTGAATATTTTATGAATGGAATGAAGACTATACCGTAATTAACTAGACAGGGGCGTTAACCGTTAATTAGAGTGAAGGTTTATATAATAAGTTAGTGGAAGATTTGGTGGAAAGGAGGGATCCGTTGGAATATCTTTTGTTTCTCATACATTTTACTACTGTAATAGGTACTTATTAGATGTGTAAAATATTTGCATGCATTATTTTAATCCAAGGCCTAACATAAAGGTGTCCCAAAATTAACGCAAGATTTGAATTTGCCGCCATTTGTTCTGTAAATTGTTGGCAACCCTGAGAAAAAAAGCAATTTAACAGGTGAGAGTTTTGGGTTAGTATAAATTGAGCGTTACACGATGTAACAACGCGTTTTTATTACTGAACAATATTTCGAAAATAATGGAAGTTTGGCGGCCACAGTTTGATAAATTCATACAAAATGGAATAGTGTTTTAACTCGTCAACTGTGAAGAGATTAATTGAAGAATTCAGGGAGACTGGATCAGTTGGAGACGCTATATACACTGGTCGTCCAAAAACAAGCCGTGACGTCAAATTGTTTTTTTCTCTTCAGGATTGCCAATTTACACAGTTGACCTCCGTTGTGGAACGGGATAGCTCTCGGACTGCCACGCCAGAGGTTGCGGGTTCGAATCAGGCTAGGGGTAAATATTCGTATGATGAATATGAATGTTTGTACCAAAGTCTTGGATGTTTATATATTTATTTAAGTATGTCTATCCGTTATCTAGTAACCATAACACAGGCTCTGCCTAGTTTGGGACTGGATAATTGGTGTGAATGTCTGATATATTTATTTATTTATTTACAACACAAATGGCGCCAAATTAAAATCTTGCGTTCATTTTGGGACATTTTGGGACGTTTAGCTTTTACATTATGGGTACTAACCTACATTAAACATATTTCATTTCATACACTCTTGTCTAAATCCCAAGCTAGGATTTTCTCCTTCATTAAGGAAATTGGACAAGGATAGGACAATTCACAAATCTAATATCCAGACCGGGACCAGATTCTACGAAGTTGTCTGTCACTGGTAAGAGAAACCACGACATAAGTACAAATCTTACAATGTAGGTAGTCACTACAATTGTTACATAAATACAAGCGCTGCTCTCGGAAGATCAGCAATAGCACACAAGCTCTGTGACAAAATTGTCTTTACCACAAGGAAATCCTTGCGGCTTAAAAGTAAGTATCCTTTATTTTTGGTCGTACAATTTCATACAGATTCGTTGGGTTGGAAATTGCATGTATGTAATATGCTATTTCAACTCAAACGCCTCTAAAATAAAATGGAGATGTTTCAGAAAAACACATACTCGTATAAGCAATGTTTTTCGTTAAAAAAAATGCTGTCATTTAGCCTATCGCTAATACAGCTCGACTGACAAACGAATATTTACCTACTAAGGTATATCAGCCAAATAAATATGCCTTTTCGATTTCCATTTAACTAATAATAAATCACAACAAAGTAAATGGTCCCCAATGATATATGACATTTTTCAGCAGTTATGAACACCTCGGACCTTTTCGTCTGGCCGTGAAACTGAATCTTGTGCCTTTATGTGAACCCTTATAAATTATTTCTCCCTTCGTGAACAACTAAGGTAATTTCAGGAAACTGAAGTACTCTTAAATATGACATAACTTTGGTTAATTGGAAATTTAAAATAATTTTCGTGGGTAAAAGAACTCGTTTGGCCTAACGCGGAAGATCTACATTTTGTAGGTGGCATCGGTGTTTACGGTCTGCTAGTGGGTCATGTGTAGTGAAAAGTAACAGATTATTATAATATATTTTTGCCGCGTCAAATACGGGTAGTATTTGACGCGGCAAAAATATATTATAATAATCTATTACTGTCTGTCGTCTACGTTTGTACAAAGGATTTACAATTTAATGAACCACCTGTTATCAGAAAAGTGTCTGACGTCACCAAAGTGATCGGCGTCACATTTCCCAACCAACCTTTAATAGTAGTTTTAGGCAGAATTTGACGTCAAAAAGAGAATAATGTATTCCAATTTTGAAAATAAATATTTTGATTTTGAATAATATGTCAAAAAAATCGTTTTCACCCATTTGGCTCCTCAAAGTCTGTCCTAAGAGTCCAACCCAAAGTTGCTTAAAATCTTCTTGTAGATAGGTACCTATATTGTTATTATTACGTTAGCTCCAAGCACGACCTAAGTTTAATATTTGGTTCCATATTGGAAACTTGATAATATTGGAGCGAAGCCAAAGTGCTTTCCAATTAGGACAAAAGCACCAAAAGCCTAAACTGAATTTCTTTTGTCTCTACACCAAACGAATTATTTTATTATGTCGTTTATTCGTCTAGCCTACAAAAGGTCTAAAATAGTTATAACGAAGTTATAAACAAAACAAAATAAACTACTTAAATAATAAATGACTCTATAAATACACTTTAAATCATAAGAATTATGTCCTTTGCTATCATAATTTCAACTTAACAATAAATAACATAAAAAGTAAGAAGGAATAATCCATCTATCAAACAATATTTTTTGGGTTCTGGCCGTCAAAACGGATCCCTATACAGGCCGGCAGTTTATTCCACATCTGCGCAGTTCGGACAGTAAAGGATTGAAAAAGAATTTGGTGTTGAAATTGGGATAAGTGAGGGTCTATATAATTATAGTTAGGTTAGGATTAGAGTTAAGTGTATTCTGATTCATAGCACAATGCGCAAGTCGCATTATGTCCAACTATTAAAAAAATTACCAAATCTCATAAAGTACCAAAGATGCAGGGAGTAGCTACTTTTCTGCAACCGATGATTACCTAATTATTTAAAGTTCTTCTTTTGACGATAAAGTTCTTCTTAACCATCCCAAAATTCCTCTTATAAGCGATAGAATAACGTACTGTTTGCAAAGTAGCTCGATTGTTGTGATGCCAAGTGAAAGCATGGGTTCACTTCCCAAGGGGTCAGGCTACTTTGAAGTTGCTCCAGATTTGGGTGTTATATTAGGTGTGCGTTATATTGTATTTATATGTTTTGTGCTATACATTTCTCTCTCTCTCTCTCTCTCTCTCTCTCTCTCTCTCTCTCTCTAATGCCCATATAGTACAGGGCAGTACTATATGGGCATAAGATAACTCTATCCAGAGATTATCAAGGAGATTGGAAAAGTAATTGTGTTGTATGTTGTGGCATAGTTAATTTAATTTAAAAGTGTTGTAACTTTTTGATACATCTAACTAACTTAATTCTCATGTTTACTCGGGTTTGTATATACAGTGTGTGTTCGTTCAAAGTACGAGTTTTCCTCGGGACGAGATTTTCCGTTTTAATAAAATTTTCTCCAACAAATTTTAGAGACAGAATTTCCGAGCTAGAAGCACATCGCATCAATGCTTGCACCTCTCAGTTTTTGTGGAAATATAAAATATACCGAACACTTCTGGCTGTAACATTTATTGGGGTTCGTAAACGAGATGATAGAGAACTGTTAAATAAAATATATTTTCCGTACAACAACAGGCTTTTTTTTTATTTTTTATTTATTTATTTAACATTAATAAGAAAATACAACTCATGTCTTACATAACTCACACATAATAAACCTCTTGGGTTTGTCCTATGTGCGGTGAGGCCGCTCGGTCACATCGGACCATGCTAACACTTGTTGTACATTATAAAGAGAGTTAAGTACATAACAGATGGCAAAATAAATGTATCTATGCAACCTTGAATTGTACTTATATAATAACCTATTCTTACTTGTTTTCCTCTACTGAAGGTAGTGTTTTTTTATTACATTTTTGTATTTTTTGCTGTTTACATAGGTATTTTGTATATCTTTCGGCAATTCATTTACAATTAGTGGTAACATATATTCCCACGTTCGCATGCCATATACATTGTTGTAACTAGGTAAGACATATTCCGGGAGGTGTGACAGCCTTCTCAAGTTATAACACTCCACTGATATAGTCAAATTTTTACCGTGCACTACGGGCAACTGGTTAGTTTTACAATATACTGTACTAGCTATGCCCGCGGCTACGCTCGCGTGGACTATCGAATCCGCTCCCCTTCCCATTTCCGCTCCCACTCCAGCTCCCGTTTCCGCTCCCGCTCCCGCTCCCACTGCTACTCCCACGCCCACGCCTACTCCTACTACAGCTCCAAATGTAGTCCAAACTAATCGCAATCTGAATAGTAACGAATATTAAAATTATACTTCTTAGTTAGTAGTATATTGCATATTAACCTTGCCTACTACTATAATTGAAAACTAAAAATGACCATAACTTTTGATTGAGTAAACCGATGGCGATGAAATATAGCCTATATTTTACTCCAAGTTAAGCCCTAGGTTTCTGTGAAAACAGCATCAAATTTCATTCAGGTTTTTGCGTGATGAGGTAACAAACATACATACAGACAGACAGACAAAAATTCTTAAAACAATTATTTTGGCTTCTATTGGCCCTATAAAGACACATTTTTCTACAATATCTCCCATGTACAGACATAGATTAGTTACAGTTTTACTATAAGTATAGATGTACCTACTTGAAAAGTATGAATTTTATAGTTATATTTTTTTTGGACGCCCCACCGCCAAATAGACTGAAGATCTGAGGAAGGTGGGCAGAAATAGCTGGTTGCGGAGGCAGAGGACCGGGTGAGGCTTCACAAGGTCAATGCCTTCCCCAATGATGATGAAAATTTCGCTGTGACTGAGACTTAGATACCAGTGCAACTTTGCAAACGAAAATAAACCTTCTCATTATTACTAAGACGTGCAAAACGGCAAATGATATTCAATCTTAAGGTTGAGTTATTAACCTACATTTTGCTAATTATTTGGCAGATGAGTTATTAAGATAATAAGAGCTAGCGACAATAATTCACCATACCTTGTACCAAAAATGCTTGCATGTGTTCCGAATATTGTTCCTAGATTCAAGAAGTTACAATCTGGCAACTGGGTTGCGTTTGGGAACAGTGTAAGTTCAAACTATGTACGAGTATGTATGTCCTCTCCTTTTCGAACATAAAATATTGTCGACCAATTGGTATGGCTGCATATACATGTTTCAGCCAAACATTTTTGAAATAAAGTATGTTGGATTTTTTTATCTCCTGCTCTTAGTCTTTAGAGTAAAAAACGTGTGCCGGAAAGCGTAGAATGAGGCGTCCTTTTCCTGCCTTTGGAATAGTCACCGGAAGTGGTTGGATAAGGAAAACGGATTCGGTAAGCGGTGCGGTGACGCGGATCAGGGAAACCTACGTTCGACAATAGAACCTGACAGATGATAATGAATGATTGATTAAAATGTTAAAAAGTTTTCGAATTTTCTGTGCAAAGCTATTTACAACAAGCATCTCACAACAGATTTCTAAATGAATGAGAAATACAGAAGATTTTTGAAAATAAATATTTTGGATTTTTTTTACTTTTACTCTATTCATACCAAATTCCAACACAAATGTACACCCTTGCATCTAACAATTGGGTAGACCTTTTTTTGATTGTGTCCGCATTAGGCTGCTATTGGGTAAGAAATGGTCATTCGTTTCATTTAATTATGCTTGTCAATCTTTCCGTCGGCGGAACCCTCTTCCTCATTGATGAAGACAGATGGCTCCTCTTACTAAATAAACCAGAGATTCCGATGCGCAAAAACATTAAGAAGCTTGAGTGTTTATACCGTTGCTTGTTTTCTATTAAGCTTTCGTATTGTATTATGGTTTTTTATGATGTCAAGTGGTATTCTAAAATAGCTCTGAGAATGTTGTGTATCGGATACTAAACAATTTTCGTATGTATTGTAATATAGGTATTATGCCAAGGATCGGAATTCGGTAATATTATTCATGTACTTGTGAGAAAAAATATGGCACGGAAGATTATTGTGCACGTTTCTTTCACGGGATTTTATTAACTGTTGTAATAAAAATTACGGGACACTTAGTAGTAATAATTAAAAAATATATAACATACAATTAAAAAAAGATAATTATAATATTATTTGTGTTTTATTTTACTGGTGGTAAGCGGGAGGCGAAAGAACAATGATAGATAATTAAATAAGCGATGTGGAATGTCCATATTTAAATTAATGTATTAGTTTTATTAATGTATTGGCGCAGAAGATAGTAGATCTGTGCATGTCCGTTTGTACAAAAAAAATTTATTATGTGTATGTGGTACAGTGGAGTGGCGTTATCACCTTGTGACAAAACCCCTTAAATTAGATTTAAATAAAATTTATTAAATAAATCTCAGAAAAAATCCCGGAATATCCATATTAACATAAACATTACGTCGCAAGTACATAAATGACACTACCTAATTTCTATTCCCTTAGTATTTCATCTGCTTAAGGAATAGGGTTAGTGAACCAACACTGCTGTAATGGGAATACGTGAGGAAATATAAATTCCTATGTTCGCTTCCTTACAAGATCGTGGGTTTGTTACATTCCATTCGCGATCGAAACGCAAAAGCATTCAACATAAACTGGGTAGTAGGTATCCAATATTATTATAAATGCGAAAGTTTGGATCATCATCATCAGGTTATTTTTGTATACACTGCAGGAGCACAACCCTCTCTCATCTATCGGAGACAGACGGAGGATTTGGCCTACACTCCCCGCGCTGGCCAGATGGGTCGGGGAGACCTGATTGGTATTTTATAATGTATCCCTCAGTCGCCTTGTACGACATCCACGGGAAGAGTTGGAGTGGTCCTATTCTACTCTACCGGATACCACACGAAAAGTTTGGATGTTTGTTACTTACTCAATCACGCTTCAACCACTGGACGGATCGGGATGAAACTTGGCAGACATATAGGTTAAGTCCTGGAACAGGACATAGTATAATATATAACTGTATAATTATGGTTTTGTGAAAGTATCTGACCTAGGGACTAAGGTAACTTGGTATTATTGTTGGATGTGCCTTAAGCATGTTTGCCGATGACATGCCAATGACATTTCATACCAAGGACATCGCATCAGCGCGCTGTTAACGGAACCGATAAAGTGTGCTTAATGGCGATGTAAGCACACTTTTCTTAGTCGTGTCTGGATCGCAAAGCTGTAAGGATGCCGAATTATGTCATTAAAAGAACCAAAACAATACCCCAACGACGCAACAAAAGATAACACGCGAAAAAGTGTAAAGATATTTATTGAATTTTCAATAAATATAGAAAATTAGCAAACGTGACATGTTTTGGCTTTGTCATTATACATTACACGATGTGATACGCCCAGGTATGAACTGTCATTGGATCATGCGCATAAAAGCGGCCTTTTTATGAACAGAATACGCAGGATGCCCTACCAGCATCCTTAAAAGGAAAGCTGAAAGGTTTGACAGCCCCTTTCACATGTCATTGGGTGGAGGTGCTTGCCAAAAATAATAATAAACCTAATAGTTTAACTTTAAGAGTTTTAATTGTTTGATACTAACATCAAAACAATTATGGATTATTGTTTCCCGATATAAAAACTTTCATTTCATTTTTAAATGACTATTTATGTCATTTTGATGCCATTCTTAAAAGAAAGACAACCTAGTAGCGGACTTGATTCTAAAACTTTTTAAGATCTATAAACTCATGAGTCCGCAAAATCTAATGCGCGTAATCGGAAACTCCTTAATCATATTAGTTAAAAAGATCAATTATAGGTAAGTACCTAGTTAGTGTTCCAAACAGAAGTCGGTAAAGAATTCAATTGCTAGCTAACTGTGTTTTTTTTGTATTATTTGATACGTGATCCCAATCTATATCCTTGACAAACAGGAAAATGTGCTGGTGGGAGCACCCAACCTTATGTGGTGTATTCCTCACGCCAATGTATTGGGGTTTTACGACAACCTATAAATCCGCTAAGCATATTTGTTACGCTTATGGGTGTGGCATACATACCTCAACAGATTTACTCGGAAAAGAAATTTATACATGGTGTGAATATTTACTTACCTATAATGGTAATGGTATGAGTATTGATTTGTAGATATTTCACGTTGACAGACAAGTTGCAATAGGATTGCAACGTGTCTGTCTCTATGTTTGTTTGTGTGTTTAACTCAAATACCGCTTGTCTTTTTCGATACGTCATTTACTTGTCCTCAGAAAATTTATAAACGAAAGTATTAATGTAATGTATCAGCAAGTAATGGCAGATAAGCAGTAAAGATTCCAGTGAAACAATTCAAAGAAGAACAGAAGTCACAGGCGAAGGCTAGGTTATGAATATTTAATTACAGAAGGTTAGCAGAGGTCAAAGCTGTTGCTTATACAAAACAATAACTGCCTTATTATGTTTTCAAAATAATTATTCTAAATTGAAAGGAAAGCAAATACCTATTTAGGAGCAAAAACAATAAAGTTCTAGCGGCACGTGTAAAGGTAACTTGATGACGTTATTGTGATCAGGACAGGACTGTACTTTCAATATCTTTATCAGATGAATTATTTCGAGCCTTGAATTGTAGACGTCGGCGTGATATATATAGCTCTTCTGTACAGGCGCAGGGGGGCAATTTTATACTTGCATTACAGACGATTTGCAGTCCGCCTGTCTAAACACTTCACAACAATCATTAGCCTAGTAAGGTCCACAGTTGGTAGTAGACTCAAAGTGCTCCGCCACCATACCTGATTCCGAGACTTTCTCTTCCATATGCTTACCGTTACCATTTTCAGATAATCTACGTCCCATACAGCGCATCTCGGTGTACTGTCTTCTCTACGCAACTATTCATCCCAACACATACAATTTCAGCTTTCTATTATATTGGCAACCTTAGTTCAGTAGTGCTATTCTCTAAAATACAAACTCGTGCGAGTCTCACTCAAATTACTCACTCACTTCGAAACCTAATCCACTTGACCTTGGTTTAGCTAGTTCTTGTTTTGTTAGTTCTTTCTTCACTTCACTTCGATAGTGCTCTAGTATGTTTATAGAATGCCAAACTAAAGTCAAGTGGAATAGGTTTCGAAGTGAGTGAAGTCACTTGAGTGAGACTCGGTCATGAGTTTGTATTTTAGATAATAACACTACTGATCTAAGATTTTTGACTGTGTACAGTGGGGGATTGAGTTAAAAGACTGTCGACGGAATATGTCAGTTATCTATCTAATAATGCCTGACATTCCCTCCTAACCCTTCGCGCCTCATTTCGCGTAGCCCTTTAACTAAGTCCCCCATTGTATGTATATTCTTTCGTCTCCTCGTCTTATTTTTAATAACATTATAGAGGCAATTAATGCTACCTAAAAGCGTAAATTAGTACGATATATCCCTAACCATAACTAAAAGTAACAGCAAAAACCTGCTAACCACAGCAAGGGCCACTAATCACGTTTGGCGAAATAAAGGGTCAACCCGCCACCTGGCACGCTATTTGTCAACGTCGCACTATCGCGATCTTGAATCAACGATGTCGGATTAGGTACTTATACGGCTCTCTATATGAGTAAAATAACGTTCTTTACTCATCGAATGATTTACTACAGTACCTAAGCAGAGAATCTAATAAATAAAATCGTAAACATCGCGTGTCTGTACATTGAAGATATTTACAAAAAAAAATTGAGGGGTCTAAGGATAAGTAATAGAACACATTTCAATCATTTTTGGAATTTTTGTCTGTTTGTTTGTTTGTTTGTTTGTTTGTTTGTGAGTTTGTGCACGCATCACTTAAAAACTACTGAACGGATTTTGATGGACTATTCACAAAAACATGGGGCTTAACTTAACATTTAATCTTTATTTCATCGCAATCGGCTAACTCAATCAAAAGTTATAGATATTTTTAGTTTTCAAATATATTAGTATAGGTAAGGTTAGTATGCAATATATTGCAGATAATAGTAATTCCGTACTATTCAGATTGCGATGAGTTTGGATTACATTTGGAGCTGCGAGTGGGAATTGGAGTGGGAGTGGGCGTGGGAAGGGAGCGGAAGCGGAAGCGTGAGCGGGAGTGGGAATGGGAATGGTAGCGGATTCTGTAGTTCACGCGAGCGGAGCCGCGGGCACAGCTAGTACTAAATATTATTACGTAAAGAAGTGATATGGCCTCCCCGCCAGTTCAACGTGCAAAATAGTATAATTTATATATTTTATTGATAATCATTTCTGCGTCCTTTATATGGCCGGGTATCCTGTTGTAGACGGCCGGACCCATGGCATGTATCAACCTCGACGACTTCGCCAGACAGTGTGAGACAGGCGCTAGCTTTCTTGCGTTTCGCAAGTTGTAGTTATGCCCGTCTTCCCTTCTGTTGAAGGCGTCGAGATTCTCCCATCCCGTGGTGGTCGCTCAGCTGAGAGCGCACCGGCGCGGCGCCACGCGCACCGCGCCCGTAAAAACGTACAGTAAAAAATAAAACACTGTAGAAGCACTTATGTTTTGACGTATAACATTATCCCTCTCTCGATAGTTTACAATTCTAATGCACCTGTTATAGTAGTAGGTGATAAATTTGTTCGCTTGTATAAAGTGTCGGGGGTGTGACCTAGGTCTGTACGTAAGTATATTTCTTTTATAAGTTTGTTCTGCTCTAGGGGATCAGAAATAATTGTGAAAAATTAGAGCCATTCCCAGTAGTCCTACTAAATAGTACCAGTTGTACCATAATTTTTCACAGTTACCAAATAAATTATAGGTAGGTACTAGCCCACCAAATCTTTTAGACGCATGACAGTTCTTGTCATACTTTGTAATAAGATTTATAGATGTCGTCTAGTAATAGTTATTATTCTATGAACAAGTAAAGGACATACATAAAGGATTTATAGACACGTCACAAGGAGGTACGCGTCGCCGGTAGCGGGGAGCGCGATGTAAGTCATGCGTCTGAAAGATTTAGTCAGTTATCTACCTACCTAGTTACAATTTTGGAGTAGGTATATTCATTTAAGGACTGTGTACATTTTAAACTAACCCAGATAGTTAGTACATATTTTAGGGTGTTAAAAGATCTACAGCTACCTTTGGTTACGAATAGATTGACGTATCTAATTACACCCAATTTACGGAGCTAATCCGAGCTTGCCTGAACCAAGTTTAATTTATTTTCAAACAACGATGGCCAGCAAGGGGCCTTCTATAAACTATGTTACCCGAGGAACGGGGACAGAGCTACGTTGGACTTACAACGAAGAGGGGTCTGTATCTGAGCTACATAGCTTAACACAGTGTTTGACACTTTATAAATACCTACCTACTCTCGGTATAGAACACAGTGAAAATACTTTCTACAAAATAGGAGACTTCTTTCTACTCCCTGGTTTCTAGTAAAAGCTACGGTGGACCTACATAGAGGGAAGGACCTACATATAAACCCAGTGGCAGTGATTTCCGTCGAATGGCTTGCTATTTAACAATAATATATTTAGATAGGCAACTATTTATTAAGTTTAGGAAATAAAACACTTAAAAAGCATTAAAAATTTGCCACTATTGGATTATGTAGTTTATGACAACTCCCCGAAGTGAATGGTGGGTTCAACCGCGTCGGAAGGTAAACTTAAATTGCTTGCAACGTTGTAGTTAGAATGAAAAGATACATTTTGAAAAGAAAATCAGCGTGTTTGCATGAAATGGATGGAATTTTTGCTTCATTAAAAGTATTGTTACTCCATCACTACTGAATAAGATAATGCTTTAAAGTGTTTACATGATTCTATATAAGTATTTTAATACACAAATTATAACTCATGATTATGTTCTTCATAATTTATATTATGAGTCATCATAAGCTATGAAAGGATATTTAAATACAATGCACTAATGAGGGTATTTAATCAAAATATACATCTAGTCGTTAAAACCTACCTACCTGAAAATGTGACTACTCAACAAATAGCCAGTTAAACCATAAATGAAGTGAAAATTGCTTTAAAATATCGTAAATCAAAAACGGCTACGAAGTGTTTTATTTCGGTCGCTAATGGACTCCCAGGAGAAGCTTTTACCAGCGTGTGTTTATTTATATAGCATGTAGCAAATTCAATGATAAAGTCAGTATCCAAAAGTGGACCATATTTTCTTTCTGCGCATTTTAATACTTGACAAAAGAAATCATGAATCATATGTTTTAGCTCTCGATGAACAGTTTGTATAGGAAAGAAATTCTTTCAGAGAAACTTTAAGTTAATTCCTACAACTCAGACATTGTTGCTAATTTGTACCGATTACGAATATCTACTTGAAATAGAAATAAGATACTTTGTATTCATAGTAAAGATCCGTCAAAATTAAAACCCCTAAAGCGAAGCTTTTTTGTCCGTCTGTCTCTCTTACTGTCTGGCGAGTAACTGGAATACAACGGGACTGATTGAGTTGACATTTGGAATACAGTGTAAGATGGGAAATTTATAGAAATTACAGTTTTTTTTATCCTATAGGAAATCTAAAAACCTTAATTAACTGGCACATTGTATACGGCGTACACTTTATTGACTTTCTTATTTATACTTCTGGAGTTTCTACACCCTGCTGTATAAGAACGTGTAAAATGGCGCTATTTCCGATACACGAGACTGTGGTGGACACTTTTATTTCTCTTTGTTCGTTCTTGCGCACACACCTGCAGCCGAGTTGGACTAACTAGCGTGTTTATTAACTCGGCCGAATCTCACGTTCTACGAATTGTGGGTATAGTATAGCTTCTGTGGACTTATTCTGGAACTCATTGGCAGATATATAGTTTTTAATAAAGTTGCTTTTATTAAAGTTTGGTCACTTCGAACATCTGCACGATGCTGCACCAATATTACTTACCTACATTATAGACATTGTAATGATTAAGTGCGAGGGGCTAGCCTGGTCGTAAGCGTGCCGACATCCCGGAGCTGGGTGAACTCCGGGCACTTTAGCCTTACCGAGTCATGCGGGGCTCTGATGAGGTGGACAATTATTTCCCTAGCTAATCCTGGTACCTCAACAAGGCGGCGGTGCTGTTCACAACTCACATCACGTCAAGGGGTGTATCACGGGGCGAATAGCGGGCGAAGGAAAGCTGCTTTGCGACATAAGATTACGCGATACATCGTCTCTGCCTACCATTCTGTAACAAAGGCGTGAGCATTATGTATGTAATGATTAAGGACGCCGGACGCTGCGAGAACGGACCGACGATCATTACGAGTCCCATCAATGTCCCAGTAGTAGGTAATATAGGTATTTAACTGCCATTAACTACTATGAATAAATGATACTTACATCATGATATTATACAATCTGTTATGTATAGTAAAGCCAATTAATCCGATTTGTAGATCCAAAATTAATTTCTGAGTAGTAAATAAATTGATACAAATATCAAACCATTCATTTATCGTATCATTTTATCAAATATTTCCCTAGTCGTAAAAAGTATTACGATTTTCAGTTCAAAGTAAACTATAGTGTTAATCAGATTGTGTTTATAGTACATAAGTTAAGTAGTATTATTCAGATTGTGTTAAAGTTAAGTTTAAGCATAGGTACATGAGCTAAGTCGTGTCGTACCTATTATCTATTTTTAACATTTTGGCTGGGATGTATTAGGATATAGGTACTTAGATTAATTACCTACTAGTGTTATGTGTTTATATGGTTGTTGTACTACTACAAAGTTAAATTAAAATTTATTGTACATCTGTTCACATTTTTGGATGAAACGCTGGCTACCCATAGAACAGGGAATCCTAGGATGGGAGCCAGGCTACTTACTGCTTGTAATAATATAGATATCTACATAGTATAAGGATGCAATATATAGTAGTATATATAGTATAAGGACGCAAAAGTTTGGAACTCGTCGCCTGTTTCGATCAGACATCAGACAAAGTCGAATTTCAGTAGGATTTAGTACGTACTCATAACGTACTATTTTTTTAACTCAAATTTCAGATTTTGTACTTATACAGAAATATTTCTGCACTCAGAAGTTCGCCTGTTGTTGCACGATTGCAACAACTAATTGCACGATTGCAAGAATACCCGGGACCCCAGAGCTGGCGGCTACTTTGCCCAGCGCGTAAGCCTCGCAATCCAGCGAGGCAATGCCGCCAGTCTCCTGGGTACTCTGATAGCAGGGGACGAACTGGGGTCAGTTTTTTATTTGTAGTGTATAATACTTAGGTTTTGTTTTATATTTTTTTGTTTGTTTGTAATGTTAAGTTTATATTACCATATTATATTAAGTTGACACGTGAATTGAATTGCTGAAATTACAGGCAGTTTCACAATCAAAACACTCCTAAACTAAGGCTTTATTTAGTTTGCATACTGGAAACCGAAATGGACATGAAACGAAATTAATTTACAATTCCTCCGGGCTATTTCCGTACACAATTTTCACGAGTCTTGAATTCAAAGGGATCTTAATTACTAATTAAAAGTCTTAATGTAGAAAATACATTTATGAAGACATTTTGTACTTACAGTACTTTAAATATTTACAATTATTTTTATAGCTATTAAAATACTCACTTAACTGTTTTATGCATTTGTCGATTTTTAACAGAATAATAACAAATCTTTGACATAGGTAGTAATTTTAAATATTATTAATATACAATAAATAAATAAGTTTTCAGCATAAACCTTAACGACAAATAAATCCTTGAACTCTTGCTTTTTAGTAAAATCACCTCAGAACAATGTTATTCATTTTTCTGAGAAAAGTATATACAATTTTCTTTTTAGTTTTTGAATAGAAAGTCGAATTTTAAAATTTTCTTCAAAAAGCTGCGTTATATGGGTATTCATAGAGTCGGGTTTGTCTTTCGGTATGGTATATGCTCACTTTATTGATCCTGAATGTCTAAAACCTTACAATGCTACGTTTACTATTACTACACTGTTTATTTTCAAAATTAAGTAACTTTACATCTCAAAAAGTACGTCATTAATAAATACAAATAAATATTTACATTGTGATGGAAAAGTTAATATTAAATAGAGTTTATTAACATTAAAAATTCTACATAAATTACAAAAATAAACGTACGTATGATCAAATACTTCAATAACATGGATAATGTAACTGCTTTTGTTTTCTGATTGGTTGATTGTGTTTACGTATGAGCAGTTTTATACTTACCTACCTAATTTTACAGATGGTATATAATGGTCATGTTGTCATATGCTTTTATAACTCATCAAAGATTTATAGATCGCAACGGGATTAAATGTTAGATCAGGCTTTGTTTCGATTCGAAATGTTAAGCAGCCTGATATTAGAATAACATGAGCATATTTACTGGTATTCGTTTTTGGGATCTGTTTTTAAAACCATTTTGTTGTATGGCCGTAAATCTTGGAGTACGATGCTAGATAATAAATATTTCTTCAATTTGTCGAATGTGGCCAAAAAAGTTAGCAATCAACTGGTACCACTATCTGCATACAGCCTCTAGCCAACGGCACATTTACAACATGTTCTCCGATAGGAACTTCTCAAGTGCGTGGTAGAGATGTGGCCGAACTCCCACCAAACCATGGTCCTCGTCAGTATAACTCTGAAAAAGAATTTTCTTATTGACTACCTTTCTGTATATAGTTACAAGTTCTACCCCGAAGTATACAAGCTATGTACTTATGTCTAAAAGTGTTATGATTATGAACCAAAAGGTATCCTTTATTAGGTCTTTTACCAGTAATGAATTGTGTTTAGTACGATTAGGGTTGTGGGGGGATTGTTGCAAGAAACTTGAGTTATATGTGAAACCAAATTGAGGGGGATGACTCCCACATTTCATAGAAGTGCCTCAATCTTCCCCTTCCTATAGCGGTCACCTACGATGCACAACTGAAAAGACGACGAAAAATGGAGCAATAGTCTAACCATCTGTGTGAAGTACACGTCACTCCTCTGCAGCAGCCTGGAGAGCGCCATGGCGTGCTGGTAGTGGACATTGTCGTCAGCAGTGCCGTGGATGAGGAAGTAACGCTTATCGCGGTATGCATCCGCCTGAAAAGTGAAAATTTCACTATTGACTATAATGCTGTCACATAAAATTCAGATTGTTGTGACAAAATCATTGTTTGTTAACTACCTTTCTGATTCAATCGTTTTATGCTACCTTTTCCGTTTGTTGGTCCAACTAGCACCATAATCTATTCCACTCAGCGTCTACCGGTACCTTACTTTTAGGGATTGCAAATTGATTGAACCCCGGATCCATAGTTTGGATCCAATCAGACTTGAATCAGATCCGGATTGCAATCTCTAGTTATTTTAGAACTTTCCCAAAGATGGTGTTCTGCGATAGATCTTGCTTATTCTTTCGACAATGGCCATAGGTACAACAAAGGAGAATGAACTTACCACTTCATTTGTGAGGAGTGATGAATGTGCGTATGCTTCAGCGTTATTATCGGGGATGTCCATGTAACGCTCAGTGTAGATAGTGTCTGAAATCAGAAGTAGGTAATTATTTAAGAAACAATAATTTAAACTCTCTCTCGCCAAGGGAACTATAAGAAAATATCTATAAGCTTAAAATATCTTTTTAGGTAGGTACAGTCTTGAATTCACTAATATGCGAGTATTACGAGTTTTGGTCTTTGTGATATTAAATACCTGCTAAAACCTTTGTGTGAAAAATAAACGTAATCTACTATGCAGTAGCTTAGGTCTCTGGAAGAGCCAAAACGTTTCTTATCGTATAAGTTGCGTGAACGTCAGTGGTCAATAGCCATTAAAAGGCAGTTGACAGCAATGTGTCAAATGCCTTTTAATGGCTTGGTCATTGGACTCGAGCGCCAGAGATCGTGGGTTCGATTCCCACTGGAGACAGACAACTTTGCACAACTTGTACAATTTGGCCGTTGTACACTAAATTCATCCTTATATGTAAGATTTGTTTTTATTAAAAATGTATAAGTTTTGGTGCACAATAAAGAATATTTGAATTGAATTGGTCCAGGTCTGGATGTTATATTTGTAAATTGTCCTATCCTTGTTTCATTCCCATAGCACAGAAGAAAATCCTAGTTTGGGATTAGACAAGTGTATTGTATATGTATATCATATTTATTATTAATATTGTGTTGTTTTTATATAATACAAACCGTAGAGGCGCCAATCCACAACAGGTGCCACAGCGGCGGCACAGCGGAATACAGGACCGCCTCGAGCCAGCGCCAGAGACGCCGCGTAGCCTCCGTACGACCAGCCCCAGATGCAGGTGCGGTTGCCGTCAACCCAGGGAAGGTTCTCTTGTAGAAATCTGTAGAAACAATAATATCTTTCGTTGCTTTGTTTTTTTTATTATAAATGTTTGACCTCTTGAAATCACTTATTCTCCCTTCAATAGTTTCTACCCTCGGCGGCCTGTGGCGTGAAGCGCAACATATACCTCAACTTCGCCTCCACGCAACTCAACATTAAGCATAAAAAATTTTAAAAATATATATTTTTGGGCTCTACTGCTCTTCAGTAATATCTGGAGACAGAATTTTTTTTATACTTTAATGTACAAAAGCGCCTTTTTACTGTTTTATAATGTTAAAGTATATACCCGAGGAATTAATAAAAATTCCGTCTCAGCCTACATCATTGGGAAACTATAAACTGTAGTTGATAATTCGAAAACCACTGGATCTATTGAACTGCATTTTGGATAATATGAATCACTTAACAAAAATAGCACTTGTTCATTAGGTATTACAATTATTCTATTACCTGCTCTACTATAAGCCATAATTTTTTTTTAAATCCAGATATGCCGTTTTTGCAATAAGTAATGCATAATTAATGACCACCTCGTTGACCTACTAGGCTTGGCTGGCTTGGTCGTTAGACAACTTTGTACAATATTGTACAAGTTGGTCCCGGTCTGGATATTATATTGTAAATTATTCTGTCCTTGTTCAAAAAGAGAAAATTTGGGAAGAGATGAACGTATGAATATAAAATAAAAATGGGATTAACAATCTATAGCAAAATTATGTAAATTCCATTTTTTTTTCATTTCAGAGGAAGGTATTCCACAAAAAAAATTTTCAAAAAGTAAGGGACGGAACTTGCACATTGATATACATATAACGTATACACTTTGCCGACTTTTATACCTGGTGACAGTAATCTGGTCTTCGATCTCAACGGTGCCCAGTTGGCGGTTCAGAGCGAACGTGTTGGCTACTCCTCGTAATCCGGAGCCGCGGCCGTCGATGTGAGCCACCGCTATGTTCCATCGGTCTACAAGCGAAGTGCCCCAGTCGATGTTCCATTGCTTCGTCACCAAGGACGAATCGGGGCCTCCGTAGCTGTGAAAACGCAATGAAAACTTCTTTACTTTTTACAAAGTTATCTCTCAAAATAGATTAATTCGTGTGTGTCTTTACGAGAGAGTCGATGGCGAAATAAGGTCTACCACATCGAGTGCATCCCCGACCTCCATCCCTGGTCATACATACCAAGTACCGATGGGTTTATTCGGAACACGTATATATTTACTGGAAGCGTAGGGAGGACATTATAAGGAAATCCTCACATCTAAGGTAAACAGTGTGTGTAACCAAATCACAAATGTAGCCGTGTGGTTTCCGGTAGAGTAGAATAGGACCACTCCAACTCTTCCCGTGGATGTCGTACAAGGCGACTAAGGGAATACATTATAAAACATCAATCAGGCCTCCCCAACCCGTCTGGCCAGCACGGGGAGTGTAGGCCAAATCCTCCGTCTGTCTCCGGCAGATGAGAGAGGGTTGTGCTCCTGCAGTGGAGACAAAATAACCTCATGATGAATCAAATCACGAGGCGGATATTACACCACGGCCGTAGAAGGTACCCCATCTTCTCTAAACATGGTCCCTGTCATACCTGCTATACCTGTCCTTCGGGATAAAGCTGTTGTTACTTACACATAGACCAAGAGCGGCACATTAGTGCGTTGTTCGTAGTCAGAAGGCACTTGGATATGCACGTCTGCTTCTGGGAGGCCAGCCGCCACTGGAACCGACATGCGGATTATCGACGGCACTGATCGCGTCGCGACCAACTCAGCAGTCTCTCTGTTCTCGTCCCACAGCCTGACTAGATTTGCGCTCTGAAATTTATAAGGTTTCTATTACATAATGAATGGACTGGCCTAACGTTGTCTATCAGGAAGCTTCTTGAAAGAATCTTTGCAAGTCTAATTCAGCAGCAGATGACATGAAATAGACCGGGAGTTGGGACATCAACATTATAGCTGCAGCATAGCAGTAAACGTGTTAACGTGAAGCGAACGGGGATCTCTTTCCCAATCTTCCCGTGTGTCGTCTAGGCGACTAAGGGATTGCACCAGGGACGCTCAGTAGCGTTTTCCTGTGTGTATTAAGATCATTACTGCGATCACCAATTCACCTGCTAAGCATGGTGATTATAGCCAATCTCCCAATGGACAGCCCACCAAAATTGGCACTCTATTGGGGAGGCTTTATGTTCAGCAGTGGATGTATTTCGGCTGATGATGATGAACGGGGATCGGTTATTCTGGTATAAGCTAACAAATGTGGTTCTGACAACCGAATAGTACCTCATCGTCATGTCAGGCCCTAGAAGTCCACTGCTGGACATAGGCCTTTCCCAATGAACGCCACCACACCCCGTCCTCCACCCTCCGCAAACAGCCGCTACCGACCACCTTTTTCAGGTTGTCGGTCCACCTGGCAGCGCGGAGCGTTGCACCCTGCGGGTGCCGATCCCCGGTCTCCACTCCAGAACTCGTCTACCCCAACGGCTGTCAGTTCTACGGCATATGTGGCCCGCCCACTGCCACATCAGCTTGCTAATCCTTTTGGCTATGTCGGTGACTTTCGTTCTTCGTCGTAACGAAAGTCATTACGAATTATATCCTTCATAGAAACCCCTAGAGGGCTATCCTCTCAGTCAGTGTTCACGTTTCTGCACCGTAAGTGATGACAGGCAGGACGCACTGATTAAAGACTTTTGTCTTTAAACGTGAACCCTTGACGCATTTTGCCAAATGCTCAGCCCAACTACATTCTTCTGTCAGCGTCTATATCGAAATTATTCCTGCCACCCAACTGTATTAGGTGTCTGTCTTAGGTAGACGTACTCCTCAATAACTTCTATATTGACATTATCGACGATCACCGGTCTCAGGTGGACGTGAGAGTTGGACATGACTTTCGTCTTGAGAATAGTACTTAGCAATGAATTATTGAATAACGGAAGGTATACTCGTATAACCGCCTAGTGTGGTAAAAGGACGCACAATTCCGCATTCGTAATTGACCTTTGTTCGTGGAGTGGAGGGGAGCGCGCTGCCGCCTCTTTAGGTTTTTTAGGTCTTCCTTTGCTGCGCTTATCAATATACGCTCTCCATGTCTGAAGTTTGCAGCCCGAATTTCTAATCTCCGTGAATATCGCGACAGATAAATATGATATGATGACTATATTATGACCTATCTACTGCCACAAATCAATAGCTTACTAATGTTAATGTAATAAGTGCCACTCACTGAATCATAGATGAACATTTGTGGTATGCTAGGACCGGCGCAGTTGACAGTGATCCTGCTTCCTCCAACGCTGACGACCCCATCGTTGTACAGACATTCGCCGCCGTCAGCTCTCTGTATATTGCAGGTAAAGCAAGACACATCGTGTTCGGAGTTCACCGTGTAGATGTGCTGCTCAGCGGAGTCATCGACGCTGGTCGCTTTGTACCATCTGAAAACAAAAAATTGAAACTTCATAGTAAATAAAATACGACCGCGAGTGGAACTGAACACTATGAGAACGGCGAAATACCGAAAAAAGAACGAAGAATAAAAAAATCTACGTATTGAGATCTGGGGCGCAAACCTATGCAGTCTTATGCACGTATACATATAGTCTGTTGTCTTAACTTTACGTGCAGGGTGTCACGCCCAAAACGAATCTAAAAATAGATAAGGTCAAGCCCTATCAAAATATGAAATTTCATGCTCAGTGAAACCCGTTTTCGAGATATGGTAATGGTTTTTTTAAGTAACCTTATCAAAAAAATTTTATGTATTCCATAGTAAAGTTATTTAGTAATATTTGGCACAGAAAAAAAAATACCTACGTTTGTGGCTGTCGACACCCAAAAATCTGGCTAAATGAAAATACACACTTTACAAAATCCCAGTAACATATCTAAAAATATGAAATTTCACATTCTGCTAGGGCTTGACCCCATCTACTCCCAGTTTTCGTTTTGGACGATTATTTACAGGACACCTGTATAAACATTGTGAAAAACTTACATTATGTCATCAGAGGTCCACTGTAGGATTTCGAGGACAGTGTTCGCGGTGTTGGTGCGGCTCTGAAGGGTCCACTCTGCGTTAACCACGGTTGTTTCAGATACCTGCACTATTTGCTTAAATAGGCCACCACCACCTTCACCTACAGACTGAAAACAACAGATGAACATTCGTTTGAAAGAAAAAATAAACATTTATATAATAATAAAAAATATATTATAAGTTTGCCGTGTGGTTTCCGGTAGAATAGGACCACTTCAACTCTTCCCGTGGATGTCGTACAAGGCGACTAAGGGAATAATACATTATAAAACATCAATCAGGCCTCCCAACCGTCTGGCCAGCGCGGGGAGTGTAGGCCAAATCCGCCGTCTGTCTCCGGCAGATGAGAGAGGGTTGTGCTCCTGCAGTGGAGACAAAAATAACCTGATGATGATGAATAATTATAAGTAATAATTTATTTAATTATAATTTCAATTTTATTATACAATTAAAATAAGAAGTAAAAATAATGAATTAAAATTAAAATATAATTATTTATAGACAAAGAGGGTGGCTGGCGGATCTTTATATGAAGAAGTGCGGCTGAACAATGACCGCTATGCGTGGAGGCGCATTTTATACGGTCGCGATCCTCGGCAGTGAGGGAACGACAGAGAAGAAGATAGACAAAAAAATTACAAAATCGAAACTTAATTATTTCTCAAAAGGATTCCACTAAGCATGATACTGTAGGAATTTAAACTAAACTAAAATATACTACAGTGACGACCGCGCAGCGTAAGTCACCCTTATTCTTTTTTAAATAAATATTAAGTATTTAATTATATACTAGGATTTGACAAGTGTGTTAAAGGAATCAAACAAGAATAGGACAATTCAACTCCAGACCGGTCTGTCCCCAGTAGGAATCGAACCCATGACCTCGGGCGCTTAAGTCCAATGATCAAACCACTAGGCTAACTGGAGGTCTTTGGTGTGTAGCTTTTAGTTCGACGGAGATTATCCGAAATTATAGGGTAGATATTTATATACGTTTAGGAGTACAAATACTTACTTGTGGTAAAATTGTAATGAAAGAAGTTCCAGCTTCGTTAAACATAAGAGGAATGTTGTCAATCCAACCATTGGGTTCACTGTATTGGTAGATCTGGAACGAAGAGACAAATAGTTGTATTATTTACCTTGTTGACATTATTACTGTTGGTAAATGCTGCATATTTATATATAGGTCACAGTCACCGTTTACCATCAGGCGTGCTGTCTGTCCGTTTGCCACTTCAGACTATGCAAAATATTCTTTATTGCACTTAACATTAAAAAAACGGTCAAGTGCGAGTCGGACTCGCGTACCGAGGGTTCCTACTTGAAAGGAAACGGATAAAAAGTTATTTAAGTAATTAAATTCATCGACCGTCCTGCCTACTGTTATTTCACGTACAAGTTATTCTTGTTCTTGTAACGTCGTCACTTAAAAATTATAATGAAAAATTTTTTCTAGTCAAGTTTATCAACCAAAGTTAAAAGGTTATTTTAATGCACAACATTTTACTCTGAAACACCTAATTTCCTGTAAACTAAAAACATCCTCTAAAATCCTTAATTATTTGATGGCTTCCTTTGTTAGAATTTTTTCTTCCCCATTTCCCAATTTCGAGAAAGTCATGGAAGTGAGGCTTTCGTTTTGAGTTACGGTGCAGAAAAGAAAAAAATGCATGTATAAACATAATTTGAAAATCTCTAAGGACATCCTAGACATATTTTTTCAAGGTAAGACACTCTACAGGATTCACACCTACAAAGAGTGAAATATTTTCCTTAATCTTTTTGGAGCAGTCAGTAATAAATAAGCCAGTAAGTATAAGAAATGTGTTACTAACCTGAACACAAATTGGTTGTCCATGTGTGCACAGCTCGACTATGAGGTGGTTCTGGACTCGGTTGGTCCACATCAGAGCGATCACTTCATTGTTAACGAAGCGAACGTTCCTCAGGATTGGTCTGAAATTTAAAATGAATAGCTATTAATCTTTACTGTGGCAGCAGGCACATTTTCTACTGGCTACGATTGATAGAAACATTTTATTGCAAAAAATAAATATGTAGACTGAAAAAAAAATTATCTACCGGTTGCTATATAAATGAATAATTATTTGTCTATTTTTATTTTCAGAATAATATTTGAAAGTCTTGTGCCTTTGACACTAAAATCGAGATATTATAAAGATGTTTCTGAGTAAAATTATGATACAAATATTATCCGTAGACAGTAAGTAAATTCTGTGAGTCCTATGAGAGTGGCATTTCCTTTAATGGAAATAACCCTCCTTAAATTAATAAATGATAAAAAATAAGGTGTTTAAAGCCACTCTCACACATGGGCGGTGGCAGTGGCGGCCAATTGTGATATATGATTTCGTATCGAGAACCCCACAATAACGCTAGCAAGGCGCCACCAGCATCACATTATAGTATGGGGCCTAGGACACGCAGTCGCCACCGTGCCAGTGCAGTGTGGCTTTACGCAACACCATTGATCTTTTCATAACTCTATTGATATTGGTTGCAGATGAGTTTATATGATGAGTATTTCTGTTCAACCCTGATATACTCACTGGTCTAGTACGGTGGGCATGTTGTATACATTGCTAGAGTCGGTCACCAGATCGCGTAGGGTCACCGACACCGAGGGATTTGTAGTACCAGGCTGGAAAATAATAAAACATTAAGTTAATCTTGAATCCAGATACAGAATTGTGAATAGCCTATAGGATAAGGTCGAAGGACGTTTTAGTCCCAGTCACCACTAACACTACCTAAGTGATACACCAAATGAAAAGGTGGAATTAGGTTATTAAGTTATATGGGCATTTTAGTACCCATATACCTCATAGTAATCAATTACAATAAGTGATGTGTTTTGCTTTCGGTATCGTTGGATACTAGAAGGCCGAATAACGTCGAAAATACAGCTAATTGAGATTAGACGCCATAGTAACTATTATTTTTACTTAATAAGACCTTTTCATTGTCTTATCATGTTATCACTTACTGTTATTGGTTGATATTAGTAGGTAGGTACTAGATTCAATACAAAAACGTCTACCATCCTTTCAACCCCTTTAGGGCTGGGATTTTAAAAAAATCTCTCTTAGTGGTTGTTTATATCACTTGAGGAACCTCAATGCTATATTTTAAGTTTCTAAAGCAGATTGTACTGTGCCACAATTTGAAATTCTATTATGTCTCGAATCTACGTAGTCAGAAGTTTTAAATAAATAAGTAAAATAAATATTGGTTACTAATATCACATTATATTTATAGTAAAATCAATATTGGTACACAGTATAACATTCCAATATAGACAATCGATAATCAATTCCACTCGGCTGCCGGCTATCACGTTCAAACAGTCTGGAATTGGAGAACACACCGACGGCCCTGACATCATTGCGGTGGACCACGAAATAAGCGAGAAACTCTGGGGTCTAAGGAGGTACGTCACAGTACGAATTTCTCACAAAACTTAATGCACATTGCTAGCGTATTGATAGACAAGGATATTGTTATGTTTTGAATATTTCGTAGCCTTGGTAGAAGACAGCCGTATCTTTCATAAACTAAATATGTGGAAGGTACGACTATCTATCTTCTACCAAAACGGTACGATAACAACTTTATTTGATTGTTTTCATGACTTGCAACCCCTTTCGGAGTAATGAAATGCAAAGTAGTTTCGAGCAAAATGGGTGACGGAACGGAATACACGTATATCTTTAAGTAAACCTGTGTTATGTTACGAGAAAAGTCAAAATACAGAAATCCTGACATTAATAAGATACCAAAGTTAGTTTCTACTGGAATCTAATTTAATACAATATAAGTACACACACGAGGTATATTAACGGAACGACTTTTTTCATACATTTAGGGTACCTAATATTGAACCCTTAGATCTCCGCTGGCAATTGATTTGGGTGAGATCTGATGATAGCTGTTCAGAGTATGGACAGGAATAATGCAAGGTGATTCTATAGTCTCTACTGGTCTTTACTAACAATTGAAATTATTAGCATTTTGATTGCAAACATAAAAATTATAAAGCGGAATAAAAAGAAAAAGTGACCATCTCCATAAGAGACTGGTGGAGGTGGACTTATCTCTATAAGAGATCTCTTACAGCCAACCTTTACTGTTGTAGACGACATGATGAGAAAACAATAACACAGACTCGTCGTTCTACTTTGAAGTCAGCCTATCGTTTACTACAGGTCTGGTGTTATCTGTGAATTCTCCTATTCTTTTCTTTTTCCGGTAGTATTTAAAATAATACATACATAGATAAGATATTTGGGATTAGGCAAGTATATGTTAATATGTATATTATGATCTATGAAAATAAACTTAGTGGCCATACCGTTAGCGCCCTACAATGGGCACAGTGCCAGACCAGTTCTCTGTGCACTTTCACTGGTTCGTGTTAAAACATATGTAACTTTGTATTAAGGACATATCGTTGGTACTTAAAGCATGCGGGGAACAAGCAATTATGAACTAAGTTATTTGAATTTAATTGATCGACCTTAGAATTTTTATAACAACACGAAAACTGAGAGGAAATGAAAAGGCTGTATTATTAATACCTCAGGTAAAATCCATGGATGAAATAAAGCGAAACTGTAAGTATGGCAATCACAGGAAATTTGAATGGAGCTTTTGAAACCAGTAAATATTTTACTCGTTTACGGATTTGTGATATAATTTACATTTGTAACATATTACTTTTTAGCTCGAGTTTCGCCGCGATTAGTTATATTTATGTGTTTTTAATATCTAGTAGGTAAGTAGGTACCTATCGCACCGTATCAGCTGCTAACGTTATTTGCCGACGAAAGATAATATAAAACTCTAAGTAGTAAAAGGAAAGATAATCTCCGAGTATTTATTCCTTCTTAACTAAAATTGTAGCACAAATAACGCAATTACGAAGTAACAACTGAGTTTATATCTAACAAGTTAGACATACTAGATAAAAACTTACTAGATTAATCGCATAAAGTTATATGTAAAATTATTTCCTTTCGTATTTTAATAAACAAAAATCTTCATCAGTTTGTCACCTCATCAAAGTAACACGTTCGGTCGAATAGTGACGTCTTGCAGTCTCAATTACATTGTCTGGATAGTGCTTGGTCGATCATTCCATATAGTTTCAAATTGAAGTTTTATATAATTCGGCCGTTTTCTGCGCTAAGCCATTACCAGATATATATGTAGTAAGTAAAGAAACGGTCGTGTTTAAAAATAGAGAGAGAGAGACAGAGAGAGATTTTAATAGCATTTTAATTACAATAGCGCCATTGTCTACCGGATGTGTAACGTAAGTACATAAGAATAACTTGTGGATTTCAGAGCGATCGAATTGGCTATCGAAAACTAGCATAGGTATATACCCCTTCTCAAAAAGTTCCTGCTTACCTTTGGATACCGTATCTCATGATGCTGCGTGTACTGATAAGCCACGGAGCCGGGTACGCCGTAATGGGGGACCTTCATAATCCTGACATTAGTATCGTCGAACGATGCATAAGCTAATTTGGTGCCGTCCGCGGAGAACCACAGAGCGTTGTTGGAGCCGAAAACTTCCTCTGTAAAATAATATATGTATCGAAATGAATTATTAGAAGATATCCTAAATACGTAAAATCATCGATGTTCACAAGGCATTTATATTCAGCAGTAGACGGTGTGACGCAAGCTGAGTGAACTTGCTAGCACTGACTGGTTGCCAGGGTTGTGTGTCCGTTTTCCACATCAAAACATGAAAAGCAACTACTATATCCCTAATACACTAACCTTCGTAAACCCAATCTGGGATCCCATGGTAAATAATGTTGGCCACCCCAGTCGTAGTGATCTGTTCAGGTTCGCTGGTCACACTGCTCTGGTAGAAGATGTTGTTCATGTAGACAAACGCCATGGATGTTCCAGAAGGTCCCCACACCAAGTTCTGGAGGTAAGCGTCACTGGCGTTGACGTCTGGCGGGGTGATGTCTGTCGCAGCGCCCGTAAGGATGTCCACGCAACTATAACGAGCGAGGAAACTGTACCTGTAGACCTGAAAAAATATTAGTATTTTCCAACTTATACTCTTCATTGGGAGTAGCAAGTAGGCCGCGGAATTTCATAGCAAAACAAACAATTGAATTGTCATAGAAACGGGTCAGTCGTTTATAAATAATTAGTTTGAGTTATCGTTTTTTTATACAGCAACAGTTAAAACGATTATCAAGTCACGTGGTTTTATAGACTAGTAGCATAGTGGAAAGAATTTACATTAGTCCGGACACGGTTGATGTCGCTGGAAATGTCAAAAATTAGTGTCAGATTATATCTCCATAGTTACAAAATTTTATCAAAATCGTTTCAGCGGTTCATCTATGACAACTTAACAGACAGACATCCAGAGTTACTTTCGAAATTATAATATTAGTACCTAGTATCTGCCAATCATCAAACTTCTTACGTATGCAGCGGCAGGCAAAGGTAAAATAGGTTCATGTATTATGCCTAAATAAGAATAAATACTTGTAGAACTGAAGCCTTCACGGTTTAGGTTAAAGGTCAGGTCATTTATTAATAGCTTCAGCTGAATACATTTAGATGAGAGGGAGTACAGTAAGAATGACGCTTTAAATAAGCAGTGCTGGACATTAGATATACTCACCGGTGCAACATTATAAGCTAGGACCACTTGAGCTCTGTCTGGGGACAGTTGCAACACCCTCGCTGATTGTTGCAGGATCTAGAACAATATTAAGAATTTAACAAAAGGTTAATCGTGGCCATATACCCACGGTGCTGTGAAAACTGTGCGCCAACGAAGATTTCCAACTCTTCCCGTGGATGTCGTGCAAGACGACTAAGGGAATACATTATAAAACATCAATCAGGCCTCCCCAACCCTCTATCTCCGGCAGATAAGAGAGGGTTGTGCTCCAGCAGTGGAGACAAAAATAACCTGATGATGATGATGATGAACAAAGATTTCGTTCTAAGCAAGATTATTCAAATTTCCCACCATATTGTTAAACGATTTTCTTTTTATAATAATCCTTAGTACTTATATTTCCTGTCTTTTGGCGACAATTTGGTCCAGACGCAAGGTTAGCTCAACTCCCATACAATTTTGGGCATTGTACTTGGATAGAAATGATACAGGTTCGTCCGAGGCCGACTGTACTGTACTGACACACCTTCGACATCATTCCATACATCCAAATTTAATCACCTACTACAATTGCACCAACCTGTTCGTACACGTCTATGTGTTAGTGTAAACTGTCGAGAGAGGGACAACGTTATACGTGAATACATAAGTGCTTCTTTTTCGTACTACGCGCCGTGCTTTATTTTGCGGGCGACGTTAAACTAGCGGGGGAGGTGAGTGCGCTTGGTGAGTGAGCTTCTTTATGTAGTAATATTTAGTATTCTCTAGTACTGGACTGTATTCCCAAAAAAGCATTCCCACTACCTTGGTTCCTTTACTTAAACGAGCCGTACAGCAACGAATGCTGGAAGAATCAGATAAAAAGGTACGTTCAGGGAACAGAAACCCTATCATGATAGAGCGGTTATAGCCACTTGTTTATTTCAGTTTCGAGCGTACCGATTTTCGGACACAGCGGCCCCCTCCCGCGTACCATGTATGCCTCACCATCACGTTTCTAGTGAGGAGATACAGTTATGCAGTTAGAAATCACGCAATGTGGGCACTATTGGTCGATGTTTACCTGACCTTGACTCGACGCGAAATGAGTTGGTAGACGTTTGATAGTTTATGCAATATGTTGAAAATTGTTGATACGCGTTTCGCGCCTACTTCACCATTCTATCTTGATAGGACTTCTATGACTCAGGCGGACCTGGATCCTGCTTGACTACTAAAATATAAAAGATAGTGGGCCCGATTCTGAAGGCACACATTTAAAATTTGACAGCGCTAAAATTGGTTTCGTCTTTATCTTCATAATACTGTGTGACAAGGATAGCAACAGTTTTAGTGCTGTCAAATTTTAACGTTGTGCCTTCAGAATCGAGCCCAGTATCTTATACAAGTATAGGGTGGGTAATAAATATAGCATAATTATATTACCGTAGAGGTGTTTGTAACGAGTGCCGTAGCGCTGTCTGCGTCGACGTCATACAGCACCAAGTCTCCATTCGCGTTCCGGAATAATACCTCGTTTCCTGCAATTAAACATTTTAATGAAAGTTTTATCTCTAAGAATATTTTTACTTGGAATGTCTAACAATATTCGTAATCTTGGTTTGAGAAATGTTTTTTTTCTGTTTAGGATAGTTTTTATCCCGAAAAACATCCAATTCCTATGGGAAATACATAATAATTTGTGATGTTAAGTTGTCCACGCGGACGAAGTCGCGGGCAACAGCTAGTATAATACTAATCATACATATGTATTTTGATTATCAGCCTGTGACGGTACACAGCTGGGCACAGACCTTGCCCAATGTATGAAAGGTGCACGACGGACCCTCCATACCACTGGTCATACCCCTGGTGGTGGGATGGAGTGGACCGAAGTCCTATAAGATAACGAATTAATTGAATGTTTAACAACTCATCATCATCAACACATAAGTACAACAGAAAGAGATAAGTTTGGTTTACTTATTTTGTTATCATCGAAATAACAAGAACTCGGTGAAATTATAAAAGTAAGGGTGAAATATTCTTTATACAAGTCATTATTTTAGGAAAAATACCAAGAGACACAAATATTTTAAAAGAAAACTCGTAAAAAATATATGGAAGTCAAAAGAAATACCTGAATACCATGTGCCATTAAACGAAGGCGTAGCAAACACTCCGCTGATAATGTCCTCAAGTTCTATCTCTGGGTCTGGCGGATCAGTTTCAGGAGCGGAAGTTGTCGTTGGAGGTTCTGGAGGAGTGATAGGTGACGTGGTTGATGACGCAGTCACAGGTGACGTCGGTCCCTCAGTCGTGTTGATTAGGTCATCGGCAGAGCCGCCTTCATTGCCAGATAAGACTACGACCAGAGCAACTACGACACCAACCACGACCACCATTGCGATGCCGCCGACAATGTAAGTAACGTTCTTCTTTCCTTTCTTTGCTACCAGGACCTGAAAATATAAAATATTTACAGTTTTGAAACAGAAACATATACTTACTATAAAATAAACTACAATTAAACAACATTTGATAGAATTTTGATTGAAAGTATCAATTAATAAGTTATTCCCTTCAGTAGAGTATGTCCTATTTTAAAATTAAAAAAAAAACATTGACCTATAAAACTACTTTGGCAATTTAGTCGTCATGTAAACAACATGTAAACTATACACATCTATGCCAATCAGCCACTAGAGAGCCACAAAATGTAAAATAATGCGAAAATTAAAATTTGCCAAAATCTTATACAATATGACTCAGAAGCGTATACTTGCATAAGATGCACAGTACACTGAATTTAACACAAATTTGGCAGATTCTGAAATGTAACAAATACGTTACTGACCAATCTTTACAATGGGTAGTGAATCTATAAACTACACTGTCTTGTTAAACAAGTTCTATTTCATAACTATAAATATTAGTGCTAATTTAATATACATTACGACAAAAAACTCATTCACATTTCACTGCAGTCCAGATTGAAAACAATGGTTGTACTTGTACTTATAAGTTATAAGACACTAAATTCAACAATTTTTACAATTTCATAGACAAGGCTAACGACTGAACAGTTAAACACGTATGTAAGATATTTAAACTAACAACGGAATAAATTTCCGTTCTCTCCGGTGTCAATGGATTTCATTCATTTTTTTATATTCTGTTAAGATTCAGGGTTATCAGTTAAGTTCAGCCTTATCAAATCACTTCATATTGTAGTATTTAAATTACGTAGTGATTTCCCGTACTAACCATGAGCAAGAACAAAGATAAAAAAAGACGTGGTCATAATCTATTAGAAATGACAAAAATATAATAATAATCAAATTGTACATCCATTCAGGACAGTCGGGAACCCTACTGCGTTTGTATCTTCGCACTTGTGATAATTGGGTCAAAGGAAAACACTATATATTCTGTTATGAGATAGATCTCTAATACCACACAATAGTCACTGTATATAATCGAATAATCAATGGGCAATGATGTTACACTACGTATTTGTTATTGTTCTATCTGTTTGTTTTGTCTTCCCATCATTCTTTCTAACAAATAACAATCTGGTAGTACAGTATTGATAGAAATGGCATTTTACCGTATTTTACAAAATTATCGCTAAGATGTTAAATTAGATTGGTATCTATAATAAATTGTAACTTTTGCCACGTGACTTTCAGGATTACTAACGGGTTATCAGGATGCTGATCTTGTACCCGAATGATATATTGCATTACCCATTACCATGCTGGTTTTGAATCTAGTAATTCATCATCAACAAAAAACTTCAGTTAGTACATAACTTTATATTATCAGTTTCCTGATATGTTTTACGTTTGGACGCCTAGTCGTTATTTAAGACAAATTGTTTAAAATTCCTATTAAATCGAGGGTTACATTTATCTCAGTTCGTTTGCTTTCACTTGCCTTTACAATTACTTACCTATATTTTTTTCATTCTCATTATTCACAAGGTCATGTCATAATGTTCGTTAAAAGCCTTAAAGCTAAACGTTCTCAAAGTAAGCAGGTGAAGGTGATTTAAGAAGGCGTTTTTCTGTTTTCAGATAAATGAACGTCTTTGGATTATGAAAAAATATTTTTACTTTCATAATTTGGACTGTCCTCAAAAAACCACGGAAATTTAATGTGTTTGTATTTACCTGGTCACTGGTGCCCATCTCTATTGTGGAATTACTGCTATCTTGTGCCATGATGTCGTGTGTAATCCCTCACACCTGTAACAATCAGCGGAGATAGATATAAGGTATATATTAACATGATTCCACATCTTGTGATTCTCAGCAGTCAAAAGCCGCCTATTTGAGAGTGCGCTCGCCTCACGTTCGTGATTTCAAGAGTTGGCTCTTGAACTTGTATCAATGACTCTACCGACATAAGTACGAATTATTATCGTATCTCTATCTGTTTGAGAATTAAAATAGCTAGTAACTCCTATAAGAAGGTGAGCTCATTATATTATATCATTATATCAACAAAGATATACATTTGAAGTGAGATGGCGAATGGTAAAATGTTATGTAATGTCAATATTATGGTTCGGTACCAAAATGATAAAAACGGATTCGCACTTAACCGGTTTTTTGATATATGAAATGGAAAATATCCATGAACATTGAATAAATCACACTCAGACAGACTTAATTCTTTTGAAACGAGGCTAAATCGTCGTAGTCACAAGATATCTCGGACAAAGTATCCAATAAAAACGTATTGAACATAAGGAATAAGAAATAATAATTCGGTTTAATTATCAAGAAAAGAAAATCATATTGTTTTGGACACAGATATAGAAACCATACAAAAAATAAGGAAAGAAAGGTAGACGACGGCCGAGAGAGAACTTCATTGTGCGGGAATATAAAAAAATAGACCAGATTTAAGGACGCAGCCACTCTTAGCAGAATGGCAATAGGAAGGAAATTGGAGTGATGTTTCGATAGGATACGGGACAAGAAGAAGAAGTTTATTACGCTCCGGCCGTTTTCGTAACTGAGATTCGCAATAGGGGTGGTAAATATCGTAAGGTATAGGAGGATTATGTGAAGTTCACCAGTGTGTGGATTTCACCCAGCAGTGACTGTTTGTAGTTGATACTTAGTAGAGGAGGCAAAGCAAAGAAGGTTTCTAAATCTATAATTAATAGGTAACATCAGAAGACATATATTTTATGATATCAGACTCATATGTTAATCGGAACATTTATTGCAATAGCATATAAGAATTTAGGCTTATCTAAGCCCACAATATAGAAGATTTATTTGTTGCAATAAAATAAATTATACGTACATAATCTAGATACTTCAAAGGAATCATTAATAGGGCTTAACCGTTTATAACAACAAGGATCCAAACTAAGCTACACAGAAGGGAAACAGTTTTCTTACTATTGTGATGTATCTGAGCAACAAATTTAAACTTTTTTGGCATTTAAACTTTTCACTAAGTATTTGCAGGGTAAACGCCCCGCGCGCCGCTGATGGGCCGACGACCAGAAGGTGGCCGGAAGCGTCTGAATGCGGAGAACCGGGTGTGGTGGCGTTCATTAGAGCGATCTATGTTCAGCAGTGGACCTCTAAGAGCTGATATGATGATGATTATTTGCAGTCAAATTGAATAATTAAAAAAAAGGCATTTCGATGAAAACAAATTGAACGCCTTATATAATAATGTTAAAAAAATACGATTTGATAAAAAAAGCAGTTCGTGAGCCAAATCACGAAGCATGTTTTTTTTATTTCGTGAAGAATCCATAGATAGTTTTTGGGGTCACGAATGAACATACCTATATTTCATTCCAGATTCATAGTCCTATGAAAACCAACGCTATTTACGTCTCGGTAACATATACATGAAAGGGTCACCAGCAGCAAAAACAGGTTTGTATTACCATGTAAACTTTGCAGTCCACTTAGGAACACCATCTATTGTGTATTTTGTTTTCGAGACGCAAATGCGTTTGTTTTCATAGGACTATTAATCTGGAATGAAATATAGCTCTAATAGTTTTCAGAACATTTGTGTAGCGAAAAGCACAAAATACGGTCTTACGCCTTCACGCTGTGACCGACGAGTTATATCTCTGACTACTAATCTAAGAATCCGGTGTATTATTATTATATTACTAACTCTGACAGCCATACTGCATTGATGTTCTGGTTCTCGTGGCTCTTAAATGAATGCAGTACGATATATAAACAACACTTTGACGTCATTGTTGGATGGAATAATAAATAATAAACCGATAATCTTGTATGAAAAATATCCATCAATGTAAGATATTTAATATTAGGTGTATAAGTATATAACTTTTCCATCTCCAGTATGATATTTATAGTAGCAGTAAAGTAAATGTTCAAATTCGCTGTTCGAAAATGAAAATGAAAAGCGAATTATCAATATATTATAAACCGAATTAGAAACCGTAATCGAATTCGTGGGAGCACGTTTGCCGTAAAGAGTAACGATCCAAGATATGCTCGGAATAACACAAAAAATCGTACACAGTTCATTGCATGCAAAGTACCAAAAAATAAAAATGTACCGACTGATTTAAAGACTAACATCAAGGAGTGTCCAACAATTATTGTTAACACGTTGAAGGACAGTGCACTCGGGCCTCTACGATGGGGCAATGCTTCAGGACACCGCACGGCTTTCTCACTCACTGTCCTTCAGTTTGCTAACGTTCATAAGTAGGATACAGCTAGTATATAGTTGATAATGCCGTGTGGTATCCGGTAGAGTAGAATAGGACCACTCCAACTCTTCCCGTGGATGTCGTACAAGGCGACTAAGGAAATACATTATAAAACATCAATCAGGCCTCCCCAACCCGTTTGGTCAGCGCGGGGAGTGTAGGCCAAATCCTCCGTCTGTCTCCGGCAGATGAGAGAGGGTTGTGCTCCTGCAGTGGACACAAAAATAACCTGATGATGAATACAGCTAGTGTAATTTTACCGGTGTTAAAAAAGAGAGTTTTCTGGAAGATCGGAGTTAGTGGCGCGCTTTTGTGACGCCTATGGCCAGCAGTGCTCAGGTGAAGACAGATATTGATGACAGGATAACAAAAAGCATGCTCAAAGTAGGTATTTATAGCTCTACGCGGCAATTATTTTTATTGTAGGTATCAACCTCACTCTGTTATTATGACTATCTTCTATGAACTGTCAAAATCGTTAATCCTTAATCTGAAATTGTATACGAGGGACAGCTAGCCACCGGCCTCTAAAAGTTCCGATTTTCGGTTCTTCGCATCCAATTACAGTCCTCCTATGATAATTATCCATATCATAGTACACTTTTCTATGAAATGTAGTTTCTACATGACACTTGAACTTTTTTTCTTAAACAGATTGAGATAGAGTTCAAATTACACTTACCACTATATAAACTATGATGGATACACCGGCCAGCGGCCGAATTTTCACTGGACTGAGTATAGTGACTGCTAAAGTATAATTCAGATAAAAATTATCAATTAGATAAAATTTGAATTATTAAACAGGTATTTACCTATATAATTGTATAGATAACATACTAGTTCATATTTTTTGCTATCACAATTTTTAGTACGTGCGAACGTTAAACGAGATAACATCTCGATACAGCGAATTTCACCCAAACAATTTATGTATTGATTTTTATTTAAGTCTATATTTTGCACACAACAAAAAATCTGCTTTGCCAGCGAAAGTTTGGATGTTTGTTACTCAATCACGCTACTATCACTGGACGGATGATGATGAAACTTGGCACACATATTATAAGTTAGGTCCTGGAATAGGACATAGGATAGTTTTATCCTGAGAAAACATATCATTCCTACAGAAGAAAGTCAATGTCACATTGTACTTCGCCTAGGTACCTATATTTTTATAACTAAAATGCGGAGTGATACAGGCCTGCCCGTAACAAGGGCTTAAGTCCTCACCTCCTATATCCAGGGCCGGATTATCCATTAGCCAGTGTAGGCAACTGCCTAGGGGCCCCGCAACGGCAATGGCTCCCGCGCCCCGGGTCTTTTTTGAAAATGTTTTTTAGAGTGAAAAGGCGAAAAATGTTTCTTAGAGGTCTTAGGTCTTAGACGTGGGCTTCGGGGTCGGAGTCGTACTCCGCTTGAAAGTGAGTAGTCCACGCGTGCGGAGCATTGCGTTGTGGTAGAAAAACTATCTTCAGAAAGTTACAACACGGTAAAGGGACACGGTAACACGACATGTTCATTGCCTAGGGGCCCCGACATGGTTAATCCGGCTCTGCCTGTATCCATCACTATCATTATTCATCAGATCGCAATAAAAAAGTAAATACTGATACAGCCATTTAGATCCTTTATTCGCACAAAGAACCAGCTTTGTTGCCGGGTGAATAAATATTAAAAATTTAAAAGGCACATCGGTGGAGCGCCGAGATTACTTGGTTTCCCCATTTCCTGTGCTGTCACTTCGCTCACAATTTCCTTCTGTTTCACAATAATTTCCTTTAGCATTCAATTTCTGAAGAACCATTCGATATAATGAACTTTATTGACGTTTCCTTATCTCGGCGAAGTTGACTTTGGACAAAAGTGTCCTGTTACATTATATTTTGGGGAGCAAGCACTTCAAATACATTTTCCGCTGTTGGTTGACTAAGATAAGGCGGGTATCTTTACAATAAGTTTTACTTTTACCCATATTACAAGCTGGGTTGCTTGTAATATGGGCAAAAGTATATATAAGCAAAACAAAATATAACAGATCGATATACTGTTTGCCAGTATTGGTGGCCAGTTATCAAATTTAGTTACTAAATGGGACAAAAGATATTTATCGGCCTACGATTATAGATAGTTGTATTAAGAGTTAATTCGTGTATATATTGTATCATTTATGTTTATGTAATATTATATGCATACTTTAGTGTAAGTGTATATTTGATGGGTACGTTTCTTTTATAATTTTGGTACTAAACGCGTTATACCAGTCCTTTCCGTTACTCTACGGTTGACTGGAAGAGATTCCTAAGTGGGATAAGTCCGCCTTTGTACATAACCTTTTTTTGTTGTTGTTAATTTTGGTATAATAAAGCGTTTACATACATACATACGTACATACGATTTTATTTTAAAGTTACATTTTATTTTGCGGGTAAGTACGATATGAAGGCTGGAAGCATCAACTTCTCTACTTTTTTCTTCGTTTGTTAATATATTGTGTATACGGAAATACCCCTGTGCAAGTGAAGACAAATATCTCCAACAGTGGTTGGATATTAATGGGATGACAAGGTGAGATCCAGAATGAATGTGAATACCTATTTTAGCCGCATACAAAGTTACGCAGCAACCCTGGTTATTAACTGAATTTCTCCTAGCAACTAACTTCAGTTATTAGCTATGGTTATGGTTTCTGTAGCATACTAGTTAATAATTCCATTAAACGGAGGTTAAGCTACAGTCTTGAACAAGTTCAGCCTCTTGTTAGCAACTTGAACTGTTTCATGAATGATTAATATATTAACCATGAAGGTTGGGCTAGACACGCCCGTCTAGAAACATGGGAGATTATTTTAGCAATCAGTAATTCTGCGAAGCTAAACATCTAAGTAATCTATACCTATATTATTTTTTAAGAATATTATAGGAAAAGGAGACTGATTAATGATACTATTTAATACTCGAGTAATGACGTAATAATTATAATAGCTCTATTACAGACCTTGAGCACCGATATAAAGACAAAATTACTTTTATTTATACGCCCGTTTATTTTGGTTTACTTATTTACGCGTAAACTTGATGCCCAGATGTTAATATTTTTTGCACCCATTGGGTTGCATTAACTTATTAAAACAAAGCATTCCAGTTGATGTTTTCCTAGAACTCTGTTTATTTATCGATCGAGTGAGATATTTATCGATCGCATATCGTGCACGCAACAACACACGTAATGAGATTCCTGTAGTATAAGTGCATACCTATTGGAAAATCGCTCATTTTAGTTACAATTGTTGGTAACAGATGGCGATGCTTTACTCTCAACTATCATAGTCAATTGATGCTCTAAACTGCAAGGACATCATCAAAGTCCGTCCACCAAGGATTTTTGAAAGTATTTTCTCATAGGTGCACATAGAAGCGCTTATTTTTTAATCTTCGGTCTAGATGTTACATTTCTGAATTGACCTATTATTGCACAGGAGAAAATCGTAGTTTGGGATTAGATAAGTGTATGTATATGTAATTTGTTTTAAAGTGGTACTGGTAAATGCTCTTTGGCGCTCATTAGTGACGTAACTCCCTCTGTATTCGGCATGCGTAGTCGCATGTCGATGATGACGATGAGACTGGAATACTAAACTTATAATTGGTAAAGTGGCAAAAACAAACACTTTCTACTGTTTACATTAACGTAACACGTGCGTGACGTCTATACTACTTATAAGACGTATATGTGGCCTGTCTGGGCTAATATAATTTAGCCCAGGGCGACGGTTGTAATGGGGTTTTAGAAACTATATTTTTAACTCGCACTCATCCTTTGCTTAAAATCTTCTTTGTGAGCATACGAGTACCTACAGACTTCACCTCTTACGCTCAGGGTTTAAAGGAATAATTTCTTGATATTAATATAATTATTCGTAATTTTAGTTTTAGTTTTGGATACCATTAAATTAAAATGATGTATAAATGGTATTGCTCAGCTAATAATTAATATGGGGGGGCCCCTGTGTTGCCTCTGTATATTATTACTTCCTGATGTGATCACCTTTGAAAGAAGTCCCTAACCTGGGAACCAACCGTAGTAAATAGTCTAAAGTTATTGAAAAAAGTTACTAATTACTTCGGTTCCTCGTCAGAATTTATGACCTTTTACTATAATCCGACGTTATAATAACTAAGGAATGGCAGGATGACGCCTTTTATACAAATCAGTTTGTAGTCGCCGCCAGATGGACAGATGGACCGATGAACTGAAGAAGGTGGCCGGAAGCGGTAGGATGCGGTGAGCGGGGGACCGGGTGTGATGGCGTTCATTGCAGAAGGAGTATGTCCAGCAGGCGACGAAACCAATACCTATATATCTGCTCCAACTCCAAATAAATCTTGCTGTTCATCTGGTTTATATCGTCTGACTGATTAGTAATCAGTCAGACAATACCAGTGATTACCATCTATGTTCAGTGTGCAGTCTCAATTCGACGCCTTTGCGTTATTTTGTTGTTCTTTATTCTGCTAAATTAGAATGCGAATTTTCCCTTTTCTTTGTGTGTCCTAATGCCCACTTGATGGTAAGTGGCAACACTGTCACTCATGAATAAATAGGTACTAGAGGCATTTTTCTCTCGACTGAGGAAGATTTCTGTTGTATTTATTCCTCCTAAATATTGTATTGCTTTGATTTCATTATCTATGACAGTATTTTTTGCAACTAATTTCTATATAAGTGTATAGTTATTATTGTGCGAGCAAATTGTTCAGTTTGATTCAAATTGTCCCTTGTTAAATCTTCATTGAAGCTACTTCAGTCAGAGTGTACAAAAGGGGGCCCTATGGAAAAATAATCAGATTGGCGTGAAAAAAAAAACGGTTTTCTCAGCGCCCCCCTTTTGTACACCGTAACCGCCACTTCCACTTTAGTGAGAATATTGAGAGATAGTGTAAATCGTCGACTAGCACACATCATCATCAGCCTGAAAGAGTCCACTGCTGGACACAGGCCTCTCCCAAGGCCACTGAACCCGATCATCGGTTCTTCTCATCCAGTCGCTGCAAGCCGACTTACGCAGGTCGTCGCTCCATCTAGCCAGGGGGCATCCCACACTACGCCTGCTCAGTCACAGTCTCTACTTAAGCACTGGTTTACCCCAACAATACTAAGTTGCACCACTAATACGACTAGGGCTAATTGTGTCCTGTTTTGTGAAAGCCGTGCCTTTTAATTTATGAATATTAAAAATAAACCAGGCCTAAAAGGACTTTGTTACCATGGCCGTAAAACCGAACAAATGCATTGAGAAGCCGGATAAAATGTTTGTAAACATTTACCCAGTGGTAAAGTATTGATGGTAGCCTAGTGTAGTTTAATATAGCTTCAACTTATTGCAAGAAGTCGCTAACTGCTGGGGAATAAACTTTAGCGGTTAATGACTTCGTTCAATAATTGCTTCGGTTACTCCCTGCAGTTAGTGACTAGTGACTTCTTGTTATAATTACGTACGTTTAAACCCGGGCCCGCAATGAATTTATTAGAATCTAAATACGGAATATTATCAGAGAATAGATCAATACATACATCATTGTAAGACCAATAACAACTAATACATCGTACAATACACTTGTAAATACACAAACCATTCAAAGTTATAATCAGTTATCACAGGCTAGGACGAACACTGCCCTAGATGATAATAAATAATACTGCTGCTTGATCTGACTGCGAAGATAAAAAACGTCAGCAAAGTGTTACGTCGTACATAAAGTTGCGGGTTCCGTCAATGAATTTTTTAATACCTCAGCCTTATTTTTCCCACCATTCATTGCTGGGACATTTTACAAATAATTATGTACACAATTTAGCAGCACGCACGTTTTATTTGCTTAGTCGGCAGATTCAATATTTCAAATACACGACAAAACTCGCGAATGCCAATGTGGTCCCGAACAGAAGATAGTTTTCCTAAAAAAATCTGTACTTATAAATATGCATTCAATGGATATTATTAAATCTACAGAATAAGGAAAATGTGCGTGACCGTTTTTAAGGTCAATATACCATGAGACAGACAGAGAAAATAGCTTCACAAGCTACAAGGGTTTCCGTTTTGATGGAACTCTAAACAACTTAATAGATACCTTTGTATTTTGTGGCGTTTATCTCCTCTTGTGACCTTTCATCGTGAGTGGTTACAAGTTTATCTTTGGAATTATAGCTCACCTTGGTAAAACGTTTAGGTACTTCTATATTACACATGCAATATTATTAACACTTTCCGTACTAGCTAATACCCGCGAGTTCATCTGCATTAAAAAGTATCCTTTGTATATGTTCTTCCAGGATATAAGCTGTCACCGTATAGGGCAAGATTCATCTAAATGTAATGTAATGTATGTATATCTGTTTCGACATGAACCATCATTTTAAATACCATCTTATTTATTTGATCTAATAATGTTGTCTATATGTACATATATTTCTTTGTTTTCTCCTTGTTTATATCTTATATGTTATTTATATAGAATGGTTAAATATTTTAATTTCGTAATTGGCATATTTAGAATTTAATATTAACTTGTATATAATAATGTAAATGTAAAATTAAATAAATAATGTATAATATTGTAATAATATTATTACTAGCATTTATAATATTAGTGTGAAGTGTGATAAAAACATAGACTGACTAAACTTATTTATCAAGCACAGCTCAAACCTGACTAAAGTATTTTTTTTTAAATAGAGACGCTACATGTAACATCTTGTCGATAATATATCATTTGTCGGTCTTCAATTTTCCTTATAGAATGTTAATTTTTCATGCATCTAGCAACGTTATCTATAAAGGTATAAGGTCATTCAAAATTAACTACACAACGTTGAACGATTGATAAATACTTACAGATTGTAAGCATTACGTCAAATAGCTTTTTTAATTTGCTGTTAAATTATTTTTATTTAAATTTTTATTGTAAAGTACTTTTTGTTATGATGCGACATTGGGCTCGATTCTGAAGCCACAACTTTAAAATTTGACATCACTAAAACTGTTGCTATCCTTGTCACACAGTATTATGAAGATAAAGACGAAACCAATTTTAGCGCTGTCAAATTTTAAATGTGTGCCTTTAGAATCGGGCTCATTATCGTTATTAAATTAATAATTACAGTAATTACGTTCTCTTTATTTATTCTGCATTTATATTGAAAAACGCTAAGATTTTATTATTTTTTAAAACTATCAAATTATAGAAAACATTAATTTCAAAACATCGTTTGTTACAGCTTATAGAATAATTGTCAGTGTAGTTGGACAGTGGACGTTAGGTACAGTAGAGGCTCTACTGTGATTAAATAGTAAAGAAATCAGTCAAATGATATTATGCAAAGAAATAGCTCGGTCCAGTTCTATTCATCTCAGAAACTTCTTTGTCAGTTATGAATAGCTTGCCTGCAAAGCCTTGTTCTCAAAGCGTTAGCATTGACCTTAAGAAGTGACATTCAGTTATTGTCACGTGACATGGAATTTTAACTTGTAACTGCATTTGTTTGTGCAATAAAATTGTATTGTATTTTTATAATCGAATCACTTTTGGTCTAATTTCGAAAATAAATTGATATTCCGTGAAGTTTATGAGTTATGTACGTACAGTGAAGGTGTGAAAAGGTTCTTCAATTTTTTAAATTAATTCATGTAACATATCGCGAGCACATGTTACATTTTCAAACAATGCCACAAAACAGACAGTTGCATGGAAAATTATGTTTTGTCTGATAACGAAGTTTGAATTTAGGTGTCATTTCTGTAATATTTACAGGATGGAGTCGGTAAAACAATAAACAAAATGTAAGATACATTAAAATGTTGGCAATACTGAGTCTTGCGCTGGTTACAAGCAAAAATAGACTTTAAGATGACGAACCATTTCACTGTACATATCTACTCTCATATATAACACAACAAAGGTATGCGAGCCTTAATACACCTACAAATACTATGCAGGCCCAGTGCGGATCAGTGTACTTTATTTTTAATCCACTTCTTTACAAGTCTATAATGTAACAAAACATCCGCTCCGTATAGCCTGAATTAACGGTCAACTTCTAAAATTTCTTATGCATATGCAGATTTCCTTGAGATATCTCCATTATAAAACCCAAATGAATCTTTTCAACCCATGACGTCCAGACAGCAAATTGAGCACTACCAATTAGGCTACTTTAGATGAATTAATTTAGCTGTAGGTAAGAAATACGGTGTTAAGAATATAATTCTGTTTCACGATCCATTCATCCCGTAATAAACACATTTTACTGAAGGCTCCGTCGGATTTTATGAATATTAATTAGATTATTCAACCCGACCGCCTCGCCTGCGTAAAATCTTCAGCTGTTTAAATAAATATTAATTCATAAATAATTGAATAAATAACTTCATATTTTGTACCTACCTTTAGGTTTTCTAATATTTATTGTTATATTTCCCTATCCGATAATTATGGTCACTGATATCCCAAGTAGCATTTTACTCCATTTAAGAGTACACATTTAGTTCCCATGTGAACTTAAAGCATTATTACAGTTCACTCGTGATGTATAAGCTGCATTATTGCGATTAACACCACCTATACCTGTCTAAGGGACTTATAGGAGTGTAGAGTTATACTTTTATACGGTTGTTGGTGTTATAATACTCTAACAACTGTCCTTTAGTCAGCCGTCTGACTAAGAGCATTATAGGAGGGTAGAGATACGGCAATCGCTGTTTAACGGTCTACTTGTACGATGTTATACAGCTAGCATATTAATAGAACACACGTGGTCATTTATACAGCCAAAGGCTGTTATGTTTACTTGTTTTAGACTGTTATACAGCTAGTAGCTGTAGTAGGAGTTGTTTGTGGTCATTAAAATAACCTTTTTTACTATCTGTATAGAAGTATTTAAATGGTTCACATGTGCACTGTAGGCTGTTAAACGGACTACATGTGTTGTCCATTAACTTCAATTTTGTCCACAAGTACTACTCTTATTTGCTGTAAGCTGAACATGAATGTGAATGTGATATTCTATTACACTTATCCCACAAGTTGACGTGTATTGTGTTTATTACGTCGCGTGCAAAAATTTGTGAAAATGAATAAAAAATCTTGGAAAATAAGAGCGAGAACCGGTGGAATAAGAAGAAAAATTGCAAAAGAATATTCGCAAATTCGTCCCTCTTTATCTAGTTTGTTTACATTCTTTTAAATACCTCCTTGAACAACGTAGTGTCTTTGTAAGTGTAAATACTCTGACACCAAACTGTGTGGCTCACACGAAAACAAAAAGTGTTTTTTGTTAGTTTGTTACAAAATTTGTACTTTAGGTATTCATACTTGACTTAGTACCTGGGCTAGGCGATTTAACGGACAATAATTATTATTGCGGATCTCTAAAATTTCAGTATATGAAAGAATAAAACGATGATCACAATTGACCTGAATTACATCTTAAAGCTGTACTTAAGTTCACATTAGAATACATTTATAGACATTGGTTCTGTAGTGGTACAAATGTGGGACTTCATATAGCCAACAGCATTCTAACAGAACACATGTGAACCTATATACGCTCTAGCCGTATTTCATTTCCACCATTTTGTTCACGTAACCTAAAATATTTACCATATAAATCTCCAAAATTATCATGCAGATTTATCACAAAATACGCAGATAGAGCGATTGAGTTTTGGTTTCATGTTTTAATTAATTACCGTAGTATAATTGTAATGCCAATATAATATCAAAAACTGAAAATTGTAGATTTCCTCTCAGCCAGTTTTAAATATTTTAAAATGAATATCGCGTTTTTACAGAGGCGCGTGAATATTTTAGCTGTAAAAATTTATACATTTCACGATAAAGTTGCATTCCCATGGCATTTAACATTATTAAGTATTTAAAACAGGTATACTTACCGCGTGTTATCATAAATTTTTATCCAATTGATATCCGCCGGAGTTAATGTTTCTGATGGCCGGGCGTACACACAAAACCAAACTAAATGAGGAAAATTAATAAATAAAAGAAATAATTTAGGACACACGTGAACTTTAGGTAGCACTGGAGTACTTTTGTGGGATTTTATAACTGTGAAGGCTGTGTATTTAGCCACTTGTTACTCTTTATTACGCTCATGGACGTTGTATGGTTCACATGTGTCCCATATAGCGCCGTAAGTCAGCCTTTAAGCCCGATGTTACTACTTAAACTGCTAATATAACGCTAAATGTACAGCCATAGTGAACTTAAGGCTGTCTAATTTGTGCCCAAACTGGTTCTATAAGAGCTGTATAGCAAGCTATACAGCTCTTATACAGCTGACTTACACAGCTTGTGGAGTACATGTGAACCACTAAACATCTTATATAGAACTCCGAATGCCACTTGGGATCTTGCTCGAGCAGAACTCCGATGAGGAAGTATACATTCTTCTATCTTACACAAATTAAATTTTACAGGAAATCTTCCAGAGTTTAATGAATATATGTACGAGATAGGTGTGTTGGCGCGGCAGAACTTGTAAAATTCATTTTTATTAAAATTCGATTTAAATAAACTTAAAACTACATACATCAGATATAAAATATCGGCAAAATTTAGGTACAAGTAGGGGAACATAGTTCTTTCTCGTCGATTCATTACGATACTATGGTGCAGGCGCAGAAACCACCAAATTATTCGTAGCTCTGCTCGCGTGACTACGGAATGATAATTATTTCATTAGACGACTTCAGAGTTAGGTATGACTATACTGAATCGTAACGTGAGCCGACGACATACCCAACTGTAGCAACGTGACGTAATTTGAACATAGTAGTCAGGTCATCAGCTTCATAATTAGCTATTAACACGTTAAGTGCGAAGCGAGGCCTAAATCACCCCTGATGCAACTTCCCTGTGGTGCGGCAAGCAAAAAAGTGAATTTCTCTGTCGTGCGAATGGCATAGCTTTGGTTTGGTCCAGTGTAAGAAAGAGATAAATATATATAACGGTGGTGTACCTACCTTGGTACCGGATGTCTTAGGCCTCGTGCCGCACTGAATTAATATAATTTTAATGCAGTGCGGAACGAGGCTAAAACGTCCCATATCCCCCCTGACCTCGTACCGCACTCAACGCGAGCTTCCCGCGACCAGTGTTGTGCATCACGTCGATTGGAGAGCACGTCCTTTTACAGCGCCGAACATGTCTAAACGATGTCGGAAGAAGTTAATTTTAAAAAACCCAGAAACAGAGCCAAAACAGGTAAGTTTTTAATGAAAAAATCTTCAGTAAGTACCTAGTTTTTTCTTATCTTGGTAGCTATGTACCTAAAGTAAGTGTAAGATATTATTACTTAAGTATATTATACCTAAAGATATTATTGGTAATAATGATTATTGACGTACCTAATACTTTGCAACATATCTAGAATTACCTATTATTCTATATCGTGATAATAATGTTATTATTATTAGGACTTAACACTTAATTGATATTTTTGTAGGTAGTGAAAAACTCCACAAGAAACGCAAAGCAGCCGTTGACAAAACAGGTAAGTAATATAATTAATATTTCAGTAGTTCTTTGTCTAGGTTTTGAAAGTAGGTATATAAATATTAAAGATTTTTAGGGTTCCGTATCGAAAGGATAAAAACAGGACCCTCTATTACTAAGACTTCGCTGTCTGTCCGTTTGTCGCGATAGATAGATAGTTGAAGTTTTCTCAAATATCTATTACAATAATACTAAAAAGTTAAAAACAACAAAATACCTATGTAAAGGGATATTTTTAATCACCAAGTTTGTTAAGTGTGTTAGATTCGACTTATGTAAATTTTACGATATATGTCACGTGGTCGGAAGAGAGCACCATCCGGAGTATATTATTGTACGATGGTAAAAGTACAGAAATTATTGTGTTAGTAATTTAAGAAACTCAATATTTTAATATGAAATGTTTTGTTTTTAGCCATCTTAAACCGATCTAATGAGATATAATTGATCAAAATCGGTCAAGTCGTTGCGTAGTTAAGACAGTTTAAAAACGTCGATATTATTTTTCCCATCACTAATCGCAGCGAAAATTTGCCCTATTTCAGTGCGTTACGAGGTGTATAAGATCCCATATTTTGTTTTGCTAATAATTCCTAAACTAGCCATCAGATCCCGGGGCGACGGTGGATTAGGGTTCATCAATTCACTGTCTATATCAATAAGGACCAAAATTCTCATTTATCTTTGATTTCGCGCCAGAAAATGGATTTTAGTCTGTAAAAGGAGGTGGGGTCTAATAGACCGCGTGTCGCCCTAACGTCTGGTCACGGTACGGGCCGATTATACCTCGTGCCGCAGGAACGGAAAGTATGCAAAAATTGGTGCCGCAGCTAACGTGTTAACTACTGTTATGAAAGTGATGTAAGCGTCTATATTTTAATTATAAAACAATTCAGAGTTTGTCACTCGGCTTGCAGCGAGTATTCATATTCATGTAACAGCGTGCAGCGTGTCAACATTAAAATTGCTTGTCAAAGTGATAAATAATTATGAATGTCACGACTTGAAATACAAGGTGTCGTGATAATAAAGTTTTTTTATTGTTGATGGGTTTGCGCTTGACCTCAATGGTGGAGCGCGCTTACCCAAAAGATGCCTATTCACTCTTCCTTTAAAAGTATCAAAATTGTACTTCTCCGGAAATATCCAAGCTGGCATGGAGTTCCATTTCTTAGCAGTTTGTATTATGAAAGAGGAAGCAAAACGCTTCATGCAAGAGCGTGGTATGTATAGTACTTAAATATAATATTTGATGCCATGGTATGGCTTGAGTTCGGCTGAATTCGGAATTAAACAAATAGGTAATAAGTGACCAATAATTATTCTTTATTACAAACCGAAAACATGAAAATAACAGCATAGAAAATAACCGGCTATATAAGTCAGAGATTCCTATTACCCACCAGTCATTACTCATTAGTAATGAGCAGGGATCATAATTAGGAAGTGTCATTTATGTACCCACTTGCGACGAAATGTTTATGTTACTATGAATATTTCGTGATATTTTCGACATATAAAAAAATCAGAATCCCAGGATACCGGTCTATTCCCGGGATATTGGTCATTTATGTATATCCCAACCAGCACACTGGGAAAATATGCCGCCATAAGCTATAACATAGGTCCGTAGTAGAGGTATATCGGTGTTAGTGCACCTATCACTGATATACCCCCACTATGTAGCTATAAAAGGCTATATATTTCACCAGTGTGCTAGTTGGGATATGGTATGAACGAAACTCGTAATTAACAGTAGCTAATTGAAATATGGATATTCCATATACATCGTTTAATAATCTGTAATTCCCATATAAAAATTCTTTGTAAAGATGAAGTAATCGAAGGAACTTGTATTTAAGGCGAGTCACAGGTTTAGCGTTAGGATAGACGTTAGGTTAGACGATCACACATTACAACAATTAATAAAAACCCATAAAAAAGAATGCCCACATTCATTTACCATGACATAATTTAAAAGGCCTCCACCTACAAGCAAATACGAAAGAGTTTTATAGACCCCTGTTATTTCTTTCTATCCCACTTAGATGTAGGCATTTGCTATAGTACATATAACGTTAAAGAAATACATTTATATCTTTCATCCGTCCCTTACCCACATCCGCCCCTGTTATTGAATTATCAACACCAACATTAGGCCGACCCAATTCTAACATACTGAATACACGTCACCATTAACATCTCTAATATTTAGGTAATCCATTAATGCTCACACATAGACGCAAAATAAAGTATCTTGAAATAAAATTGCAATGAATAATTTGCGATAGTCAAAGGGCAAGTGGAATTATGGAAGTATAAGTATGGTAAAGGTAATTTGGTAGAAATTCTTAACTAGGTTTTCTCATCTGAACTGAGTAACAAAGGGAATTGATTAAGTTTGTTCGTTTTATTGCTAAAATAATGCCCTGTTGCTGATTTACCTTATCTTTTCTTACTTGCTCTATCCTATTTGGTTTTCTGAAACGAGTATAAAGGCTTCTTGAGTTCTTACATACTTACTGATTAACTGCTGTAAAAAATTGCCATTTTTTAGGATAAAGAAATAAGAGAATAAAGTACTTGTGAATTCTCTGTTGTAGAAAAATTCTTACCCGATAGTAACCAGGTAGTAATGACGGGTAAGACGGGTAAATTTCTACAACATGCCTGCGCGAAAATATCCACATTGGAAACAGGTTTGTCAAATCGACGGTCCATCTAGCTGCAGACTTATCTACCCTCTACACATAATATAGGACTTACCTATTAAGAGGGCTATTACAAACTCGTCTCCCATACAAACCTTCACTTCAAATATCTTTAAAATACTATCGATAAATAAAATACTGAGGTACTATCGATAAACAAATAGCATTACTATGGATTGAAATCACTTTATATAAAGCTATACAACATAAAATACAATACACTTTATGAAAAATAGTACAATTTAGACACAAAACATTTCATGTCCTGCTACGTGTAGAAAGTTTCTTTAAAATCGACCTTTCCTTTTAAAGATATTTGAATTGAAAGTGTGTATGGGAGACAAGTTTGTACTAACGAGTCCTAACTAATCTTGTATCGGCAATTAACCAACGCCTTTGTCTACTGCAAATAACGAGACTACACTCTTGAACTGCGTGTGATGCTGCTAAATAAGTACAAAAAAGTCAGCAAATTGTACATCGTACGGAATATGCGGGCTCAGTCAATTTATAGTTTATTGGGTTCCGTAAAAACCTATATAGCCAACGATCTCTATTTACTACTAGATGGAGCGTTCCAAACAATCGCTCTGTTCCACGCAACTGCGGCTCCGAGAGCCGCAACTCGGTTACATTCACAATGAAACTTGTGCAGTTAATACGCAGAACATTTAGAGCCGCAGTTGCGTGGAACAGAGCGTTTGTTTGGAACGCTCCATCTAGGAGTACATAGAGATCGTTGTATATAGCGAAGATTTTTGTGTTGTAATTCGAAACTCTATATATATAATCGACGAAACTATAACTAGAATCGACGAAACGCGAATATTTATTATCTCGTAATTTTTTTCTGAAATTATAAATTTCTAATTATTGCAGAGCAATTTGTGATAATTATGTTAAATTCAAAAACTACTAGACATATTAAGCTGAAATTTGCAACGTAAAGGAGAATGGTCAAAAGTGGGCCTAAGATGCGTCTTTATCATTCATGTACCAAAAATATTGGTCTGAATTATGAATCCCCTCCATTTTTTTTTAAAGCTAATGGAATAGGGAGTTTAAAAATAACATAAAATAAAAACATTGATTGATTTCCGCCAGCCGACCGGCATCTTTTCAACTAGAGTAGTGAAAGCAGAATTAAAATCAATATATATTTATAATCGATATTTGTCAACCATTGTTGATACTGCCTTTCAGTTACTGGCGCGATAATCCACTCATCACGTTTTTCATTTACTGACTGGAAATACAGTATTTATACAGATTTAAAGTGATACACACGTTATTAAAAGAGGTTTATGAAAATATTAGTACGGAACCGAAACGTCGATGTATCAATTTAATAAGTCGGTGTAGTAGAACCGCACTATCGATTTGCACTATGGTTTTGTACATACTGTCACGCATGTCAGTCGTGTAATTTATAACTTGTGTATATAACCACTAAACTAACTAGGGAAAAATTGAATTGAATCTTGTTATATTCTCTTTGCACACAATGGCATCAACATCTGGAGCAATTAATCGTGGCCATATACCACGGCGCTGTATAAACTGTTCGTTGGTGGTGCCGCGCCAACAAAGAGTTCGTTCTATGGATGAGTTATCCAATTCTATGCTTAATGTTTTGAGTTCGTGGATTGCGCCTGGTTCTGTAAGTATTTTTATATTTTATAGTAATTTGTACGTACATGTTCCAAATCGGAAAAAGTCGTAATAAGTGTTAGATTAAAAACAAACGTAATTTATCTTACATTTAAAAAAAAAACAGATAAACAAGTATTTATTTTATCTTCATGTGACAACCCTACCAAAATAGGTATTAATTTTGAACGCTTGCACTCTGTATGGTACTCTGTGGTTACGCGGCCCCGCCTTCTATATTCATATTCAGATCTGTCAACAGTCGCGAATGAATGAATGAGATAATCCTGCTGAATAAGGTAGGTAACTTTTTGGTTACACTGTGTATAGATAATCAAGGTAATCAACATAGACGGATTACATTGTTTATATTTTTCAATAATTTGACTATTGTTAAAAGTAGCTATGTAAATGTATTGAAATTATGCTTACAAGTGAAAAGAAACATTGCACGTTTTGCCATCATAAGATTTTCACCACTTTACTGCGTATTTACTAATATACTGGTTCGTAGCAAAGGGGATATAGGTAACATATCCAGGTCCAGTGGTTAATTGGTTCACACAATATATCCATTATGTTTTTCATTTACTGACTGGAAACTCGGTATTTAAACTGATTTCAAGTAATACACACGTTCTTAAAAGATATTTATGAAAATATTGTTACGTAACAGAAATATCGATTATTCAATTCGTTAAATCGATTTAGTAGAACCTCACTATTGATTAGCACTATGGTTTCTTACTGTGACGTCATATCCCATATGGTGTCAACAGCTGTTTTGTCTCCTTTTGTTTACATTATGTATTTGGGTGAAAAAATCTATTTTAACGAGTCTAATGTAGTGTCGAACGCAATATACCGTCGCACCAAACTATGACATCAAGATTGGGAACGGTTAATCGTGGCCATATACCCACGGTGTTGTGAAAACTGTGCGCCAACGAAGATTTCATTCCAAGTAAGATTATTCAATTTTCCCACTATATAGTTTAACGATTTTCTTTTTACAATAATCCTTAGTATTTTGCCTGTATTTTGACGACAATTTGATCCAGACGCAAGGTTCAAAGTTTAAGGGCAAACTCCCATACAATTTTGTTCATTCTCCTTTGCAACGTAGGCATATGTTGCAAATTAGATCTAGAAGTTTTTGACGACGACGACAGATCGCACAAAAAAAAAGTGGCGATAAATCGTCTCTGACTGCCCCTCTGGGACCAGGGCGTGAGCATTATGTATGAATGTAAGATTTTAAGTTTTTCGCCGGGCAGACAAGACAAAAAAAGGTTCGCTACAAGGCCCGATTTGACGGAACTCTAAAAAAACGAATCGAATGCTGCCATATGCAACAATGGGGGGGAATCCCAGCGTGAGGCCACTCGTCAAGGTTTCCGCTGATTAGTCTGCAGAATTCATTTCCAGAATGCTCGTATATATCTGTGCCTCCAGTGAAAACGGATCTGATTTAGAAAATTCTACCTTTCAGTCAAATAAATAAAGATCAAATACATACATACATAATCTTCACGCCCTGGTCAAGACGGGTAGGCAGAGACGATTTATCGCCACTTTGCGCGATCCAACGTCGCAAAGATACTTTTTTCGTCAGTTTTTTTGCCCCGTGATACCACTTGGCGTTATGTGTTGCATCGTTGTGTGTGGCGAACAACATTTCAAATTCCGTAACAAAAACTGAACGGTTTTTTAGAAAATACAGATAGATATGACAAGGTAAATACTTTTTCACTGGACGCACAGATTCTCTCTCTCTTTCTCTGTCTCTCTCTCTCTCTCTCTCTCTCTCTCTCTCGCTCTGTCTTTCTCTGTCTGTCTTTAAGAAATACTTCTGACATGTAACTATCATGCCAGCCAGCGTTCTGGGCACCCTACCGCAGGGCAGCGACCTGGAGCCCATTTTTTTATCTGTAATTAATTATTTATCTGTATTTTTTTATTATTTTTAATAAGCAGAGTTATTAAGGTTATTTTATCTTTAAGTTCTTGTATATTAATATTATTAACTTATTACAAAAAGTTTACTAGTAACCTAATATAGAAGTACTAAATATGAATTAAAGATACTTTCTCGTTGCATAAGGCATACACTGTCCTTTTGTATGTTTAATAGATGGAGGTAAATTACTATCATGAAAATATATTTATATTTAGATCGCCGATCGGCGTCCCATTAAGTGAACAACTTCTACCGCGAAATATAGACTTAAATACCGTTTACGTGTTGAAGGGCAGTCATTGAAACTGAACTTAACTACCTGGAAAAATACCGAAAAATATACGGTAAATACATTTGAGGTAATATGTAATTTGACTACACGCCGACACACGTCGTGCATTAAAAAACCTCGTAAATACAGTACGTATTTTAACATAAAAGGTATTTATCAGCTTAAAAAATAGAGTTGAATAATATGTACCAAGAACATTTTTACTGTATTTTTGGGGGCAGTATGAGAAAAAGTGATTGTCTTTCAACAGCAGGTCACTCTCAAAAGACATTTTTATACCCTTTTCACACGCTAGAGATTAATACTGCCTATATCCTGGATATAGGCTTTAGGGTTGAGCTACATACAATAGCGCTTTCATTTTGCCTGACAGCGGACCACTAAAAACTGATATGAAAAGTCGATGGATACGCGCCTCGATCACTGGCAGAGGGCGTGCGGCCGCATGCGTAAGGTTACCCGCGCAGCTCTTAGTTAGAGCTACAAAAAGGTTTACTGCTGATGCAAAAAACCTATCATTTTCCATCCACTCACATGCACACGCGAACGCAGTCGCTACGAAACACACATGTTATAAATAAAAAACACATTAATAACCCCTTTTACACCTTTAGGAAACTCCTGAGTATGACCGGCCATGGGCTGCTCGAGTGCTGTTTTGTCTTACAGTCCGCTACGCCCCATGATGCTCGATGAGGGCCATATTCCATTCAAAACACGTGATTGGTATAGACAAAGTGCGACGCGGCACGCTGTAGTGAAGTTTAACCCTTACAGTTGCCTCGTACGATATCTACAGGAAAACGGTTACTGCTACTATTTCTGATTCGTATATCACCCGGAGGCTACTGTTCGCCACTGAATAACTTAATATCCAAATCACAGGCAGCTATAGGCACTACCTAATTACGCATACAGAAAAAATAAGTCCACGACAGCCGCCGCCCATCAGATTACCGACGCAATTATTACTGGTATCGACGACAAATACAAAACAGCCGGGATATTTTGCGACCTCACGAAGGCGTTTGATGTAATTCAAAATAATTTACTGTTAGAGAAACTACACCGCTATGGCATCTCTAAAAACGCTTTTAAGCTCCTGGAATCCTTTCTCACAAACAGGACGCAGACCGTCGAAGTCGTCGTGAATGGCAGGAAAGTGAAATCAGAAGCAGGCAATGTGACAGTAGGCATTCCTCAGGGATCAGCACTCGGAAACACCATGTTTTTGACTTTCATAAATGACTTGCCATCATGCATTACCGAAGGTCTCATGGTCCTATTCGCTGATGATACAACTATTGTCGTATGCGCGAGGTCTTACGAGGAACTCAATACAAAAATATGTAGACTATGCGAACAACTGCGTGATTGGTTTTCCACAAACGGTCTGATCTTGAACATGTCGAAATCAAATATAATTTTGTTTACAGGCAGGCCTATCACCAGGCCCTCATGTCTAAATAGTCCCATCCCTATATCAGAGCAATGTAAATTTTTAGGCTTTACACTAGATCAAAATATAAACTGGAAACTACATATCGAGTCACTTTCCAACAGGCTTAGCAGTGCTGCATATGCACTACGAAAACTCCAGCCACTAGTATCTGATCAAGTGCTGAAGCAAACATACTTCGCGTATTTCCACTCGATCATGTCCTATGGCGCTATACTGTGGGGCAACTCCACCAATTCGGACAGGATATTTGTTGCAGAGCGAGTGGACTGTATCCTTAAATATCCTTAGGTACGTATAACCTTCGATAGCTCCTTTACACTCACTCAAATAAAACTCCAAAATTCAAAGTACGACGATATCCTTTATTCAAAGGCCGTAGACAGTTTTCACCGTACTATAAACTTTTCCGTAGGAGTTTTCCGTAGATTTTCTTCCGTTTTCCTATTTCCAGGCCGTTAGTCAGATGACTAGAGATTCCGTAGTTGTCCTGTTTCCAGACCGTTAGTCAGATGACTAGGTAACCGTTAAGTTATTTAGTTTGAACTAAACACTTATTCAATTAAATGAATCGAATGAACGCAAGACAAGGCTTGCGGCTTATATAGTCCCCGCACGGTGGAAGGTGGTGGGGGTAGGACCAATCAGAGTGGAGGACTCGTGGAACTTTCGTCATAATCCATCACGTTCTAGAACCTTCCACCACCTTCGATGACCTTCCAGAACATTCTCGACCCTTCCATATGATGTACCTAAAAAGTTCTAGAACATTCGAGACTTTTCCAGAATTTTCCCGAACCTTCTAGAACTTTCCATACTTTTCCATAGTACATCAAATGATATTTCTAGAACATTCTACAATGTTCTACCGTTATCAGTATTTTCGAGAATATTCTGTAGGCACCTACTTAACATCCATAGTTCGGGAACTTTCCATTACTATTATAAACACGTAGCCTTTCTAGATTAATAACAAAAACTGCTCCATACATGGAATTACATAAAAATAATGTTCTCGTATGAGACCGTAATAAGTACCTATATAAGACAATAGATAACCTATAACTATAGCCTATTCCTAAGTACCTAAACTTAACCTACAGAAGGCGAGCTGTTCGTAACATTCTCCCCCCGGCGAAGATCGCTCGAAGCCTCTATCTGGAGAACGGCGAGACGCGTTACTGGACGTCGAAACACACCTCCTGTCGTTTGAACGTCTGCTGTGCGAACTTTTCCGTCAGGTCCTGGAAAAGTGCGTGTCACAACGCCTCGTGGCCACGTGTTACGGGGAAGAGTCGGGTCAACTACTATAACCAGATCACCTTCTTCAAGTGTCTTGTACTTATTGCTTATTTGACCGCGTGGGACTAGCGTGGGGAGGTACTCGGTTACCCAACGTCTCCAGAAGTGATCGGCTAATGCTTGTGTCGCTTTCCAAGCCCGTCGATCTGCCTCGGAGCATGGTCCCGTGAGTGGTAGCCCGGATGATGTTCCAATCAGGAAATGATTGGGTGTGAGCGCTTCTGGATCTTGTGGGTCAACGGATACATGAGTTAACGGTCGTGAGTTAACAGAGTGCTCTGCCTCTGCAAGTAACGTGGTGAGTAACTCCTCCTTAGGTGACTTCTGATGAAGCACTGAACTAAGGGCCGTTTTTACCGACCGCACAAGTCTTTCCCATGCTCCTCCCATATGTGGAGCTCCCGGTGGGATAAATCTCCAATCCATTCCCTTAGTGAGACCATAGTTACGTAGTACTGGGAGCCATTCCGCATACGCTACACGTAGTTCGACATCTGCGCCGCGGAAATTCGTTCCGTTATCAGAATACATTTTTTGCGGCCATCCGCGGCGAGAAGCCATGCGCCTCATTGCCATTATCGCGGAGTCCGTTGACAAGCTGGCCACTAGCTCTAAGTGGACTGCTCTCGTAGTAAGGCACGTAAATAAGGCAACCCATCGTTTTTCGTGCCTTCTTCCAATTGTCACGTTGAGAGGGCCAAAATAGTCCACTCCACAATGAGTGAATGGCCGTTGTCCTTGGTCTAGTCGTCCTTGAGGAAGATCGCCTGTTGTCGGAGTTCGTGGCATTGCTTTCCTTACGCGGCAAAGAGTGCATTTGCGTGCAATTGCCTTGACCGTAGGTCGCAAATGCAGCAGCCAATACCGTTGGCGCAACTCGTTAACCACGCGCTCAGAATTTGCATGACCAGCTACGCGATGTTCCCGGTGCACTAGCAGGCGTGCGAAGGGATGTCGACCGTCCAAAATTAAAGGCTGCTTGGCCTGCACTGAAACATTTGCCGCATTAATTCTACCCTTAACCCGTAGAAGTCCGTCCGTTGTAAGTATCGGGTCAAGGGTCCGTAGACGGCTGCTTTGGGCGATGCTGTCTCCTTTTTTCAGCTGTTTCAGTTCTTCTGGAAAACTGTCTTCCTGCGCTTTGGCTACCCACAAGTGCTCAGCCCGTTGTAAGTGTCGTGTTTCGAGCACTTGCTTTCGGTTTCGACATTTTTCCAGAAAAACGAGAACCCGTGCCGTAGTTCGTATCAATCGGTCGTAATTGGAAAACCGGTTGATATCTGGAAGACTTATTTGTGTCTTTTCGTTGACGTGATGCACGCATTCCTCGTCTGGCACTGCTGCAGACAGCTCTTGTGGCCATATTTCTTCACCTTGATATAAGAATTCCGGGCCTTTGAACCAACGATCCGTTGACTTAATTTTTTGGACATAGTTGGCGCGGGTTGCATCATCTGCAACGTTATGTTCCGTTGGGACCCACCGCCAATCATTGACCTCCGTGATTTCCGCTATTTCACCTAATCTGTGAGCAACAAAAGATGTATACTTCTTAGCGTCGTTGCGAATCCAATGTAACACAGTTTGGGAGTCTGTCCAAAAAATGGTCTGCTCGGGTTTCCATCGGTGTTCCGTCTTGATAGTGGTAGCCAGCCGGGCGCCTATTAATGCTGCCTGTAGCTCCAATCGGGGAATGCTCGTTCCCCGTAGTGGCGCCACTCTTGATCGTGCAGCAATTAGTGTCACTTCGACGTTGTTACCGTGATTTAAACGCCAATAAGCCGCGGTCGCGTATGCCTGCTCACTGGCATCACAAAACACGTGAAGCTGCAGTTGTGTTGTGTTTTTAGTGTGCAGGCTGTAACATCGCGGAATCCGTAGGTTGGTAGCGTCGTGTAGGCTGGTCATCCATTTGGTAAAGTTTTCAGCCTCTTCTTCAGGAAGCTCTTCGTCCCATTCCGTTTTAAGCTTCCACAGTTGTTGCAGCAATATTTTAGCAGCAACTGTGAAGTGACTGATAAGGCCTAGCGGGTCGTATACTGACATTACGGCGCTAAGGGCTTCTCTTTTTGTGGGTGTGCGATGTTTTTCTCGTACATCTTCCGGTACCCTTTTGAGGCTAGTATTGAAACCTAGTTGATCGGTACCCGGATTCCACAAGAGCCCCAACGTTTTGTCGGTATAATCCGGTCGCGATCCTAGGCGTACATCGTCTGTGTGTGCCCACAGTTCTTGCGGTATGTGTTGTAGAACTTCATTACTATTGGAGTTCCATCCACGTAGTCGAAAGTGTGCCTCTCCATGAATTTCCATTACTTGCTTCGCAGTTTCATTAGCTTCCAGTGCCGTGTTGAAGCTATCTACGTAATCATCCATATAGTGGCTATGTTTGATTGCATGAGTAGCGGTAGGATGCTGCGAAGCATATTGTTCGGCATTATAATCCCGTACACTGTGCGCCAGAAATGGTGAACATGATGCTCCAAAAATCATAGACGTCATTTTGTAAATTTTTGGTGGGGACTGCCGATCGTCGCCTCTCCACAAGAATAGTTGTGATTCCTGATCTTCAGGCCGTATTTTCACCTGGAGAAACATTTCTTGAATGTCTGCTGCAACAGCCACTGGTTTTTCTCTAAACCGACACAAGATCCCTGGAAGACTCTTCAAAAGATCAGGCCCTTCTAGAAGAAAATCATTCAGGCATACTCCATGGGACCTAGCAGCGGCATCAAAAACTAAGCGCAGCTTTCCTGGTTTATTCGGGTTACGTACACCGAAGTGTGGTAGAAACCACTTTCTACCACCCATTTCCTCGCCGTCATTTTGGTACTCTAGCGCATAACCCTTGTCTAACAGGTTCTTGATTTGTGCAGAGTACTCTTCCTTGAACGTAGGACAGCGATCCATTTTCCTTTCTATATTATTCAGTCTATTCAAAGCTGCCTTATAGCTTGGCGGCATAACTGACCCTTCCTTTTTCCACGTTAGCCCCACTTCATAATGACCGTTGACTTTGCGTACCGTCTCGTTGAATATGTCGATAGCCTGCTTATCCTCTGCTCGAACCTTCTTTGTGAGTGCCACACCTAGGGCATCAATGTCAAAATGGGATTTAACCAAGTCTTCTAGTTTCTTAACGTCTTCCACCAGCGCACGGGGCGACGGCTGATATACGTGAAGTACAGACTCGGCGTCTTCGTGCAGCGATGCGTGTGGAATCGTTCCGTGAATAACCCATCCCAACTTTGTTTCTGAAGCTGCCGGCTCGTTCTTTCGACCGGCGCGCAATTGACGCGATACAATCAGATGCCAGTTATCTGCTCCTATGAGCAACTTTGGTCTCACCATGCTGTAGCATATGGCGCCAGTGTCAAGGTCTTGCAGGTGTTGATATTTCGTAACATCCTCTGGTATCGTTTGACTGTTGAGGTTCAATGACGTCACCGTTCGAGCCCGTATCTCGTAATCCTCTGGACCATTCCCCTTAATGTGCAGAGTCACTCGTTTGCTAGCTACTTCCCGGTCACTTGATTTTACTCCGTGGATGTGTAATGGGTGCGCAGGTCCGTCGCATCCAATTTGTTGTGCAAGGTCATTATCAATCAACGTTATGGTCGCTCCTTCGTCCAAGAGTGCGTACGTTTTAACCTTTCCTTGTGGACCACTAATTGTGACAGGACACACTTTTAATAAAACTGTACGCCTATCAACGTTCCTTGGACCTGTTACTGTCATAACGCTTTCTTCCGTTAAAGTTGACTTGCTTGATGCGTCGTCCTTGTCTTTGCCATCAGTTAAATGTTGAATAGGGTTAGTTTCCATGTGTAAAATCGTGTGATGTGGTCGACGACATTTGTCCACGGTACATCCTTTTCCACGACACATTAAGCGTCGGTGTCGGCTGTCGCAACATTTGAAACACACGGCGTTTTTCTTAACCCATTCCCAGCGAGCGTCGATACATAAAGCCGTAAACTTGCCACATTTGGGCAACCTATGGTCTGCGCCACAGTAGAGACATTCATTCTTCTTGTTTCCTTCCGTTGTGACGTAGACTACTTCTCGACGTTGGGTCCGTTTAGCTGGGGCAGCGCTTTGGCTTGGGTTCCTTTTTTCCCTTTCGCGTGGTGTGGACTTTTCTTCGTATTTACCGTGACGTAGGGCGCGGTCGGCTTCTCGTAATAGAAAGCGAGACATCGTTGTGATGTAAGGCTCGCTGTCCTTACCGTGATCTTCTGCAAAGTCCCACCAGCGTGTCTGTAATTGTGGGTTGAGCTTATTAACCACTTCCTGTACTAATGAAGGATTGTGCAGATATCCTCTGTTATCGATATTCGAGAGGGCACATACTATATTCTGCACCTTCACAGCGAAAACGTTAAGCTGGTCGGCTTCCAAAGTTACATGGGGCAGCTGCTTCAGTTCCTTCAGGACGCGATTAACAATTGCTTCCGGCCTTCCGTATCTCCGCTCGAGTGCTGCCATTATTGCATCTGGATCCGTTGCCGTATAGAGGAGCGTTGACACAGCTTCTCTTGCTTCTCCATGCAGGCAGTTACGAAGGCGGATTAAGTTCTCAATTGGTGAGAACTTATATAATATGGTTGAATCGCGCATGGCTGCCTTAAATGGTAGCCAGTCAGCATGAGCCCCGGAAAACTTTGGTAAGTCCGAAGCTTGTCGTGGTGGTCCTCGGGCACTACCCATTGCCATTAGTGCCTCGGCGAGTTGCTCAATAGCCCTTTCCTTGCTTCGCCCTCTTCTCGTGGGCGAAAGTGATGGTGACCGGGGGCGTCGTGAATCTGTCCCCGGGTCGTGTGATGCCGTTGACTGGCGTCTCTCTAACCCGTCATCCGTATAGTTTCGAGACGTCTCGCGAACTGGAGTCTTGAACGTAACGTCGTGATTATACGCTCCAGCTCTATAGCGGGCGGAGACGCAGTCCGTATCGGCCACGTGACGTGCAGGCGGCACAAGAACCTTGTCACGTTGTAATAGGCGCGAGTCAGGCGGCGACCTGTCGCGTCTTTCCGTAGTAAGAAGACGCCGTGGTGGAGAATCGTCTCTGTGGTGCACCTTGACATGCTGTTCAATGGTGCGACGCGTCTTATCTACCGGCGTAGATATTCTCCGGTCCTTTTCCGTACGTATGTCAACCATGGGGTTATGATCCATCCATTCCTGTACTTTAGTTGACATCACACTGGGCTCTTCGTTGACGATGCTCCCCCCGTGTACACTCCCCCCGTGACATGACTCTGCCTCGGCGATTTCCACAGCCACTCGCTTGTTGATCAGATCTTCCTGAATCTTCATCAACTCCATTTCAGCTTTTAACTCGGCTTTTAATTTTCTTTCCTTAATAACTGCTAATTCCTTGGCGGCTTCCAACTCAATTTGCCGCTTCTTTAACAGTGACGAAGCTGAACTGCGATGGCTGTGGGCGATGCTCGGAGCCTGTGATTGTAGATGTGGCACCTGCCGAATGATAGTGTCGTCGGTAAGTGCCACATCGACAGATGAGCGATCTTCTCCCTTGTGGTAATCGCTACCGGTGGCGATGCGGTACTGGTTTGCATCGTCTGTGGTCGGATTTCCTTCCTTTAAGATGTTATCCATACTTCTTGATAGAGAACGTTGAGGGTTCTCATAAACTCTCGGTAACTCTTGAGGACCGACGTCCGTGGTGGCGTATCCGGACTCCGAGAGTTCTTGTAGCTTCTTCTTCTGTGAACGGGTTTCCATTCTTCTCGAAGCTTCCGTTAATCCGTAGTCCGTTAAGTATATCCGTGAAAAATTCCGTAAATCCGTATTATCCGGCTCGAAGGACCAAAATGTTGGAGAGCGAGTGGACTGTATCCGTAAATATCCTTAGGTACGTATAACCTTCGATAGCTCCTTTACACTCACTCAAATAAAACTCCAAAATTCAAAGTACGACGATATCCTTTATTCAAAGGCCGTAGACAGTTTTCACCGTACTATAAACTTTTCCGTAGGAGTTTTCCGTAGATTTTCTTCCGTTTTCCTATTTCCAGGCCGTTAGTCAGATGACTAGAGATTCCGTAGTTGTCCTGTTTCCAGACCGTTAGTCAGATGACTAGGTAACCGTTAAGTTATTTAGTTTGAACTAAACACTTATTCAATTAAATGAATCGAATGAACGCAAGACAAGGCTTGCGGCTTATATAGTCCCCGCACGGTGGAAGGTGGTGGGGGTAGGACCAATCAGAGTGGAGGACTCGTGGAACTTTCGTCATAATCCATCACGTTCTAGAACCTTCCACCACCTTCGATGACCTTCCAGAACATTCTCGACCCTTCCATATGATGTACCTAAAAAGTTCTAGAACATTCGAGACTTTTCCAGAATTTTCCCGAGCCTTCTAGAACTTTCCATACTTTTCCATAGTACATCAAATGATATTTCTAGAACATTCTACAATGTTCTACCGTTATCAGTATTTTCGAGAATATTCTGTAGGCACCTACTTAACATCCATAGTTCGGGAACTTTCCATTACTATTATAAACACGTAGCCTTTCTAGATTAATAACGAAAACTGCTCCATACATGGAATTACATAAAAATAATGTTCTCGTATGAGACCGTAATAAGTACCTATATAAGACAATAGATAACCTATAACTATAGCCTATTCCTAAGTACCTAAACTTAACCTACAGAAGGCGAGCTGTTCGTAACAATATTCATACTCCAAAAGCGTGCCGTCAGGGTACTCTCCAGGGTAAAACCCGGAACGACCTGTCGATCTCTTTTTAGTAAAAATAAGATAATGACATTATACTCATTGTACGTATTCGAAGTGATCATGCATGTGAGACGTAACCTATCAAGTTTCAAACGACCCACGGGTGGAGGTCGGGCCCTCCGTACCAACAGCGCCGGTCGGCTGCTAGTGCCGGTACCGAGGCGCACCGCCCTCGCAGAGACCAACCCGCGCGTCATAGGGCCCACCTACCAACATCTCCCTGGGGACCTACAGACCGAAACTAATGATGAAACGTTTAGTCGCCGACTGAAAAACCTTTTATTGGATAAAGAATTGTACTCTGTCAAAGAATTTATGGACATACAATTTTCAATTTAAACTGCAACGTAGTTTATGAAAAACGATTTTATTTGTATTTTTATATACACTGTTATTATTATGTACATTAAGTTATGACATTGTTATAAATCTCATACACGAGTTGTGTAGAATTGACATTTTGTATACTATATTTTTATTATTTTTGACATTTAGTATACTATTTTTTATTATTTTTTGACGATCACATTAACTCTGACCTTTTACGTAAGTTAATCTATGTATTAAAATTTGTAATGTGAAATAAAGAAATCTAATCTAATCTAATCTAAAAAAATATTGGTCAGTTAAGTAGCATTTTGCCTTGCTTGCTGTATTAATATACTGTATATTTCAAACGTTCATAAAACTGATTAACTAATGCTAATCAGTTTTATGAATGTTTGAAACAATCAAGTTAACAAGTTGAGTTAGTTCAAGGGAACAAGATCTTGTTGCGCTTGCATGGAGTTATGATGGCCGTTTACGATCTCGACAATTGTTTTTTTATCAGTGTAGTAAATGTGTTTCCTTCTTCTTACTTACTTTATTATACACGTGGTTTAACAGCGTTAAATTATAGGTAGGTAAGGTTCAAAATGGAAGACGTTTTGTGTCAATGAGTCACTGTAATCAAACGTATACTAACCTAACTGCTATTACTGTGGCAGTCATTCTCTGCCTTAACTGGATTACAAAAGATAGTAAAGACCTGTCTATGTTCCTTAGAGTCACTTATATCGAACAAAGGAAAACAAATTCTTATTTTGTTTCACTAATAAACTCTAATAGTAGCTTATTAAGGTCGAATATTAGCTAGGGTTCTGGAAAACCGATGTGGATGCGATGCATTAAGCGAATATTATACACCTGTAACAGCTCGAATCGAACAGATTCAACAATTTCGATGCTCGTCTCTATATAGAGAGTCCTCAGAAGGAAGATGAGGAAAATATGAAAATTGTAGGAAGAGATCTTTTCCGAGATATTCCAGAAATACATAACAACATTGAAGAAATCTGCACATTAGGACATACACTTTGCTGACATTTTATAAGACAAAAGTACGTATTACGCGTTGTTGTGGCGTTATAAAATAATCCTAAACATCCTCCCATTTATATCATACCCAATAGTTAATAGTTTATAGGACCTCCATTACCTGTAAATCATTCTGTATGGTAGCTAGACATTACTAGAACTTTACTTGATTTATTTTAGAATAACTGTGATAATATGATATCATATCGGATCTGGATAGGGATCAATTCATGTTTATAGCACTCGAAAAGTTTGACAGCCGAATCCAGAAGTAATCAGCGACCGCCGAATCAGGTAGGAGGTGATGACCATCCAGCTAGATGTATAAAACTACTAAACATCAAAACATCACTGTCTCTTTAGAACTAGTTTATCATGTTGTGTTTTTGTGACAAAATGCCCCAATATATCTCAACCACATTGAACTACCTTTGATGCAGTGGTATTTAAAGTGTGTAGGAGTATGAGCTGCATTAAAGGCTTGAAACATTCTGCCCTCTTGTTACCCTTGGCTTAGTAATGAGGCCAAACGAGAGCAACTCACGGCTCTATCATGCCTCTTGCACTCCGCGTGTAGATAAAAGTTAGGCCCTATCGGACCGGTGAGTAGAGACGCAGAGTACAGTCCCCCGAAACTCAGTGGGTCCCCTTCCCATTCCCTCTAATTTGTTTATTTACGAATAAGTACATACTTACCAGGTTTCAAATACAATTATTTTATCGCTCACATCCCTAGAGTTCGAGAGAGTAACACAGGTACCGCCGCGCTATAGAGTAATAACAACTTCAGGATCGTTGCGATAAGGTGTATTATACCGCGCATTTCCTGTTTCTGTAGTAATTTAAAAATTTCACTTTCTTCAATATCAAAGAAGTGCAATATATCTTGCGTAGTTAACAAGCGGCTCTATCAACTTACTGCTCCGTAACATGCAGTTTAGTTGATCAATTTGGGTCGAAATTCGTTTAATACTCGTATCATTCTTTGTAGTAAGCTCTGTTTTCATCAGATCTACCTGTCCAAGCAGCCCGAATGCGGATCGACGTACGGTTACAGTAATACCCAGGTCACAGGTTTATTACCTTTCAGTAGGGTACAATTTTCAGTATATAAGTAATCGCATTGGCAATTTGCAACTCAAACTGAGATAATTGTTGCATGTCATGGGACGAGAAGCTTTGCTGACAGCTACAAAATGATTGATTATACACGTGGTACAATAAGACGTTTCAGGTTATATCTCACTTCGGTTAAAACAAAGAATATGTCACTCATCATGATTAATGTACACCATTTCCAACTTCGGAAACTCCACTGTGAAAGAAAACTCTGAATTTTCTTTTAACAGTAACAATATTATACAGGATATATGTAAGGTAAGAATCGCCGGGTTACGATAGGCTACTACATCAAGTCGACAAAAGTATATTAATCAGTCCTGAGTCCTGTCTGTCATGCATGACCTACAGCGCGAATACGGTCTGATCAATAAGCTTCAGTCGCTCATGGAGAGGGCTATGCTCGGGGATTCGTAATGAAGAGATCCGACGAAGAATGAAGGTAACCGATGTAGCCAGTTGAAGTGTCACCTGTGTCGTAGAACCGACGACCGTTGGGGTAGACGAGTTCTGCAGTGGAGACCGCGGATCAGCACACACAGGGTGGGAACGACCCGCCGTCATATGGAACGACGACCTGAAGAAGGTAACCGGAAGCGGCTGGATGCGGAGGGCGGAGAAACAGTATACGATTAAAATAATTAAATACTGTACGTGGATATGATTGCTACAGCCATTGCTGCCACTTGTATATTTACTGTATATTTCTCCTACATATTTTCTGTAATTTGTGTGCACTAAAGTATATTCATTCATTCATTGGTCAGGCCAAAGTAATCAAATCAGCCCTTTGAAAGAAAAATAATATTATGTGGATGATATTATAATTTATGTATGAGTCAAAAGGTCGCGAATTAATAGCTTATACTGTCTTTGTTTCTCTCTCGTTGCACTTATATGACGTTTATACCGGCAAGTACATTCACCAGAAGGTTCAAAATATTTGTCAAAAGAAAGAATTAAGATGAGTCAATTCAAACATCTATTAAACATTAGACATTGTTTTTCTATTGACACAGATATTATGTTTATTTCAAATGTATACTAAAATTAACACAAAGTCCATGTTATTTATAACATGGACTTTGTGTTAATTAGTTAACATTTGAAGTAAACATAATAAATAGTATTATCTAATGTGTATCAAAGGTACCTTTAATTCTTTAAACGAAAGTGTACTATTTTTAGCACGCTTTCTTTTGAAATATCATCAATCATCATCATCAGTCTGCAAGAGTCCACTGCTGGACATAGGCTTCTTCCAAAGCATACCACTGAACCCGATAATCGATTCTTCTCAAATAGTTACTGCCAGCTGCCTTAAGCAGATGTCGCTCCATATAGCCAGGGGGAGTCCCACACTACGCTTGCCCAGTCGCGGTCTCCCCTCGAGAACTCGTTTACCACAACGGTAATCGATTCTCGCCAGATGTGACCAGCCTACTGCCACTTTAACGTACTTCTTGAAATATAAATGATTTCAATATAACGTCGATACAAAGCTATTCGAATTTAACAATCACCGTAGGTATCTATTTGATAGGTTTTATATTTTTAACATCAATAGAGTCAGTGCATCAACATTCGTTATAGGTACCTATTTTAGTTTTTATTAAACTAGCTTTTTTAGTAGTTTCTCATGGTAAATATGGTATCCCAGTAATTTACGAAGGTAACAATGGCCTGTGTGTGTCTGTGTTGTTATATAAATAATAATAATACTTTATTAGGTCCAACATACATCTTCTCCTAAGTTGTAGGTACATGGATGGGTCTTATATGTCCTTTCTAATCAAATAAACTTTCTAACAGGGAATAAATCTTTCAAAGTCAAGAAAAAGTCAAGAAAACTCCGAATCTTTCTCAGACTAAATACGAACTTTATATTTACTGTATGTAGATGATGAGATAGTCTAGGAAATAAATATTATTCACGGCTCTGGAAAAAAATTTCAGGAAAACAAGACCAAATGTGACTAAAATAAAAGACTGCAAAGAGATTTATTTGTTTTGCTAAAAGCATACCTACCATAAAATAAAGCTGTAAACTAAATAAATAAAACAAATATTTTGGTTTTCCTAGTGGCAAATATTTTTTTCAACTGTCGTGGCCGGCTCTATATTAAAAAGCAAAAGAGCATAATTAGTTGTAAACATGTTGTAAAGCAATTCGTCAAATAAATATAGAAGTAGTCTTGTGGCGACGAAACGATTACTCACGTGCGGCAAGAGGTACTGAGTTTTGTATTTTTCTAGTATATACCTAATACGAACTGTCAAATTAGTAATAGTTACATATCTTTGGCCTTGAGGTGCGCGTCCCTAGCAAACGATTAAGTATTTTATGCCCCTAGTGGCAAAACTTGGAAGCTGCTTATATGTATGTACCTCATTCTTGTACCTACATAAGTAATTATATGTTTGTCTGAAAAATATGGATGGTAGTTCAAGAAATTAAACCTTTAACCGTTAGATAACGGACAGTCCCTGTCAAGAAAATAAAACCTTAAATTTCAACTGTAGTAAGTATAACTATAAGTATGTAACTAAACGCAAGTACTGAAAATCATTGTTGTATTAATTACTAACTGTGCCCGCGGCTCTGCTCGCGTGAACTACAGAATCCGCTCCCATTCCCACTCCCGCTACCACTTCCGCTTCTACTTCCGCTTCCGCTCCCGATCTCGCTCCCTTTTCCGCTTCCGCTTCCGCTCCATTCCCGCTTTCGTTTCCACTCCCACTCCCGCTCCCGCACCCGCTCCCTCTCCCGCTTCCGCTCCCGCTCCAATTCCCACTCGCAGCTCTAAATGCAATCCAAACTAATCGCAATCTGAATAGTACTGAAATACTATTAAGTGCAATATATTGCATACTAACCTTACCTAGTAATGTATTTGAAAACTAAAAATGTCTATAACTTTTGATTGAGTTAGCCGATTGCGATGAAATAAAGACTAAATGTTAAGTTAGGTTAAGCCCTTTGTTTTTGTGAAAAGTCCATTAAAATCCGTTCAGTAGTTTTTCAGTGATGCGTGCACAAACTCACAGACAAACAGATAAACGGACAAACAGACAAAAATTCCAAAAATGATCGAAATGTGTTCTATTACTTATCCTTAGACCCCTAATTTTTTTTTTGCAAATATCTTCGATGTACAGACACGCGGAGTTTACGATTTCATTTATTAAATATGCAAACTCTATATTTAGCTCTATTTGCAATTATTCCCAATTAGACACATGAGATAGTTCGTTAAGTACAGATATTTTATGTTAAAGGCTGGAAGCACAATGTACATTGTACCTACAAGTCAAGTCGAACATAATAATGCCAAGATGAACGGTTAGTTGACTTTCATGTGAGAACAAAAAGATCCAATAATGTTTATCTATAACAAATCTGCATTTCAACATTTCAATTCCAAAGATTTTTTCGAGAAAACTCACAAAATTTACTAGTCCTTAAACAAAGGCGAAACAAAAAAACTGAAATACAATCTGAAGTCCAAGATGTAGCATCCTCAAGCTTCAAGTGGACACAAGACGAGGGTCTAACCAAATAAACTCTGAACCAAATAATGCACAGTCACGAACCTTGTCTTATGAATTTAGATATGAATTTAAACATTATTGACCTGTAAAGAATAGGCATACCTCTCTCTCGCTTATAATAAGTTATTTATTATCAATTATTAATCTATTACACACTATTACCCACTCATGGTCACAGTAGTAGATAGCCCTTAGTCTGCACTTGCAAGTAAGGGAGTTTAGTTACGTTGGGTGGATGTGGTTGTAAAAATGTGTGATAGGATACTTCTGTTTTCTAACACATTGTACGGCTCATATAAGCTCGAAATTGTGCTGAATGGCTTTAAGTGCGTTTGTAAGTGACAATATTGAGAACTTTTCTAGAATATTTTTAATTTTTTTAAATGATCTATGAAAATATGTGACTATAATTGGTCCAGAATGTTGTAGATTGTTCTCAAAATTTCAAGAATGATCTGGGAAGTTCTGTTTTTAATATCAGAAAAGCTACGATTTGTGAAAGCTGTCAACTGTCATGTCGGCTATCTGCAGGTCCTTAAACTTCGCACCATACGTAACTAATACACGCGAACGAAGTCGCGGGCAACAGCTAGTAAATAATAACACTAATTATCTTAGTATTCCCTTACTCAATGTAGGCAATTGAGTTTGGCAACTGGTTTTCAATGAATAATAAAGACTACATGTAACCTAACGCTCTTTATCTACTTACTAGATGGAGCGAACCAAACAATCACTATGTTCCACGCAACTGCAGCTTCGCGAGCCGCAACCCGTTCACATTCACTTTGACACTTGTGCAATTACTACGTGAATGTGAACGGTGTGCGGCTCCCGGAGCCGCAGTTGCGTGGGACAGAGCGATGGTTTGGTTCGCTCCATCTAGTAAGTACATAGAGATAATTGATTTTACATATTATTTTTTTCTTCGTTGACAAGCAGTTGTGACACTCAATTATCTATATGGAGTAAGGCTTAGGATCAAGCATTGGAGCAACGGGTATAAGTAAAATACCACTTTAAAGATAAAATTCACACACTCTTTGGTTTGAGTGCTTGGCTTGAAGGCCAGAAATCATGGGTTCGATCCTACTTACAGACTATTTTTCAAAGTACATTATCGAGTGGAAAAGGCAAACACCTAAAGTGCATTTGATGGAAAATCGACCCCTATGTCACAAAATAGATGGACTGGGTGATTCTTTATATTGGATTGCATATTATAATGGTTCTTTTTCGACCTATTTATTCCACATATCCCTACTGGTCTGTCCCTACTAGTATGGAAGAACGGAACTCGAGTTCCACGAAAATACTTCTCATATAAAAAACATATATGTATGTGGTTTTTCTTTTACAAATAAAAGCCCGGAATTTTATAATGTACAGTTGCTTAACTGACGCTTTAGTGGTTTTACCTCTCCACTATCGCATTGTAGATTTATTTTACAGTATAAATATTGACGATAATTTTGTCTGTTAAAAATTTCACATTTCAAAATATAATAACAGCTGACAAAAACAATTGTTTTTTTTTTAAACTTACTCCCCGTAAATGACAAATTGCGAGGGAAACGGAAGAGATTGTTTATACATGTATGGGTGTGAGTATGCTGGGGTATGTGTGTGCGTGTATGTGCCGTTTATACTTATGCCCCGTCTCCTCCAGCTCAGTGTTTTAAAGACATCAGAAATACGTCTACCTAGGACAGATAAAACAGTTGGGTAGGAACAATTTCGATAGGGAAGCTGACAGAAGAATCCAGTTGGGTTGGGCAACATTTGGAAAACTGCGTCAAGTCTTCACGTCGCCTATTCCACAATGTTTAAAGACAAAAGTCTTAAATTAGTGCGTCCTGCCTATCATGACCGACGATTCAGAAACGTGGACACCGACGGTGGGCCTGATCCACAAGTTCCAAGTCGCTCAGCGAGCTATGAAGAGGGCTATGCTCGGGGTTTCTTTGAAGGATATGATTCGTAATGAGGAGATCCGACGCAGAACGAAACTCACCGACATAGCCGAAAGGATTAGTAAGCTGAAGTGGCAGTGGGCGGACCATATATGCCGCAGAACCGACGGCCGTTGGGGCAGACGAGTTCTGGAGTGGAGACTGCGGATCGGCACTCGCAGGGTGGACCGACGACCTGAAGAAGGTGGCCGGTAGCGGCTGGATGCGGAGTGCGGAGGACCGGGTGTGGTGGCGTTCATTGGGGAAGGCCTATGTCCAGCAGTGGACTTCTAGGGGCTGACATGATGATAACACTTCATTCCGTTTATATATATTAATCTGTCGTAATATAGCCGAGTCTTGTACTAGTAGGTATTTTTACACGAGTCCAATAAATCCGTAGTGTCCTATAATAAATCAAACATCTAAGTCCTTTTAATAAAATGGCAAATATCTTCAGGAAAACCAATTACACGCAGTAGGTAAGACGTTCCTTTCAATTAAAGTAAGAACAATCAAAGACAGAATCCAATCAATAGTTCTAAAAGAAAGTTTCCCTATACAGTCCAGTCGCTTTAACTAATTTGTGAGATTAACCTAGTTTTCTTTTAAGAGACTCTAAAAATAGGATAGATAAAAATTTCGTTGTCTAGAGTTCTAGAATAACAAAAATAATAATAAATATTTCATACATATGATTGTCTATTCCCAAAATAGGATTTTGTCCTGTACGATGGAAATTTGACAAGAATACGACAATTCACAAATACAACATCCAAACCTGGGCGAACTTGTACAACTGTATAAAATTTAAATCTAGTGGGAATTGAATCCACAACCTTTGACGCTTGAGTTAGACTCGAGGCCAAGCAAAGAGGCGGTCAAAAAACAAAAATTTTGGTTGGTATATTTTGGATAAAAAAAATCTTATCCAAAATATAAATTGTTTAAGAAATTATTTAAAACAATATTTTGTGTTAATGTTTAACATAGCATAGTAATTAATTGGTTACAATTTATTTATATGTAGTTATTCATTCGTTTTGTTTTTTTTTTTCAACAAAATAAATCACCATACATAAATTTTGCATCGTTTTTTTTTGCAATTCGAGTTTCAATAACTTTTTTGAAATATAGAAATTAAAATATTTATTTAAACTTGAAAAGCACAAAAAAGTTTCAATACAACAAAATTAAAAGATAGTTGAATGGACAACTTACCGTTTTATTTCTTAAATAACGATGTAGGTGAACAAATGAATTTTGTAAACTTATTTTGAGATCACTAAATAGGTACTGGAAATGAAACACATGTCCCCTGATTAACTTCACAACTGCAATTAACTTCGTACATAAAATCACACGAAATAAGAATAAAAAAGTTAAAGGGCTTTTATCACGATTAATTTCCTTTCAACAGAACGTCCATTAGCCTAGTATAATCTGATTTCCATCACTAGATTTTACAGTTGCGGCCCAATCAGCGGGCACACTTCTGGGCCCATATTTGTAAACAAGCGCGATCGTGGCGTGTTTACCATTGCACGCTGGTGTAAGCGGTACGCACAGTGGAGCGAGCGAGCGTAGCGTACGAACTACGGTCGGAGACTGGGCCGGGCCACTCACTGCCGCGCGAGACAAGTACTCACTGTCACTATGAAAGTGAATTATATCTGTAACTTCATTAACAACACTTACCTACTATTCCAGTAAGTAATGTATTCTCACTTAATAATTAATAAATATGTGGGTACATTACACACACGGCCACCTGATCCCAAACTAGGCAGAGCCTGTAATATGGGTATCAGGCAGAAAATATGTGTATTCACTACTAACCTGCTATTTAAACTAAACAAGAATTCTGAACAAAATCTTTCTTAGGAAATGTCCAGATCTGCATGTCTAAATACAAAAGTATCACGCACATTTATTATGTATTTGTCTGTTCAATTTCTAATTTATTAGGTCATTTGCAATAATAATTTGGCATTTTGAAGGCGTCGCATACCCGGCAGTGCTCTCCCGACTGATCGCAAATGAGCTCAACTCTTGTAATTTTTATACGTATAGGACAGAGTGACACAGGACTGGCCGACTGGTACAGCTAAGTTTCATTGTTCGACGCGAATGTCGGAGTACCGGATTACTGTAGGTATTGTATTAAAGTCTGTACAACTAATCGATTGAGAAAACGTACTTCCCCTTTATTTTATAAATACGTGTTAAGCATAACTCATCATTTTACTGACAAAGCTTCCTCGACGGGTTATAAACCTTTTGCTTGCGTCACTTGACCAGGTTTTTATCATATACAATATTTTGTCCGCTACTCCGAACATCTATTTTCCTCCGACTTGTTATATTACTAAAATTGTTATCGCCTCACTATATAATGAATTACTAAATAACAGTACATTGTATAGAAATCCTTTGCGATTTTCTCGGGTTACAAAATAAATACACATAATAATATTAGCAATAAAATGCTAGTAATAATAAACTATAATATTATTATTCATCATATCAGCCCTTAGACCTCCACTGCTGGACATAGACCTTCCCCTTATGAACGTCACCACACTCGGTCCTCCGCACTCCGCACGTTCTTCAGGTCCGCGGTCTCCACTCCAGAACTCGTCTGCTCCAATGGACGTCGTTTCTGCAACAAATGTTGTCCGCCCACTGCCACTACTAATTATTTCGCCTATGTCAGTCACCCCGAACAAAGCCCTCTCCGTAACTCGCTGAGGGACTTGAAACTTGTGGACCAGGCCCACCGTCAGTGTCCACGTTTCCACGCCGTAGGTCATGCCAGGTAGAACGCACACACATTTTTCTATTCCCGGACTAGGATTTTCTCACGTATGATGGGACTCAAACAAGGACCAATTTACAAATATAACATCCAGACTGGGACCAGCTTCTAGAAATTGTACAAAGTTGTCTGTCCCTGCTGGACATCGAACCCACGACCTCTGGCGCTCGAGTCTAACGACCAAGCGACTAAGCCAACGAGGCGATCGAAATATTTTATTATAATTATTTTATGCACTGAGTCCCGGCTAGTCCCGGCTTAGAATAGGGTCACCCCCGATCTTCCGTGGGTGGCGACTAAAGAATTGCACCGTGGACGGGCAGCAGCGTTTACCTGTGTACTTTAAGGAACTTAGTCTATTGACAGTGCCCTCAATGTATATATATGAGACAGCTATTTGGTTCGTTTGTCGAACGAATATAGCTGTCTCATAAATATACATGTATACCACAACTATTTGTACATGTTGCAAGCGCACGGCGATGTGACCAACTTTGTATAGAAAGACACAAAACGACACTATACCAAAAAAGCACGTGTGGTATAGCCCCAAAAATATTTAAGAAAATACCCAAATCGATACGCGACTGGGATGACATAAATAGCTTTAAAAGATATTTCTTATTGATAAAACATATTATTCAATTAATGATTTCATAAATGACAATTTTATGTAGTTTTAAGGAGACAGGTTATAGGACATTAATAAATATGACATAGAGTTTTAAATTAATTAATTTCGTAATTATTTACCTATCTATATCCTCTCTATATCCTATACATCCTTTACATCACCTGTGTTTATGAAAAAATATATTTGAATTTGCACATTAAGATCATTACTGCGATCACCAATCCGCCTGCCAAGCGTGATGATTATGTCAAATCCCCCAATGGACAGCCCATCAAAAATAGCATTCTATTGGGGGGGGGGGCTTATGTACAGCAGTAGACGAATTTCGACTGATGATGATGATACTTTTATGAATGTCCTGTTTGTAACGGAAGGGAACAAAAAAGATACAATAATAAAACTAGAATTCTTGTATGTGCAGACTTGAAGATAAAATAATTATCTGCGAGTACATCATGGCGAAGAAGGGAAGGAAAGTCATCGCGACGAAGATGGAGAAACATTTTGAAGAGAACAAAGGTTTTGAAATCAAGTCAGGTTTGGTTCAGATTTAGGTCAGGTTTGGATCAGGTTTCGGTTAGGCTTGGATCAGGTTTTGATTAGGTTTGGGCCAGATTTGAGCCAGGTTTGGGTAAGTTTAGGTTAGGCTTAGGTTAAGTTTAGCTCAGGTTAGGTGCAAGTCTGACAAGGGATAATAATGATTCCGAGCTCGGATTCTAAATTAAACACGTACTGAAAAAACAAAGTTTGTTGAATAGGGTTACCTTCCTACTTCCAACCGTCTAACGTAAACGTATTGTCTTTGTTCCGTTCTATGAATAAGACAACAATGAGTGTTTCTCTAGAACAATACCACTGTTTACAGTCTGTTTTGGGTCTGGTTTTATATGTACTGTTTCTATATACATGCGCCAATCACCTGACCAAATTATTTACAAGAGAACATATAAATAGCAAGCATTAAAAAAAAATCCCTTTATGGGGAAAAAATTTATTTAATTTTCAGTTGCATCCTTTTTGCATCAGACCTCCTAGTTGCTATATGAGTTGATTTTTTCGGATATCTTTATTAAAAATCGGCTGGTAACACTTTTCTGTTCCACCCCGCATAGGAAGTTCAAGGCAATCCCACTATCCCACTAATATATATATGCGAAAGTTTGATGTTTGGATGTTTGTTACTCAATCACGCTTCAACCACTGGACGGATCGGAATGAAACTTGACACACATAATGGGTTAGATGCTGGAATAGGACATAGAATAGTTTTTATCCCGAAAAAACATCTCATTCCCACGGAAATTACGAAAATGATATCTATTTTGAAATTCAAGATGTGTAAATATCGAAACCTACGCGGACGAAGTCGCGGGCAAAAAGCTAGTGTAATATAAACGTGTAAAAAACAAATGCCAAGTCACATTGGAAGGAATATATTAAACTTTCTTTTGACATGGAACTAGGTACAATAAAATGTAGGTAGAGGAGGTACGAGTAGCTCTTTTGTTTTAAGTCAAGAGGGAACACAATAAGCTACGTTTAAGTAGGTCGAGGTAGAGATGCAAACTGTCGGAGATTTCTTGGGACATACCAGTTAAAGTAATCATATCTAAAGATTGTGATAACTGGCAGTAAGTAGTAAATCAAAATTATCCGTATTACATGTAGGAGAGTAAAAACTCCTAACATGTTTTATTAAAACTTTATTATCCCACAATAAAGATATAATAAAGAATAGTTGTTAAAAATATACAGTTAGTTAATTTATTATTTCTGACAATTAAATTTATTAGTTTTTTTACTTACGTGATATTAGAACTTCAGTGACAATATGTTACTTAGGTACCTATTTATTTATTTAACAATTAGATATATATATATATACATGTTACATATATATGTACATGTTACACCATACTGATACATTAAGGGTCAAGTGTGTATAAATGAGAAGAAGCCTATGAAGAAGATGAGTATTTAAGTACTAAAAGTTATTCATTTAAATCCTCACTGGAAACGCGTCGCTGATGTTGTGATAACACGTCTGCAGTGTACTGATGATTGATGAATCAACATCATCAGTGATGGATGATGTAAGGTATTGATTTTATTTGATACTATCTGTTGCCCGCGACTTCGTCCGCGTGGACAACTTAATATCACAAATTATTATGTATTTCCCGTAGGATTGGGATGTTTTTCCGGTGAAAAACTATTCTGTCCTATTCAAGGACCTAATCTATACGTGTGCGAAGTTTCATTCCGATCCGTGGTGATCAGAGTGGTTAAAGCGTGATTGAGTAACAAACATACAAATATCCAAACATCCAAACTTTCACATTTATTATATTAGTGGGATTAGAACCCTTGGAGACCCGACTGTTGCGAGTTTCTACAGAAATACACAAAATATACAACAAACCGTTTATCTTTCAGCGTAGGATGCTTTCATAAGGATAATTAGGTAGATAGATATTCAACAATCTTTGAACGTTATCGTACTACTTAGCTATGCGTATTATATTATATAAAAAAGATATCCAACAATTCTTTAGTTTGCCAGTGAGATAATCACGGATTTCTAAATTTATTCACAGTTTGTCTTAAAAGTAGCTTCATCAAAGAAAAAACGTTGTTTATATACGTCATTGCTTAATCCGAACGACATTTGCGGATGAAATCGCGGGTAAGGATCAGTATTCATAAAATATGTTAATAGTTATGTAATTAATAATGATAAACTTTATCTTGATAGAAATTCAGCCAAATATCTGAACTTCAGTCATATAGTGTCGGCCTTTGGCTGTAGTCTCTTCATAGTTCAATAGGTATAGAGTGGTAAGTGAAACTTCAACTCTACTTATTATTTTTTTACATCGGGGGTTTAAAATTGCCAAGGACAATTATGTTTTTTGTATATCTTTTTATTTTTCCGTGATTAAATCATATGAATCAGATTATCAAAAAAAGATATGTGTTTGGAAGTGTAGTGTGACCGTGTTAATTATCGGCAGACGAAACGATTGGATAGATTTACTTTATGATGATGTGTGAAGTCTTCATGAAATCTTTAGTCATCAGTCGTGAGTCGGAGATCGGGTTTAAATGTGATACATTGTTGAGGAGATGGTAGGACTGCCGACAGTGGCGGATATACACATTTTCCACCAGTAGGCTATTACAATTTTGCCGCCCCTATCGACCTCTACAATTCGATCCCCTAGTTCACAATCATATTAATAAAAAAAATTATGTCAAAAAAAAGTTATGCTATATCGTCATAATTACACCACATATTTCCCATAATTTAGTATGATTGTGAAGTAAAGGATCAATGTGTCAGTTTCTTTTTTAAAATTTATGAATAAATGTAAATTATTGAACCTAATAAGAAAATATTTATTTTTAAAAAACTTATCCGCAAATTACAATTTTTTCTTTGCAAAATACTTTGACAAAATTTTTAAATGACATATTTGTCGAATAGTGTAAGGTGGAACCATAGCGTAAAGTACTTCGTATTATCTTATAGGGTGTCCCACGACACCACACGGCTTGTTTTACTTTCTGTAAGATATAAAAAAATATTGGTTCCAAATTTGCCGCCTTAGACTCCAGCCTACTCAGCTTGCTGGTAAATCCGCCACTGGCTGCTGAGATGGTAGGGCTGGTAGGGCTTTGTATATTAAACTTTATTCATATACTGCGATGTAACTTTTATGTTATTAAACTAATGATAACTTTAGTTTTTTAAATTTATGTTCAACATTTAGAAAAATCCACACATGTTGCAGGTGAGAGCAAACCGACATTATCATGTCGCAGGACAGTGGTGCGTTGGACTTAACCACAGGTGAACAGGTAACTATTTGCATTTTATTTGTTCGAGGCTACTGAATTTAAACTAGCCATGCTTATCATCCTTCTAATAAACGTTATACAGTTCAGGTAGGTCTCTCTTTAGCTTACAGAAAATTTAAAAAAAAAATCTTAGTTCCAGATTAAAAAAGAGAGGAAGAAATGGCCATTCATCGTCGGTGGCGTCGTCATAGTGGTCATTATTGTTCTCGTCGTCACTCTTTCCGTCACACTCACAGGGAACAATGACACTGAAGACGAGCTGATTACGACAACGACAGACACGACGACAACCGATGACGATGGCCTACCTTCAGAACCTACGCCACCAGACGAGGAGTCGTCGGAGGAAATAACACCTGCTCCTACGGATCCGCCAGATTCGCAGATAGAGCTTGAGGATATTATCACTGGGGTATATTCTCCACCTTCATTCAACGGCACTTGGACTTTAGGTAACTGGTAAATCTATAATTCTTATTAAAATAGAATAAGTAATGGACACCATCACATAACCCTCACAGTAATTAGTATAGTATTTTAATGAATATGTGTAATATGAATAAATAATGAAAACCCTGACGATGAAGATAATAGTGTTATAAACCTTAGGATCGACAGATAACATTAATCAGCATTAAAGCTGTTATTGGTTATTTATGTCCAAAATAACTTATGAGGAACAAGATAAAATCGACAGTACTGCTGTCCAAATTAAATAAATATATCAAACAGTACATAAATTAAAAAAAATTGCAAATGCAGGAAACGAGGTGTTGTATCGGGACCCGAACGGAGATTTGGTACTTTTTGACGTCGACGAAGGCACCTCGACAACCCTCATATCCAACACTAATCAAGTAAGTACGATACATAATCATTACACTACTAATGTAAACGCAAAAGTGAAGATGTATGTTTATGTGTTTGTTTCGAATTTTGATACAGTAACAGTTTTGCATCCTGCAATTACATTTAATAATTACAATTAACAAACCTGTCTAGTCTATTTCCGCGCCGATGACGCGGGTATAAGCTACTTATTAATAAATACTTTATATGCTCTCAGGTATCTAAAAAACCAAAGACAAGGTACCTACTTACTTCAAATTCTTATCTCATTTATTCTGAATATCAATATCACAAAATCTAATCTATTTTCATACTATTAATATTTTATCATCTTCTGACTAACGTATGCATTAACTGTTCTATAGGACGTAGAAATTCCTGAACTGTTGCTGTCGATCTCCTTTTAAATGTTAGCTCCCACATCTTGCCTGATCTTGACCATCATCTAATGAATGATCAATGACTCTAATATCCTTTTCACAGCTTCTTTATAGGTAGGTACTAGGTGACAGGTACATATTAAGTTTTCCAGTCTTTCCTAAATGAAGTGGTTTTATATTGTTACAGTTCTTACAGCAGTCAGAGAGGTTCACTCAACTGTCTCCTGATAGAACCCACGTGGTTTTAGCTTACAATGTTGAACAGGTGAGAGAGTACCATCTAACTGAAGGTATATTTTAGTACTTGTACGTGAAATGTTTTTAACTTTCGACCGATATGAGTATATAATGTCGAGAATGCTAAGCGTTACTAAGGAGTTGGAGCCCAACTGACACCGAGGGGTCTGAAACTGATCAACACCAAAGAGGGCGAGGCTCTGAATATTTAAATAGCAGGAGACGTTTCACGTAAAGCATTCTGGCTGTACAAACGAACGTAGGAAAGGAATGGTCGTAATACTTTGAATCTCATTTACTTAACATGATTTCCAGGTCTACAGGCATAGCTTCTTAGGCCAATATGCATGCATTAACGTCGAAACCGGTGCTGTGATAAATATCCTACCCCCTGGCGTTACCACCGAAGCAGCTCTGCAGAACTTTGTGTGGGGTCCTTCTGGAACATCCTTTGCGTTTGTGTACTTGAACAATATCTTCTACCAAGCGAGTCTGACAAGCCCGCCTCAACAGCTTACTGCAAACGGAGTCGTGGGTGTCATCTACAATGGAGTCCCTGACTGGGTCTATGAAGGTAAAAGTGTTTTAACCCCAAAGTCGACAGAGGGAGAAGAGAAGTTAGTCTTTCCTGCACAATCAAACTTTTGGCAAGAAGTAGGCACCTACATATAAGTATGCAATCAAATACATATTATTAGTACACAATCTTTTTAAGTAGGTATGTTGATAAAACAAAGGTCAGATGTACCTGTCCGATACTAATGGACGATGTACAATGTGACTGATATATATGCGAACTCGTTGATTTGCATAAGGGTTTCCTTTATCGCAAAAAAGAATTTTATTTAGTAGTAGTAGATACTTTCGTTGCTATTAACACAATTCGAAAAGTCGAAAACTTTGATGTAAGTAATGTTAAAACTTTTTCCATCGTTTTCTTGAGCATGATATACGTATTGAATCCACTTTCAGTTTTATATTAATGTAGTTTAACATTTCGTTACAGAGGAAATTTTCAGCTCACACAATGCTCTCTGGTTCTCACCGGACGGCGTCAGAGTAGCCTATGCATCATTTGATGACAGGCAAGTCAGGATCATGCATGTGCCACACTTTGGCGTCCCGGGTTCCGTGGATTACCAGTACACCGCGCATAATGAGGTCCGATATCCCAAGGTAAGAAAAATCTTTAGAAATGGCATTAAAACGCTACCTAAATTCATTTTACAAATCGTTGTTCACTTGTGAGTTGAGCGATTCTCTCTCTTATAAATATAAGAATGTTTCGGGTGCTAATTGACACTCTATGTCAAACGAATAGGTATTTAGGGATTCTATTTCGTCTATTACGACGACCTCCGTGGCGGAACGGGCAGCTCTCGGACTGCCACGCCAGAGGTTGCGGGTTCGAATCCCACTAGGGGCAAATGTTCGTATGATGAATATGAATGTTTGTACCCAAGTCTTGGATGTTTATATATTTATTTAAGTACTAGCTGTGCCCGCGGCTCCGCTCGCGTGGACTACAGGATCCGCTCCCATTCCCACTTCCGCTCCCTATCCCACTTCCACTCAGAATTCAAATCCAGGTCCAGGTCCAGGTCCAGGTAACTAAAAATGTCTATAACTTTTGATTGAGTTAGCCGATTGTGATGAAATAAAGACTAAATGTTAAGTTAAGTTAAGCCCCATTTTTTGTGAATAGTCCATCAAAATCCGTTCAGTAGTTTTTAAGTGATGCGTGCACAAACTCACAGACAAACAGACAAAAATTTCAAAAATGATCGAAATGTGTTCTGTTGCTTAAGCTTAGACCCCCCCCAATTTTTTTTTGCAAATATCTTCAATGTACAGACACGCGAAGTTTACGATTTTATTTATAAGATAAGGTAGAGCCCAATTCATACAGTCGTAGTCAGTGGTAAACAATATCTTAGTAGGTATATGAAATTTCCAAGAGAATTGCAATATTAAATAAATAATAAATAAATATGTCAGACATTTACACCAATTATCCAGTCCTAAACTAGGCAGAGCCTGTGGTATGGTTACTAGATAACGGATAGACATACTTAAATAAATATATAAACATTCAGACTTGGGTACAAACATTCATTTTTATCATACGAACATTTGCCCCTAGCGGTATTCGAACCCGCAACCTCCGGCGTGGCAGTCCGAGAGCTACCCGTTCCAGCACGGAGGTCGTCAATATTAAACACTAAACCATATGCATAATAGTCTGACACAATTTTCTATTACATATATACATATACATTCGTCTACTCCCAAACTAGGATTTCCTCCTGTGTTATCGGAATTAAACAAGTATAGGACAATGCACGCAAATAACATTCAAATAATAAACATGTTGAGCTGATAAGTAGGTAACTGACGGTGATGACGAAACAAATGAGTGCACATAATATGTTAGACTTGGACCGGATAAGACTTATAGGTCATACCATGAAAGAAAATAATTTTCGCACCTCATAAGTCACCTCAAAGTTTGTACCTTCATGATTGACTCTAATTGGTTATTAAGCAAGATAACAGATGAGTCATCTATTATCTAATTTAATGATGATGACTGGTACGGAGAAAGGTCTAAAAGTGAAGGGCATTCGTGTCCCACAGTGAACATATGAGAAGAGTCTCAAGCAATCCAGGAGTCATAACATGTGTCAAGCTCGAGATATAATGTACAGCATTAAAAATAATAATTACAATAACATTTATGCTAGAGCTGTGAAGTTACCTTCCATATGTTACAAAGCTAGTCGACGTACAGTAGGATAAGTCCATAGATAAGATTAAGATAGCATTTCCTTTAAAAATAATAATAATGTATAGTAATTAGCATGTACGCCATGACTATCAAAAGGTGGAAAATTTAATCAGGATTGATAAAGGTGGAGCCACTGTGACACGGGGTATTTGTGAATATATATATATTGGTCTCCTATATCATAGAGAGAAACTACTAAAAAAAAACAACATCAATCTATACAGGTAGTTTATAATCAAATTAAACCTCTGAAATAAGCAACAAAATTTTGAAATTAGGAGTTCTAGGTAATTAATGTGACATTTACTCATTTACGCTATAGCGCTGTAGGTCGATAAGCGCGCTTGGTCAGGAGCAAAACGAACTGCGGCATCTCAGTAGTGCCAGCCGTGCTTTATTTTGCGGACGACGTTAAACTGGCGGAGAGAGGTCAGTGTCGCTTCTTTAATTAATATTATTTAGTATTCTCTGGTATACATGAGTGTTCTCAAATGAGAATCAATGTCAGAATCAAGAATGTAGAGACACGCGAACGAAGTATTATATATATTATGTGCATTACTTATATATTATATATATTTATTAAATTTCGTATTTACATATAATATTTACTGTTGTATTTATTGATGTATGTATATAGAATTTAAAATATATATTTTGTTTAGAAACCATTTTCCGTATTTACAATTCAAATATCCCTCCTAATGTAACCTTTTTCGTACCCACCTTCATATTTATTTTATACACACCCGCTCTTGTCCTTCGCCCCTGACAGAACTTCCCGACAAGTAGCACGGTGTTCGGAACACATCCGAACACAGAATATTTGTATGCTGGCCACATATAATATAAAATATGAGCGACTAACTTCCGTTTCCGCATCATTCGGTTCGCCATCTTGGGGTGAAAAGTGTGTTCCAAATATATTCCGGATTAGAGGGCAATTGCCGCTAATAAAATTAAAATCTTCATTGTTCCTAGTGCTATAGCTAAGAAAAACTAAATTTTATGTTGGTGAAGAAATAAATACCAGTAAATACAGTCCACGATTTCTTTCTCTAAGACCTTCACCCAACACACGGTACGCCTCGGAGCCCATACGAGTGAAATTTAGTTTAATTAAAACCCTAATAAACGTTGTAAATAGAGTGGTCGTACGAACCTAAGATACCAGAGACAGCGACCCCTACTGAAGCGACAAGTACCTAGGAATAAGTGCTACTACTAGACCTCGACTCTCCTTGAAACCCTCTCTTTAAATTATTTATTTAGCCCAGCACATTTTTAAACATATACTTTATTGCACATTGAAATGATTTTTTTACAATTATGATATTTTGTGTATAAATCTCTAATAGAGATATCTTCCAGTCAACCTTACCGGGTGTGAGAAAAATAAATGCTTAATAAACTACATAATAACTAAAATATCTGAACTACTTGTATCCCACTAATATTATAAATGCGAAATTGTGGATGTTTGGATATTTGGTACTCAATCACGCTTCAATCACTGAACGGATCGGGATGAAACTTGGCACACATATAGGTTAGGTCTTGGAATAGTACATAGGATAGTTTTTAACCCGAAAAAATCCATAATAGTTTGTGATGTTAAGTTGTCCACGCGGACGAAGTCGCGGGCAATAACTAGTATAAAATAAATAATAATACCATAACTATAACAAAGATACATAAATACATACGTACCATATTACTGAGTGAGATAGATTTAATACTTGCCCGTATCTTATATGAGTAATATATATCGTATGTGTACTAACACATAAATATTGCAATATTTGGCACCTATCGCAATCTCTCAGCATAACCCAGACGTAGATTGTAAGGTGCTATGAGGTGACATTTTATAGATTGAAAATACCCTCTTCAAATAAAGATATAAAAAAAAAATTACAGTTCGCGTGTTGAGTACAGGGCAATGTATGTATATCTACGCTTCTACACTAAAGTACCAAAGCAAACCATATTAACTTTTCTCTAGAACTCAATCATATATCTCTCATCGTTAAGGCAGCGTTCGTAAGAAACATTTTCGCTCGACCGTTTTTTCTCCGACTTACTTTGCACATCCGACTACCACGAAAAAGTCTTTTCATTTTTCGGTTAATATGACACTCACAAATAACGTGGCTTTCTATTGGTAAAAGAATTTTTTAAATCGGTCTAGTATATCCAGAGATTACCCCCTATAACGTCACAAACTCACAAACTTTACCTCTTTATAATATTAAGTATAGATATAGATAAGTATTGGACAAAACCCGAATGTTATACATATAGGATGTAACCAAAATTCTTTATTTTAGGTTGGCACCACAAACCCCAATGTGGCGGTGACCCTCCACAACATAGCAGCCGGTACAGCTACAATTTTCCACCATCCCCTCGCATTCGAAGAGTAAGTTTACAAGACCAAAATATCATCATCATCAGCAGCCGATATACGTCCACTGCTGAACATAAGCCTCCTCCCCATTAGAATGCCACTTTTGATGGGCTGTCCAATGGGGGATTTGCCGCTTAGCAGCCGGATTGGTGATGGCAGTAATGATCTTAATATACACAAAATAACGCTGCTACCCGTCCCTGGTGCAATCCCTTAGTCGCCTTGACGACACCTACGTGCAGATTGGGGCCTATGCTAAGCCTCCCGGCTCCAGACTACAAGGCAACAGACCAGAATATAATTCCAAAAAATTCTGTACGAAGTTCTTCAAACATATAGTTTGAAGTTGCCTTTAACCCCCTTCAACTCCTGTCACGCTTTCGGCTAGGCCTGTTGCTTGGTAGTTCTGTATATTTATGTGATCGTCTAAAGGTATTCTTTGCTATGCCGATGTTAGTCTTCAGTCCAGTTAAGGTAGCGAGCCTTAGATTAACCTTCTCTACTGACTCCGTCTCTTTTCGTATAATCATTGGCCCGAGGGTCCTTTCCCCTCTCTTCACTAGATGACGCTAGGCGTCCTCGAAAGAGATATCGTTACAAATTGAAATCTATCTGCAATGTTTAGTTTCAAATCCTAAACTTTTTGCGTGTCAGTACTTAAGAAAACATTAACTATTTCCTTTTTTGTTTAAACGTATTGTAACATTGATATTTGTGACTCGGAAAGATCAAGGATGTCGCTTTCTGGTCGAACTGACGGTTTAATTTGTCCGGTTCGGACAGGACGGAGAGTTTGATTCCACGTTATATTATATCCAAAGTAGTATGACAATAAAAGTTGCTCAGTATTCAACCATGATTTTATACAAAAAAAAAGTTGCCTGTTGTTTAATCCCTATTATAAATTTCAGCCCGGTCCTGAAGAGAGTCACTTTTGTCACCAATGACATGATCGCTCTGTTGTGGACCAATCGAGTGCAGAACACATTTATAGTGGAGCTGTGCGCTCAAGGATCACCGGATTGCACTACGGTATTATAACTAAAGTGGTCATACTAACCAAGGCTTTTACTTAAATTCCAAATAGTAAAAAAAAAAGCTGAAGCGTCATTGTCAGGTTCCATGTGATTTCGTCAACGTTATACGCCTAGTGTATACCTCAAACTTATGAGTTAGGTGTCTTGAAAAGTACAACTCCTCTAACGTTTTACATATTTAATTGAGTTTTACATATTAATTTGACCAAAGAAATGGGCAGCAAGGTATTTTTTTAAATATCACTCAGTTAAACCTCGATATTTCATCACCAGTTTTTACTACATCTACCAGTTATTGATTATTGGTACCCTACTCTACACTTATACATCATATTTTTGCATTTCAGATCTTCCAATACGAGGAAGTCAATGGTTGGATTGACAACATTCCACTCATATTTAACGATGCCGGAAATGCATTCATTACGATTCTACCCCATGTAGTAAGTACCAATATGTTACTTAGGCAAACTACCATGCGACACCAAACTGCCTCTACCTTTTACCTGCACTAAAAAAAAATTGCAGCAATAAAATGCACTAAAACTGAAAATAAATAATATATATAGAAAACAATTTAATCAAATAAGTATTTATAGTAATTTTTTAGCCGATAGAATCCTCAGAGGTAAAATGACTACAAAGATTCACGTTCAATACCAATGTCTGGTTATCTGATTCATTTTAGGCTCAGAATGGTCAACTGTATAAACAAGTTGTCCAAGTAACTGATACGAACGAGCCCAACGCTATGTGGACCCTTACTGCCCGAACAACCCACGTGTACACTATTCGCCAGATACTCCACTGGACCACTGATAATGTTATGTAAGTAGAAATCAGTAAGAATGGTCTTATTTTTCTTCGCAAATATGCTGGCCTTACAACCCGATCCCTTCCCAACAAACTAATTCGGTTTTGTGTCTGATTCTGTCATAAGTACCTGTCAGTTGCACAGAGCATCTTAAAAAGGTAGCCGTAGCGACTGGAAGATGAAGGCGGTGTGTGTGATAGCAATACGTATTGGACATCGACAGTTGATGATGAATGTAGACCTTAGTGTGTATTTGTACATTTCAGTTGGTTCCAAGCTACCAGCATAACTGATTCTGCTCAGCTGCACATCTTCACGACTAATGCCGCTGGCGGAGTATTCTGTTTCACCTGTAACATAGTAAGAGATGATGGCTTGGAATGTCTGTACAATCACGGATTCGTCAGTACAGACGCTAGTAGGATCAACATTAATTGCCTCGGCCCTGGGATTCCGCAGATGTTCATCTTTGATTCAGTAAGTCTAGCTACTTTGGATTTAATATCAAAGTGAGGAATAATTCCTTCTTTTTGCCACTGAATATAATCATCATTGTGTCTTACTATTGGGCACAGGCCTGCCCTGATGCGGGTAACCGTTGACTATGGGATATACTTTATCCCTTAGTAGACGATGCAGTGATAAGTTGATGAATGATTTCTGCCTTCAGAACGAAGGAATACGGGTTGAAGTTTACTACGCAGGCTAAGCGCAAATTGACAGATCTATTGGTGGAAATACGTCACTGTATTACATTTTCCTGTCGCCAAACTGCCTCCATAGCAGCAATGATGAACACTTAAATTTTCAGGCTCGAAATCTAATCAGAATGTGGGAGCACAACGATGAGGTGAACGAGTTGGTGGCGCAACTGTCGATGCCGAAAACCATCCGGCTGTCGGTCCCGGTGGCGGACGGACTGCCCGACGCCGATGTGATCATCCAAGTACCGGTTGACTATGAGGAGCGTACTAATGTGCCGCTGTTGGTCAATGTGTGAGTAGCGACTGATTGCGAATACTAATACAATTTTAATTTTTTTTCTTTATGTTATTTTTGCTATATTCAGAAGTCATTTATTACGTTATTGTACAACCTTGTATTTTCTACACTGTGCCAAGTGAAGGATATTCGAAACTGTCCAATTGAAGTAAACTTATTTTAAAATCATGCCGTTCTTTCCCTACAAATAGTCTGCTCAGAAGAGTTCCAGTTCACGGACTCACAGGCTCTCCCATAAATAAAATAAAAAAAACATTTATTTCTTACTCTAACAAAAAAGAATTTACAGGGAATCAATAATAAATCAAGACATTAATTATAACAATTATTAATTAAGTAAATATGTAAAATTAAAAAATACTATATTATTATTTTCCCACAAGTTCATTGGGTAAGAACCCCTCTTTGGGTGTAGGCCTCCTCCAGTGCTTGCCGTATTTTGCGATTTTTTGCTACGGTCATCCAGTTAGCGCCGGCGATCGGCCCAGCGAGCGAGAGGTCTTCCAGGTCTGCGGGTGCCGCCCGGGCTTGGTCATTTCGTCACCATCGCAGCCCACCGTTTATCGTCCATCGCGCAACGTGATCGGCCCATTTCCATTTTAGCTTCATAGCATGTTGCAAAGCATCTATAAGTCCGGTTTTTTCTCTTATGTTAGAGTGCCTGATTTTATATTTTTTTCTTATTTTTAAGGTGCTACGCTCCATGGCTCTCTGGCAAGATCTTATCTTTTCCTTATTTTTTCTAGTATAGGTCCAAGTTTGCGACCCATAAGTAAGGCTTGTTACTATGCAAGTGTCCATCAATTTTTTCTTTATAGCGATAAGGGTAGACTGCCTTTTACAATCTCTTTGAGGGCCCAGAATTTATTCCATGCTTTATTTATTCTACTATTTATGATTTCTGCTTTGTTCTTGTCCCCAAAAGATAGTTGTTGGCCTAGATAAATATATGTCTCTACATATTCCAGTGGTATATTTTCTATTTTGATAGTTTTGTGAGTGTGGTTTGTCAATAATTTGGTTTTATCAAGATTTATCTCTAGGTCCACGGCTTTGTCTGTCCTGTCCCATAAAGTATTAACAAACTAAGAATTCTATTATGATTTTTATTATGTGTCTTCATTTTGATAGGTACGGAGGCCCAGACACAGCGCAGGTGACGGAACAATGGAGCATCGACTGGGGCACTTCCCTGGTGAACCGCTGGAACATAGCGGTGGCTCACATCGATGGCCGCGGTTCCGGTTTGCGTGGAGTTGACAACCTATTCGCGTTGAACCGCCGACTGGGCACCATTGAAGTTGAAGACCAGATTACTGCCACCAGGTTTTATTACAACATTGCTCATTTTTGATTCCCTGTGTTTTAACGTTCGACTTATACGAGTATGACTATTTCTTAAGCTTGTCTAAGTAATTTATGTAGTTTTATTTGTTTGTGAATTTGTGTTGTGGCAGTGATACATATTTATCTGTCTATTAATTTCCAGGTATGTATTTGCAAATTTTGTTACGTAAACTGTGTTTGAAACTGATTGGATACCAGCAGTGATTACGGAGGACCAAAGATCAGTATTATGTGTGAAACTTAATTGAGAGAGACTTGCCATAAGCAATATTTTTTAGAGTGAGTTCTACGTACGAAGAGATATACAGAGAAACTCGCCACGTGCGAAGGAAGTCTTTTGCGACACCTAACAGTTCCTAATAACGTAGACTAATTTTCGTTTCCACGATTTAGTCAGAGAAATGCAGTAGACCATAACACCATTAAGTTCTCACAGTGACACCAATTTTCTGAGCAGTTTAATTTACTTGCTTAGACTAGAGATGAAATTTCCACATAGACTAATTTTCGTTATTCAGATATATCCATGACAACCTTCCCTGGATTGATTCCAACCGCACCTGCATCTGGGGCTGGTCGTATGGAGGCTACGCGGCGTCTCTGGCGCTGGCTCGAGGCGGTCCTGTCTTCCGCTGTGCTGCCGCTGTGGCACCTGTCACTCATTGGCGCTACTACGGTTTGTAACACTTTCTACTACAACAAACAACAACACGCGAACTACTCAAAGGGTGAAAACAACCGACCAACAACATATTCAGAATTAACTTTATTCTCAGTTCTCAGACTTCTATGTTGTTAAATGCATAATTCTGGTACACAGGCTCTGCCAGCCGACCGACACGTATTGTTAGATGAGATAATTCGCTATTTCTTAGGTGTTTCAGCAATGATTTTATATAATTAACTAGATTTTAAATCTGCAGTGCAAAAACGGCAAGGCGGTACCAAAGTATTCTTCCAAATAATCTTACAAATTAGAAATTAAACAAAGATATTAATAATGTGCGTGAGTGAATATGATTACTTTTATGTTTACACTTGCAGAACTTTGAACATTATCTGGAGGATTTTGTTTAGAATTCGAGATCTTATCTAGTTTAAATAGTAACCCATAAAAATATCTCTAATTTCTTAAATGTATATATGTTTTCTAATACTTGTGGTTTCAGACACGTTATACACGGAGCGGTACATGGGTCTGCCAGAGGACAACGTCCAGGGGTATGCCGATTCCTCACTCATTACAGAGGAAGTGGTAAGTTAATTATAAAAGTCAAATAGGGATTGGTAGACATATGCTTGTAAATACTTTGGTCAGTGGCCATCGGCGCTCATCAGGTTATAAGTACATGTCGTGGGTCCGGGCTGGGCAACCGTCTCTCCGACCACGTCACAAAGACCGAAACCTAAGGGGATTTAAGTACCTAGTAATATATTATCTTTGATATAAGTAAGGCACAGAATTAATTTGAATGAATTTTAAAAACATCTAATAAATAAAAACGTAAACTTCGTGTGTCATCGCAATCGTTTTATTCAAGCAAAAGTTATGGACATTTTTAGTCTTCAAAGACATTAGTATGTAGGTATGCGATATAACAAAGAAATATAGGTTATAATAATGTTCAGTACTATTCAGATTGCGATGAGTTTGGACTACATTTGGAGCTGTATTGGGTGTGGGAGTGGGCGTGGAAGTGTGGCGGGAGCGGGAGCGGAAGTGGGAAGGGGAGCGGATCCTGTAAATATTTACTGTGCTTGCAAAGGAAGGAAATTGATCTACTAGTTAAGATTATCATCTTCTGAACTGCAGTTAGAGCATGCTTGAAGACAAAACCTAACATGAGCGTCCTCTATCTGCTATACATACTTGGTGATTTTCCCTCCCCAGGTGGAAGCTTACCGCGACAAGCGCTACTTCCTCATCCACGGCACCGAAGACGACAATGTTCACTACCAGCATGCTATGGTATTCTCCAGGCTGCTGCAAAGGGAGGATGTATATTTTCATCAGATGGTAAGATTACTGTTCAGTTTCTCCATAAAGTGACAAGTAATATGTACTCAGAGTTTTCCTGAGAGCCAGGATTCGTAATTAGGTACCTAATTACGAATCCCTGAGATTCAAAATTGTCAACACAGTTCAGTTATCAAGTTGAAGTGTCAGTGTGCTGGTCACACCTGTCAGTGAGCTTTAGGCACGATTACGTACGTACGTGTGAGACGTTCCCAGGCTATAAGACTGATGGGCGATCATGTAGCTTTTTTAATAAAATAAATAAAAGTTCTAAATACCTTGATCAACGTCGATAGATGATACTGTTGCTATTCTCTAAAATACAAACTCACATTCACAGACTCGAATCTCACTTCGAAACCTAATCCACTGGTAATTCTGTAAACATTCCAGACCACTATCGACGTGAAGTGAACAAAGAACTCACTTCACGTCGACAATGCTTTGGAATGTTTATAGAATGCCATTGGATTAGGTTTCGAAGTGAGTGAAGTCACGTGAGTTTGTATTTTAGAGAATAGCACTACTGAACTGTACCATCAATAATCATCCTTCATCATAAGTATACGAGATTGTTGGCATAAGCCTGTGAAGCAACAAAGACATTAAAATTAACCAAAATAAATATACCGACTGAATATGACGTTATCCTTGAAGTTTTCGAGTCTTGGTCGACAATGACAGTTGAGATGAATGCAACGCCATCTATTGCCAACATTAGCAACTTAAATTAGTACATACTGAAAAGTCGCTCATTAGGATGCCTGACTAGATAGAGCGACCGGTAAATTCCGATAATGACGTATTTTACTGGATGACTGGAATTTAAAAAGAAAACTGACCTCCATTACTCATGGACTGGCTACAAACTATTTCACCTCATAAGTCACCTCAAAGTTTTTACCTTCATCATCATCATCAGGTTATTTTTGTCTCCACTGCAGGAGCACAACCCTCTCTTATCTGCCGGAGACAGACGGAGGATTTGGCCTACACTCCCCGCGCTGGCCAGACGGGTTGGGGAGGCTTGATTGATGTTTTATAATGTGTTACCTTAGTCGCCTTGTACGACATCCACGGGAAGAGTTGAAGTGGTCCTATTCTACTCTACCGGAAACCACACGCCAACCTTACCTTCATGATTGACAATAATTAGTCATTAAATTAGATAACTGATGAAAATCTGTTAACTAATTTAATTACCAATTAGATATAGGTAAAAACTTTGAGGTGATTTATGAGGTTGCAAAAATTATTTTGCTTCGTGGTTATGACCTGTAAGTATTGTATGTAACAGCTGCTTAAAAAGTGTAATTTACTAAAGAGGTCAGTGATTTAAAGAATCATGCAATTACTTCATCGTGTTAAAGGGATTTTTGTATTATGTACCTAAGTTATAGGGTTTCATTACTTTTGACGAAAATCATTATTTTTCAGAGCTACACCGACCGAAACCATGCTTTGAGCGATGTTCTGCCACATCTCTACGAAGCGCTAGAGCACTTCTTGCAAGAAAACATGTTCTAAAACATTATTAGAGGAATCTTTAATTAAATAGATCGTCTATATAAACATTATGAATTTATGGATTCTTTAATGAGAACTTTATGAAAAAATATTTTGTATCAATAGACATGAGTGACCACAGTACCGAATACGGGAGTAGAGAGAGAGAGGTTAAGCAGCAATAGATGGGTAGTAAGACAATAGTTTTTAGTATTTCAATCATCTGTGACCACATTTAATTTCAGTTAATTAATTTTATGTGCACCAACTTTCAGAATGCCATTTACTCGTATAATATTCAGGATTTCAATCGAAAATTGTGCCCATACAGGAAAAATTAAAAACTATTTCTTTTACTACTGGCGCCATCTAGTGTTACACAACCGTGAGTTACCACCTTAAATAATTGATATGTTGAGTTTATTTATTTTTCTTAGAGTTACGCTACGACTGTGATATGCCTTTCACGGTATAAGACAACTTCATTATTTATTAAAGTACCAAAGTGTCTTTTAATGTATTTTCTCACTTTTATTTAGTAGTACCCCACACATAACCCCCGCCGCCACCATACTAAAAATTTTTTTTTTACGACTAATCCGCGTGCGCCTGCGCGGTTATTATGGCAAATCCCCCAATGGAACGCCTACCAAAAGTGACATTGTATTGGGGAGGTTAATTAATGTTCAGCGGTGGTCATATTCGGCTGATGGTGATAAAATAATATTATGTTTTTTTTTACTAAATTACCTATGTATTAAACATTGAATATTTTCATTGGGTTTTCTTGAAAACCATATTGATTCGTTTTATCATTATTTTTTTTATCTAGTACAGTTTATCCTATTCTACTAATACTTATTTTACATGCGAAAGTTTGGATGTTTCTTACTCAATCAAGCTTCAACCACTGGATGGGTCGGGATGAAACTTGGCACACATATGGGTTTAGTCCTGGAATAGGACATAGGATAGGTTTTATCCCGAAAAAACATCTCATACCTACAGGAAACCAAGTTAATCGTTAAAAGCAGGGAAGATGTGTAAATATCGAAACCTACGCAGACAAAGTGGCGGGCATAAATAAAATTGATTTTGTTTGATTATTACAACCCTTGAAGACCCGATTGTTGCGAGTTTCTTATGAAATACACCAAACATACAACAAACCGTTATAGGTTGCTTCTCGTCTTAGTTATTATTTTATCTTTCATTGAGGATGCAATCAAAGGGATAATTATTCAGCAATGTTTGAACGTTATCGTACCATTTAGCTATACGTATATATAAAAAAGATAAGTATATATCTAACGATTTGTTTGTTTGCCCCTGAGATACTTAATCATAGACTTCTAAAACTATTCCAAAATTGTCACCATTTAATAAATAGTTTTCTTAAAAATAGCTTCATCAAAGTAAAAACGTTATCTATGTACGTCATTGCTTAATCCGAACGACATTTGCGGATGAAATAGCGGGTAAGGATTAAGCTTGTTAATCATTATCTAATTAATGATGATAAAATTTATTTTAATAAAATTTCAACCAAATATCTAACTAAACTTCAGTCCTATAGAGTCGGCCTTTGGCCGTAGTCTCTTCATAGTTAAATAAGTAGACATAGAGTGGTAAGTATAACTTCAACTCTATTTACTTTGTTTTTAGCATCGGGGTTTAAAATTGCCAGGGATAGGTAATTAGTATAGACATTCATGTTTTATTTTTTACTCGATTAAATCATATAAGTACGTACCTAATTCATAGAAGAGTTAAGTGTATGGTAGTGTGGTGTGACCTTGTTAACTATCGGCGGACGAAACGACTGGATGAATTTAAACTTTATGATGATGTGTGGAGTCTTCATGAAATCTTTAGTCGTGAGTCGGAGTTCGGGTTTAAATGTGATACATTGTTAAGAGGATGATAGGGCTGCACCTTGTCAGTGGCGCACCTTGGGAGAGGCCTATGTCCAACAGTGGACTCTTTCGGGCTGATGATGATGATGAGGGCTGCAGAAGTAATGAAAATTGGAGAGCAGAAGAATCACCACTTTTATGACAGATAATAATAACCATGAATCGGAATTAGGTAGTGTTATTTATGTATGTGCGAAAAATATGGCATCGAATATTAAATGGATATTCCTTTTCACAGAAATTTATTAATTGTTTTAATGAAATCATGGGACTTTTGGTGGTAATATTTAAAAAGTACTATATAATATCCAATTAAGAAAAGATGTCATATTATTTGTATTTTATTTTATTGGTAAGCGGGCGGTGGTAGTAGAATCATAGATTATTAAATAAGCCATATGGAATGTCTTTATTTATGTTTTAATGATTTCTAAATAAATCTCGAAAAAATACCGGAATATTAACATAAACATTTCGTCACAAATACATAAATGACGCTATCTAATTCCGATCCCAGTTAATAACTAATGAACATCTATGACAATAAAAGTTTAAAAAAAGGTTCTAACGTCAGCCAGCACGTTCTATGGCCACTCCGTCGCCCGCCCTTATATGTAAACAAAGTTTATATATCGTGCATGTTTGTTAAAACTGTTGTGATTATGCACGATACACTATTTAGCATCGTTAGTCTCCAAAGCTACCTATATATGTAATCACGATAGATATAGTCATTTTGCGGGAAACTTCATGGTTTGATAATATTTACGCCGTATACTTAATTAAAAAAACTTCAGCATCCATTAGAAATATCCCTTTTCTTGCAGGAACCCTAAAAATAGTGGTGAGAGAGGTATATTATCTCTCTCACTACTATTTTTAGGGTTCCCTCAAAACGCATACCCTTTAGCGAAACTATTGAACCCATAGGCTGAAATTTGGAACATAGGGGCTTTACAGGTGGAGAGAAAATCATAAATGAATTAGAAATATATATTACTTCTTTAATAATTCTAGGATAAACTATAGCATAACAATACACATGACTGTAGTAGTTAACCATAGTACGTAACCTTACATGTCACTTCAGAAATTGAGTCTCCCATCAAATTCCATTTGCCTGACAATGTCAACATAACTATATAGGTACGTTAGGCATTGGATACATAATAGTAGTCCACACATATGTCATATTTTCCGAAAGTGATAGGAAAAATATAGACATTTCAGGAAAATACTCTCGGAGGGATATTTCCAAATGAATATTAAAATTGGGTACAAAGAACTGCGGGGTAGGTACTGCTTAGAAGTAGAAGAGATGTAATCTAGAGGCAGCCTGTGTATATTATAAACTACCTAGTCAGCTATTCAAAACGCTATATTTAATGGGTCGGTAAATAACATAGGCTTAGATAAGACAAAAATCTCACAATAGTCTTGTACAGCTTATTATAAGTCATGCCACAATATCAACTAAGATAATCAATCATCTACAATTACTTACCTACGTATTAGTCTAATCTAAGATCAATGTGTGAATCGAATGAAGTTATATATTTTAGATTTTCGATATAATATGTAGGGTCAACACCTTGTAAAAAAATTCGTTTTTATGGTATCGCTAAAAGAGAATACTAGGGCTAGGTATTTAATCAACTTTACAGGTCATAACAGATGACTCATCTGTTATCTAATTTAGTAACCAATTAGTGTCAATCATGAAGGTAAAAACTTTGACATGACTTATGAGGTGCGAAAATTATTTTCCTTTATGATTGACACTAATTGGTTATAAAATTAAATAACAGATGAATCATGTGTTATCTGACTTATTAACCAAATAGTGTAAATCGAGAAAGGTTTGGAGGTGATACCTCATAGTTGCGAAAATTATTTTCCTTCATGGTATGACCTGTAGAATTATTATATTAATTAACTAGTCTCCGCTCGCGTGGACTACAGAATCCGCTCAACTTCTCATTTCCGCTCCCGCTCCGCTAAACCAATTGCGATGAAATAAAGCCTATATGTTACTCCGAGTTAAGCCCTATGTTTCTGTGAAAAGTCCATCAAAATCGGTTTAGTAATAGTTTTTAAGTGATGCATGCACAGACAAACAGTCAAAATTATCAAAAATGATTGAAATGTGTTCTATTACTTATCCTTAGCCCCCCAATTTTATTTTGCAAATATCTTCAATGTATAGATACGTTTTTATTTATTAGATTTTATTTCAAATGGAAAATCAGCTTATCTGCCGATGTTTCCATATCAGCAGTGGATTTGCTTACCTATTTAATTTAAAAGATTGCTCTAGTCTGTTCTTAAACATGTTTATTGATGTGTCAGTACAACATAATATAACAGACAACTGAGTATCGGTAAACTGGATACAACCCTGTTGCTTAAAAAGTTCATTAAGGGGTTCAGGTGTGAAGCATATAAAGCATGTAAGTAATAAAGTATGCAGAAGTTTTGAAGTTCTCCTCTATATGGTATCCAGGAGCGTGATATCTTATTCGAAGTAGGAGTTTCTATACTTGAAACCTAAATCCCATGTTGCCTACATCTTAAGCATTTCGGATAATATCCGTGTAACTAAAAAGCCAGTTTGTACACTTAGTACGGGCCCTTACTTATAAATCGATGAATAGTGACGGAGGGAGACACTGGATTGTTTCCATTAAAGTTAATTAATTAAATTAATTATTAAATAAATTCCCATTAATATAGACATAGACATACTTTATTGATAACTTCCGTTACAGGTCAAATAAAAATTATAAACAAGTTAAATGAAATCAAATTATAAAGCAAATTAAACACAATAAAATATAAAAACATAACATAAATATAAAAATGTCAAATAAAATTCTTAAAACTAAATAAACTAAGTTAATGCGTACTGCAAGAACTCTTCATAGGAATAAGATGCCTGCTCGACAAGCCAGGCGCACAGTCTCTTTTTAAAAATAGGTAGGCTCGGAGAGCTGGTGACCTCAGTGGGAAGTCGGTTGTACACGGCGGGACCCATTACTCGTATCGTTTTCGCACACTTCGCTAGGGTGTGGGTGATGGGGCGAAGCCTTATCGCGTGCCGGGTGGAGTATGCGTGACAGTCACCAAGCCCCTCATAATCGTCCAAGTTTTCCCTGACATAGGTAGCGACTTGGAGGATTAGCAGACTTGGCAACGTCATTATTCTTAGGGCAATAAAATGCCCTTTAGCCGGCTCGTCATTGGGAACTCGTGCAATCGCTCTTATGGCGCGTTTTTGCATCCTGAAGATGTTTTTGCATATTAATCCTTATGTAGTAGACATACCACGCTCTCGCATTTTGCTTCCTCTTTCATAACGCAAACTGCTAAGGAATGAAACTCCTTGCCAGCTTGGTATTTCCGGATGAATACAATATGGATCTTTTTAAAGGAAAAGTGAGTAGGCATCTTCGGGTTAAGTGCGCTCCACCTTAGGCTGAGGTAAGACATCTCAATCTCACCTGATGGTAAGTAATGATGAGTCATTACTTACCATCAGGTGAGATTGAGATCAAGCGCAAACCCATCAACAATAAATTACTATTATATTTAAAAAAAATTGCACAATTGTTACAGGTGAGCATACCGACATTATCATGTCGCAGGACAGTGGTGCGTTGGACTTAACCACAGGTGAACAGGTAACTATTTGCATTTTATTTGTTCGAGGCTACTGAATTTAAACTAGCCATGCTTATCATCCTTCTAATAAATGTTATACAGTTCCGGTAGTCTCTCTTTAAGTTTCAGAAAATTAAAAAAAAACTTAGTTCCAGATTCAAAAAGCGAGGAAGAAATGGCCATTCATCGTCGGTGGCGTCGCCATAGTGGTCATTATTGTTCTCGTTGTCACTCTTTCCGTCACACTCACAGGGAACAATGACACTGAAGACGAGCTGATTACGACAACGACAGACACGACGACAACCGATGACGATGGACTACCTTCAGAAACGCCACCGTCAGGAGAAATAACCGATCCAACGTCCACGACGGAAGATACAACAACAGAAGGCACGACAACAGAAGGCACGACAACAGATGCCACGACAACAGATGGCACGACAACAGATGGCACGACAACAGATGGCACGACAACAGAAGGCACGACAACAGATGGCACGACAACAGATGGCACGACAACAGATGGCACGACAACAGATGACACGACAACAGATGACACGACAACAGACGACACGACAACAGATGGCACGACAACAGAAGGCACGACAACCGATCCACCAGAACTACAGATAGAGCTTGAAGATATTATCGCTGGAGCATTTTCTGCACCTTCATTCAATGGCACTTGGACTTTAGGTAACTTGTAAATCTTTAATTCATATTTAAAAACTAGCTGTTGCCCGCGACTTTGTCCGCGTGGACAACTTAACATTTCATCATCATATATTACTACTCGTAAATCCTAAAAGAAATCTATTAATTTGGTTATGCATTAAAAATATTTATATGTATACATAAAATTAACGTGCCGGCGGCGGTTCCGCCCGTTGGACTACAGAATTATTGTTTTTCATTTTTATATAAAGTTGACATTTACTTCATATTTATCATGCGTTAAAAGATTATCATACGATGCAAAATTGGCAGGTTGTATTTCGCTTTCCCCCCTTCTATTCCATCTTTCCACCCACTATTCGTTCTTTCCTTCCACATCCCCTTCCCACTACTTTGAAAACATCTTCCGCCAAGTCTTCTCGCTCCCTACTACCCCAACCCTTCCTCCGCCATTTACCTTCCCCCTACTTTCCTATTCCTTTCCTTTTCTTTTTCCCTGGTTTCCACTGCTCCCCTTCCTCTGCCCTACCACCTACCATTCCCGCTAGCCTCGCCCTCATCTTTTCTCTCCTTCTCTTCTCTCTAACCCCTTCCCACTAATCCTCCTCCTACCAGCTTGCCCCTCTCCTTCACTCTCTTTTTCCCATCCGACTTCCTTCCCCTCCCTTATCCTTGACACCTATTTTGCATATCCAATTAACTGTACAAAAAAAATGTCTGTCAAACTGCTGTACATAGGCCTTCCCCAATGAACACCACCTCAACCTGTCCCCTTCCCTACGGATCCAGCTTCCGGCCACCTCCTTCAGGCCGTCGATCCACTAGGCAGCGCGGCGAGTTGTCCCACCCTGCGCGTGGCGATCTGCGGTCTCCACTCCAGAACTCGTCTGCCTCAACGGCCGTCGGTACTGCGACAAATATGACCCGCTCACTGCTACTTCAGCGTACTAATTATTTCATCTATTTCGGTCACCTTCGTTATTCGTCGGATCTCCTCATTATGAATCATATACCTCAGAGTCCCCGAGCATACCACTCCATAGCTCACTGAGGGACTTGAAACTTGTGGATCAGGCCCACCGTCAGTGTCCACGTCTCCGCGCCGTCATCATGACAAGCAGGACGCACTGATTAAAGACTTGTCTTTAAACATTGTGGAATGGGCTTCGTGAAGACCTGACGCAATTTTCCGAATACTGCCCAGCCTAACTGGATTCTTCTGTCAGCTTCCCTATCAAAATTGATCCTACCCAACTGTATTGTCTGCCTTAGGTAGACCTACTCCTGAACAACTTTGATATTGACATTCTCGACGATGACCGATACAGGGCCACTAATTATCGAATATAGAAGTTTCTTTCTTTCAAAACTGTAAATAAGCTTTAAAACGTTTCTCTCACTATCTGTAAAGTTTTTGCAATGACCAGTAATGTTGAACTACACTGTCATACAAATGATATGAAATGAGAGGTAAACTTGTAGATCAGACTCCTGACATTTTATTGAGATATAATTTATACCAGATTGTGCCTCGAACTCAAAGCTATTAAACAGTGCAAACGCCGTTAAATTCTATTCAGTAGTTTCCAAGATTAACCCGTACATACATCTGTATATATGTACAGACACGAAATTTTTTAATTATATTTTTGGACTCTACTGGTCTTAAGTAATTTTCGGGAAGTGAATTTTTTTTTTTAACTTCAATGTACTGATTCGCTTTTCTTTTGTTTTTTCTACTCTTTTATTATATGTATATAGATAATGAATAATTTACACAGTCTCACAATCCTTATAGTAATTAGTATAGTGTAATGTATAATGAAATCGCTAACGATGAAGGAGTTTCAACCTCAGGATCGACAGATTACCAAACTTTTGCTTCAGTATTAATAGCTATTATTGACTATTTATGTCCAAAAGAATTTATGACATTCAAGATAAAATCGTCAGAACTGCTGACCAATTTAAACAATCTATCAAACAATTCACAGATAAAAATTTACATTGCGATTGCAGGAAACGAGGTGTTGTATCGGGACCCATACGGAGATTTGGTACTTTTTGACGTCGACGAAGGCACCTCGACAACCCTCATATCCAACACTAATGAAGTAAGTACGATACTTTATCATTACACTAATGTGAATGCAAAAGTGAGGATGTATGTTTATTTGTTTGTTTGTTGCTTAATCACGCCATATTGGCTGAATGAACTTTCAGTTTGATTCAGTGACCATTTATATTCTGTAATATATAACAAATCCGACTAGTATATTTCCACGCCGACGAAGTGGCGGGTATAAGCTAGTTATTAACAAATATTTTATAAGTTCTCAGGTATCAAAAAAAACTAAGACTAGGTATTTAATTCAATTTCATATCTCATTCATTCTAAATGTCAGTATCACAAAATATATGTAATCTATCTGATACCATGAGTATTTTATTATCCTCCAATTAACGTTCTGTTATCTATTATATGGGACCTAAAAACTCCTGAACTGTTGCTGCCGGTCTTCTTTTAAATGTTAGCTCCCACATCTTGCCTGATCTTGAGCATCATTTAATGAATGATCTATGACTCTAATATCCTTTTCATAGCTTCTTTATACGTAGGTACTAGGTGACAGGTACATATTAAGTTTTCCAATGTTTCCTAAAGTGAAATGGTGTTAAACCTGCTGAACTAAACTAACTAAACTAAAACTAACTAACGTAGGACATAGAATAAACTGACATTTTTAAATGGATGAATAAATTTGAGAATGACTGTAAATATGAATTTATGATGTTAATATAACTGATAATGGATGTTATTTAAGTTTCTAATTGTTTTCATATTATTTATTTAATTATAATAATTCAACATTTTAATGTGTTTTACGTAATGGTTTTCTATGGGCTAAACTGGCCTGAAATAAATAAATATCTCAGACACAGTCCCAAACTAGACAGAGCTTGTGATATGGTTACTAAATAACGGATACATAATAATAATAATAGTAATTGCAGACGAAGTAATGATGACGAACAACTATCGGAGATATATCCTGAAGGACGGTACGGTCGACATTTGTCGAGCATACCGCCGTCCCGGAGAGTCACTCAGGCATATCATCTCCGGTTGTTCGCATCTTGCTAACGGCGAGTACTTGCACAGGCACAACCTAGTAGCCAGGATCATCCACCAGCAACTTGCCCTTCAGTACGGCCTTGTCGAGTCTGAGGTGCCGTACTATCAGTACGCACCGGCGCCAGTTCTCGAGAATGGTCGTGCATTGCTCTACTGGGACCGCTCTATCATCACGGACAGGACTATTGTCTGCAATAAGCCTGATATCGTGGTGGTCGACCGGTCCCAGCGCCGGGCGGTGATCGTCGACATCACCGTCCCGCATGACGAGAACCTCGTGAAGGCCGAGAAGGACAAAGTCAGCAAGTACCTTGACTTGGCTCACGAGGTTACCGCCATGTGGGATGTTGACTCGACGATCATCGTCCCGATTGTCGTTTCAGCGAACGGCCTGATAGCGAAGAGCCTCGACCACCATCTCAAGAGGCTCTCGCTGGATGGTTGGATCAAGGGCCAGATACAGAAGGCAGTGATCCTCGACACGGCGCGCATTGTCCGGAAGTTCCTCTCTCTGTAGCCCCTACCGCCGGTAGCTTGGGCCTTGCCCCGCTGCCCAGCGGCTCTCTAGGTTTAAGTTTTTTTTTTTATAATATTTATGCTTTATATTCTTTTTATATAATAATATTGTAAAAGAAAAAAAAAATGTAAACCTAAGAAATGTGAATAAATGAATAATAATAATAATAAATATATGGGGACATTTCACACACGGCCACCTGATCCCAAACTAGGCAGAGCCTGTAATGTGGGTATCAGACAGCTGATATATATACATAGATACATAATATAATATATAAATAACATCCAGTCACAAGGCAAACACAAGTGCTCATCACACGAATGTTTGCCCTTGGCGGGATTCGAACCCGCGACCCCGAGCTTCGCAGGCAGGTGTACTACCGACTAGGCTACGGGGCCGACATATACTTAAGTAAATATTTAAACATCCAAGACTTGGGTACAAACATTCATATTCATCATACCATTTGCCCCTAGCGGGATTCGAACCTGCAATCTCCGGCGTGGCAGTCTGCGAGCTACCCGGTCCGCCACGGAGCTCCCAAATACATTTTGCTTTTAATTTTATATTGTTACAGTTCTTACAGCAGTCAGAGAGGTTCACTCAACTGTCTCCTGATAGAACCCACGTGGTTTTAGCTTACAATGTGGAACAGGTGAGAGAGTACCATCTAACTGAAGGTATATTTACTTATTCGTGAAACGTCTTTAACTTTGGGCCAATATGAGTATCACGTCAAGAAAGTTGAGCGTTACTAAGGAGTTGGAGCTCTACTGACACCGAGGGGTCTGAAACTGATCAACACCAAAGAGGGCTAGGCTCTGAATATTTAAATAGCAGGAGACGTTTCATGTAAAGCACTCTGGTTGTACAAAGGAACGTAGGAAAGGAATGGTCGTAATACTTTGAATCTCATTTACTTAACATGATTTCCAGGTCTACAGGCATAGCTTCTTAGCCCAATATGCATGCATTAACGTCGAAACCAGTGCTGTGATAAATATCCTACCCCCTGGCGTTACCACCGAAGCAGCTCTGCAGAACTTTGTGTGGGGTCCTTCTGGAACATCCTTTGCGTTTGTGTACTTGAACAATATCTTCTACCAAGCGAGTCTGACAAGCCCGCCTCAACAGCTTACTGCAAACGGAGTCGTGGGTGTCATCTACAATGGAGTCCCTGACTGGGTCTATGAAGGTAAAAGTGTTTTAACCTCAGGTTCGACAGATAGAGAAGTGAAGTTAGTCTTTCCAGTACGTAATCAAACTCTTGTCAAGAAGTAGGAAGCACACATCTATATTGCATAACCTTTTTAAGTAGGTAGGTAAGTTGATATTCAAAGGTAAAATTTACTTGTTGCTAATGGATGATGTACACTTAAACTTTTTGATCATTTTCTTGAGCATGATGATATAATTTTTGTAACCACTTTCAGTTTTATATTAATGTTGTTTAACATTTCGTTACAGAGGAAATTTTCAGCTCACACAATGCTCTCTGGTTCGCACCGGACGGCGTCAGAGTAGCCTTTGCATCATTTGATGACAGGCAAGTCAGGATCATGCATGTGCCACATTTTGGAATCCCGGGTTCCGTGAATTACCAGTACACTGCGCATAAAGAGATTCGATATCCAAAGGTAAGTAAAATCTTTAGAAGTGGCATTGAACCGCCTATGTTTATGGCTAAAGTGTATGTTAAGCGATTCTCTGTCTTAGATATAAACTAGCTGTTGCCCGCGACTTCGAAATTAACATCACACATTATTATGATTAAATTATAATTCCACATGAAAATGTTCTGCAGGAAGTTGAAGTATTTTTTCTCTGATTCTGAAACAAATATTTTATCGGAAGGACATATACCTTTACTCCTCCTCTTCTTCTCCCCGTTCCCCCTCGCCTTTCCCTCCCCGCCTCTTCCCATCCCCTCCCCCCTTTCGCCCTCTTCTTTACTCTACCCTTACCCTACAATTCCTCTCAACCGCTCCCAACTCTCCTTCTCCCAAACAGAGGTTTGCTAGGCCAGAAAGGGCTAGGAAGAGGGGTGTGGGTAGAGACCCATACCCCTCTACCTAGCCCTCCCACCCTCTCTCCCTTTTCCCTTCCCCATTCCTACCCTCTCCCCTTTTCTTCCCCTTCCCCCCTTTCCCCCTACCCGTTCCTTCCCCCATTCCCTCTTCCCTTCCTCCCCTCATAGTGCTAAGTTTTTTGCATATCCAAATAACTGTATAACAAAATGCCATTTCATTTCATTTTTAAAATATAAATAAACTATAAATAGGCCATAAATTATTTAAAGGTATGTCACATTCCACCCAGTTTTTTTTCCATGGCCAGTATTGACATGATATATTAAACGAATTACTATTCACTGTTAGATTTTTCTCCGTGACTCTTCCAGGACTCATAATATGTATCAGACTCGCGACCTATGTATAACATTAAAATATACTATAGGTATATGGAGCATTATCAACAATAATTATGATAATATTTTATGCTAGAGTGGTGAAGTTATCTGCCACATGTTATGAAACTAGTCGACTTACAGTCGATAAGATTACGACAGCATTCCTTTAAAAATAATATTATGTCAAATAATTGGCATGTATTTACGTAATGACTAGTAAAAGTAAGCAATTCCATATTTTAAATTATCAAAGACAGATTTAATACTTGCTCGTATTTTATATGAGTAATATCCATCAATCATATGTGTTGGTAGACAAATGCTCAAACTAGGTATGTTAAATATCTACCCCAATTTGTCAATGATGACAGCACAGACGTAGATTGTAAGGTATAATTTGTACTAGTTACTAACAAATACTATGAGAGTGTCATTTTATAGATTGAAAAAACCATTTTTAAATAAAGATTTAAAAATAAAACCGGTGAGAATACCTTCGGCATAACGTTCGCGTGTTGAGTACGCTTCTACAAGAAACTATCAAAGAAATCTTAAATATGACGGATAAAAAGTTTAAAAACCACATTAAATTTTTATTTATAAGCCTGTTATAATATAGACCATTACATGAATGACACAGATGCCACTAATGTTGCTTCAACTTCGCACATTCTTAATACTATCGTACACAAACTTGATTTTAAAAGATGTGTTGCTGGAAGCTTGATCAATTCTACTCATATGTAATGAAGGATTTTGACTATGACTTAGCAACTGTGTGCAATAAGCTTAACTAAATAAATATAAATAAGTATCGGACAAACCCCGAATGTTATATATATATATGTGTAACTAAAATTACTTTATTTTAGGTCGGCACCACAAACCCCAATGTGGCGGTGACCCTCCACAACATAGCAGCCGGTACCGCTACCATTTACCACCATCCCCTCGCATTCGAAGAGTAAGTTTACAAGACCAAAATATCATCATCATCATCAGCCGAAATACATCCACTGCTAAACTGCTGTACATAAGCCTCCTCCCCGTTAGAATACTACTTTTGGTGGACTGTCCATTGGGGAATTTGCCATAATCACCACGCTTGACAAGCGGATTGGTGATGGCAGTAATGATTTGAATATACACAAGATAACGCTGTTACCCATAGGGATGGGTAACAGCGTTCTCTTGTGTATATTCAAATCATTGCACCAGGGGGTGCAATCCCTTAGTCGCTTTGTCGACATCCACGAGAAGATTGAGCGTGGCCCCATTATAAGCCGGGAACAACCAGGCAACACATCATAATATAATTCCGTTAAAAAATCGATACGAAATCCTTCGATCATATGATCGATGTGCGATGGATCAGTTCAATAGCATGCACAACTCAAAAAAACTATTCTGAGATCAGTAACGTCTAAAAATGAGTGTACCTACTTGTTACATACATATATGTATGGTATGGAAATTAATAATAGATATTTAAGAGTGTGTCTTAATGTACTGGTAAAGGCCGGCTAAGGCGAAGCGACGGCCTTACTTACTCAAAACATTTTTTTGATTTGTTCCCATATTGAACTGACCCATCGGTAGGTATATACGAAGACCAAATCTTAATCGATCTACAATATTTGCTATCTATTACGATACTACCTGTGCCCGCGTCTTCGTACGCGTACCTACCTGTACTCTATAGCTTAGGACATGCTCAAAACAAAACAAGAAAAAATGGCCTAGATTACCTAATCTATATACCTAGTAAGTCAATGCTACAACCGCAGATGTGTAAGTTGGCAATTAGCTTTATAGATGTTAAAAGGCTACGGTCCCCGCTTATAGGACCTGCAGTAACTTTTCGTTTCTCTTACTCTTTGCTCCGCAAAACAGCTTAACATACCAATGCGCAAGAAATAAAGCCCACACACTCAATGTAAGAATTTGGCATATATGCCTATGCACAACAGTCAGCAAATCCAAATATCTGAAACAGTACAAAAATAAATCTATACGAAGCGCTCATGCACTTATGTCAAAAAAGCTAATCCAAACATGATCTCACAGTCTTATCCTAGAGTCAGGAGCAAATATTTTTGATTCCTCGTTATATTATATCCAAAGTAGTATGACAATAAACGTTGCTCATCATTCAACCATGATTTGATACTAAAAATAGTTCGCCTGTTGTTAATTCCTATTAAAAATTTCAGCCCGGTCCTGAAGAGAGTCACTTTTGTGACCAATGACATGATCGCTCTGTTGTGGTCCAATCGAGTGCAGAACACATTTATAGTGGAGCTGTGCGCTCAAGGATCACCGGATTGCACTACGGTATTATAACTAAAGTGGTCATACTAACCAAGGCTTTTACTTAAATTCCAAATAGTAAAAAATAAAAGCTGAAGCGTCATTGTCAGGTTCCATGTGATTTCGTCAACGTTATACGCCTAGTGTATACCTCAAACTTATGAGTTAGGTGTCTTGAAAAGTACAACTCCTCTAACATATTTAATTGAGTGACCAAAGAAATGGGCAGCAAGGTATTTTTTTAAATATCACTCAGTTAAACCTCGATATTTCATCACCAGTTTTTACTACATCTACCAGTTATTGATTATTGGTACCCTACTCTACACTTATACATCATTTTTTTGCATTTCAGATCTTCCAATACGAGGAAGTCAATGGTTGGATTGACAACATTCCACTCATATTTAACGATGCCGGAAATGCATTCATTACGATTCTACCCCATGTAGTAAGTACCAATATGTTACTTAGGCAAACTACCATGCGACACCAAACTGCCTCTACCTTTTACCTGCACTCAAATTTTTTTGCAGCAATAAAATGCACTAAAACTGAAAATAAATAATGTATATACAAAACAATTTAATCAAATAAGTATTTATAGTCATTTTTTAGCCGATAGAATCCTCAGAGGTAAAATGACTACAAAGATTCACGTTCAATACCAATGTCTGGTTATCTGATTCATTTTAGGCTCAGAATGGTCAACTGTATAAACAAGTTGTCCAAGTAACTGATACCAACGAGCCCAACGCTATGTGGACCCTTACTGCCCGAACAACCCACGTGTACACTATCCGCCAGATCCTGCACTGGACCTCTGATAATGTTATGTAAGTAGAAATCAGTAACACTGTTCTAATTTTTTTTTTCGCAAATATGCTCGCTTTACACTCGAACTTTCATTCGGTTTTGTGTATGCTTCTGTCTTACGAACCTATTAGATGCACCAAACATCTTGAAAGGTAGCTGGAGGCGGAAGACTGTGTGTATGGTAGCAGTACGTATTAGGGTAAATATATTCCCAGGACATCGACAAGTTGATGATGAATGTAGACCTTAGTGTGTATTTGTACATTTCAGTTGGTTCCAAGCTACCAGCATAACTGATTCTGCTCAGCTGCACATCTTCACGACTAATGCCGCTGGCGTAGTATTCTGTTTCACCTGTAACATAGTAAGAGAAGATGGCTTGCAATGTCTGTACAATCACGGATTCGTCAGTACAGACGCTAGTAGGATCAACATTAATTGCCTCGGCCCTGGGATTCCGCAGATGTTCATCTTTGATTCAGTAAGTCTAGCTACTTTGGATTTAATATCAAAGTGAGGAATAATTCCTTCTTTTTGACACTGTATATAATCATAATTGTGTCTTACTATTGGGCACAGGCCTGCCCTGATGCGGGTAACCGTTGATTAGGGTTATGTGTGTTATGGGATATACTTTATCCCTTAGTAGACGATGCAGTGATAAGTTGATGAATGATTTCTGCCTTCAGAACGAAGGAATACGGGTTGAAGTTTACTACGCAGGCTAAGCGCAAATTGACAGATCTATTGGTGGAAATACGTCAATGTATTACATTTTCCTGCCTCCATAGCAGCAATGATGAACACTTTAATTTTCAGGCTCGAAATCTAATCAGAATGTGGGAGCACAACGATGAGGTGAACGAGTTGGTGGCGCAACTGACGTTGCCGAAAACCATCCGGCTGTCGGTCCCGGTGGCGGACGGACTGCCCGACGCCGATGTGATCATCCAAGCACCGTTTGACTATGAGGAACGTACTAATGTGCCGCTGTTGGTCAATGTGTGAGTAGCGACCGATTACGATGACTAATATAATTTCAATTATTTTATTATGTTATTTTTGCTAGATTCAGAGGTCATTTCTTACATTATTGTACAACCTATACGGATGGTCTACAGTGTGCCAAGTCCAGGATATTCGAAACTGTCCAACTTAAATTCATGCCGCACTTTCCCTACAAATTGTCTGCTCAAAAGATTGACAGTTCACGGACTCACAGGCTGTCCTATAAAGTAATAGCAAACCAAACTAAGAATTCTATTATGATCGAGACTAATTTTAAAAATAATGTTTATAATGATATACAAATTGTGCTATTTAACTCTTTAATAATGTAAAAGTACTTTGCTGAGATGAATGAGTCATAAAACTGATTAAACTGCCTGCATTGTCTATTATTTGGGTGTGTTACAACCGTCTACTATTGATGTTACAACCGCCTCTGGTATGGGGGTCAGTTGTAACAGTGGCAGACATTTTTTAAATCAACTCCTGTCTGGCAACTACTACATCTAGATTTCAAATTTTAATGTTAATTTGAAGACAAATGTGACCTTTTTCATTTAAATCGTTTTATTAGCTGCTTAGAGTCATAATGGCAATCCTACACGTGATCGAAGCAAATTTGTTACAACGGTACCCAGTCTACCTATGCCTTCATTTTGACAGGTACGGAGGCCCAGACACAGCGCAGGTGACGGAACAATGGAGCATCGACTGGGGCACTTCCCTGGTGAACCGCTGGAACATAGCGGTGGCTCACATCGATGGCCGCGGTTCCGGTTTGCGTGGAGTTGACAACCTATTCGCGTTGAACCGCCGACTGGGCACCATTGAAGTTGAAGACCAGATTACTGCCACCAGGTTTTATTATAAACATTGCTCATTTCTGATTCGCTGTATTTAAATGTTTGACTTATAGACTATTTCTTAAGCTTGTCTAAATAATATGAGTAGTATTATTTGTTTGTGAATTTGTGTTGTGGCAGAGATATTTATTTAGCTATCTATTAATTTATAGGTAAATATTTGCAAATTTTGTTTGAAAAAGTGTGGAACTGATTGGATGCCAGCAGTGCCCGATTGCGGAGGACCAAAGATCAGGATTATGTGTGAAATTTGAGAGAAACCTCCGATGAGCACTAATTTTTAGAGCGAGTTCTATACGTACGAAGAGATATACAGAGAAACTCGCCACGTGCGAAGTCTTTTGCGACACCTGTTTCCACGCTTTAGTCAGGGAAATGTAGGAGAGCTTAACAACATTAAGTTCTCACAGTGACACCAATTTTCTGAGCAGTTTAATTCACTTGCTTAGACTAGAGATGGAATTTCCACATAGACTCATCTTCGTTTTTCAGATATATCCATGACAACCTTCCCTGGATTGACTCCAACCGCACCTGCATCTGGGGCTGGTCGTATGGAGGCTACGCGGCGTCTCTGGCGCTGGCTCGAGGCGGTCCTGTCTTCCGTTGTGCCGTCGCTGTGGCACCTGTCACTCATTGGCGCTACTACGGTTTGTAACACTTAATAATATGCCAGAATACACATCGCCTACAACGAACAACAACACGCGAATGACTCAAAGGGCGGAAACAACCGACCAACAACAGATTTAAAATTAATTTTATTCCCAGTTCTCAGATTTCCTAATTCTGGTGCACAGGCTTTGCCAGACGTTAGATACATATTCCTAGATGATATAATTCGGTAGTACTTAGGTGTTTCAGCAATGATGTTAAATAATTCACTAGATTTTTAATCTACTGTGAAAAAATTCATTCGAGATCAGTTGCCACTTCCGGGCGTGCGACGTCTTCAAAACCTAACAAATAAGACTAACAGACAGAGATATAGATTCTTAAATTTTATTTGTTTTTCTGATGCAACTTTTGGTTTCAGACACGTTATACACGGAGCGGTACATGGGTCTGCCAGAGGACAACGTCCAGGGCTATGCCGATTCCTCACTCATTACAGAGGAAGTGGTAAGTTAATTATAAAAGTCAAATAGGGATTGGAGGACATGCTACTAAATAACCTTTGGTCAGTGGCCATCGGCGCTCATCATGAATCATGACATGACAAATACCTGCAGCCTTTAGAATGCTGCTGAGGACTTGGCTGGAATGCTTCATTATCAGCGAAAATACGTCCACTGTTGAACATAAGCCTCCTCGACAAAATGACACTTTCGGTGGTCTGTCTATTGAGGGATTTGCCATAAACCTCAGCAATAATAATAATGCATCGAGCGCTTACAATAAAACTTACACTTCAAACCAAAATAAAGCATTACAAGTATTGCTGTTTAGCTGCAGAAAAAGGTACTCATTCAGACAGACTCACCCGCCTAGAGTTTATTTACCTAGGTAGGTACTCTGTTCTTGCGTAGGTTGGAAATTGAACTACATACATACATACATAATGCTCACGCCCTGGTCCCAGACGGGTAGGCAGAGACGATGCATCGCCACTTTGCGCGATCCAACGTCGCAAAGCGAAATACTAGTCAAGATTCTCATCTCCGGAACTGTAATTAGAGCATGTTTGAAGCTATCGAACATTAAGCTTTCTCCGTCTTCCTATGCCTACTTGGTGATTTTCTTTCCCCAGGTGGAAGCTTACCGCGACAAGCGTTACTTCCTCATCCACGGCACCGAAGACGACAATGTTCACTACCAGCATGCCATGGTATTCTCCAGGCTGCTGCAAAGAGGGGATGTTTACTTTAAGCAGATGGTAAGATTACTTCTCAGTTTCTTCATAATGCTCAGAAAAACTCCAAGCATATTCTCGGAGTTTCTCTGCGAGACAGGATTCGAAATTAGGTAATCCCCGAGAGATTCATAATTATCATAGTTCAGTCATCAAGTTGAAGTGTTAGTATGTTGGTCACACCTATCAGTGAGCCGTTGGTAGTTGGCACGATTAAGTAGGTACCTACTTGTGCGACCGTCCCACATATAAGCCTAATGAGCGATCCAGTAGCTCTTTAAAAACATTGTACTACATAGGTACACTGGCTGTATCATCAAATCATCACTCATCATAAATAAGAGTATGTCAAAGTATATGCGAGAATGGTTGCACAAACCTATGAAACAAGAAGGCCCTTAGAATTGACAAAAGAAATCTGCCGACAGTGTCCTTGAAATTTTCTAATGACATGTGTTTAAAAACTAAACATCTGATCTCTTCTGGTGTAATTTACTAAACAGGTCACTGATTTAAAGAAACATTCCGTGGTTGAAGTGATTTGTTATTAACGTTAAATGACAAAATACATTATTTTTCAGAGCTACACCGACCGAAACCATGCTTTGAGCGATGTTCTGCCACATCTCTACGGGGCGTTAGAGCATTTCCTACAAGAAAACATGTTTTAAAGTTATTGAAACTAATGAGAAAATATTTTGTAACAATAGACTAAAAGAAGTACCTAGTCATGAGTGACCACAGTATCGAATACTATAGATACGTCTAACCTCGTAGAGAGAGAGGTTAATGCATTAGATGGGTAGTAAGACAATGGTACCGACATACAAAACATTAGTATATACTAAATAAAAATAATTACTCATGAGAATTAAAAAAACTGACTGACATCACGTACACACGGAAAACGTCCTAATTATTCTTGCTGACTATTTGTTCTCCGTGTTATCTATAGATCGACGTAGAAATGTCGGTACAAAAATAGTTTTTACTGTTTTAAAGTACGTCCGTGACAAAGTTTGACGTTTAGTTAATGAATTTTATGTGCACTGACTTTTAGAGTTCAGAAAGTTTGTGCACATAATTATCAAAAAAACGTTAAACCTTAACACATTATTGGTAGTCTAGAAGGCCCCTAAAACTGATTTACATCGAAAATTGTGGCCACATAAATTCAGGAAAAATTAAAAACTATTTATTTATACTACTGGCGCCATCTAGTGTTACTCAACCGTAATTAGTATGTCGAGTTTATTTATTTTTTCTCAGAACTACGCTACGACTGTAATATGCCTTTTACGGTATAAGACAACTTACATTATTTATTAAAGTACCAAAGTGTATTTAAATATGTTTTGTCGCTTTTATTTAGTAGTACCTAGATAAACCCCGCCGCCCTACTGTAAAATACCTAGGTACCTAATAGGTACTAGCTATAGCCCGCAACTTTGTCTGCGTGGACAACTTAACATTCTTCTTCTTCTCTGTCGTTCCATCACTGCTGAGGATCGCGACCATATAAAATGCGCCTCCACGCATAGCGGTCATTGGCCAGCCGCACTGCTTCTTAAAAGGATCCGCCAACCACCCTCCTCACCGGGTCTGACCACCTCGTCGGAGCTCGTCCTCTGGCACGCCTGCCCTCCACTTGTCCCAGGATGATGAGCTTCTCCAGGTCGTGCTTGGGGGATCGCACAACTTAACATTAAAAATTATTAAATATTTCCCATAGGAATAAGATGTTCTTCGGGATGAAAACTATCCTATATCCTATTCCAGGCCCTAACCTATATGTGTGCTAAGTTTCATCATGATCCGTCCAGTGGTTGAAGCGTGATTGAGTAACAAACATCAAATATCCAAACTTTCGCATTTATAATATTAGTAGGATACCAACCAATAGGTTATTTTATTACCAACCCACTAAACCACAGGCCACTAAAAGTTGCATAAATACTACTGCGGAGGCTTATGTTCAGCAGTGGGCATAGACATAGACATTTATCGCCATTACAGGTCATACAATTTTAAAATCTATAACATAACAGAGTAATAAATATTATATAAAATTATTATATATTCGGCTGATGATCATAATTTGATCTTTTTTTACAAAATGTACCTAGGACGGTGTACCAGTAGTTGACCACTCACATCTTTAAACTTGATTATTAAGATATCCCGCCACTTTTGTAAGAATTTTATGTTGGCAATATGTTATTTAGACTTTATAAATCAACCAATCGGTATTGTGTGTGAATGAACTTAAAAATAGTTTTCCTATTCATTCTAAGCCCGACTAGCATCTTCTACTTGCCGTTGGGCCGCCATCCTTATAAGTGCATCAACAGGCAAGATGAAACTTATTCAAATTTGCTTAATTTTAAAAGAAATTGCATGTCGTTAACGATAATATGAATAATTAAATATCTATTGAGTATTATTTAACGTTAATTTGAGTACAAACACAGGTTTTGTTATGTTTTTGTAACTGGTTAACTATTGGAACACATAGTTTTTAAGGGTACCTATAGTTGACCATTTGGTCAATTACTGGTCATGCGACTATTTTCTTATTTTTTAATATTTTCTAATACTTTGGCTTATTATGTCATAGACCTATCAATTTCACGAAGTTAGTCAGTCGGGTTCAAATAGTTGACCAGATGGTTTGCCATTTGTTTTATTTTGTAGACTGAAGAAGCTACAAAAAAGTTTTTGTCCGTTTCTAATACGTATACTTTCGTAGAAATAAATAAATTCGCTAAAATCTAATAATTATAAATATCAGAAATACCTAGAAAATATAAAATCTGCTTAAAAGTCTGCAAACGATATCAATTAGTTTTTGAAAGAAGATGAAGTTCTTTATTACAACTTTGATTTAATAAAGTACGATATTACGGAAAGAAATGTTATTATTCTATATATTTTACAACCATTTCGGAACTGGTCAATCTCTGGTACGTAACTGGTCAATCTTTGGTACGTATTACGTAATAACTAGAATAATAATGTCAATAACTAGACCCTACTGGTCATACTAAGGCACATGCTATATTTTGTGATTTGTTGCAAAATTATAATAATACTAAAAGGACACCAGTAATTTACTTTATAAATCTTGATTCTTAATTAAACAACACATCAATTAAAAAATAAACTAATGACGAAAGTTACTCCGAAGTGAAAATTTACCACTCTTAAATGGTTTGAGATTGGTACGTCCACCCTATTTAAAAATTGCTCATTTTGATTGTGTTTTTTTTTAAATTATATTAATTCGGTTTACTTTTATATGCACTTATTATTTATTTTTCTGGCTCGAACCCAGTTTAACTATGCACTCCTTTATAGAACAAATTGTGATGATATTCACAGCATGCGATCTCCGTGGTATCGTAGAAGAAAACATCGACTCTATTTTGTCAATACTGTTTGTCTGTCAAAGTTGGTTATTCATTATCCTAAGGTCAAAGTGCTACAAAATGTCCTACACAAATTTTTATGAGATTTTTTTATGCTATAATAAAGCATTACAATACGATTATTTATCCGCTTTATTATCTATTTCACAATTATAGCAGAATTAAAACACGAAACTGTCATAAAGTCAATTCAATTCAATTTTTCCTGTAAATCTATGATTTTTCCCTAATGTTGGCTTTTCTTTAAAAATTCTGCAAATGTCAAGCCAGTCATGGGAGTGACACAAAGATTTGGCCAGTGATATTCTTATTCCGTTTGAGTGTTCTCAAAACTAAAACAGGACGAAACACAAATATATAATATAAATAATATTGTTAGTGGTATTTCACAATTTAATTTTGTTAATACGAATTAAATTATTTACATAAGATAATAAGGATTTAACATTAGTAGGGCGAGGGATCTTTCGAGGGAGCACATCATACAGAGCAAGATAGATCATATTGAAGTTTGCAGTACTGAAATAATGTTGAAGCCAAAATCAATGTACCCATTTGACCTTTACTGTTGTCTTCTGTCTCACTTACTCTATAGGTGGAGTAGCCAAGCTCCAAGATATTTTTTCCCCAGCAATAGTTCTTAGTTCTCTATACCTTGTCTTCATTAATATTTCAACTGCGAACCAGCTTGTAATTTAGATAGGTAATTAAATTGTGATCTTATTTGACTAGTTATCTTATTTTAGTAGCTTTAAATAAGTTAGAATAATAATAATTTATAAACTGTATTCACCATATTATTTGCCTAATTTTGTGATATTCTCGAAGACGTATTTTGGCAACACTGAAACCGAACGTCAATCTCGTAATGGCCGCCTGATAAAATAATCGTCTACTTCGAAAGTTTATCTAAGTTTTTATTACAATTTATGCAGCGTTGTGGTGATGTTCGTCGTGAATTGTATAGTTTGTGGTTGCAGAATGTTTGGCATCCAAAATCTACAGTGAAATTCCACAGGTAAGTTATTTAAATTAATATTTCGCTTTACCATTGACCCTCATGAAAGAGACGGCAAACAATAGTGACTTCATTCAAGGAATTTTTTTTGGACTTAAATTTTTTATTCGATATTCAAACTCCATTTGGATCTAATAAACTTCTTGATATAAAATATAATATATAAAAATAATAATAGTACTAATAATATACAGAGAGAATCTTAGATTGGGACATAAATGACAGCAACTTTCAAGATTGCTTTAATCGGTCAGTTGATTGATAGTTTTTTACTATCGTCTCAGTCGCAAAGTGCCTCAGTCCAACGCTATGTGTCACTGTCAGTGTCATCTCAAGCAAGTGACTGCAAGTGTCAGCCAATCATCCATCAGCTGGGTTGGCTGCTTGCGATTTTACAAGTGTTATAATTTCAAAAATAAAAAGATACGAAATAAATTTGAAACAGAAATGAGCACAAAAGTGGAAGTTTCTCGTCCTCGTGACTGCTATGGGTGTAGGCTTATTGGCGCAGTCGGACTCGTCGGCATTGGAGGTTATTTGGCCAACTTCGCCTGGAAAAACAAAACTCTGGCGGGAAGAGTTACTCTATCAACGTTCTCTTTAGGTAAAGATTTTATTTATTGTAATAAGTTTTGTTTTTAATCTAGAACGGGGTTAAAGCAGAGCAGTTAAAATTTTCGTGATATTGTCGTCGGATATTGTGTAACAAATCTTGGTGTTTGAAAAATACACATCCAATTAAGAATTTCCATTTTTTTTTTCAAATGGCCCACAGACTAATAAACGCAAAACCAACTGTTTTTTCTAAACTACCTTTTTATATAGCAGAGTGTTACAAAAGGAGGCGTTATGGAAAAAAAAATTTTGGCCTGAAAATTTGTCTGGGGCGTATTCTACACCCTCTAACTGATATAGCTAATATTAATGAAAAAATAAAATTATCAGAAAAAAAAAAAATATTGCCTCGGCGCCCCCTTTTGTACAACCCAACCCAGATTGCAGTGATTCTGATTATAGAAGTATTTCTATAATCAGAATCACTCTGCAATCATTGTGAAATCACAATTTGTGCTATATTTTTAAATACAATAAAGTAGATAGAATTGCAGGCATTTATATACACTATGCTGAAGGTGGAGGAACGGGTATGATGGCGTTCATTGAGGAAGGCCTATCTCCAACAGTGGATGTCTAAGGGCTAATATGATTATGATGATTTACAGTATTGTATGATGATTAAATGAATGAAATGAAATGAAATGAAATGAAATGAAATAAATATTTATTGCCATAAATGTGGTACACAGGTGGTAGATTATTTTATATATCCAGCACATTTAGTCATTTCTGACATACAATAATTAGGTATAAAAATGATTTAATAGTAATTTGAGATTATTTATAACAACAACAAAAAATTCGTAAGTATGCATAATAATATTACAATATGTCAAACTGTCTAAATACACCATAATTTGTTACCTATTATTAAGACTAGAATTAAAGATACTACAAACTAAGTATTAGGACAAAGTAGCCCCTTTACAGAATAGAATCCTTGGTCCATCAACCAAAGTTTTAACTTTGCGCGAAAAACGTTTCAACGGGAGGTCTGTAATATCCTTAGGCAGTGCATTATATGTTTTTATACACATTGCATAACAATTTTTTTCGTACACAGCTGTCCTTGGATTTACGTTATAAATTAGTCTGTTTGGATACCTGACATTGCGTGAGTGTACATCCCTTGACACTATAAACAGATGGTCGTTCGATTTAACAAAATTTGCTAATTCGAAGATATACATAGATGGGAGTGGAAGGATGCCCAACCGCTTGAAGAGAGGCCTGCAGGGTTCATCAGGTGGTACGCCACACATTGCTCGAATACATTTTTTTTGGGCTATGAATGCCTTTTCGGAATCAGTGCTATTTCCCCAAAGCAGAAGACCGTACTTGAGAGTAGAGCTCACATAGCCATAGTATGCAGTTAAGACTGTTTTTTCTGAGGATACTCTACGCAGTCTACCCAATACGTATACATAGCTATTAACTTTGCTGCAAACTTTCTCGACATGCGCCTTCCAGTTACAATACCTATCCAACACAAGTCCCAAAAATTTCGTTTCAGCAACCTCTTGCAGAGTATGACCGTTGTAATTTAAGTTAAGATTACATGTGTTCTCCCCGTATTTGGAAAATTGAATGTAGTTAGTTTTCCCGAGATTTAAGCGCAGATTATTTTTATATAGCCAATCAACTATGGACCCAATCGTACTGTTTATATTATTCTCATACTCCTCGATGTCAACAGCTTTACTAGAGGTAATGGAAACTGAGATATCGTCAGCAAACATGGTGCAATCGTAGTGGGATACATCAGGAATATCGTTGATATATAGTAAAAAGAGCAAGGGGCCTAAAATGCTTCCCTGTGGTACCCCGCATCTATTTGGTTGATATGAAGATCTGTGTGCAGTAAGGATTGAATTTTTGTTAATTTTTTGTATCTCTACACATTGATTTCTGTTGTTCAGATAGGTAGATAGCCAATTTAGAGCGGGTCCCCTGATCCCATAGTTTTCTAGTTTGCGTAAAAGAAGGTCATGAGAAACAAAATCAAAGGCCTTTGTCATGTCAAATAGTATTACAACTATCCTTTTCTTATTATTTAATGCATTCAGGGTTTTGTGGACTAAATTAAAGCTCGCCAGAGTGGTTGATTTATGAGCTTGGAATCCATATTGTTCATTTTTTATTATATTAAATTTGGAGATAAAACTGGTTATTCTTTTATGCATTGCCTTCTCAAATATCTTTGACATGACTGGTATTAGTGTTATCGGTCTGTAGTTTCCCGGATCCACTTTATCATTCTTTTTGTGCAGGGGTTTGACAATAGAAGACTTTAATAATTCGGGGAAGCATCCGTTCGCAAACGATTGATTGATTAGATATGTCATTACAGGCGCTAGCTCTGCTTTGCAGTATTTAATTACTTGTGTCGATATTTCATCAAAACCTTCTGCCTTTGTGTTGTTAAGTGAAGAAATGATGTTCTCCACCTCTGATACACTATATGGCTTCAGGAAAATGCTGTTTCTTATAGTTGTATTATTAGTGTTAGTATAAAGAGTTCCATTATTTTTATTATTTGTCAAATTAATCAGGTAATTGTTAAATTTTTCTGCAATTTGTTTTGGATCCGTTATTAAATGATTATCTACAAGCAATGCGTCAATTAGTCTGTTTTGATTTAGTGTATCTCTTTTACCTTTGATTATATTCCAGGATGCCCTGCATTTATTTTTAGATTTTAGAATGTATTTGTTATTACAGTTTTTTTGTGAAGCTCCAAAACAGCGTTTTAACAGACTAGCATACCTTCTGTACTGTATTTTATTATAATTTGTTTTGTTTTTGTAAAATCTAAACCTTAGTTTTCTTTTTGTTTTACAGCTTTTCCGTAATCCATGCGTAATCCAGTTCTGTCTAGCTTTACTGGATTTTATTTTAATTTTATGTTTGGGAAAACACAAATTATAGAAAAACATTATTGTTTCGTGGAACCTATTGAACGCAAGATTTAAATTTGGTGTGTCGTAAACCTCTAGAAAAGACAAGCTCATTATGCAGTTACGAAATTTAGAGACATTTTCATTACTGTAATCCCTCTTAATTACAAAATAATCATCTATAGGAATTTCCTTGTTTTTGACAGGGATATTGAGCATTTGTGCCGTTTCGTGGTCTGAGAGCCCGAGTAGAATCACCTCCCCGCTTGCATTATTTATATTACTAATGATGAGATCCAGACAGGATCTTTGTCTAGTTGTTTCATTTATATGTAAAGTCAAATTGTGATTCTTCAAAATGTCCTTTAGTTTTCTAGTGGCTGTATTGTTTTCTAGGATGTTGATATTAAAGTCTCCCGCTATAACGAGTCTTTGTCTAGTGTTTTGTAGAAGTATATGTAGTAGATTCTCTAGTTGTTGTAGAAAGGAGTCGACATCTGCTTTCAATTTTTTAGGAACTCTATACAGACAAATAATTCTTAAGTTATTTTTTGGAATTAATATGATTATACTTAATTATGCTAGTTTTACAGAGGTAATACACTTAGTCTGTTGTGAGTCTTAAATAACATTAAAAATTCATCAAAGAAAAGGAACCTTAGCTTGAAATTTCCTTAATTTGGTATAACAGACTACAAAAGTGGAAACAAACCGTCTTACCAAAAATAAATTTTAAAACAATGTTTGAACACTTGTTTAGTTAAACAGTGTTAAAGGGATAAACACCGCATAAACAAGCATTTAATTTTTCTAACCACAAAACCATGTTTAGCAATCGTTTAGTTAGACACTGCTTAAATCGACATAGTTTTATTTCAACATGGCAACCATAACAAAGATTATAAGAGCTGCATTAGTATTATTACACTACTACATATAATTAAGTATTATTTATTGTTACAGCGTTTGTGAGCTTGGGAGTAGCAAGATACAAACAGACCTACCCGTTTGAGAAGAAAACTGAGCAGGCTTGAAGTGATAATTAATTCTCGTTTTTAGTTAATTAAAGTTTAATTTAATGTAAGTAATGTTAAATAGTTGTTAAATACTCTAGATCATTATATAATGCAAATATATTTCATTATAATACCTATTTCAATATATGTAGTTATTTATTGACTCTATTCTATTAGTTTAGAATTTTCTTTTAATAATATTTATAATATATAATAATACACTTAGCCATGTTTTTCCCAGTTTAGAATCACCCGAAATCTTCCCATAGGTGTCGTCAAGGCAATTAAGAATGGGCAGCATTCTTAAGATCATTACTGTGATCACCAATCTGTCTGCTAAGAGTGGTGATTATGGCAAATCCCCCAATGGACAGCCTACCAAAAGTGGATGTGGCCTTCTATTGAGGAGGCTTATGTTCAGCAGTGGACATATTTCAGATGATTCTGGTGAAAATGCATACACAATGGTTATGGAGAGGATAATATTGGCTGACAATGTCCAATAGTGGACAATCAAAAGCTGTTGAAGAAGAAGATACATTCACTCTTAGATGAAACCATCTCACAGTGAAAGATCACCATTGTAATTTTTTATTATATACTAGCTGTGCCCGCGGCTCCGCTCGCGTGAACTACAGAATCCGCTCCCATTCCCACTCCCGCTTCTGCTGGCGCTTCCGCTCCCGCTCCCCTATTCCCACGCCCATTCCCACGCCCACTCCCACTCCCACGCCCACGCCCACTCATATTTCCTCTCCCACTCCCATTCCAACTCCTACTCCCACTCCCGCTCCCGCTTACGCTTCCGCTGGCGTTTCCGCTCTCGCTCCCGCTCCCCTCCCGGTCCCGCTTCCGCTCCCGCTCCCACACCCACTCCCCTTTTTCCACGCCCAATCCCACTCCCACTCGCAGCTCCAAATGTAATCCAAACTCATCGCAATCTGAATAGTACGGAAATACCATTATTTGCAATATGTTGCATACTAACCTTACCTACTAATGTATTTCAAAATTAAAAATGTCTATAACTTTTGATTGAGTTAGCCCCCCCCCCAATTTTTTTTGCAAATATCTTCAATGTACAGATACGTGAAGTTTACGATTTTATTTATTACATTAAAGTTTATAATTACACACCTCTGGCTCTCTTAGCTGTAAACCAATAACCTCCAACTTGAATTAGGTAATGTATTGTCTGTAAAATAATCTGTATCTTTTCTTGACCGCTTTGTTGGCATGGTCATTAGAATCGAGCACCAGAGATCATAAGTTTGATTCCCACTATGCACAAGTTTAACTTTGTACAAGTGGGCCCAAGTCTAGATGATATATTTGTGAATTTTCCAATCCTTGTCTTACTAAATCTTATTCTTGTTAAATCTGTTATAGTTGTATAGGAGTAAATCCTAGTTTGAGATTAGTCATAAATAGGTAAGTATATATATATTTATATATTTGCTATGTCTTTTTATAAGGAAGCCCCAGGAAAACATATTTATCCAGCTATTCGAAGATAGCTTATTTCTAATACTACTTAATGTAAAATAATTTACAGTAAAATTGTTGAGGAGGATACTTCAAAAACCCTCTCGACGAATCCTCTAAAATATTCCTAAACTGATTTGTAGCAGCGCCATCTATCAGATATATTAAATACTTTTATGGAAAATATTTTGCTACAAATATGTTCGGTTCATAAGTTTCATACGTTGATAGAGTGCGCTAGGATATCAATGTTGGGCGCATGTGTAGGAAGTAAAATAGTAGGTAGGTTTCCTAACTACTGAGTGCAAAATATGATATTTTGAACAGTAACAACACTCTGGATACTTGAAGGATGTTATTCACTCCAATTTCACTCGTAATCTCAATTACGTACCCGAAGCGCAGTTATAAATCATTCAGTTCACGACGGCACGCCAAAGTCTTTCTCTAAATCGCTTACATTTCATTGTATGGTTATATTGTTAGTTATATCGTTATGCACTAATCATCAATTTGTGCATACGTACACTAAAGATACTGACGTTAGGATAACTTTCCGCGTCCCGCGCTCATTCCTTGCGAAAACTAGCGGGACGTGCCATCGTGAATTGAACTAGATTGTTCAGTTCACGATGGCGTGAATTGAACCCTACAGGCTTTTGCCCCTTTGACGATTCTGCACAGTGACTTTTTAATGTAATAAAATGTATTAGCAATTACCACCATCAGGGACCGACCTAGCTATTTAGCCGCTCCGGGCAAAGATAATTTTCGCCACCTAAAGCCACGCATACACTAAAATGATATAAGTCATGCGCTTTTTATGTTGGGGGATGTTAAGTAAGTATATAAGTACATAAAATATTTCTTCTTCTTTCTTTCGAAGAAAAATAATTCAAATCATATACTTAAATATTTCCACTATCCAACATGAAGCAGTTTAGAAGGTGGCACATTAAATTCTCAACATCCAACCTCCCAACTTGGGTGGAATGGCTAGGTTGAAAGATAGGAATAAGTCAATTTTGCCGCCCTTCATTTTTGCCGCTCTGGGCAAATGCCCGTCTTGCCCCCCTTAGATCGGGCTCTGACCACCACTGAACTGGAGGGGACGGAGCATAAGTATAAACGGCGAGCACATCTCACACCTTCTATTTGCAGATGACATAGTTGTAATGGCAGAGTCGCTGCAGGATGTCGAGGAAATGCTGACCAGCCTCAACTGATCTTCCAGACGAGTAGGTCTTAGAATGAACGTAGACAAGGCGAAAGTCATGTCCAACTCACACGTCGACCTAAGCCCGGTGATCGTCGATAATGTCAATATAGAAGTTGTTCAGGACTACATCTACCTAGGACAGGTTATAGATAATAGGTTTAGACAAGAATTGTCATATTGTAATTGTGAGTTTTGTACTGGAATTGTAATTTAAATATGATTTATAGGTTTGGGTAGGAAATCGTATGTAAATGTAACCGATTATTTTTTGCTTTTTAATCCCTAAGTGTTTTATGAAGACGGTTTTTTTTATTTAAAAATAATTAACTGAAGAAACAATCAATATGGTGCAATAAAAATTATGTGACGTTAAATTAAGTATGTACTGAAATTATATGTTGTATTCATCATCATCATCATAGAAATACGTTTACTGCTGAACATACGCCACCCAAATATAATGCCACTTTTGTAGGTTGTCGATTGGGGGTTATATTGATAGTAAAATCTTTTTCATATGTTTTCTTTCATGATTGTAAATGCTGTGGCAAAGTCATGTCTTTTATAATTTACCTTTTTATTACCAGGTTTTCGTATAAAGTTAGCAACAGGAAGCACTTCGAGATAGGACACTGAATCCATCGAAGGACAAACGTATAATCTTGTACTATACAGACTAAAATTTAACTTGGTAGGTTTATTAGTTTGCCTAGATAACATACAAGTTGAGTGGCAATATATTTCCCTTAGGACCTGCACACCTACTGTATATGTGTTCAAAGCGTGGAGGTCTTTAACCTTTCCTTATAGATTGTTCGATTGCGGTGGTATAAGAATAACGTAATAAAAAAACGTCACAAAGGATCTAAATTATTACTAAATCCCATACAACTGACAGTTAAGTTATTGTGCAGATTTGAAGCGCCACCTGCGTGAGTCCGGAAGAACTAATTTTGACTTGTAATATGAAAGTCATCGCCAAATGGTACAACATGTTTAGTTCCTTGGACACACATTACTATAGCCTTCATCTCCAAAACGGCGGTAATAAATACTAAAATAGTTTGATAGCAGCCAGTCCAGTGTAATCAGGGCTTAATACCGGTACAAATAAGTACCGGCACGGTACCGATAATACCGATATTTGCATGAGTACATGAAACAGTTAATACTTGTTCCCAGATAAGAACCGGAATTTATGGAACTGATACTAGTATCGATACATTTATACGGGTAAAAAAATAACGGTTAAAGGTATTTGTTAATGTTTGTTTGTTACTATTTGTTTGGCAATTCTTACGACGTATTTTGCATAAAATCCAATCGAACTGCAGCTTATTTGAGCTGATTTTTAATACTTCGTATTCCACTACACACAACATCTCAACATCAGCTACGTTTCAGCCGTAGCTAACGTCTGAAATAACTTCAGACTTTCTTACTTACACCTGCAGTTCTTGCTCTCCATCTTGCTCGCAAATACAAATATTTATTCACGAAAACGCAACATTTAGGTGTTGGAACTGTTTTTAAAATACTGGTATTGATATAGTATCTTTTTTATTGACTAATGAAAGTGCCTTATTTTTCTTAGTAGTGCACCGTTAATAAAATAAACTATGTATCGGTATTTTACAGATTATGCCGGTATTTGTAATAAAATATCTATAAAAAATTAACCGGTATTATAAGTAGTACTAATGCTGTCTTTGGTACCAGAGCAAGGTCACGGTACCGGTTAATGTAACAAAGCCCAGGTTAATGATACAATTGCCATACTGTACGTAGTAGTCATTACTATACCTAGTGTGTTTAGGTACTTCTGCTACCACCTGCAAGTAATTAAACTACTGATCCGTCTCACCAAATTCCGAGCAGTGCTCCTTACGATGTATTCATGCATACTGCCAAATCCATAATCTTCAGGCTGTGTAATTTGCATTAATTTGACTCCATAAGTCACAATCGGAGTAGCAAATGACGCTGAAATAGCAGTTTCTCGCTACGCCGTAGCATTTGTAGCAATTAGAAGTGAACAATCTTGTAGATGTTTCTGCTACAGCAAGTAGGGGTGTTAATAATAAACTTCTATAAATATTCAATACCGCCGTCTGTTTACATTTGCAAATGTAAATTTCGTCGCGATGCCCCTCTGTATTCTGGTAGCGCTCGTCTAATAAAACCAAATCCGCGCTATCAATCAATATTACACTTTGATGAAGTTTCCCACCAATTACTTTGTAACTTGGGCACAAATTTCTTTTGCTATAAGGAAAAATACTCGATTTTTTAATCGAGTTTGAAATTATGTTCATCGTCCGAATGTCAACGACTAAGTACTGCAGAAGTGATGCCTTTGTACCCCAGCTTATTTAAATGGTTATACCGCCGCGCCGACAACTTGTTGTATAAATGTACAAACTTGTCTGTTCCCTGTGGGAATCAAACCCACGACCTCTGGCGTTCGAGTCAAACGAACAATCGTTCGACTGCTTCTTTGGCCAGTGACTCGACCGTCATACTTGGTCAACTTGGTCCTGGTCTGAATGTTATATTTGTCGTAGTTCAATTCCCTTAGTGCAGGAGAAAATTCTGGTTTTCTTTATTTTAATTTCTTTTACAAGCGTAAGTATATATGTATATTTTATTTATGTAGATCTAACTTCTCGATTCAGAAATGTAAAATTTTCACGAAGATTCTTCAATGACATTGACAACCACTAAGAAAGTTTCAACTTCTTTTTATTACACGCCTCAAGAGGAAGTGTAATTGTTCTTCATTCCATACGGATGAAGACGAGGGCAACAGCTAGTTTTCATACATAATAATTAGAGATGGACCGAACCTCGGTTGCACATTCGTTATTGCCGAATCTCGGCAGTTCAACTGAACTTCGGTATTCGGTCGAAGATAGGTTCAAGCGCCGAAATTCGTTTCTAAACTAAAATCGATTCAGTCAGTGATAACTGATATTGACAATAAGTAAATATCGATAAAATGAAAGAAGACTCAATATCTTTCATTTCATCGATATACTTAACCTGCTAGCTCAGTGAGGGGCGCGTACTGCTGCTTAACTCATTCAACAATATAATATTTTACTACCATAAAATAAATACTATACTAGTTCTGCCTTCTTCAAAAAAATAAATCAAAAAACTACAATTATTTGAGAAAAAAACCAACACGACATGCAACCAACTGAACCTAAATACGGTTTTGTCTAATTTCGTCACAAACCGAAGCTCGGTTCGGTAGATTGCTGACAATGACAGCCGACTTAAGTCACTTTCGGCCCATCTCTAATATAATATTATTGGGCTAGCTGTTCCCGCGGCTCCGCCCGCGTGGACTTACAGGATCCGCTCCCCTTCCCACTTTCGCTCCCACTTCCGCTCCCGCTCCCGGTCCTGCTCCCGCTCCCGCTCCCGGTCCTGCTCCCGCTCCCGCTCCCGGTCCTGCTCCCGCTCCCGCTCCCGGTCCTGCTCCCGGTCCTGCTCCCGCTCCCGCTCCCGGTCCTGCTCCCGCTCCCGCTCCCGGTCCTGCTCCCGCTCCCGCTCCCGGTCCTGCTCCCGCTCCCGCTCCCGGTCCTGCTCCCGCTCCCGCTCCCGGTCCTGCTCCCGCTCCCGCTCCCGGTCCTGCTCCCGCTCCCGCTCCCCTTAAAAATACGAATCTAATTTTTTTGTAAATATCTTCAATGTACAGACACGCGAAGTTTACGTTTTTGTTTATTAGATATGATTTGAGCTAGCTGGGTCTGCCCGGGCGGTCTTGCCTCGGAATAGTAACTACTCATGTAAACATAGATTTGCAATCAACTGATGCAATTATACCTATCTGAAGTTACAGAAGAAATATAAAAATAAGTACACAACAGTATCAGCTCCTAATAAGTTGTATTTGTAAAATATATCAGTCTAGGACCTCTCCATGATTAAACTAAGGAATGGGTTGAAAGGTTCGGGCTATCGGGTCCAAAATAAAGACATACTAGGCATTTGTCTCTTCTATTCTCAAATCACCCAAATTGAATTCTCCAGTTCGGAAATTAAATTAATTATAAAAATACTTTATTTCTCCAAATTTATTCTATTGCCTCTGAGAAAGACAACAGATTTCAGACCAAACAAATGTACCTATGTCTTAAAAAACGCAATTTTTATTTATGCCCGCCACTTTGTCTGCGTAGGTTTCGATATTTACACATCTTCCCTGCTTTTAACGATTAACTTGGTTTGAATGAGATGTTTTTTCGGGATAAAAACTATCCTATGTCCTATTCCAGGACCTAACCTATATGTATGCCAAGTTTTATCCCGATCCGTCCAGTGGTTGAAGCGTGATTGAGTAACAAATATCCAAACTTTCGCATCTATACATATAATAAAAGAGTAGAAAAAACAAAAGAAAAGCGAATCTGTACATTAAAGTTAAAAAAAAAATTTCACTGCCCGGACATTACTGAAGACCAGTAGAGTCCAAAAATATAATTAAAAAATTTCTTATCTGTCTGTATGTATGTATGTATGTATGTATGTATGTATGTATGTATGTATGTATGTATGTATGTATGTATGTATGTATGTATGTATGTATGTACGGGCTAATCTTGGAAACTGCTGAACAGAATTTGACGGCGTTTTCACTGTTTTTTAGCTTTGAGTTCGGGCCTCATACTGGTATAAGTCATATCTCAATAAAATGTCCGGATGCTGATATACAAGTTGACCTCTCATTTCATATCATTTATATGAAAGTGTAGTTCAACATTACTGGTCGTGGCAAGAACTTGACAGAAAGTGACAGAGATGTTTTAAAGCTCATTTATAGATTTATTTTAGCTGATGTATTTCAGGTATTTCCACAAGTCTCTATACAAAAAGTTCGCTATTCGATAATTAATGGCCCTGTATTAGACCGGTGATCGTCGACAATGTCAATATCGAAGCTGTTCAGCAGTACGTCTGCCTAGGATAGACAATATAGTTGGGTAGGATCAATTTCAAAAGCTGACAGAAGAATCCAGTTAGGGTGATGGGCAGTATTCGGAAAACTGCGTCAAGTCTTTACGTCACCAATTCCACAATGTTTAAAGACAAAAATCTTTAATCAGTGCGTCCTGCCTGTCATGATTACAGCGCGGAGACGTGGACACTGATGGTGGGCCTGATCCATAAGATTCAAGTGGCTCTGCGAGCTATAGAGAGGGCAATGCTCGGGGTCTCTATGAGGGATATGATTCGTAATGAGGAGATCCTATGAATAACGAAGGTGCCGACATAGCCGAAAGAATTAGTAAGCTGAAATGGCAGGTCACATCTGTCGTAGTACCGAACGGCCGTTGGGGCAGACGGGTTCTAGAGTGGGACGCGACGTCCCACGCGCAGGGTGGGACGCCCTGCCGCCAGGTGGATGGACGACCTGAAGATGGTGGCCGGAAGCGGCTGGATCTGTAGGGCGTTGTGGCATTCATTGGGGAAGGCATGTCCAGCAGTTTGACAGACATTTTGTTGTACAGTTAATTGGATATGCAACATAGGAAGGGAAATAGGAGGGGAAGGAAGTCGGATGGAAAAGAATAGAGGGATTAGGGTAAGAGAGGAAAGATGAGGGGGCAGTGTTAAATAAAGGGTGTAGGAAGGGGTGGGTTAAGGGAAGGGGGAGAGGTAGGAGTAGGGAGAGGGAAGGGGTGGGGGAAAGGGTTTTCAACGTTGTGGGAAGGGGATGGAGAAGGAAAGAAAGAAAGGGTATGGAAAGGACAATATCAATATCATTTTTGAAGACCTATCCACACGTATGGGGTTGATGAAAAAAACTAAATTTTAAGTTTCAGTTCTATGTATGGGGAACCCCCAAAATTTAATGTTTTTTTTCTATTTTTGTGTGAAAATCTTAATGCGGTTCACAGAATACATCCAGTTACCAAGTTTCAATAGTAAGTTCTTATAGTTTCGGAATAAAGTGGCTGTGACATACGGACGGATAGATAGACAGACAGACAAACAGACATGACGAATCCATAAGGGTTCCGTTTTTTGCCATTTGGCTACGGAAACCTAAAAAACTGTGGTCCAACGGGCGAAATCGCCGCCGGAACGCTAATTTTTACCCGACTTCAAAAAAGGAGGTTCTCAATTGGATAGTATGTTTTTTTATGTATATTAATATTTTTAATGCATGGTTATGCAGATTAATAGATTTCTTTTAAGATTTAGTAACACGTAATACATAAGAATGTGTAATGTTAAGTTGTCCACGCGGACGAAGTCGCGGGCAACAGCTAGTTTATAATATAGGGGGATTCTTTATTGCACATAAATTTTACAAAAAAAAGGCATAACATAAAAGTGTGCAAAGGCGGACTTATCTATATAAGACCTATTTATCATTTAATACATACACTTGTCTATTCCTAAACTAGGATTTTCTTCTGTGCTATGGGAACAAATTCCCATATTGTCAAAGACACGGATAGGACAATTCACAAATTATAACTTCCAGACAGGAACCAACTTGTACACGTACAAAGTTGTCTGTCCTTAGTGGGAATCGAACCCACGACCTCTGGCGCTCAAGTCTAAAGACCAATCCACTAGGCCAACGAGGAGGTCAAAGGTCATTTCATCATCATCATCATCATCAGGTTATTTTTGTCTCCACTGCAGGAGCACAACCCTCTCTCATCTGCCGGAGACAGACGGAGGATTTGGCCTACACTCCCCACGCTGGCCAGACGGGTTGGGGAGGCCTGATTGATGTTTTATAATATATTCCCTTAGTCGCCTTGTACGACATCCACGGGGAGGTCATTTAAGTTTCTTAAACAACACCACCTGCTTTTTTTCTGACATAAAATCTTCTACCCTGTTTTCTGGAAGAAATGGCTTAAAACGATATGTTCGCCTAAATTGTACTATTTTATTAACTTCTAATTTTTTTTACTGTATTTGTTTGCCCAGTAATGTGTAATGTATTGTAATTTACAAACATTACCTTCTTTTAACTTCGTTGTCAGGTAAAAACAAAAAGTTTACAAACAGCTAATGTTACATTAATAGCCAACACTCAAGCGCTGTGTATATCTCAGTAAAGGAAACACTACACAAAGAATACAGAAATAGAAATGAGAGCAAATAAAGAAATACTATATTTGCCCTTCCGTATGCGGTACGTTCGCGGGAAAATTACACAAAGCTTTCAGCGACACGACTCCGGTATTCTACATATAACTGAGAGAACTTATTAGTGGACTGGTACTACATGTAGTATGACCGCGATTACGTCGAGTCGACGCAATAAAGTAAACATCGCGACACAGATCACGGCCTCTCGTCGCGTCGGGGTAAACAAGTCACGTTAGCGATAAGACGAACGAACGCCCGCCCGCCGCGTCGGCCAGTCGCGCGAATCCGCCCGCCCTATGCACGTGTCTCCAGCAAATATTCGAAAAACAAATCGAAAACATTTGAAAATACACGTCATCAACTATGGGTAAGCGATGCGTTGCTATTAAAATTTTGTTTTGTCACATTTTTTATATAGGGGCAATGTACGAGTAGCCCAAATTAATAAACCCCCTTAACATTACCCCCGTTGAAAATAGTTCGAAAATAAAGTGCAGTTTTTAGTTATCTGTTTTGAATTCCGCAAACTCATGTTTGTTTGCCAATTAAGGGAATTGGGTAAGTAAAACAAACATGTATGGGTATACCGATGAACTTTTATGACTATTTGTGCGTCAATGAATTTATGGGTGACGCGTAGGTAACTCTGCCATCTGCATGCTAATGTAATGGGGTAATTTTCACATGTCGTATAGCATTACGCTCACTGATTTTGAATTGCATTCATGAAAGTAAATAATTAAGCTTGTTGTAATGGAGTTACACTTAAAATACGTCGGCTGAATTTAAAACTAAATTGTTTGCTTAATTATACTTCAGCGATTATCCTTAAACTGAACTAATTTAAGTTGTTTTTAAAGCTATGTCCCTGTAATAATTAAGTTTAAGGTATACAGTTTTTGAATTAAGTAGTTTTTTAAGGATGAACCATCTTTATGTAGTGGACATACCACGCTCTCACACGAAGCGTTTTGCTTCCTCTTTTATAATGCGAACTGCTAAGGAATGGAACCACCAGGTTCCAGCTTTGATATTTCCGGACAAGTACAATTTGGATATTTTTAAAGAAAGACTGAATAGGCATCTTCTGGGTTAGCGCACTCCACCTTAGGCCTCATCGTCACTTACCATCAGGTGAGATTGAGGTCAAGCGCAAACCCATTAGCAATAAAAAATATCATTGTATAGTTAAAATAACTACAACTTAACACACCGTTTCCTAGAGAGATGGAAGTGGCTTAGTGTTTCGGGCTAAATCGTTTCTATTCGTTAAAGTGAAACAAAGACATCGCAGTGTTTTAGTATAATATATGACTTTCGCGTGTCGTCGCCAATAACCGAACTATCTTCTAACAACCGAGACACTAAGTAACTTCTCGAGCACGATAATTAATGTATACTGTTTGATTGACTGCTCGATTTGTTTGTAGAGCAAAGACTGGTCAAAGTGATATTTATAATATAAAATAAAATAAAAATTATCTAGTTTCGGATAAAATGGTCCCTAGGTGTTTATTTGTACATAAGCTAGAGATGGGTAACCACCGGAGTTAAAACCCAGTTATTACCCATTTTATTCCACCCACTGGGTAGTTAGTGCGGTTGACAAACAGTTCCTTTAGAGTATGCTAATAATATAGTTTAAAAATTGTTTTCATCTGCACAAACTGTTGAATGAAATTGGTGATAACTGGGTTAATCCATCCGTGGCATTTAACCCGGGTGGTTACTTATCTCTGCCAGAGGCACAACGATGGTTTAGAAATTGTATCATTTTTATAGAGATTACGATTAGTACGGAACATCCTGACGCCCGCGCCGCCGCCATTCTGGCGCCTAGCACTTAAATATACATCATAACATTTATATCAATAATCCTTAACAAATATTATAAAAGTGAAACCTCTGTCCTAATGTCTATTTTTTGTTTCATTAATAGATTAATCTACCTTCATTAGTAGCGACGTTTTATACAGTAACTCTACAGTTACAATACACATTAGCGACTAAATAAAATAATATCATAATGGCATTAATTATGAGCCTTAAGGTCACACAGGTACTTGTGGCAAAGTTGCACTTTTAACACCACCCGGGGACCACGTGTTTTAATTTAGATGACTCCTTCTGATATGATGGTGGAAATCAGACCCTCGATTACACAAAATGATAATCTATCAGTTGGGCACTGGTAACTGCCCCTGGTGATGATTTCATTCCATTCATTTGAAAGAAAATTATTTATTGCTTTTATGTTGGTACATTTTAGAATCTTAAATTTAAGTGAGCCTGGAACATGAAAACACTCTGGGCATTGCAATATGTAGGCATATTATTATTAAATTAATATCAAAATACAATGTCAAATTGCAAACCAAACCATTTATAATACGAATTTCAGAATAGAAAATTATATAGTAGTCAGAAAACAAAGTACAAAACAACGAAGGGAACCTATTTTCGATCAGAATAAAAAATAGTTATAATTATTTTAAATGTTATTTATTTTAAGTTAGCGAACATTACATCTGGATTTGTATCCGGATGACCTAATGTTCGCCAGTCGCTAAGGATTTCTTCATTATTAATTTTAGCAAATTTCATTTCAACATTGCATTACAATACAAAATCAAATTATTGCTAAAGTCAAGTAAATATAATGGAAAAAACAACGCCAACATAATTGGAACCCAGACAAGTGTTGTAGGTACTACTTAGTACCTTTTGTCCGGGCAGTTTGAGTTTCCTATTATATGTGTCGTAATGAGATGAACATAGGTTACTATGGTAGGCAAAGGCTAAATTACTAAACGTATTTTATTATAGCTCAGTATACATGTGCACCTACATACACAGTTATATGTTTAAGATCTTTATTTTTCATTAAGAATTAAAATATAATTCACTTACATGAAAAACATGCTGCAAACATAACATTTCATTATTAAAAACTACGCGGGTATTATATAAATAAAAAAGTGTGGAACAACACAGTCATAGAATACTTAATAGGTACTTGGTACATTGTTGCACCAACCAGTATTGTTACAGTACCAAGAAACTTTCATGTCTTACAATACTATTGCACGATTTTATACAAATAAGCATACTTAATGCCAGTGGCTTCACTCACTTTGGATCATGCACAAAAATATTGAAATAGAAATAAAAGCTATAATTAGATACCTACATAAGGTTAGTTTTACCACAGAATAATTAATACTACAGTACAGAAGAACGATCAGAAACAATGGTTCCTCTTTAATCTGGGTATTTCTTTATTTAACTTCTTCACTCAACGAGCTAGATGTCAGTACTAAATATTAGTATCTCTAACCAAATATCCCAACAATAAATAATGTGTTTTATATGTCCATTACTGAACCAGTTTAATTGCACAGGCATTTAAATAAAACTATATAAATATATACTTTTAGCGACTCCACAGAACGAAAAGGCGTTGAACCCACATGCCTTTATCAAGTGAAAAATGAAAATACTAGCAAAAAACTTTTACTCGCATAACCGCGCATAGCTCAGCAAAGCAGCCAGCTCACAAATTTTGTTTTTACAAAAATGTGTTTACTCATATTATTCTGTGAAAATATTGTTCTATAATAGGATTTATTTTAAATATGTTTTTTGTTATCAAATTTCACTAGGTATATTGTTATTCGGTGAAAGAAAACATGCCGCCTCTGACCCCGTTGTTACGAATTGATTGATGGGATGAGGAAATAAATAGGACTGTTGTACCTATAAAGGCATAAAGAATGGTTTCGCATCACAATTGCGTCTTGGGAGAATCGTGAAAGACGACGTGTGGGCGAGAATTAACTTTGCTAAAAATAAACAGTTATTTCTTAATGGACATTGAAACATCTTGTTTGATATTACTAACAAAGATGATCCTTTGAAAGCTTCTTAAAAGCTTTTAAACCAAAACTACAGTTTTCCAAAAGGAACTTTGAGTACTTCTCCATGTGCAAAATCATATAAATTAAACTACCAACTTTTAAAAGCACTTTATAATACCTGTTAGAGTAGAGAATACCTTTTATTATGTTCATGAGATTAACTGCTTATCTATTGTATTAAATTTTGTTTTGTTACGTTTGATATGAGTTGTTTTTTACTTACTTAATGCCACAGGGTTTTTAACTACATGTGAGATTAAGCGCTAACACCTAGAAAGTGGTCTATAAAAAATTACTTATATTAATGTACCAAGTATACAAGTCAAAGTCAAAATCTTTATAGCACATGAATACACTTGGTAGGTGCATTTATACACGTCCATTTTGTATCTAGTGTTAGCACTTAATCTAATTGTTGTTAAAAATCTTAAGGCATTAGTAACAAGTTCAACAACAGTTCAAATCAGAAGTAACAACTTCACGAAAACAATACTCAGGTGCAATAAAGGATTTTTAATTTTACTTAATTGCTATAGAAATGCTGTATTTGTTTGCTATTTGTTAAAATTAGCCCGGAAATGACTACGGTTGTAACTGCAAAGCGAAAGGCCCTAATAAACTCCAGTACTAGTTTATCATCAACAACAAACATAAGTTTGCCAACCAGCAAACAGGTTCATTTTTAGGGTTCCGTAGCCAAATGGCAAAAACGGAACCCTTATGGATTCGTCATGTCTGTCTGTCTGTCTGTCTGTCTGTCTGTCTGTCTGTCTGTCCGTCCGTATGTCACAGCCACTTTATTCCGAAACTATAAGAACTATATTGTTGAAACTTGGTAAGTAGATGTATTCTGTGAACCGCATTAAGATTTTCATACAAAAATAGAAAAAAAATCAAAAATTTTGGGGGTCCCCATACTTAGAACTAAAACTCAAAAATTTTTTTTTCATCAAACCCATACGTGTGGGGTATCTATGGATAGGTCTTCAAAAATGATATTAAGGTTTCTAATATCATTTTTTTCTAAACTGAATAGTTTGCGCGAGAGAATCTTCCAAAGTTGTAAAATGTGTGTCCCCCCCCCTGTAACTTCTAAAATAAAGGAATGATAAAACTAAAAAAAATATATGATGTACATTGCCATGCAAACTTCCACTTAAAATTGGTTTGAACAAGATCTAGTAAGTAGTTTTTTTTTAATACGTCATAAATCGTAAACCACAATAATATTATTAAAACATCGATCAAAGTTACAACGAACTACTATAACTTTTATATTATGTTACTTGCTGGTACGGAACCCTTCATGGGCGAGTCCGACTCGCACTTGGCCGCTTTTTATCCAAGTGCCCGCCACGCAAAATTAATAAATGTATGTTCCGACTACCGATTGTATGGGGATTGCGTTTCTTGTGTCACGACAAGCGACTTATACTTAGTGGCACAAAACATGGTCTTCAGAAAAGATCTAAATTGTAATAATAATAAATAGGTGATACAATGTTAAAAAAAACACGTAATTCTGAAACACCTTTTCATAAACCAAATTGTAACTATTATAGTTCAACTACCTAAGCGCTGTCTCGTGATAAAAACAGCATAATACGGCATTGTATCAGTCCCGATCGATGTTTCTATTCATGTTAATGTGGTTATCTTCCAGATAAGCTGTGGGCAGAGAGGGGCGGGCCCACTGACGTGTGGGACGACTACGAGTACCGCAGTAACTGGGACAAGTTTGTACACTCTAAGACCATAGACAAGTATGTACCGGTGAAACCCCAAGCGAGGATGGGTCCAGCCCCTTGGGAGGATCATGGGACGGCTTGGAGCGCAGCGTTTGGAGCAATGGCTGGCGCTGGGACGGTCCTGATTTTAGCAGCATTGCTGGTTATTTGGAAGCGGCCTCGGAAACGTGATGTGCCGCAGCTGGCGCCTTTCGATCCTGGACATAATGTGAGTGTTATACTAGATAAATACTTCGAAGGCGGAGGGTTATTTCTTTAATGGCTTTATAGTAAAGCTTTTTTGTCCATCTAAATGTACATTAAATCGTTTATATAAAATTACCAAAGATAACAAAAAATTCGTACGAGTTTTTGTATAGTCAGTGCGCTACGATAGTGGCGACAAGTGCGTCCTAATTTTAACTTAATCATCGTTGGATAAGGGGCTAAGGCTGATCACTTAATTCGGAATGTGACTGTACAAAGGCAAACTTGTCTCGCTTAAGGTCGGTCTGTCTGTATGTCAACCGCTTCATTGTCTACATCAAAAACTATTGCACCGATTGGGCTGAACTTTTAAATACGTATGTAAAGTTTCCCGACAATGGTGTTTTTTTGTAGTACATAACATATCATGTACTCCGTTTCACTTTTACAGTACCTGTACCATAAAGGAAGTTTCTATCTGTTTACGATCAGGTTTAATGGCTAAGCTTAAGCTAGTTTAAACTATTATACCGCAATCGATTGATCGCCAGGGTCCCGTCTGTTAGCTATAGTTTGCGGCACGTAAGTTACGCTCTAATTTCTACCGGGCGCTCAAATAAATCAGAGCTCAAGTTACGTTTTTCTAGCTGTAACCGAGTTCTATGCGAGATAGGTGAGGTTGAACCACTTGTAGTTTATGTGCCCCCTTACAACACAAGGGGCTGGGAAAGGCTGTTAGTGAACAAGCACTTCCTTTTTAGGGTTCCGTAGCCAAATGGCAAAAACGGAACCCTTATGGATTCTTCATGTCTGTCTGTCTGTCTGTCTGTCCGTCCGTATGTCACAGCCACTTTATTCCGAAACTATAAGAACTATACTATTGAAACTTGGTAAGTAGATGTATTCTGTGAACCGCATTAAGATTTTCATACAAAAATAGTAAAAAAAACAAAAATTTTGGGGGTTCCCCATACATAGAACTGAAACTCAAAAAAAAAATTTTTATCAAACCCATACGTGTGGGGTATCTATGGATAGGTCTTCAAAAATGATATTAAGGTTTCTAATATCATTTTTTTCTAAACTGAATAGATTGCGCGAGAGACACTTCCAAAGTTGTAAAATGTGTGTCCCCCCCCCCCTGTAACTTCTAAAATAAGAGAATGATAAAACTAAAAAAAAATATATGATGTACATTGCCATGCAAACTTCCACTTAAAATTGGTTTGAACGAGATCTAGTAAGTAGTTTTTTTTAATAAGTCATAAATCGTAAACCACAATACTATTATTAAAACATCGATCAAAGTTACAACGAACTACTATAACTTTTATATTATGTTACTTGCTGCTACGGAACCCTTCATGGGCGAGTCCGACTCGCACTTGGCCGCTTTTTAATGTTATGTATTTATGATGATGGACAGAAATGCAATAATGTGTCTAAGAATTTCTGCGTGTGTAGAAATAATCGATAATAATATCAGAGCTGACTAAAATACAGTTTTAAGACAATAGCAAAAGGCGATGGAATTCTTTTTGGAACTATTTAATCACCGGAAGTAATATTTCCAAGATGTCGGATACCTACCTCGAACCAAAAACTTGTAGTTTTTTTTATTATTTAAATTATACAATATTACATTTTTTGTTCTTAAGCCATCCTACTGTAACCACAAGGTTTATTTGTAGGATGGTTGGTCGCTACTTGTACAAGCAAATCTTATCTTACTTGAATGGAAACTATCTAGGACGCATTGCTGCTCGCCAGATAGTAACCTTTCATAGCAACTTTTACTTTTCGCGCATTGCCCCCCAACATGTCGTCCACCAAACTTTCTGGTAGTTCTTTAGTATTTGCGGCAAGCGTATATTAAAAAATATTGTAGTAGCGATTATCCTTTTTCTAAGAGTTATAGAACTCTTAGAACTCTAGTTCTGTGTTCACGTTTAGAAAGCAACGTTCTGGGAAATGGATATTCGGGTCTAAACTGGACATTCTGATTCTGGGAAACGGAAGTTCGGATCTAAAGTGGACATTCGGGGAAAAGGACGTAACCAGAGGGTATGAGACCGTACTGAAGATCTTTGAAACTTTTTTTATTATATTTGGATTTGTTATTATTTATTAGTATTTTATTTTAATTTTATTACAGTCATAATGTAGAAACTGGTCGCTCTTAGCCATGTATTTCCAAAAGATGCTTAAACGCCAGCCATGTTTAAAATAAATATAAAACCAAATGTAAAGAAAACAATGTCGACTTAGCCTAGAGTTCTCAATGTCCCAAAAAGGTTGAAATTAATTAGTATGAATACTAATAACTTATTAGATTGTATAGTTATTGTTGGTACGTAATTTTTTTAATGCCATTACTTTCGTTGAAGCTAAAAAGATACCAAGAAACTTCGCCACCAATTTTTTTGAGTTTTTAATTTTCTGTTTTTTATCAGGCATTTGCTCACGTAAATATTAATTTACTCCGGTACAACTCGATTTTAGCGCCAGTCAGCCCAAAGTTATTACATTTTGATCTCATAATATTTTATGCTTCATACGAATTGAGTTACAAACATGTACATCTTATTTGAACGATGTCTCGAAATTCGTATACAATATTTACTAAGTGAACTATGAGCCATGTCACCACGTGCTCACTGAAAATAAAACAATAATAAATTGAAAAATTCGAGCAGAATTTGAACTTGGGACCTTGCCATCCAATATTACATCTATGATAAGAACTCGCTGTTTCCAAAAAAGCATGAAAATAATTATTACTCGAAAACTACAAACATAAATGGAGGTAATTCGGGTGCTCCTGGGGGTGGTCTACCTCTGGGCTTCCGCTTGACACTAACTCCTGGGACCTTGTTTAAACATAAACTTTAATTATACTGAACATAACAACAACTAAACATAAACTGTATTTCAGGAGTCATTGCCTTTAAGACAAACTTGATACAATTTAGATTAAAAAAAATAGACCACAAATTAGTGGGCGGGTGAGTGTGTGAATATTTGCTAAAACACGCATCGAGAACTCAACTAGCTTCAGATATGCTCAAAATAAAGTAACAGAATTTCAACTATTACATACTATGTAAGTCCCCCTCCCTCCCCCCTGAATCTCGTCGATCACCATACTTGTGATGCAATGTAAGTAAACACTCAATTCGTATATCTTCTGCCTGATTGAGCCGATTGCGATAAAATAAATACGAAATGTTACTCCAAGTTAAGCTCTATATTTTCTGAAAAATCCATATGAGTTGGGTCAGTAGTTTTTAGCAGCGCGTCCAAACAGATATAAAATTCAAAAATGATGCATTTTATCACTTATCCTTCATTAGTTTTCTTGATAATATTTTCAATGTACAGACACGCAATAACTTATAGCAAAGCAATCACTGTTACAATGCACTTAGCTGATTAGCAAATAACAATTTCCTTTTCCCCCCAAAGAAAACCGTTTCACCTATAACACGTACTAAGTACTAAGTAGCCGCCGTAACACAAATGTTTCGTTCATTACCAGCCTGTCACTCACTCGATTTTGAAATTATGAATTTTTTTTGTGTAATATTACACTTAAATTTTATTTCCGCAATTCTATAAAAACGACAAAAAATTAAACGAGGTACTAATTTTTTTGTAGAAGTTATACATATATTACTTACAGAGACTTTTCTAGGCCTAGGTCAGGTTTAAGCTAGTACTAGAAGGTGAGTACTTAATGCGTAGTTGGTAATACCCATGAATCGAAACAACTCGAAGGGTGCTTTCTTCTTTTAGTAATAACGGTATGTCTCTCATTCGTTAATAAAGGAATAACATTTATTTTAACACGTTGGTCAATAGCGCGCCTACCGGCGCCTACCGCGCCAGTACGTCTATAGACGTCGTATCTCGTATTGATTCGTCGTCTAGTGCCGTATCACTTACTTACGTGACGTGGACTGTGTCCACGGGTGTGTTAAAAACAAAAACAAATACATTTTTATATTTATCAAAATAAGCAATTCAGTGTGTTCGCTAGTCTAAGAATTCTTAATTACTTTGAGTCTGAACAGTTACGAGCAACATCATGTAGACTGCTACGGCGTAGCTCGCGTAGCACTAGTTATCCAGTCATGAGTAAAGAATATACCAATCGAATGTAAACTATCGTTCCCGCCCTCTACAACAGCCAATCAGAATAGAAGCCTTCAAGGATAACTCAGTGTTACACTAAAATAAAAACTCTATGGTTGCTATTTGACAGCTAGGTGTTGCTACATCAAAATAGCGAGTAGTATTAATTCGGTATGATGTCAACTAGCACCACCAGGTTCACGCAGTGTGTTAACATAAAGAACATTATGTTACGACTTAAACTAAAAAAAAAAAAAAAATATTTCTAATGTTACCTTAATTGTTATCTTCGACATATGTATAGGTCTATTTCTCGAAGATATTAATTTTGCTGCAAGTTTTAGCCCAATCGGTTCAGTAGTTTTGACTAAACCGGCAGTTAGATATACCTACGACTAAAAAATAAATCCTAAAAAGAAGTGCGAAAAGCGAGGTGAGTTTTGCGCGCTTTAAATTCATTTTGCATAATATTTCATAATAATACTACATTTAACAATATTACTTCGAATATTTCATAGTTCAGTAAGGAGTACTCGAGTAATTTAACATCGCATAACGCGAGCGGACATATATTAGTTATATGCAATATAACAAAGAAGTATAATTAATGTTCGGTGCAATTCAGATTGCGATGAGTTAGGACTATATTTGGAGCTGGAGTAATCGTGGGCGTGGGATTGGGATCTGAGTGGGAACGGGAGCGGAAGTGGGAACGGAAGCGGATTCTGTAGTCCACGCGAGCGGAGCCGCGGGCACAGCTAGTATAATAATAAAAACCCTCATTAAAAACTTTCTGGCGTTAAAAATGCTGAAAGCGTTCTAGCCTGGATAGGTGTTTCTGAATAACACAGAGAGAAACCCTTGTAACACAGAGAGAAGTCCTTGACATAAAAGTTCGTCTTTTGATGTAAAATTACATACTGATGTTTGTGCTTCAGTCTGCGTGTAAAATATTCATGGTATTTTTTTGTTAAGAAAACAGGGAATCACGATATAATATTTTTGTTGGTTTGACCATTGTCTGGCTTATTTACGCTTTTCCTTAGGTACTGAGTTTGTAAAAATGATTAGAATCATAATAAAATCAAACAAAATACAATGAGATAAACAATTATAAACAGTACATTTATAATTCTCTGCAAATGTTCTTCCTTTTCCGAGATATTTTAGCAAAATTAAAAAAAAAACTTATTGACGGAACCCGCACACTGTGTATGACATACTTACACATTGCTGAACGTATATTATTAATATTCATTTGATAATTTGGTATCCGAAATTTTATGAAACTCGCAAAGTTTTTTCATAAAATTTTATTTTACAAATTAATGTCACTCAATTATCATATCGTACTTTTGGTGGAATAATAACGTAATTACGATAAATTTTACTTCAATATCTCTATTGTTATTTGAAACTCAAGTTTCAACTGAAATTTAATTTCAATTGCGTCATTCATTATTCCACTGATAGTTCCATATTTGAACCATAAATGTAAAAACTTTTTGGTGGGCGTTTTTGGGGAGCGAAAGTTTTGTACATTAATTTTTTTTATGACATTGGCTATAATGCCATCAGTCTAATCACGATATCTATTTATTTCCTGTTTACTATCAGTATCAGAGTGCCTCAGACCAACGCTGGTATTGATATACTCACAGACTTCCCTTACTAACGTTGGTAGTAAGCTTTAGTAAGGTTTGAGATTAGGAAGTTCACTGATTTAAGAAGATCAGCTTAGTCACGTTTATTTATACCGGAAGTGGGAACGGAAGCGGATTCTGTAGTTCACGCGAGCGGAGCCGCGGGAACAGCTAGTATAATAAAAAGATATTCGAAACGTTCCAGTGCTTTTTATGTTAGTTTTATATGCTTTTAATTTATCTGTTGAGTGTTTGCCAGAGAGTAGGTAACTAAGTTAGCTCTTAAAAAAATCTTATCAAGTTATCATTAACAGGAACAACAAATGACTTCCATTAACAGTGGCGGTGAAGCCTTTAATGTATTGTATGAACAAAGACCCAATAAATAATTGGCTTTCATTACAAGTCTCTCATTGATTACTTACTACCAACGAAAATTAATTATATACTTTGAAATTACTTCACCTTGCCACTTTTGGTTTAATTTATATTATTTGCGTGGGAGATGCTGAAGGCATTTATAAATAAGGCAGTTTGATGTTGCCACGCGTAAGGCTTCTCAAAATTAATATTTAATGTGCGTAATTTATTTAAATATAAAGTTCTTGGTTTACGAAGTTCTTATGTTAATAATAAATGAAAAATTCGTTTATATTAGGATGCATGTGAGTCGAGAATTTGAATAAGTGATTTTTTGTGGGAATTTGAATCAGTCTGTGGGCTATTAAGAGTGACTATTTTGACTTTCCTTAAATATTACTATATCATAAGAAAAACCATTGAAATTTAATTTCTTGTCTATCGCTTAGTTTATTACTAACCACATTTTGTCCCACGGTTTGATCCGTAGAAGTTATTTATTTATTTATTTATATATATTTCCGGATCAGCAACTATCTGCTCATAAAACATGTTATATGTATAGAGAGATTCACATCAATATTTAAACAATATATAATATACTAAATATTATATTATATAATATTAAACTAGTGTGTATAACCATAATTATAATTAACCTAACACAAACTAGGCATGCTGTCGTTGCCTATAATTGGGGTGGCATCTGGCCAATGTACAATTGAAAGTTTCCCCTAAGCAAACAATTGAGGTCAACTCTGTTGGTAACCTTATAAATAAATATAAAAAAAAACGGTTTTGCCTTGCGTTTGTGTATGTAAGCATGTATAAAAAGCTGACGACTGCAATTGACATTTCACTTATGATCTGCATAAACATTAAAAAAAAAGGTAAAAACACATGTTGATATGACATACATACATACATATAATTCTCACGCCTTAGTCCCAGAGGGGTAGGCAGAGTCGATGGTTCGCCGCTTTGCGCGATCCTGACACACCTCACTAGCCTCACTCACATTCATCAACCTTTTCATGTCCCTCTTTTTATTCTCCTCACTGCGGACCCCAGCTATTTTGAGGACGTTACTAATTTAATCCTTGAACGTCTAGCTGTAGTTCCTTCCACATTCGCACTGTATATTACTTTTGTCACTCTTCTTTCACTCATACGCTCTAAATGTCCAAACCAACGCAACATACCCAGGTATGACATTAGTAAACATATTCGCCTGTACTGTGACTTTTTCTTGACTTTACACTACTCATACAATCCTCCGTCTGTCTCCGGCAGATGCGAGAGGGTTGTGCTCCTGCAGTGGAGACAAAAATAACCTGATGATGATACACCCAATGACCGTGATTCTCAAGTGATTTACTTATACTTACCTACCAACAAAGGCAGTGTGTGGGACCAACGAACAACAGGAAACATCCTATTACAAAAGATAACACAGAAAAAAAGTATGTTGTACACTTTATTTTCAAATCTCTTCATGGTGTTTGTCTATTTATTATTCAGCGACAGTCTGACACTCAATTTTCGCTATACCTAATCCTATCAAAACCATGTTTAGATATTAATTCGTACCTATCTAGTGATGCAGTATGGGGTCTGGGAAAACTAAACATTTACTTTTGATTGTATGTACTTACTTAACGTAACTTAATACAATATAATATATGTACCCATAAGTATTTGCTTACTTTCCTTGTTAATTAAATACTAATATTGGAACGTCGAACTTTAAAATTGGAAAGTGTTTTGCTTAATAAGCCAACGAACGCCAAGCCAAAAGTTGTAATTTTTTTATGTCATCATAGTAGCTACCTTTTTACAAAATCTGTGCAGGTGTTTTTTACGAGAGCTTGGCATACGTAACTTTAGCAAATAAACCACCTTAGGTCACGAGTGACCCCACGACGCTCTGCGAAAGAAAATTGAATCTCGTTCCCGAGGTGCCGCGCCTGTCACCCGCCGCCCACGCGTCCTGCCATTCCTGTCTTAACACACAGGCAGACACAACCGGTTATAATAATTATTATTTATTTCTTTTGCTTATATAGTCCCCAGAAATCTTTTCCAATATAAGTAATGGAGAGATGACAGACGCAACTAATTTTTGATCAGCTTGTCCATGTAATTAAATCTATCAGAAGAAAAACCACACTTAAGGACTCGGTATCCTTCCTATACTTAACCGTATTAAGAACAAATATTTTTAGTACATTTTCAACCTTATTTCGAGTTTAACACATGTCGATACCGAAAATATCAATTAGTGTAAGGGCAAAATATCAAAAATGATTTAGATATATTGTTAAATTGAAATTTGATAATTACCAGATCTAGAAACGTCATACGGTTACCAAAACATTTTCATAGGTCGTAGCTCGGAGTAGGTATATTCACACCTACTAGTTTGGCAGTAGTTTAATAATTCTCGTAATCTAATTTCAACACTGGAAAATATTATTATGATATTATTAATTAATTATTATAATATCATGTCACATTTCAATGGTAGGTGACAAGTGTCAGGTATTATTATGAGGTATTGACGTTTTTATATTAATTAGGGCAACGCAGAAGAGAGCGCTAACGCCTACATAAAGTACCTATAATATTAAAGTATAGTACTATGCTGATAATTCAAGTGTTTGTTTACATATACCTACTTATATTTTTAACAAGGTGTCTGTCTGGCAGCTCCATCTAGCCAAAAACTTTGTAAGTTAATTTAAGCTCAATGTCTGTGAAAGTCTTCGTTCATGAATTTTCAGGCGAAGCTAAGTAAATGTTACTGAAAAATGCCGGCAGGTGGCGTAAGAAAAAAGTATGACTAAAAGTTGTTTACTTATTTTAGTTAGTAAATAAAAGTTGTACCTACTTATCGTATATGGGTTTATGTATACTATGTGTCGTAGTCTGATCGTAGAACTGGACATAATGATGCGCTTTGCCATTTAATTTTTTTTTTCATTTCATTTAATACCTGCCAAATCATTCAATACTTAACGTTTGTCAATTTGTAAGCCAGTGTAGGATGTCCATAACTGGTTTGAATCATAATGAAAAATAAATTAGGATTTTTAATCGATTTTCAACTTACGAAATAATTATTGTAACAATATGTTAAGTTTGTCACACAAACTGACTGTCACACAAATATGAAAATTAATACTTCATAGTTTACTGAGTTATGTCAGTAAGTAATTAATATTATCCACTGAAATTCTCAAACTCCCGAGATAATTTAATTATCTATGCTCTTTCGTTTATCAAAGTTTCCCGTCGAAATAATTTTAAACATATTTTTGGTGCAAGTTATTTATTTATCTTTCACTATGTCTTAACATGGAGGTGGCGATGTTATTCGCAACACATCGCGATTTTCCATTGCCCACTTTTTCGCCCAGTGATACCACTTGGCGAAAAGCGGGCGAAGGAAAGTCGCTGTGCGACGTTGGATCGCGCAAAGTGGCGATACATCGTCTCTACCTACTCTTCTGGCCCTCAGGGCGTGAACATTATATATGTATGTATCTTTCACTGTACGTAACACAAGGACAGTAAGAAGTTATTCGGTATGTTGGTATAAAAAACACATAGACACTAGTACAGATCATATATTTTTTTAGAAATGACGCCTATGGGGAAAATACGTGGCCTAATCACTAAAAGCGATCCCTTTTCAGCAATAGCCCTAGTTATCAGTAACGATACAATTAAAGACATAACGACAGAATAATTTAGCTATTTGAACATACTAGCTTTTGCCCGCGACTTCGTCCGCGTAGGTTTCGATATTTACACATCTTCACTGCTTTTAAAGATTAATTTGGTTTTCCGTAGGAATGGGATGTTTTTTGGTATAAAACTATCCTATATGTCCTATTCCAGGACCTATATTCCTATATGTTGCAAAGTGTCATCCCGATCCGTCCATTGGTTGAAGCGTGATTAAGTAACACAAACTTTCGCATTTATAATATTAGTGGGATAGTAATCATTAGTGGTGACGTATGGTAATATTTTATGTCTCTATAATTATCATAATTATTTCAATTAACTTAAACGCAAGATAATAAGGCTTCATTTTCCTTAAAAGCTCTCAATTATTTTGGGCCTGAGGACCCTTTTAATGACACATTCACAATGGAACGGTATAACCTTTACGTCAGAGTTTCCTACCATTACTGACCTGGATTTTGTTTTATAACTAGCTTTAATTTTAAGCCGTTAAGTTGTATTTTCCAATAATATCTCGTGTAGTTGAGTCCTTTCGTAACTCGATCGTATTGAGTTTTACACCTATATTTCGCTTCCGTTCTTGACCTATAAACCGGCTTCCAGCATTTTATACAGATTGTAATTGGATTGACTGCAAACCTCTTAAGAGGTAGTAGTCACATGTATCTCATCAAAAACATTACTGATAAAAGGAGCCAAGTTCTCACTGGATGATCGTAGGGCTGATAAAAGTATTGATATCTCCATAACCAGGAATCGGAATTAGGTAGTGTTTATGCGACCTTGCGACGAAAATACGTCACGGAAGATTAATATAGATATTCTTACACAGAAAAACCTATCAAGACAGAACGGTTAAAGCCATTTGTTTACTTCAGTCTCGCGCGTGCCGATTTTCGAATACAGCACGCCCCGCCCCTCCCGCGCATCGTTTTTGCCTCGCGGTCACGTTTCCAGTGAGGAGATATATTTATGCAGTTAGAAACTGCTCAATATGTCACTTTTGCATATCTTTTATAGATGTTTACCTGACCTTGACTAGGCGCGAAACGAGTAAGCGTTTGATAGTTTTTGCAATATATTACAAGTTGTTGACACGCGTGTCCCGCCTTCTTCACCATTCTATCTTGATAGGATTTCTATGTGGACATACCTACATTTTCACGAAATATTAACTGTTGTAATGAAAATCCCGGGATTCATTCATAGTAGTAATAATTAAATTATGTAATATCCAATTAAAAAAAGATGGTTTCATATTAATTCTATTTATTTATTTAACTATTTATTGCACATACAAAAGAAAAAAACCCATTCAAAACAATAAAAATAAAGAAAAAAATAACATTAACAAAAGGTAATGCTTATAATTATCATTCTTTTTTATTTTACTGGTAAGATTATTACATGAGCGATGTGGAATGTCCATGTTTATATTAACTGTGTGAGTTTAGTGCATAAATGAATTATGAACAAATGATGAACTCAAATGAATCTGAGAAGATAATCCGGAATAGCCATAGTAAACATAAACAATTTCGTCCCAAGGCCAGAGAACTACCTAATTCCGATCCTGCTCATAACCCTATACCAAGATCAAAGAACTCTTCCATGTAGAAACGTATTTGTTCTTCCATGTACATGGGCATTGAACGTGTTCAGGTGTCGGCAAACGTGTCAGAGGCACCTCAGTTCCACCCCGGGCACTCCATACAAGCGAACAGATCTACCTACCACTACTACAGACGCACCAGCCTGTCCGTACACGTTTGTGTGTGTGCGTAAATTATAGCAGGGCCACTGCACCCAGCGCGCGAACATAGTCGATCGAGAGTGGGACAACGTTATATACGTCAACAATAAATGCTCCTCTTCCTAACTTATAGCGTCGATCTCTCGGTACCGGTCGATAGCGTAATGTGTAAACGATTAAGTAATGCGTACTGCCAGCCGTACTCTAATACCGGGCGACGTTCAACTGGCGGGGAGGTGAGTGTCGCTTCTATTATATAGTATTCACTGCCTGAGTGGTGGTCTAGAACGCCCGCGAAGGTAACTTCTAAAGAAAGTTCTGGCTGTTTGTTAAATTAATTCAGGTAAAAGAAAAACTATGTATCGACTAGTGGCTCCATCTAGTGTACTCAACACGTGAGCGACCCCTGTATAAAATGTGTGAAACAGCTAATTCTGTCACGACATCAGAGTTGGTCCCGTAGCAACAGTTTTTCAGTTTCCTTCGTACTTATACCATATCCTGCAAGGGTATACCCAAGTAGCATTTTACTCCATTTAAGAGTACACATTTAGTTCCCATGTGAACTTAAAGCATTATTACAGTTCACTCGTGATGTATAAGCTGCATTATTGCGATTAACACCACCTATACCTGTCTAAGGGACTTATAGGAGTGTAGAGTTATACTTTTATACGGTTGTTGGTGTTATAATACTCTAACAACTGTCCTTTAGTCAGCCGTCTGACTAAGAGCATTATAGGAGGGTAGAGATACGGCAATCGCTGTTTAACGGTCTACTTGTACGATGTTATACAGCTAGCATATTAATAGAACACACGTGGTCATTTATACAGCCAAAGGCTGTTATGTTTACTTGTTTTAGACTGTTATACAGCTAGTAGCTGTAGTAGGAGTTGTTTGTGGTCATTAAAATACCTTTTTTACTATCTGTATAGAAGTGTTTAAATGGTTCACATGTGCACTGTAGGCTGTTAAAAGGACTACATGTGTTGTCCATTAACTTCAATAGCAGTTTATTTGTCCACAAGTACTACTCTTATTTGCTGTAAGCTGAACATGAATGTGAATGTGATATTCTATTACACTTATCCCACAAGCTGACGTGTATTGTGTTTATTACGTCGCGTGCAAAAATTTGTGAAAATGAATAAAAAATCTTGGAAAATAAGAGCGAGAACCGGTGGAATAAGAAGAAAAATTGCAAAAGAACATTCGCAAATTTGTCCCTCTTTATCTAGTTTGTTTACATTCTTTTAAATACCTCCTTGAACAACGTAGTGTCTTTGTAAGTGTAAATACTCTGACACCAAACTGTGTGGCTTACACGAAAACAAAAAGTGTTTTTTGTTAGTTTGTTACAAAATTTGTACTTTAGGTATTCATACTTGACTTAGTACCTGGGCTAGGCGATTTAACGGACAATAATTATTATTGCGGATCTCTAAAATTTCAGTATATGAAAGAATAAAACGATGATCACAATTGACCTGAATTACATCTTAAAGCTGTACATAAGTTCACATTAGAATACATTTATAGACATTGGATCTGTAGTGGTACAAATGTGGGACTTCATATAGCCAACAGTATTCTAACAGAACACATGTGAACCTATATACGCTCTAGCCGTATTTCATTTCCACCATTTTGTTCACGTAACCTAAAATATTTACCATATAAATCTCCAAAATTATCATGCAGATTTATCACAAAATACGCAGATAGAGCGATTGAGTTTTGGTTTCATGTTTTAATTAATTACCGTAGTATAATTATAATGCCAATATAATATCAAAAACTGGAAATTGTAGATTTCCTCTCAGCCAGTTTTAAATATTTTAAAATGAATATCGCGTTTTTACAGAGGCGCGTGAATATTTTAGCTGTAAATATGTATACATTTCACGATAAAATTGCATTCCCATGGCATTTAACATTATTAAGTATTTAAAACAGGTATACTTACCGCGTGTTATCATAAATTTTTATCCAATTGATATCCGCCGGAGTTAATGTTTCTGATGGCCGGGCGTACACACAAAACCAAACTAAATGAGGAAAATTAATAAATAAAAGAAATAATTTAGGACACACGTGAACTTTAGGTAGCACTGGAGTACTTTTGTGGGATTTTATAACTGTGAAGGCTGTGTATTTAGCCACTTGTTACTCTTTATTACGCTCATGGACGTTGTATGGTTCACATGTGTCCCATATAGCGCCGTAAGTCAGCCTTTAAGCCCGATGTTACTACTTAAACTGCTAATATAACGCTAATGTACAGCCATAGTGAACTTAAGGCTGTCTAATTTGTGCCCAAACTGGTTCTATAAGAGCTGTATAGCAAGCTATACAGCTCTTATACAGCTGACTTACACAGCTTGTGGAGTACATGTGAACCACTATACATCTTATATAAAACCTCGAATGCCACTTGGGTATTCAGAATGGGTAAAATAACTGAATAATAATCCTTTATTACCATATTTAAGTGGATTATTTCCTATCATAATCTAAATTACTCAAATTATTTAAATAATATCCCCTAATTTCTAGGTTTGACCCTTAATCTACGAATGGAAATCTGAAATCACGCAACGTTTGGAACATGATTGAATGTTATGAAATAGCAAGTTATAAATAGTCATTACTATAATTTTAAGGCTGGGGTCCGCAGTGAGAAGAACAAAAGGAGGTGCATGAAAATGTTGATGAATGTGAGTGAGGTGTGTCAGGAGCGTGCAAAGTGGCGATACATCGTCTCTGCCTACCCCTCTGGGACCAAGGCGTATGTATTGTGTAACCTTTAACTTAGCTCTACCTATAGAATGCCTTTCATCATCAGCCTATATACGTCCACTGCTGAACATAAGCCGGGGAGGAATGAAATGAAGAATGCCTCTTTTGGTGGGCTGTCCATTGGGGGATTTGCCATAATCACCACGCTTGGCAGACGGATTGGTGATCGCAGTAATGATCTTAAGATCCACAGGAGATTACTGCTGCCCATCCCTGGTGCAATGCCTTTAGATTTGTATGTATTCGAGCGTTTCAACCGCCGTCAAAACGATAAACTGGTGTTGTCTCCTCAATTATTAAAGATGGCGCGTCGCCGTTACAGTGAGTTACTAGCCCTGACACAGATTCTGCATTGGGGAAATATTTAATTAATTTTTGTCATCTACTTATTAAAAACTCTCGAATATTCACTCAGATAAAAATTATACTCTGAATGGTATATTTACTAACTAGCTGTGCCCGCGGCTCCGCACGCGTGGACTACAGAATCCGCTCCCCTTCCCACTCCCGCTCCCGATCCCGCATGCGATGAAAGACATTTTATGACTAATTTTTTTACACCTTGGGTTACATTATTGATGTTTTAGTAGGGATTCCTAATTTTTATAGTAATAAGTATAGCCTATGTTACTCAGGGATAATGTAGCATTCTAATGGTGAAAGAATTTTTGAAATCGGTTCAGTAGTTTTGAGTTTATTCGTTACAAATATGCAAATATTTCCTCTTTATAATATTTATGTGAAGTAACTCCTTTTGGCCCTCCCAACCTCGCGGTTATACGGGCCAATCCATTACAAATAGTTCGTCATCAAAATTTTGACATTTCTCCCTTCTGGGGCGTGACGTCACACCACATTTACGTCGTCGTCGTCATCGGGCAGCTCTATTAATCTTCTCCGCTTATGCCAGGCCCTCGCGAATTCTCCTAGTCGCGCGAAGTTCGCCTCCGAACTAACGAGATCCGCGAAGTAAGCTGGTCCCGCCTGCGCTCTATCCAATGAGTCCAGCATCTTGCGGCGTTCTTCCAATGAGTCCGCATTCCCAGAGCACGTGGTCTAAATACTATTCGGCTTGTCCGCAGTAACATCTTTCCGTCTCGCTCAATGTCATATCCCGAAGCCTTCCTCTAAAACACCCGTAGCCTGTCAGTATTTGGGAAGTCTGGCTCCACCCAGGGGGAGCCAAGTCGAGTTACGACGTCCGGGAAGAACTTGTGTAAGTCCCGGCCTTTCTCCTCTTCTGCCCAGCGTTTTTGCCATTCAGCCACTATTGTTGCCCTTTCCCTGCTAACGAGAGCTCTTTTCTCTTTTGCTGGAAATCCCTGTCACTTCTCATCAATCCTCATCGATTTTTTTTTCTGGAATTCTATTCGCGACAGAATTTTCCTATTAACGTTATTTGGTTGGGTTATATTGACTACACATATTTATGATATCAACTTCGCGAATAAGTCAGTAGGAGCGAAGTTAACTTCATTTTATTAGATTTTTTTTTCTTTTTTTTAAGGCAGAGATCGAAACTCTGTCCTAAACAGATACATGCCACTATATGTCAGCAATAAGCTACCAAAGCAGTATTTTCTAACTCGGCCTAACTTTTGAATAAATCGCATTTCAAATTATATCGTCAGGGTTGTCACCTAGGGAGGTCACCCAAGAAAAAAATAGTTCCGATCGCGCTCAAAACTTGTTTACTTGGTAATGAGGGGCTTCTGCGTATACTGAAAAGAGAATTCTAAGCAGTATGTCATACCAATACAAACTGGATCCTCATAATGCTTTAGTTGTAACAAGTAAGCATTTAGATTGCTTCGTGTAACAATTCAAAGGCTTATAAGTGCGATGCTCGATCTATTACCCTTCCAACAACACGGCAATGCATGCACGGAACACACCTATTCTTTCCTTCTAGCAATGCATGCAAGGAATGAATAGGCAGGACCTAATTCAACCACCAGTTGCTACCTCTTTTCATAAAACGAAATTCATACTTTAGACATATTTATTTTCTTGTTCAATTTCGAAACATGGTGGTAAACATCTATTGTACAGATTTTGTACAGTCGTCCTCTCAGGGTTATTGACTCTCAGTTTTATGTATGGTCTCACCTATAGCAAGCTCTCGAACGAAATGCGAACTACTTTCTTACTTTATTTAGATTGGGAGTAAAACATGCATTGTTTGTAACAATTTTCTGCTTTTTTAGTTGCTCAAGAATTCTACTCGTACCATAGAGCTGATAATGAACCTCTTTGATTACTTAATACGGCTACACCTCATACCATGCAGCAAAATAATTTTTCGTAGCTCATAGTTTCACCTTAAAGTGTTTTCCTTCATGATTGACACTAATTTGTTATTAAATTAGATAACAGATGCACATTTTAAAATCATCTGTTATCTAATTTAATAACCAATTAGTGTCAATCATGAAGGAAAACACTTTGAGGTGAAACTATGAGCTACGAAAAATTATTTTTCATCCCATCTATTCGAAAAGCGACGATTGGTTCCTCAATAAGTGCGACCAAACGTACGTCTTTTCTGCAAGAGAGTTTTTCAGCGGGCAGTAATGAGATTTGAATTTGGAACACGAATATGACTTTTAGTGTTCCGCGACCAAAGAGATTGAGTGCAAATATTGTATGAATAAAGTTACTGGCCGGTAACGTGAGCGGCGCGAAGGCTGAATTTAAAAAGAGAATACAACGCGCCGGCTTATTTTAAAAATGGTAACAAATGAAAAAGGCGCGAACTACGTTTGTTTCTATTCCTCAACTCACGGATTGTTAAAAGCAACGATCTCTATGTACTACTAGATGGAGCGTTCCAAACAATCGCTCTGTTCCACGCAAGTAGCCACAACTTTTTCACATTCACAATGAAACTTGTGCAGTTGCTACGCAGAACATTTAATTATTTACCTACTAAATATTGACATAATTTAACCGTAGCGTCAATATTTAGTAATAATTAAATGTCTGCGTAGTAACTGCACAAGTTTCATTGTGAATGTGAAAGAGTTGTGGCTACTTGCGTGGAACAGAGCGATTGTTTGGAACGCTCCATCTAGTAGTACCTACATAGAGATCGTTGGTTAAAAGTGTATTGCTTTGCTTGCAAATAATTTTTTTCTCATAGATGGAGATGAAATGTACAGTGTATCACTCGGGCACAAAAATTATTTTTTCCTCGGGTGCCGTACTTTGAATCCCTCTGAACTTTGAATTTGAAAATAGCGCCCTCGCCGTAAAAATATTATTTTGCTCCCTTATGACACAATCTACTATTGCTTCATGGTATGGGGTATAGTTATTCTTTTTTGCACATTAAGCTGAAATTGTTTACATGAAACAAAGGGGCTATCTCTATACGAGATCTCGTCCAGGGTACTACACTTCACTGTGGGAGAAACACAACGGGAGATCAAAAGATGTGCACGGACATACTGTTTATTACTTAATTCTGCCGATAAAGATTTCAAATTAAACAAGTTAGGAGCAATAATTTCTGCTAGACGGTGATAAGGATTTATATTAAGGCACACGGTTTATGAGTTTCAGGCGAACAACAATCTGAGGCTGGTAAAACACAATAGCCTCGAAAAACAATCACGCAAAGCACAATGCACCAGTGTTACGGAGTAGCCTACATTGCTATATTTGCTGCACTACTGCCTAGACAAGCATTTATTTTTCTTATCAGCTAATATGTATATTGAATTTTATGTATTTATGATTTACCTATCCTTATTTCTTGCATTTCTCATGTCGAAGTACATAAGTCGATGTGCTAATCGTTGTATAAACAGTTACTTCTCTGCTCGTATGTAAGTCCTCGGATTATAATCCGCTCCGCTTATGCCAACGCTCGCACTCATACCCTATAATCGGAGTGGGCGTATTCACTACGTCGTTTGTTTTTGTTCCCAACTTTACTAATACATTATGATTTAGCAACTTCATCACAATTGCCTGACAAGTTTTGTGATTAGAATCAATCTTCTATCATTTAGTTTTGTCTACTTTTGTACGATGGAAAGCTGTCTGTAATGGTTGGTTTTGATCTATTCTGTTATATGTACCTATTGTTATAAAAAATTATGTCAGATTTTCATAATTATAAAAAGTATTCTGCTAGAGTAAATTAGTCAAACTCACGCTAAGGTCGTAATTACTTTCTACTCGTTTTCCAATCCGTAAATAAGAAGCGATAGTCGCATAAGTGTAATGTATAACTACGGGACGTCATAAGAAATTTTTATTTTTATTGCAATGAATTGGCCCAGGGTGGGACGCCCCGCCGCCAGGTGGACCGACGACCTGAAGAAGGTGGCCGGAAGCAGCTGGATGCGGAGGGCGGAGGACCGGGTGTGCTGGCGTTCATTGGGGAAGGCCAATGTCCAGCAGTAGACGTCTAAGGGCTGATATGACAAACTGGCAAAGAGTCCACTTGATGGTAATGGGTTAGTCCAACTATTTATGCTGTTAGTGTAGCCCACTGTCGCAGGTTAATCCTGTAGTCGGTTTTCGATACTTATCATTATCACTTATGGTCAAAAGTCAATTAGCGATTTTAGTAACTCTGTAGCTTCTTTTTTTCATTTTTTATACTTTATTGTAAACAAGTACAAGTCACACAACTCATTTAAACATAGGATGTACAAAGGCCCACTTAACTCTGTAAGAGTTCTTCTTTATGTAATTTGTTCTTTAATAGCATCGCTTTTTGACATGTCTGTCGGTTGAGTTAATTGATTTATGTTTCATTTAAATTCATATTCTTTTTTCTTAAGTACAAATTGGTGTTACTGTAAAGTCTTAAAACATAAATGAATTCCTTGCACGAGGCACTTTGGTTAACTAACCTTAACTTAGCACTTCTAAGACTAAGGTTTCTCTTAAAATTATCTCATCAGCATTTTCTGTCAGTCAGCCGCGTCCGCGGTCGTTATAAGTAAATTTTACGGAAGATCACTCCGTAAATCAGATTCGGGGGCCTGTCGTCGGGCGGGGCGGGGCGGTGTGGGGTGACAGAAGAGGCGGGCGGCGGGGGAGGGGAGGTGATACGTGCGTCACTGATCGATGCAGCACTTGTTGCCTCGCTCAACAGGCCGAATATCAGACTCGGATCGCGGCAACAGGCGCCAGCGGCCTCTTCAGCCCTCGGACTCTGATACTGACAGGTTGGCAGACACATCCCACCTGAATTAATATTAACTGGGAAATTGTACAGTAGTTATTGCAATTTTCATAAATGTATTCAGTCAGATGTCTAAGCCCAAACTAGGATTTTTGATGATTTAAAACAAGTGTATGACAAATCCACAAATATAACATACCTACAGACCGAGACCAACTTGTATAAAATTTACTGCATCCAGTGGAAATCGAGCCCACGGTCTCCGACGCTCGAGTCCAATGACCAAGCCTAAAGTTCAAAGATCAATGAAGGTTGCTTAGGATGAAAATTCTGTGGATTTTCTTAAAATGAAATCATTATTCTTTATTGTACAGAGAAAAGGCAATAACAAAACAAACTAATTTTCGATATACAATACAAGCGATGTTATTTACCTGTAGTTATTCTTGTTTTTCAAGGGAACGTGATTGGTCAAATGTTTCGGATACAAACAGAATTCGAGGTTTGTGAAATTTTTTTGTACTATCTGTACAAGTTGTCTGGGTGATGCATTCATGAGTTGTAGTGCCTTTCTCTGATTTCCCTACTAGTAGGGGTATGTGGAATAGGCCGTTTAAAGCAGGTGACTTCGATTGGTATAGATAACATTCAATAATCTCAAATTCACCATATAGGCAAATAGTCGGATTTTTTTAATTAACTAACTACTAGGTATGTCACAAGATCGTGTAATAACTTGGTATTAAAGTCGTAACAAAATAGAGTCCACGTGGTAAAAAGTGTTTTCTTTAAACTTTATTTTTACTTTATACTTTATTTAAGTAGTTGTGGTATTATTATTTTAATTTGACTAATCAACCATTGATCAAATGATTGACTGCCTCATTAGCCTAGTGGCTTGGTGATTGGACTCGAGCTTCAGAGGTCGTGCGTTTAATTTCCACTGGCGACAGACAACTTTGTACAATTTGTACAAGCTGGTCCCGACCTTTATGTAATATTTGTCCAATCCTTGTTTAATTCCCATCGCACAGGATAAAATCCTAGTTCGGGATTTTATCCCGTAAAATAAAATGGTCAGACTGCTTCAATATCTACTGTAGATTATCCTCCATGTACCCATCCCCAAAGCGTCACCACACTAGCCCTTCGCTTCCAATTGCTAACACCCTTAAAATAACCCATTACTACTATTTCTGTCATGTAATACTCGTATCTCTATCAATCATTTCATATCAACATTTTATATTTTGTTCATAATATTTCAGTTAATTTTCTTTGTGAACAGCAATTTCCAACTACATTACTAACTCTTTTTCCGAAAGTGGAACACGGATAAATTGAAAAACAAATTTACCTCGCTCGTTGCGTTATAACAAACTTTTAAAGCTAGGTCGTTTAGGCGTGTAAGTTATACACAACCAATATTTATAATATTTTTTATAAGAATAGACATTTTTTATCTGTATTAGACATCCATAGAGCTGCTAATAGGAGAAACTTGCAGAGGACCGCCATGAGTCGATTGGATGGCTGAACCACCCAAGATCAGCTTAAAGTATTTTAGGTCAAGCCAGTGATGCGGTGACTTTACCTACTGGTTGCTTCAAATGTTGAGGAGGTGCCCGTAGTGGTTCGCTCGTGCTTTATTTAGCCTTAAACCTACGACAGACTGCTTGAACCATCTGTTATAAAGTAATTTTGCCCTCGTCAGATCATTCTGCCCTTGGTTTGTTCAATCATTGACACAGAACCTTATTCGTCTCTATATCATATAGTCATGGCCTCCGTGTTGCCTGATGTCATCCACCCAGCGCATGACCAGGCCGACTTCTACTTCACGTGTCACTTCTGAGTTTCCTATCGAGGACTCGCCTCTTGATCTACTTTCGCAACGGTCATCCATACATACATAATGCTCACGCCTTGGTCCCAAATGGGTAGGCAGGAACGATATTTCGCCACTTTACGCGATCCTGACAAACGTCGCAAAGCTTTCCTTCGCCTGCTTTTCGCCCCGTGATACCACTTGGCGTGATGTACGGCGAAAAACATCGCCGCCTCCATGTCGAAACAGCTGTCCTCATCAGAGCCCTGCATGGCTCGGTAAGGCTAATATTGCCCGGAGTTCGCTAGAAAATAAGTAAAGTTAAAGTATAAATAAATATAAAGATAAATTTAATTTCATAAATGTGTCACTTCATGAGTCGTTTTAAAGTATCTACGCAATGCACTGCATACGACTGTATGTTATATTATAATCAAAATTAAATTAACGTGGTGAACTCAATTCAAAACGTGCACAATGTATATTGTTGGCCCTTAAAAACGGTCTCGCACTTTTTATTGGCTTATTTGGTAGATTTAATAATTTAGCATGCATGACCTAAACTCCTGAGCGCCTATTCTGTCCCGAACTTTTACAAAGAAATTCTATGGTTAACAAAAACAAAACAAAGAAATATTTTTTTATGAATGGTGCTAATGATATTCATTATTTTTATTAATGGAATTGAATAATGTCTTTATTAGATGCATTACAAAAAATACCAGTTTCCAGCTATGATCAGAAAATAGTTATGGTTAAATGTTATCATTAGGATTTGTTTTTGATGGTTTCATTGGTAAATAATATACTGTGCTCCCGTGAAAACGAAACCATTCCGCGTTCTGGTACACGCTCTCTCCGTACTTTAATTAAGTAATCAATCAGCGTGAAGCCTTACCTATTTCACATCTATTGTGAATCATATTCGTCTGTATAAGCGTTTACATATATGCATACATACGCATCCAGAGCCCGTATAAAAACAACCTTAATATTTTAAAAGATAGCTCAGAATCTTACTGTTTGATCACACTTTTCGACTACTGAAAGTCGTGTCTGTTTTGAAAGATCTTCAGACATTTCTGTTCGTCGATAATAAACATCTTGTTACACTTTTGGGAAAAGACTTGTCCTCAACGTCATCATCATCATACCAGCCCTTAGACGTCCACCGCTAAATATAGGCCTACCCCAATGAACAACACACTTGATGTTAAAATATTCTACTGCACTATCGCTATGGTTAATACTGTATAGATGTTCCCATTCGGAATCTCTAACTAAACAATACAATTGAAAGAAGTCTGCCCTGCCGAAATTCCATTCATTTGGATCAGTAATGTTGGAGAGCTCCATGCTGCTCATGGCCGGGGTGAAGTTGTAGGCGAACCGGGCCACGAGCGGCGGATGGTGCGGGGCTATCTTGGAGAGCACCTCGGACGGCGCAGCCGGGGCCGGGGCCGCTCAGCTCCGGACTAGCAGTCAGCACCTCGTCTAGCACTCTATCATTCACATTCATCACGCTACTATACTGATCACGCTATTAGTATGTGAACATATGCTCATGTTTACCTCTTTAAAAATGGTTCCCTCAGGAAATAAAGACTTGGTCCACGCGGGCGAAGCCGCGGGCGTTTGCTAGTTAAAAATAAACCGTGTTTTCAGAACCTATTTTAGTTCTGAAAATCTTAGTAACGTTGAACTCTCGACTGGCTAACGCACTCTCAACAAGGATTCCACGCCTTTTTAAAGGTACACTTGTGAGTAAACAATAAGGTAGCACTACGTTGTACTTTGACCCACCGCCTGCGTGTTTGTAGAACAATCTAAAGCCAAACAGTAGAGCAAAACATTAGTAGTGTTTGAGCACACAACCGGCCGAGGGGAGACTACGTCAACAAAGGCTCGATTGCGATACATTTCCTCCATTGATATATGTAGGTTCTAGTTTCCCGCACTGTTTACGAGTTTCCGTGTAATTTCAATATTTTCCTACAGGAGCTGTAGTTTAAGCGTTCTTATATTCTGAACAAAGCTGTCTGTGCAAGAAAGCCTACTATAAGTTAGATGACTACTTAAATGATAAAAGTCCATGGAGTGCTTGAATGCTCAGCATAGGTAGACTTAATGATTGTAATGAATAAGATAAATCAAAGGTAGGGCCCTGTGCCGTTGGGTTTGTTGCCACTTCTTCCCCTCGGTTGTACAGGTGGAAGTGGAGTAGTTTTAGGCAGAATTTGACGTCAAAAAGAGAATAATGTATTCCAATTTTGAAAATAAATATTTTGATTTTGAAGCTGAATCACGCTATTGGCAGACTGTCTAGTAAAAACCGGCTGTACTGATAAAATATCTAAACAATAAAAGAACCGTCCGTATTATCGTTGTCAGGCACCTTCTGCATAAGAGAGACTGTCCACGGTTTAGCATGTGGAGAGGACAGCGAGACGAATTATCGTCGACGACGAATTACCTTGCTGTTCGAATGCACTATTTGCCAGGCTATTGAGAAAGAACTAGATGAAATGGTATCTTATATATTGAGTTTACTAATTATATTTACATTTTGAGTTCGTAAATAGTGGCTGGTCGACAGAGTGAGTTACATGTGAGCAAGAGGGAAACGTACTGTGTCACAAGTCTTGGAGATGGATATTGCAACATTAACAAATAGGGGTTAACACAAAGATCCCATAGGATCGAGGTGTCGCCGGGTATTCCTGGTAAAACAAGATGAGATAACCCTGAACAAATAGATACAGTAATGGTTGGATACGGTGAATCGAAGATTGGGTTTAATGGCGTGCCTTGGAAATTAGGAGTGGACTGGACTGATGATGATGATAAAGTTATATAGCTTTGTTGTGTTTAGCAAGTAGCGTATGCCTTAAACCTATCTATGTGGAAACCTATCTATAAGTGGCTTTTTGTGTTTACGAGTATGTGTATACCTAAGATGCATTGTCTATCACTTAGCTGTTGGTTTCTAAGCTGTAAAATAGGATAAATAAGTAATGGACTCGATCTGAAAGCACAATGTTAAAATTTGACAGCACTAAAACTGTTGCTATCCTTGTCATTCAGTATTATTAAGATAAAGATGAAAACAATTTTAGCGCTGTCAAATTTTAAATGGGTGCCTTTAGAATCGAGCCTAATAATGAACTTAATTCATTTATATTTATACTTTCTCTAAAGTAACCTAATTTTTAAACCTGAACAAATATGAAACCACAGTTACTGGATGCGGAAAACCGAAGAGCTAGTTCATGGCGCGTCTTGGAGCGACCTAAGAACAGTGGATTAAGCTGATAATGATATAATATCGCTTATTTACAAAATGCAATGTCCTACTGTCTACTGTTCCCTTGTTATAACTTAGGTCGCACTTATAACAATGATATCCTATCCTATCCCACTAATATTATACATGCGTAAGTTTGGATATTTGTTACTCGATCACGCTTCAACCACTGGACGAATCGTGGTGAAACTTTTCACATATATAGGTTAGGTCCTGGAATAGAACATAGGATAGTTTTTTATCCCGAAAAAACATCTCATTCCTACGGGAAATACATAATAATTTGTGATGTTAAGTTGTCCACGCAGACGAAGTCGCGGGCAACAGCTAGTTACTAATAAGCACAAAACAAGGATCAGTAATGACATACAGTATAAGAGCTCTTACAATTTAATATCTTCTGATCCAATCTAATGAATACCCTTAGCACTCGATTAATTTAATAAAGTCTTAGCTGAGATCTTCAATAAGTTTCAATTAATCTTTATTGGACATATAAAATTACACAAAGCGGGTGATCTTATCTTTATGAAAGATCTCTTTAGCTAACCATTCACTGTTTATAAACAAAACAAGTTAGTTAAAAACAAGTCGGAAGTTATCGCATGTGACGTACGGGTTCCGTCAATATTTTTTGTTGTTTTCTTTAATATTTCGAACATACATACGTTCTGTCCTGAATTTGTAATTTTACACATACTTTCCAAATTTCAGCTCAATCGATCCAACAGTTTTCGTGTCGTCCGGCGGGCAGACAGACGGACAAAACCCATAGTTTTGACAGAACCAAAATCCTGACAAGATAAATGAAATTGTTAAAGAAGTTGATATACGTACAGATAATATAAAAAATATGATTTAATTGACACTGGAAGCTATTGAAGATTATCTGCCCAATAAACAATTACCCCGTGCTCGTTAGGAGGCAGTTTCGCGTGTTCCCAAGACGCCCCCCATGACCTTCCGTACCTGTTGCTCGGGCTTGGAGAAAGTGACGCGGCCAAAATGCGCCGCCGCCCGCTGGGTTGCTACATTCTGCGAACAGCACAATGTGTGGGTAATTGGATAACAGTAAAACGCCATTATACCACAAGTAATAAAATAAAAAGAGCCTTTAAATTTATTCTGCCATTATCATTAATATTTATCATTCGAGATAGTACGTCGGTGACATCCTTTAAAACTAAACTAACTATCTGTCTCACTCAGTATAATATGATATGTATGTATTTATGTATGTTTATTATATTTATTAGTATTTACTATATATATATATATATATATATATATATATATATATATATATATATATATAGTAAATATAGTATATATATAGTATATATAGATAGTATATATTATCTTTGGTTATATGTAGTATATTATGCACTTTTTGCCCCCTCGCTCTTAGTGCCTTGTCTTACACCCTGTAAGGTTGGCTGGAAGAGATCTCTTTTAGAGATAAGCTCGCCTTTGTACACAAAATTTGAAACTGTATTTACTTTTAAAATTTGTGCAATAAAGAATATAATAATAATGTTCATTATTTATGGAAATCATTATTTACATTAATTAATTTGTGTCTTTATTAAGTCATTGTCATTTCGTAATTATTATTTTATAGTTAATTACATAATAGGTTTTTTCGTTTGTCTTTTTTATAAATAGCAATTATCGTCCATCCATCTTCTTTTCGGTCGTCCCACTTTTCTCTTCTTGGATACCATTCTGTCGTTCTCTTTGTCGATCTGTCATCGTTTGTTCTCATCAAATGCCCATTACACCTCACATATACACTCTACTCAGTGGTACTATGATAATTATATAAGTTTAATTGTAACACAGAGGTATTATAACAAATAAGCAAGAGGAAAATGAATTCTTTATTTAGCTTAAATTGAAATGAAACGTTATTTATAATATAAAAGGTGGCGCCCAACAAGGGACATCCATAAAGAGTTCATAAACATCTACATTATTCAAAAGTTTTCTTTTTACAACGAATTTTTTTTTGTTATTTCTGTATAGATCGATACAATATTGCAATGATGATATTTTAACTACGTATTGATGACATATATTTGACCCTCGCTGCATTAAATATAAGCGACACATGAATCTCGATCGTGCACAATTAAACAGAAGTTCGTGCCATTTGTCATTGAACCGATCGTTCTGATTACGCGCATGGATGGATTTGGAACTATTCATACGGCAAATGGCGTAGACGGGAGTTATAATGATGCTAGCTGGCAACACAGAACGCCCGGGCGGCGGCAGTGTGTGCGCGAGCCCTCAGCCGCGCCGACCGCTCTCTATACGGCCTTAGTATTAATAACACCAAATCACCAACACCCTTAAACAGTACTACGTGTGTATAAAAGTGTATATAAAGTGTGGTGTTCTTGTTACCTATCTCTTCCAATTAGTGCTCAATATTCGTCTTAAATGTCCCGTTGTGACGACGGTGATGGTATTGCAAAAGTTTAACAATTGACATGTATTAGATTGTATGATGGGTTTTGATTTTAATCATTTACACAGATGTAAAATTATATCAGTAGTAGAATTTATTTAACAGAATTCAGTCTGTGAATTTCTATTATTCTGCACTTGTATACATTCGTATGTATATGTGCTTAAAACGTAAATTAATAAATAATAATGTAATGCAATGTCAGTTTATTTATATTACTATAAACCAAACAGTAACATACAAATAACTTTAATAATGTACAAATTTGTGTGACTAATCAATTAAATACTTCTCAATTAGATTTTAAAATCGTCAAAGAATTTCGTCGTTTTAATTTCCGTCGCGTAGTTAACTTTTCAGGCGACAACTCTTCATAAAATGGTAAATAATTAAATGGAGTTCAGCATCTCGGCATTCATTATAAGAGATCTATCACGCTCACTCATCCATTCCATCTCTCAAACTCATGACGTGATTACCGTTTGCTTGGTCTTGAAAAGTTATCATTTAAATAAATGCGCAATCTCGCCGAGATAATCTCTCCCTGAAGAATGCTCTAGGCGCAACAGTTAGCCCATAATCCTGTGCGAACTTATTCCTTGCCGCGACTTTGTATAAACTACGTATATAGCTAATCTCACTAAGAACAAGCTCTGTGACGCTGTATCCTAATACTTAGAATAATGAGGTTATCTTATCCTGGTCAGTTAGGTAGATGGAAACGTAATATGGTTTACGTGCTTAATTTTAGATATAACATGCTCTCGCACTCCCCAAGCTTAGACTGGGGGACGATCCAAGGCGAGGAGTACCTCGTATAATTAAAATTCTGTCAGCAAGTAAGTGCTATTTACGGGGCTCAGTGCTTTCATTACTTCTTAATTACGTTCGTTGTATAATAAATTTTAATATGAAATGAATTTGGATTGAGATTTTGGCGCCCATCAAGGGACTGGTGTAAACTCTTAAATTCAGTTATGATGTCGATACTATCAGAAATAATACCTATTTATAATAATGCTACAATTTTAAATGATTATTCCAGTGGTAATGACTATATATGATCTAAAACATGCAAGTAAAAATTCACTACATGACTTGGAAAAGGAATATTTGATATGCAAAAGGTTTTTTAAATCTTATTTCTGTCGTCGTTCTGCCAAGTCTTTAAACTATAATATTAGGAATTATATTTAATATATAATGGCCTTATTTCTGAAGCCAACTGTTCTCTTTCACAACACTACTGGTAAGACAAGAAATAACTCAATTTGCCGCTGTAATTTTTTTCACATACGTGCCATAATATATCTTTACCTACTTCCCTCATCCCTTACTTAAATTATATTATTTATTTGTAATAAGTTATGGGTACATACAAAATATACCTAAATACAGTTGAGTTACATATTCGTAACTAAACAAAAAAAATATTTAATCATGTGGTTTAGGAGCTGAACGCTGACTCGACCGACTTTTTTGTGCAAGCTTTTCGCCATTCTCTGAAAGCGAAGTAAGTAAACAAACGCCCACACGACGCGGTGGCCCTCGTCTCGCCTCGTACTACGCGTCTTACAACCGGCGCCCACGCATGGAGCGTAGACCGTCTATGACCTCGGGGGCTGGTCGTCTCATTCTGTGGAATTAAAACAAACTTCAATCAAAGTTGATATCTACCTAAGTAGGTAGATCTTTTACACACGATAATATTAGTATGAATAATGAACGCCGTCAGATCTCCAAGCTTGGTGATTATGGAAAATCTCCCAGTGGACAGCTTACCAAAAGAGACATTCTGTTGGGAAGGCGGATTTCGACTGATGATGAATACGTTCATTCATTCATGCGACGATTAAAAGAACCCTGTTTTGAAACGTTAAACCGTGAACATTTGAGACTTTTATTGATTTATTTATTGACTACAACAAACATTGCTACAAATCATCATGAGTTTCTCATCTAATACAAACTTCTAGGCTTTATCTTTGGAAGGGTACTCGATAAATCACTTGATATTTATGATCATAACTTATCATAAGTTACCGAGATAGTTTAATAAACTATTCGGATGTCGCGGACACTCGCGTGAAAAAGTTCCAAAACTAGTGAAATTGTAGAATACACCTATTAGAAATAAGTTTTTAGATCTGAATTGTCCAGAAAAATTGAAATAGCACCTTCACTGGGTTTCATCTTAGCCCTTTGCGGATACAATTATCTTCACTAACCCGACGGTAGAATCATAATCCTAAGCTACAAACCTATAACTAAAGATTTCACGGAACTACCTGCGCTTTCCCGTGGTAACTTTCATTATCGCTTGATATAGTAAAGACAATTCTTTAAATTTCTCCGATCAACAAACTTCATTTGTACCTAAATCGGATTAAAAAACGATAACCTCCTTTGTGATATGATCTCTGAAATGCTATTAAGTGGTAAAAGTAGGTATGTACGTTATGGTCATTTATCATCTAGGAAAGTAATATTTTTGGAAAAGTAGTCATTTTTTAAAAGAATTCAAGACAATGATTTAATTCCATTGTTATTTTTTGTGTATATTAATATTTCTTAATTAAATATACGAGGCATATTTCATATTGTAATTACTACTACGAGTACTTGGTAGTACTACGTTACTAACTAAAAAGCACAAAAGGAAAGAAGTTAATTGCTATTCGAGTACAAACTAATTGAGATTTCATTAAGCTTTACGACACAATTTATTTTATCAATTAACGTAAGCTATCTGTGAGTCATGAATTCATGACTGTTTTCTTATTCATGCGCCTATTTACTCTGGACATTAAACAACAATGCAATCAACATAGATAAACAAAATGCAGAAACGTAAAATAATATTGTACATCTGAAGTAACATGTGTTTAGTGTCTTAGAAGGGCTGAATGTTTAATGTTAAGATATAAACTTCAGCGGTAGTACTACTTCTTATTCTGTACTTCAGCCATAAATCGTACATTCGACGATACTTTTGGTTCAAAGTTCAACGAAGCCACTTAAGAGAAGTGTTTATATAGATTTCTACGTATTTACACAGGTTTTTGCGTTTAGTTTAATTTTATCTTTGCTTTTAGTGTAGGTTTATTAGTTTACAGGTTATTAGCGACAGATATTAAGGTTTTTAATGTAAATTTCATAGAGATATTAAAGATTTTCATACAGATGTCATAAGGTTTATCAAAATTTTGATTTATTCAAACATACTCTTGCTTGCAACTAACAAAATCTTAACGCAAATTAGCCCTCAATATGATCGTTTATGTTGTTTTGTAACTGTTAAACTAATGCAAAATATAAATATATATTTTCATTTTAAAACCACTTTTGAATCATTACTTTCTTATCTTACATATTTTTTTAATTTAACATTCTTTCAAGTTTCTTTAAAACTAGATTGCTGAAGCTCGTACATATATAAACTATACTCTAGAGTACAGACTAGCTCCAAGAGTAATCTGCATAAGTAATTTCGCTAGCTAGAATGGTTAAAATAACACTAATACTGCATATGGCGACGGTGACTACTTACCATATGCTGGTGGTATGTCCGTATGCAACTCCAGACAGTAAAAAAAGAATTCATTTAATTTTAGCTACTGCCCCGAAATCATAAGTAATGAATCTGATTTCAATACAAAGCTCGTAGCTAGTGCTACGAGGTTTACAAGAATTTACAGTTTTTCGTTTCGTAGACGACTGAGTTTCCTAATATCCATGCGGATGAATTGTAATCGATTCATTTTGCAAAATTGGTCTAAAAGCTATATTAAATTTAATGGACGCTGGCGCAAGCACCCCTTAGCATATTTTATCACAGTCCAAACCCATCTACAGCTTAATCAGACGTCCATAGTTCAGTGACTCGTCTAGACAGCTAAATACCTACATAACAACGACATTGGACTTAATATAACTACACTCAACATAATACAAAAGTTCCTTAGAATTAGGTGTGAATTCAAAAACACTATGCTGAAATTAAACCCTGTGTGAGTGAATTATTTCAAGACAATAACACAAAAAACGTCGTGTGACGTCAGAGAGTAAAATAATGAGACTGTTGTAAGGACAATGAGTGGACTAGGCCCCCCGGGAGTGTGGGCTGCTCAGAAAAGGCTGGAGTCGTGGGCCCGGGCGGCCAGGGAGCGGACTTCGAGCGCCAGCAGTGGCCAAAGTCACAATTCGACGGACAGTTTCGGTGATGACAAGTCTCATGGAAGTCCTAGTGTATGTATATAGTAATAATAACATAAATGTATATATTGAATGTCAGAAGAGTTCACATAGTGCGTTAGTATATAAACTTAAACCTCTCTTATTAAAATTGAAATGTATTAAGTTTGCATATTTCTTTGTGTTTGGTGTTTCTTTGACTCTGATATCTCTCAGGCTCACTTAACTTCACGCGAACAGAAATGCTATTTCGTGAAGGTGTTGAGTTCTTGAGTCGGATTTCGCGCCACTGACGGACGCTTTGAAGTGAGCGTCGTAGCGCTACTCCAGGCGTTCTACCTTCATGGTGACTTTGGCTTTCAGCCCGATGTAAGCCACGATGTCTTGTGTCTTAGTGTAGTGATGCAGGTGGAACAGTTATACAAGGTTATCGTCCGTCTCATGGCTCATAGCAGGAAGTTTGGCTTTGTCTATGCAGTGAGACATATTCTGCCTCACCTGGGCCTTGAGAAATCCGTCCTCATAAAGGTGGTTGGCCAGCGAAGGGCTGTCTCATAAAATTTTTGCATTTTTCTTACTGTTCTTATTTATTTATTTAAATTGATCGACTTTTTTCAATCTAATTAAATTAAGCGTGTATTCGTTGGCGTATTTAATCGTAAGGAAACCGGTGTATGTCAATAACATTAGAACTGGGGTTGCAATTCTGCAGGGCATTTGCGCGATTGGTACTAATGTGGGATCCCGCATAGGTTTTTAAATTGTGTGAAATTCAATAAATCAAACTTTATTTAATGAACTAATGATTATTAAGCAAAATTTAATCTTTTATTACAAGTAACAGTATTATAGCATACTATTAAGGTCATAAATTAATCAAACTTCTTATTAATTAAAGTAACTTTGAACTGTCTCTTATTATAACCACTGTGGCACTTTCGCAGGAATATTGACGTTATTGAGTTTTCAGTTAAAGCTAGTTTCCACAACTGGTCACAATTTTCAAATAAGAGTAGAGCAAAAAAGTCAAAAGGCATACGTCATAATCCACTATTGCGCCTGAGTACACTGGGTACATTTATACTTGTAATTTTTTACCAACTACCAATTGCACAATATTCAACTAACTTTTATTGAAATTACGTCATTGTTCTAACGAATGTGCAGTACACACTTCCATCAAAATTGATAATGGAACGAACTGACTCGTTATGAAGACCCAGGCCGCTGCCTGACAGTAGGCATGCTCTATTTCTATTGGCTTATGTATCTTAGTTCTCTGACAAACACTGCATTAAGTGTAATTCCAAAACCACGTTATAAAGACGCGGGAAAACTGAGTTTCATAAACGGTTGACACTTTAAAAATTCAACACAAAAGCTGATTGAAAAATTATTCCATGCGAAACGATACCTTTAGAGCGCATAATAATAGAAAAATAACGCACAAAGAAAGCAAAATACGTAAAACTGAAACTGGAAACGATACCTACTGCAAATTCATTTAACAGTTGAGAGTACCAAAATAATGAGCTGGCCGTGTACGAGTACCCTATACATATCCCTCTTAAAATCAATTTGGTATCTCAGTTACAGTTTGTTAGTTAATTGTTATTGTGGTTTTGATACATATACCATTATGTATGTATTTATCAACGATCTCTATTTACTATTAGATGGAGCGGTCCAAACAATCGCTCTGTTCCACGCAACAGCGGCTCGCGGAGCCGCAACTCTTTCACATTCACTTTGAAACTTATGCAGTTACTACGCAGAACATTTAATTATTTACTAAATATTGACGCTATTTACCCGACGCTTATTTTTCTATTATTATGCGCTCTAAAGGTATCGTTTCGCATGGAATAATTTTTCAATCAGTTTTTGTGTTGATATTCAGAATTTTTAAAGTGCCTTGACACTTTAAAAAGCTTTTGTGTTGATATTCAGAATTTTTAAAGTGTCTTGACACTTCAAAGTTATTTTTTGCTGCGAGTACTGACTTTAAATCACGAACTAGCGAAATAGTCTTCTAATTATAGACTACCGAGCACAGTAAGTGATTTAAATAATATATATTCGAGACAAAATTTCGAGACAAAAGACAAAAATTTGCTCTCGCGTGAAGCACAAAATTTTAACCTCACCAGCGAGAAAAGAAAAAGTTTTTTTTTTTTATTAAACTGTTGCGTTCTGAAACTGCACTGCTTGAAATTTTTATAAAACAAACTAAACATGAGATTTTTCAGTAAGCTATATTAATATTTACTAGATAATTTATAAATCTTTTAAATATTCCGTCTTTAAAAAGGCAATAGTACTTTTATGAACTTAAATTTCAATAAATAACATACAAAACATAACATTCATACAATTATATTACACCTTTGTCGGAACTGGTGTCCGTACACGGCCAAGCCAAGGATAAATGAATATATAAAAAAAATTACACCTTCGAGAGGGGTATTAAAATATGCGTCTTGATAACCAGATTTTCAAAACGTATGTTGTAATATAATATATATATACATATGTACATTATACCTTTAAATTTGCAGAAAGTATTTCTTTCCAGGCGACCACAGCTGCAGGGTAACAACTAAGCTAGTAATAATCTCTAATCGTTCCATCACTAGGGTCTTCGGTTGTCTTTATACTCCGAGAAAGGTGCTTTCATCGTTTTTCTGTCGTAAATATAGATCTCAAACTCATAAAAAGAAATATGGGACGATCCACGTCAGGAAGAGCTTACGTTACTTACGACCTTTAGTGGCTTGATAAGCTCTTACCGCGTATTGAATTTGGAAAACGAAATAACATAACTGCTAACAAAATGGGACCTTTTCCCGTTAAATTTGCCTGTTTGAGCGGAAATGACAGAGTGGTTAAATAAATTGTACAGCAGCGCTCCGTACCGTACGTAGAGAGGTTCGAGTTCGAGCCTTGGTCACGCCACGCATGTTGGCTACGAGATATTGAAATAGATGTAGTATTGTTTACTTTCTAATAAATAAAATTCTAGTCCGCAAGCAGCATACGTATCGTCAAGCCAGGGTGTCAACGGGACGGGCGCGATGCGCAGGGGCAGCTATTTAAGAGATATATTACCCTCTCACTCCCGTGCCGCCATTACCGATCTATACATAAATTGCGCGCGACGAATGTACCCTACTTTCGGACCCTTCATCAGTTTTCAAATAGTTTCGTTATTTTCCACATCCATATCCTACAAATTGGTCCTTCGAGCCGGATTCGAGGCAAGGGGTCTTTCCAAAACTTATAAGTGCATTTACTAACTGCTCTTAAATGGTGAAGGAAAACATCGTGAGGAAACTAACACATTTGAGGTTTATCAACTACATAATTATAATGAATTCCAACTTAGCCCCATAAATGATATGCTGTGAGGTATATGATTAATTTGGAACTCAAATTGTAGAACATTTAAAACTAATTTACTTCAACCCATTTCATTCGTTCATGAAGTTTACATTTTCATAGTACCTACTGGAACACCTTTACGCCGTCCCACCTGTAGCAAGAAGCAAAAGAAAAAGATTTCTTATAAATCGCATATTTGAGTTATTTTTTTTACTTTTAGGATAAGTACCTATCACTCTAGCTTTTAATTTATTAACAGTTATACTTTCTGAGCATAAATTATATTAATATATGTTATATAATGAGAATAAATTATATTAATATATTTTAATTTTATAAATTAGTTTGGAATTAATTGTCATAAACCGATGACAGCCCTAAAAGGTACAACGATAACCAATACGTCTGTCAGAGTGATTATTGTTAACATTACTGCCAGTTTAGGATAAGGCCAACAGTGGACGATAACAGGCTGATGATAAAAATGTCTTTAGCGTCAACAAACATCGCGGGAATTGACGCATGAAAACTTTTTTAATTGCTTCCCGACTCTAGCTAATATTTATTGTGTCGAGGCATTGTGTGTCCTAACAAAGGCCTTTTTTTAACTTTTTGAAAAGCAGTTTTATTTTGTTGACGAGCTTTTATTCACTTTCTTAAGTTAGGAGGTCACATCTTTTACCATCAGTTTTGACCTATTTATATTATATTCATCACCAGAAATACCGCATTTATACAATTTTTTTGGATTTGCACTTATTGTGTTTCTAATGTCCGTAAAAGGTCCGCGCGTGAGTCTGTTTAAAATGTTAAAAGTTATCTCCCATACCTACGAGTACTGAGGGAAAAAAATCTATTCCATTTTTTTTATACAAACTAAACAATTTTTACCGAACCCACGCGTAGTATACGACATACACTTAGCGGTCTTTTATTATGATATAACAATAGGAGTGAAGGAATAGGAATAGAATAGGTATTATACCGTCCTAATCAACCGTAAGAGAAAAACACACGTCATTTTTTAATTTTTCGTTTGCTGCCACTATTTAATATACTATATTGGATATTATGCGTTTATCTCCACATAGTCCTTTTTGCTGTTACGGTTGTTATGATTAGGACGGCAGTATTGTGATCGTAGAAAATGTTGAGCTTATTGACCCGAAACACACAAAAAATATGCGTGTGAGTGTCCCTCACAAAGTCTAGCGACGAAACCAGTGACGCGATTTGAATGAAATTTTCATCAGAACTAGGATAACCTGTATAGGTAAAAAGACTTCTAGAAAAATGTGTATGTAATGGTAATTTGTTCATATAGACATTACATATTTGAAATTTATCATGTGCCCTACAATTCACAAACTCATTTATTATACTGGCCCCACTCATCATAGGCACTACAAAACTGATTGTGCTATATAGGTAGGTACTTTGTTTTCTAACTTGAAGTAGTGTGAAATGCAAACTGCCTATACACGTTTTTAAAATATCTACATTTGATATTTTGTTGTTTATGTTATATAACTAGCTGTGCCAGCGGCTCCGCTCGCGTGGACTACAGAATCCGCTCCCGTTCCCACTTCCGCTCCCTATCCCACTTCGATTCCCAATCAGATTCCCAATCCCACGATAACTCCAGCTCTCGGTCCGACTTCGACTTCCACTACGACTCAAACCCCGACTCCGACGCCCACGCACACGCCAACGCCAATTTCCACGCCCATTTTCACTCCCACTACAGCTTTAAATGTAGCCCAAACCAATTGCAATCTGAATTATACTGAACATAGTCATTTTACTTCTTTGTTACATTACATATACCTACTAAGTCATGTATTAGAAAACTAAAAATTCCCATAACTTTTGATTGAGTTAACCGATTGCGATGAAATAAAGACTAAATGTTAAGTTAAGTTTAGCCCCATGTTTCTGTGAAAAGTCCATCAAAATCCGTTCAGCAGTTTTTAAGTGATGCGTGCACAAACTCACAGACAAACAGACAAAAATTCCAAAAATGATTGAAATGTGTTCTATTACTTATCCTTGGACCCGCCAATTTTTTTTTTTGCAAATATCTTTAATGTACAAACACGCGATGGTTACGATTTCATTTATTAGATAGAGCTAATTTTTATATTTTAAAACGATTAGTAAAAAAGTTATGCGGTGTGGCCGTGCCGTTTATTTTGTAAAGCGCAAACGATTTGAATACAACTTTGACGAACTAATTTCCGACTCCACCTTACGTGTATTTTGAACTAAGTAAATGCCTTAAAATGTACATATATGTATGTTTCCGTAACATTAATTTTACGTGTTACATATATTGACTATTCCAGTGATATTCCTTTATCCAGCGCACGAGTAAAGGATATTGTAGAAAATTGTTCTGAGGAAGCTCGTCGGAAATAGAAAATGTTTCTATATAGGTTAGCTTAGTGAGCGTCTGGGCTCTTACAATGCAGAATGCATTAGTCGCTTATTACCTTGAGAGTAATTCTCTTGGGCCATTTCTTTGAGATATTTTCATCCGCATATTGACGTACAGTATGGTAAGAGCGACAAAATTCAAGCATACTTTTTCTTGAACACATCATCACCAGTCATCATCATCCACTGCTGGCCCCTTCCCCAATGAAAACTAATACACCCATCCTCTTAACTTCCAAATTTTGCTTCGTCATTTTAATTGTACCTGTTCGTCAATAAACGATTTTCCAATAGGTGATGAGAAAAGCAAAAATATGACATTAAAAATGTTTGAAGCAATTTAATTTTTTGTTGATGTTGATTAATAGACTAATATTTGAAATTAAACGTATTTCATCGTTTTCTTTCAAGATATGCATGCATATTCCATACTGTCCATATGTACAGACAATTATTTCCAATTCATAGTAATTTATTTTAGACAACATCCATCCATCCATTTTGTTAGTAATGCAAAAGATTAGGTTATAGATTTCTCCTGTGCTATGGAAATTAAACAAGGATAGGACAATTTACAAATGTAATATCCAGACCGGGACCAACTTGTGCAAATTGTACATAGTTGTCTGTCTCAAAGTTGTTTATAAGGTGACTACTAGTTAACTAACATTTAATATAGTTAATCTAGTAGGTATTACTAGATAAACTGTTAAATTTTGATGTTATTTTTACAGGAAATGCTGATCCCCAAGGAGCAGTGTCGGGTCCAGCCGCTGACCATGGAGACCCGCGCTGCGAGCTCCCTACCTCACGCCAGGCTGGCGAGGACGCCTTCTATATCCTCGCAGAGCAGCCTGGACAGCGGCACTTCTAGAGCTACGGTAAGTCAGAATACCAGCGCCGCAGTTCGCATAGCGTGCTGAGTCAACGCCATTTCGTTGCTGCGTCACATACGTACGAGTAATGTACATTATAGTAAATAGCTGACGTTGCTCGTGCATGCGCCCTACATAGCTCATTGACATTTCATAATCATTTATAACATTAGTGCAATAAACGTACTCGGTAGTCACAGACGTCTTTCTCTTTACACCATATTTCTTGGGCTATCTATCAAAGATCTCGCCACCGTGAGTTCCAACATCAAACATGTGTGGATACAACATACATTCTGGTCCGTCGAGTCGGATGTGATTTGAAACTACTCACAGGATGTTGAATAGGACACACATACCTAGTTTGTAAACCTGTTTTATATTCCTCATGTATATGTTTGTCGTAGCTTTGAATAAATAACCCATTATATTCTAACCTAAATAACCTATAAGTCAATTGATACGGCATTACCAGCTTACTTCACCCTCGGCACTCCATTCAAACTAACAGATATAATTACCTACTAGTACTACTACAGGCGCACTAGCCTGTCCGTATACGTTTGTGTGTGTGTGTGTGTGTGTGTGTAAATTATTGTAGGGCTACTGCATCCAGCGCGCAAATATAGTCGATCGAGAGACGGACAACTTTATATGTCAACAACATAAGTGCTTCTCTTTCTAACTTATAGTGTCGATCTCTCGGCGCCAGCGCTTCTTTATGTAGTAGACCTTACCTGCTGCTATCAGTAAGCAAATAAACGAATTCTAAGCGAAGTACATTATTATTATAAAATTTTCTTTATAAGCATATTCATATGAATATATAAAATACTTCAGGACTCTTCTAGCTGTGGTAGTTTTTTTTTTGTTATTCAAGATTCAACTCCATCGGTATGCTCTATACTGATTGCATGCAATTTTGATTAGGAAGAAGAACGCGTTTGTCATTTGCATCGTAAAAAAATGTTTCGCCTTCAGTCGTTAAAAATTAAGAATATGACAACAGCCAGTATAAGTTTAAGTATCAAAGAAATTTGAGACAAAATCACCGCCTTCTTCATTTAAATGTTCATACTTCAGCATTCTTCCATAAAAGTCTGTACTATAATGTCCGTAAAAATATACGACGACATTCCTGATTTTTATATACAACTCGATAATTAAAATGTTTAAAAACCTTCAACTGACTGGTTCAAACTCTACTAGAGTGTGCACGAACTTATCGATGACAAAGCAAAGTATCGGTGTTGTACTGTGTATTATTCGAAGCGTGACTTTGCCTACATGACATAAGTAGTTGGTGTGCAAAAAGTGTATTGTATTGTATTTAACTGATTTATAAATGTAATTTTATGTGTTAATTAATGATGACATAGTAATGATTATTTATTAATTTCAAATGATGATTAAGTAAAATTGTGTAATTAATTATTGTAAACGTAATGGGTAAACTATAGACAACATACAACAGAAATGTAACATCTTAATCTCACCTATAGTTAGGGTTGCCATCACCGAAATTACCGAAGCCGGACAATAACTTAAAAAACTTTGGACATTTGGATGAAATCGAGTTATTTACCCAGACACCCCTAAAAAAACCCACGACCTCGGGCGCTGCAGTCCACCAAGCAAGAAGTACAAGATTTTTAAATGCAAGGTTACCTTTAAAAATATATGAATGTTCCTTTAGGGTTTCTATCTCTAAAATCTGCCAACCAGGACAAAAAGCATGAAAACCCCAGATTATGGATTTTACAACCCGGTCATGTCTACAGGTTTTTTAAAGTTACTTATAGTAAAATAAATAATAGTTTTAACTATATGAATGAAACTACAAATGAAACCCGCCCGGACGTTCCCCGGACGCCCCGTAAACTAGGACAAATCCGGGGAAACCCGGGGCAACCCCACCTTATAGTTCAACAATAAATGTGATATGATTTGAAGTGTCAGAATACAAGAATAACCCGATACGGTCAACTTATGGTTATGTAAAAAAAATATATTACAGCAATATTGGCGATATTACCCATCTACTTTCAGCCACCATAACATGACTCGACCACCAATTAACTCGATAGAAATGTTATCCGAAGATAAGTCTCAAATTGGGCCTTTTGATACTGTATCGTAAAAAAACAATAAATACACTTCATTGCACAAACAAATAAAGTGACAAGTTTTAAAAGTAAAAAAATATTACAATTTAGGCGGTCTTATCGCTTTAATTTCTTCCAGACAACCTTTATACATACATAATACATTTTAGTTATAGCTTCGTTATTTTTCTCTTTCTTATATTGTGTAGTGCTTTTTCTTAATTAAATAAATGAATGCGGTAAATATGAACCTCCTTTGTTTCAAATTGAAGTATAAATTGGTCCCTATTTATTATTTAACTTTCCTTCCCGCTATATCCATATCACCATAAACATTTCGTTTGCAAGTACATAGATCACACTACCTAACTCCGATCTCTGGTTATGGTCAATCGACTCTGAAAACTTCAAAAACAATGTAAATATAATCGGTCGGTAGTTCATTTTTATCACAGTTTTATGGCCTTGCTTTACGGGCTTTTGGAAGTATTCTCGCATACTTTGCCATTTAATGATACAGTTAGTGGTATTCCATCGAGGTTTTAGACTATTTCTTTTTAAAGAGGTACTATAAACACGGTCTTCTCCAAATGGGATTCTGGACTTTATTGATAGTGTTCGTATCACAAACATATTACTTAATAGTTACTACGAAACAGATACATCATAATTTCCTAGTAAAATAAAAATACCTACGCATTTAATCACCTACTGTCAGACAGTACAAGCAAAAAAATTTCTAACGCGCTCGACTTAGCGTTGTTATTATTCCGTAGACAGCGCGACATGTGCGAACGGCGGACGGCGTTCGATGTGCCGCGCAGCGCGCAACAATGTATCTACAGCACTCGACTTAGCGTTGTTATTACTCCGTACGGGCAGGGTGAGAACGTGAAATAGGGCGCGAAAGTGTAGATACTTATCGCGGTAGGTTCGATAGAGTAACGGAGACCTGCTCAAATGTTCAGTACATCCAAATTTCTCAAACATAATTTTTCTCAATATTTACGTTATACATACATGCAAGGTAAGCCAGGGGGAGAGAACCAGTACTCCATTTATTTACTTACATTAATTTTGTTTGCGATCAAAGGCCGCATATAGACTGATCCTTCCCCTCTACCAAAATCTATTGATATGGATAACATCAGTAATCTTTGATAAGTACCTAGTCTGTTGCTACCTCTCGCAAATAAAAGGTGTGCCACGCGCTGGTCAGACGGATTGGTGATCGAAGTATAATAATACTTATACACAGTACATACGAAGCCGCTGCCCAACGCCTGGTTTTATCCTTTAACTTTGTAAAAACCCCTATTCTAAAATAGACGATTATTTGAATGGCAAAGATGCCTGGTACTAATGTTAATTCACTAATGCAGGGATTCCCAAAGTGGTCGATACCGAACCCTTAGGGTCGAAATCGGTTTCCCAGGGATCGACATAAACGAAAACTGATTTTGGGGGTCGACGAGGTCTAAAAATCGACCCATTTTAATTAACACAAGTTCTTATTAAAATCTTTTAGGGTACCTACTGTATAAGTTGTGTTACGTGTACCAGCTGGTTATAAGAATGACAAATATTTTAGTAGGAAGTATCATTGTTGTACTTTTAAAAACCAACCGCATTTTTTTTAATTAGTAATTATTTTGTGTCAGTAGGGAAAAAACTAGAGATAAGTAATTTTGCTATGGGGGTCTGAGGTATCAGTTCATTTTGGAAAAGGGGTCTCTTGCCCAAAATAGTTTGGGAATCCGTGATCTAATGCATGCAGCGATCATGCAATGAGTGGGTCAGTAAGGAGAGTGCGGTACCCACGATCCCGTTTGATCGCCAAGATGCCGTGAGTTGAGTTGGGCTGGTTGAGTTGCTCTTTTTAAGGTATACATATTCTTGTTAATAATAAGCGTACATCAACGATCTCTAGGTATACTAGATGGAGCGTTCCAAACAATCGCTCTGTTCCATGCAAGTAGCCACAACTCTTTTACATTCACAATGAAACTTGTGCAGTTACTACTCAGAACATTTAATTATAACTAAATATTGACGCTACGGTTAAATAATGTCAATATTTAGTAAATAATTAAATGTTCTGAGTAGTAACTGCACAAGTTTCAAAGTGAATGTGAAAGAGTTATGGCTACTTGCGTGGAACAGAGCGATTGTTTGGAACGCTCCATCTAGTAGTATATAGAGATCGTTGGCGTACATACATATTTCTGCCCTCGACTGTACAAAATCCACAGGAAGATTGTGAGTATTGCTATTCAGATCCGGCTAACACAATGACAACGATGACACTACCATAATGCTAAAATTACCACTGACATCCCATCACCACTATAGCATATGAACTAAGTCCCGACAAAGCATGGTTTATGAATGGCTGCTCCGATATGCAAGCTGCGTGCGATCCAGACGGAATTCGTAATGAGTACAAAACACTGGACCCACCCTCGGTTGTATTGCAGTGTCCTGATTGGTTCAAACTCACGCTTCATAAGCAGGTATCGGAATTAGGTAGCAACATTTATGAACTTGAGATGAAATGTTTATGTTAATATGGCCATTCTGTGATTTTTTCCCTAAATTTATTTAAAAACTTACTGTGCCCGTGGCTTCGCTCGCGTGGACTACAGAATCTGCTCCCAGTCGCACTCTTACTCTCACTCCCAGTCCTAAGTCTCACTCCTACACCCACTACAGCTCTAAATGTAGTCCTAACTCATCGCAATCTGAATTGCACCGAACATTATATTACTATACATCTTTGTTATACTTCATACCTTCTAATGTATTTGAAAACTAAAATTTGATTGAGTAAATTGAGATAAAATAAAGACTGAATGTTACTCCGAGTTAAACTCTATGTTTCCGTGAATAGTTCATCAAAATCGGCTCTCTAATGTTTACGTGAAGCGTTCACAAACTAACAGACAAACAGTTTTTTTTTTTTTCAAAAATCCTTCATCCCCCAAATATATATTTTTGCAAATATTTTCAATGTACAGACACGCGAAGTTTACGTTAGTTTGTTTATATTTGTTTTGGAATCCCTGGATATCGTACTGGTCGTTTATTTATGCACTAAACTCGTACAGTAATATATATTGTCATTCCATATAGCTCATTTTTTAATCTACAATTCGCAGATCGCAGATCGCTTTAAGCGATAAGGCCGGGAAGGAAGGAAGGAAGGTACGGGAAGACAGCAGTCCGTCTTATCGTGGGAGTTTTTGCCGGCCATCTTGATGTAAGGCACCTCCTACATAGGATGGGACTGTCAGAGACTGTCAGTTGTAGAGCCTGTGGAGAGGACAGCGAAACGGTGAAACACCTGCTGTGTGAATGCAATGCACTAGCTGCAAGGCGAATGAGTGTCCTGGGTGTGGCTTATCCGGAACCCAAGGACTACAGACTTCTGCCCCTCAGCTACATAATAGATTTTATGCAGCGAACTGTGGGGGACGGAAGCACAGCATAGACAAAGGGGCTGACACAAAAGATCCCACAGGGTCGACGTGTCGCTGGGCGTGCCTGGCCCCCTATTAAAAGATAAGATAAGATAAGCGATAAGGCCGCCTTTGTACACTTTCCAAAAATCTGTACCTATTTTATTGTTATCCTTAATTTGTGTGCAATAAAGACTTTATCTATCTATCTATTAACATTAGTTGCAAAAGTGAAGCAGGTGAAAAAGGTAAAGGAACTTGTATTCAAGCCTAGTCACTTTGCCGTTAGGTTAAACGATTACAGGTTTTTTCTATTCCCGATGGGTTTACGCTTGACCTTAATCTCAACTCTGCTGATGGTAAGTGACGATAAGGCCTAAGGTGGCGCTAGCTGAAAAAGATGCCTATTCACTCTTCCTTTAAAAAGATCAAAATTGTACTTGTCCGGAAATACCCAAGCTGGCAGGAAGTGCCATTCCTTAGCAGCTCACATTATAAAAGGTTATAACAATTAATAAAATCCTGTGTAAAGAAATATCCATATTAATCTACCGTGACATATTTTTCTGCAGCGTTGGTGGAACTCGTATTCGTAAATAACGCAATATTTTAAGTTATCCATATTGTGAACAGACTGATGTCAAAGAAAAATCAAATGGCCTGAAAACAAAATTGAATCACTAAATTCGAAACAAATACACAAAGCTTAAATTAGAAATTTTGAATTTGGAATTCCTAACCAAACGCCAGATATTTGAAAGTGGCCAGTTCGACAAGACCCCTATTTCATATGTAAGAACCTAATTACATTACTTAGAGCAAAGCAGTGTCTATAGAAACTATGGTACTTATTCAAATGAAGTTGTCATATTATATCTATACCTCCTTTTTTTATCATTGGAAATACTTGAAAAAGCTTTAACAAATTAATTTTTTTTTCCTGCAGAATAGTTTGTGAATTCCCCTATAAATCGTTATACGCAGAAATCCTTTATTCTGAAATGCCTAAATACCAAACGAATGTTGGTGTCGAGGCGTTTCCGCTCCTATTGTGTCTAGGTTTGTTTCGGCATTTGGTAGGTATTTCTTTGTGCTGCGATTTGGTGCCGATTGTGGCGGTAGATAGTGGGGTATTGTATTTTAAAAACGCTCTATTATAAGGCGACACACGCAATATGCAAAGTAGATTTCAATAGGTCTGTACTGTAGGTACTGTAGTTGCTTTCTTTTACATTTTTAGTCGCCTTTCCTGAAAAGGGTGTAGCAAATGAAAATAAACGCTCATACAATTTGTGGCAATTAAAATTACCAATGAAGCAAACTTAATTTGCTTCTTTCAAACAAAATAAATACATGGTGGGGCGGGTAGTAACCCCATTGCTGCCACTTCCAATAACTTACAGATTTTCAAAAAATCTTCCTTTATTTTATTGTGGAATATCTGAAAAACGACTATGAACCCAACAATCTTTTCATATACCTATCTCGCATTTAGTCATGCGACGTTATTTAACTGGTTCAGAAAAATGACTGGAATTTCTTTGCTGACGTCACAACTCGAAATCCAACGACATTGAAAGTGGGTAATATCGCACAATTCACAGACGGCTCGAGCATTCCAAGGCGACAGATTCTATTCTGAAGGCGTTACAATATGTTCCGATTGACGTATTCGCCCGATATCAGTCCACGCCTAATTTGTATAGCGAATTGCTCTTGTAGAAGGCAGATGTGAAATCTGAAGGAAAGGGGACAGATTAAGTAAAAATTGTACAGAATCAAGAAAGCTTATTCGACGTCCAAAGCTGGACAAGTGAATGTGAAAAGTAATTCCTTAAGTAGGTACATATGTATAAACTAACTTAACTACAAGGTACAAGTTGTATTTTTACACATCTGCACGAGAGACACAGTCTGAGGAACCGCGAACCTGGCAAGGCACATCCATAAGTATAATATAGGTACCTATAGTGCCGAAGAACGTAACTATAATAAAACTGTAGAGAATTTGCTCTGTTAGAGTAAATACATATAGGCAACTTGTTTTTAGACTATACGATCATAAAGGATATATTGCCATGCAACTAATTAATTATTTTTTTGGACAGAGTCACCGAGGTTCTTCTCCCGCCATCCGCACCTTCGCCCCCGACGGTCGCACGCTCGAAGCTGGCGGGAGTGGAATCCCAAGGTCCCCCTCACCCCTCCGCGCTGCTTCCCTGGACGTCCGAGCGGCGCCGTTAGCGCACGGCTCGCTGGCGTCGCTGGCAGATTCACCCACGCCTTCCAGTCCGAGACACGCGCCACCTAGATGCTTGTCACCGCTGCTTATGCCACCTAGGTGAGAAAATCTAACTTAAGAAGACTTAGACTAGCAATCGTCTATCTCGTCGCTGGCAGATACGCCCACGCCGTCCGAGATACGCGCCACCTAGATGCTAATCACCGCTGCTTTGCCACATAGATTAGAAATTTTAAGAGGATTAGCTACCATGCTACCGACTATTTCGTCTCTGGCAGATTTATCCACGCGTTCCAGTACACGACACGCGCCACCTACTCGTATATAGATGCTTATTATAGGTGAGAGAATCTATCTATAGAGGACAAGGATCAGCTACCATGCTACCGTATATCTCTGTGCCGCTGGCGCACAGCTCACTGGCATCCTGGCAGATTCACCCACGCCTTCCACTACATGCCTGTCACCGCTGCTTATACCAATACCACCAAGATGGGGGATCAACTGATTTTTGTTATGATTTGCTAAATGTAACAAATATCAGTAGATATACGCTACTAGATACGAGTACATACTCTCGCGCTTTAAGTTCAAGACATTCGCCACCTAGATGCCTGTTACCGCTGCTACCAAGGTGAAAAGTGTAAAACCCAGCTTCTACGTTTACTGTTTGCTGGACGGAAGGAGTACTTCTATCACTTCGCTGCAATCATCATCATCATAGGTTGCAGGATTATGGGCGACAGTGACCGCTTACCATCAGGTAGGCTGTCTCCTTGAAAGTGACCCTCCCCAATGAGCGCCACCACATATCAAATGAATTACGTGAACTACAGCCTTTCAATACCACTTTCTCCAAGCATTATATTCCAAGTGTGTGATATTTTGTAGAACAATATATTTTACTTGACGTATTTGTTACAATTGTCAATAATAAAAAATCACCAGAAAGAAGAACAAGAAATTCTTGCTCTTGGCGCGGACGATAGACATTGTCTATGATCAAGTGTCCCGTGTCTTCACACAAAGCATATCAATTCAAGAGTTGTCGTTTTTATCAGCAAGAAAATAAGTATTTGTTTCAATAGTATGTATATTGAAACAAATATTGACGGCTGTGGCGATTAGTTTACTCGATATTTCACTGTAAACTCTGCTAAACTGAGTTAGTTTCGATAGTCGAATTCGGACAGTACCAGAGAGAGAGAGTGGTTTTGTTTTGGGTGTGAAGTAAAAGGGTCATATATTGTGAGCGACATATGTTTCGGTTGGTATTTTTCACCGAAATTACGATTGTGTCCGTCACCTAACTGCTGTTGCATCTTGCTCTGAGGAGAATACAGGTCAGATTCGTGCAAGTGACTGCGTTGTTTCATTCCGTCTCCTACTACACACTACACAGCTCGTCAGGAACGCCGTGCTGAGCCTAGCACAGCTACCGTTCCAAAATACCCATATTATTGGGTTCAATGTAACTTACTTTCATAGAAAACAAAATGTCTTATTTCAAGAAAAACTGATCTCAAGTGTGAAGGAGTAAAAAACTTCTCGTGCACGATGAGTTACGCAAAATACAAATTGGGCATATATCGACCTTCACTTCTGACATCCTAGACACTGCAATAGTATCGTAGGGCTAGTGGGTATAATCACATATTCTTACTCATATATTACACCCCCCCCCCCCCACACACACACACTTACACATGCAGACGTGACTTACTGAAATGGAAGAGCGAGGCCACCTGGCACAAGTATTTTGCAAAATACTCAATAGGTAGCCTCCGGCCACTGTATCATAGCTTAAGAATAAATTGTGAACGAAAGTAAAACATTAGATTTTTTTTATCGTCCCATAAATCATAAACGCTCTAACTCACATCGATGTAAAATTTAAGTTATTGCAAATTTGGAATCAGAAAAAAATTACGTCATTCAATCTGGATCCCGTGTCTCTACGACTAATAGAAAAGACAATGGACCCAAACCATTCGACGTGGGTTAGTGCAACTTATGTTTGTTTTCTGATTCCGAATTTGCAATGACAAAAACTTTACATCGATATGGGTTACAGCGTATATGCTTTTCCGTCGATATGATGCTGGAGATAGGTACCTACTTAGTTACGACCAAACTAGCTTCCGGTAAGTGGAAGCATATAGAATGCGACACAAAGTGGGGCAGTGTTGGAATCAATCTGTCGCGGGCCCGCCGCGCCGGCTCGCAGGTCCAAATTGAAATAAACTCAATTTTCGCCGTCGCAGCCCTCTCGAGTCGGCCCCGTGCTCCCGCCGCCCCTGTGCCGTCCGCGTCGCGATTCATTTTCCTCTCAACGAACTCACGACACATAATCGCATCAATAAATGTGCCGGGCGCAGGGTAGAAAATTTAGCAATATAGAGATATTTTTAGATAACAAATCCACACGAATATTGTATTTTTCTTCTTCCCCCAATCTGCTGTGGATGTCGTCAAGTCGACTAAGGGATTGCACCAGGGACGGGCAATAGCGTTCTCCGGTGTATATAAAGATCATTATTGCGATCACCAATCCGCCTGCCAAAGATGGTGATTATGGCAAATCCCCCAATGGATAGCCCACCAAAATTGACATTCTATTAGAGAGGCTTATGTTCAGCAGTGGACGTATATAGGCTGATGATGATGATTGTATACTATGTGAACTTCTTCGAACCCTGATCAGTTTTTCCCGACTACGCCAAAGCCAAAGGAGGGTTCTGCAGCGATACAAAGTATATTGGACTAGGTTGAACACCAAGAGTATATTCTGGAGCCGCCTCTGGGAGCGTAGGCATCTGACGTACCCACTATGAGACTACGAGCACTTACGTATTGATCATAATATAGGCTACGTAGCAAGGAACATCTGCCCATAGCTAGCTACTACGCTTCTACGAAATAATTCATACACTGTTACATTATGATGTAACAGTTGGAGCGTCTGCACTCAAAGGTCGAGGGTTATGTGTAGTTCCGATGCCCGTCATTAGATTTGCCACCAATTGGGAAGTCCCAGCTATGAAACGTATTTTCTCTTAGCTGTTCATGTTTTTGTCGATTATGATTATAACTAGGTACTAGTTTAGGCCAATCTGCCCTGATATACATAAATAATGGTCTTTTCAACTATTTTTTATTTCGATTCCTTCAACAGAACTAAAAAATACCTTAAAACTTATTACGTCCTTCCTTGTTTGGTAGAGAAGCAACAATGGTTTTATGAGAAACGGCGCGCAAGCAAACCTGCGGGGGGTAGCTATTGTTTTAATAACCGCTGCTCCTTTTAGGTGAGGGAGATTGTTTTGAGCCGCTCATGTATATTTTAAAAGGCCAGGGAATGAGGGCCAGGTCATTTGCATACGTAACGGGAATGATTGCAATGCAAGGTAGTCTCGGAGCGTGGACAATGCGGTAGCTAGGTACTTATATTATTGGTGAGGAGTTTCACTCTTGATTACCTTTGAAACGTATAATAATCACACTTAGACATGTTTTAATGTGTCCAGAGGGTTTAATCTCGTTAAAACTTTCGCAGCTGGCTACGAAATTACATAACCGATTAAGGAATGGGAATTGCGTCGTCACATTTGGTAACCAAGTTTCGTTTTTGTTTGGTCGGTAGAACCTTCGTTTTCCGTATAAGGGACCCAGGTGCGATCACAGGGCCTTGCAAATGTTTCGTAGAAAACAGACAGATATTTGTGTAGGGTCAGGCGAGTTGAGCAAAATTTATTTCACTTTATATTTTACGTTCATATAACAAACTTAATTATTGCGTTTTTTTATCTTCTTTATTCCACATCTTAAAACTTAATACAGTACTACAAGTTTGTGTACCAAAGCGAGCTTATCTCTTAAAGAGATCTCTTCCAGCCTTATCTCTTATAGGGTACGTAAGTAAGGGGATAAAATAAGTGCAATTAATAAATCATAGGGCCCGATTCTGAAGGCACACATTTAAAATTTGACAGCGCTAAAATTGGTTTCGTTTTTATCTTCATAATACTGTGGAATAAGGATAGCAACTGTTTTAGTGTTGTCAAATTTTAACATCGTGCCTTCAGAATCGAGCCCATAATCATATTAATGTAACCTACCTAAATCATAATTGAAAAGAAAGAGAAAATTATTGTAAATGGAATTAGTAATGCCAATATCATTTTGTCCAACTCTGGCAGTCTTGGTGTTAATTCCTTGTACTTTTATTTTTATTTTTCGACCCATACTTAAAGAATGACAAATTTTTAATATTACAAACACACTTGTCTGATTCTAAACTAGGATTTTCTCCTGTGCTATGTTAGTCATGGAACCAGCAATATCTTGTACAAATTGTACCCACAACCTCTAACGCGAGTACAATAACTAAACCACTAAGCCAATGACGTGGTCATACCATAGTAGGTGGCCGCGATTTGGGTCATGAATGTAATATTAATTTAGCCAACCCTCATTTCATAAGCTAGGTTTAGAATGAACGTATCAAATATTAAAGTCTACAATTTACACGGGAAGATTGACAGACCTGACCTAACCAGCGTGCATAGTAAAATAGCAAGTTACACCTCCGGCAAACGGACGGATTTAATTACCTACTACTACTACAGGAGCACCAGCGTGCCCGTTTGTGTGTGCGCGTAAATTATTGCAGGGCTGCTGCACCCAGCGCACGAGCATAGTCGTTCGAGAGAGGGAGAACTTTAAACGTCAACTTCTCCTTCTAACTTTAGTACTCTCGGCGCAGGTCGATGACGTGCTAGCGTAGTATTTTTGTACCGGGTGGCGCGGCGCAACTAGTGCATACTACCAGCTGTGTTCTATTTTGCGGGCGACGTTAAACTGGCTCACTTCTTTACGCAGTAATATTTAGAATTCTTTAAGCATTGACTTATTGTATATGCTTTAAAATACTCAGATGCTATGCTTAAAAACACAGATTATATTTCAAATTTAAAAAAAAATATCTGAATGTTCCCAGTTGACAACACGTACATGCTGATACAACGCAATCTGTCACCGCTTTGTAAGAGTTATCTGTGGACAAAAATAATAATTAGTTAGTAGGTACTGTGGATAAACTCCGGTAACTACGAGTATCGCAAGCTCTCTCCTCTCTGAAATTCTAGAGCTAAGATTATCAACCAGTTGTCTAACTCAGTTATCTACGTGGAAGTAGGGTTCTTGAGTAGCTTATCGTTAGCGACGCTAGCAATCGATATTCCGGGGGTAAAAATAGTCCCTTTCCATAAATGTCCGTTTCCTTCCTAGAACAAATGAGCATTCCAACATTGAAAGAATTGTTCTTTAAAAACTCTTTCATTGTTGATCGTCTTTGTTGAGTGTTTACTTCTTTAAGTACCTTTTTATAACTTTTCAGAAGTAAATGTATCATGTAACTCTCTCATCGCTACCACAATTTGTTGTACCTCCTCGTTGGCTCATTGATTGGTCGTTAGACTCGAACGCCAAAATTCTAGTTCATAATTTTTTATTACTATAAATATTAAAAACTTGCTGTGCCCGCGTCTACGCTCGCGTGGACTACAGAATCCGCTTCCCTTTCCACTTCCGCTCCTGATCCCGCCCCCGCTCCCTCTCCCGCACCCGCCCTCTCCCGCTTCCACTCCCACTCCGCAATCGCAATCGGAATAGTACCTAACATTAAAATTATGCTTCTTAATTCTGGTTCGAATCCCGCCAGGGGCAAATGTTCGTATGATGAATATGAATGTTTGTACCCAAGTCTTGGATGTTTATATATTTATTTAAGTATGTCTATCCGTTATCTAGTAACCATACCACAGGCTCTGCCTAGTTTGGGACTGGATAATTGGTGTGAATGTATGAGATATTTATTTATTTATATTGCATACTAATCTTACCTACTAATGTATTTGAAAACTAAAAATGTCAATTTTTATTGAGTAACCCGATAGCGACGAAATAAAGCCTGTATGTCCGAGTTAATCCCTATGATTCTGTGAAAATTCTATCAAAATCGGTTCAGTAGTTTTTAATTGATGCGTGCACAAACTAACAGACAAAGTTTCATAAATGATTGTAATGTTATTACTTATCCTTAGACCCCCAATTTTTATTTGTAAATATCTTCAATGTACAGACACGCGAAGTTTACGTTTTTATTTATTAAATATACTTTTCTAATCACAAACTAGGATTTTCTCCTGAATTAAACAAGGGTGCAACATTGAGACCGAAACCCTTTGTAACAGATATTTTACGAGTAGGTGTCTTAAAAATTAATTAATTTAATTTAATCTATTCCAGGCGGATAGACCGCAGCAACTCTTTAGTGGAAAGCAGCAGCGGCCTGGGGCCTCTCAGTCCTGGCGCTGGAGCTGCTATTAGCGCACTGGGAGCTCTACAGCCGGACCTCTACACCAAGCGGGAGGCGCCCCTGGTGATCGAGCTGGAAGGCGTGGGCCCTTCGCTGGGAAGGATCCATCTTCGCTTGAAGTACGACTTCGATAGATCCGATTTGGAAGTGCATCTTATTGAAGGTAGGACGCTTACCTACTTTATCATAAATGTAAGTTGTTCGCCCTGCAGTGGTTATTTAATATGCCCATGGGAACTTTTACTTAGCGTGGTAAAAAGTTGTTATGTTGAGCTTTGACTTATAAATGTCTGCTGGTAATTCCTACCTATTCTATAAAAGGTAAATAAATAGTTTCGCCCCGACTTCAAAATGTTCTTAATGTTATAAATATCAATTAAAAATAAATATTAGTTCAACTAGCTGTCCTCGCGACTTCGTACGCGCTGACGGAAATACGTAATACCGTTTCTCCTAGCGTAAATGAATACCTCATTCCCGCCTTCCCCATCCTTCATTCAAATGAAGTCCTACCTTTACGCCATTCGAACTTACTCTTCTAATCCCACCTAACATCATACTTTGTTGTAGGAGTACCTACTATTGCAATGTACATAGAATAATATAACTATCCTCTACTAAATTATGTGCGCCGATTGAGATTATATAGAGACTGAATGGCTCTCGAAGTTAAGACAGATGTTTTTCTGTTTCAGATCAGTAGGTTTCCTTTCATCCCATTTCGATCCCATTATGTGATGCGTGGTCAAACAAAAAACAAACAGACAAAAATCCGAAAAATTATGTTTTTGCAAATATATTCATGTACAGTTACGCAAGTCTTCTATATACAGACACGCAAAGATTATGCCTAGATTACTATTAGCACACTCAAATCGATTTTAGTTATTGTTTTAAAGCCATAAACATTACATCGAACCAGGAAAATGAGCTTAACAGGAAATGTCGTTCCGGCAGCAGAACGTCTGGAGAACATTATTTTATTTACGAAAATTCTTGTAACCTCTCGCAGTATCATACATGTGCTCATATAAAGAATACTCCGCTTCCAGCCCACGACCTAGCCGGGTACGAAGCGGGCGGCTTCAACGACCCGTACGTTCGCGTGACTCTCCTGCCCGAGGTGGACACCCGCGTGCGCCAAACGCCGGTCCACCGGAACGAGGCCAACCCGTTCTTCGACCAGCACTTCAAGTTCCCGGTTTCGCACGACGAGCTCGGCGACAAGACGCTACTGCTTCAAGTTTTCGACTATGACAGGTAATTTGTTCGAAGGACCATTTCGTCATGTTACCTTCGCATTCTCTTATATCAAAATCACTACAGGAGACATAGAAATAGATTAATATAGAATCCTACTTCAAAACATCAGTCATGTCCCACACGCGGACTGGGCGGGGCTTATTCGGGTGTTCTCTTTATTATAGAAAAAAAAACAGATGCGTCATTCTCATGACGCTACCATTTTTACCTATCGGGCGCTATATGATAAAAAATAAAATTTTGTTTGTTAGAAATACCTATAATGTATTAATAAAATTAAATAAGGTATTAATAGCATGTAGACATAATAATTTTATTAACCCTAATTACCCTGGAACAATATGAGTTTCGTCAGTTTTTGTCGGTTTGTGTTGTAACTTATTTCTGGATCACTTTTAGCCTCGTGGTGTAACCTTATTTTTGCATATTTTTCTGTAATAGCTCTCATTAAATGTGCCCCATGGTTTAATGTTCCTGGTTGCTGTAAAGAATGCGAATGTAAGGAATTGAATATATCCGAACTTATAAACCTTTTTAATGTATTTAAAACAATTGAATCAATTTTGCTAAATTTCTCGGGCAAACTTCGTCTTTGTTCTTTGTGTTTTATCAAATATCTGATGAGTGTTTCAGTCTTTAAACAAATTTGGAATACTTCTTCTGTGGAATAGCACAGCCCCCCCATATCTTTTAGCGTGATTAATTTGTGATGCCACATTTTATTAGCCGTAACCAAACTGGAAACACATGTTTCACACATCAACTCCTTATTTAGTTTTCTTGAAACATAGCCTGAAATGTGTCCGACAATTAATTTCGTAGCAGTTGTTAATTGTTGAACGTTTAAGTGTTCTGAGAGGATTATGCAATTTGTTTCTGCATGGCGGTCGGAAGCCATTGTTGGTTCTTTTTCCACTTCTGCTCATAATAGACGTAGTATTAATACATACATACATACATACACGCATACATGCATGCAACATACATACATACATATATTGGAAGTAATACCTGGGTACTGTAAAACTTATTTTTACTGTTTCTGTATGTATAAATAACAATAACTAATAAGTTGTTGGGTAAGAATGACTACCAATCTTGTAAAATAATCCTTTAATTTTCATCATAGTTGGTCCAGGTCCGGATGTTATATTTGCTAATGTCCAATCCTTCATTAATTCCCATAGTACATGAGAAAATCCTAGTTTGAGATTAGGCAAGTGTAGTATGTACATATGTAATATTTTATTTATGTTTATACACAGTCGCAAAAACAGGAAACGCAAGAGAAGTAACTAGTTTTTATGCGTGTTGTAGTTTTTAGTACTGAATGAAAATATGATTGCCGAACGACCTAATAAAAAAAAACCACAATAGTTCAAAATGAAATAAAATCAACAACATACCTATAGAAAGTTATACCCGAAGCTTTTCTGGTATTTTTAGATGTATTTTTGCAGTATCGAAGTATTCAATAAGGCATTTTTATATTATAAGAAAAAAAGGTAACAAACCTAAAAGGTAAACAATAAATTAGGTTTTTGCACTTAAAAAGAAACAAATCACAACAGATTTTATCAAGTTAATATGTTATAATCAGTTGTCAGTATTCTACCTACTTGACAGTCTGCAACATTCTGCAAAACATTTAATCTATAATGACAAAAACGTCGTGCTACAGGAGTAGGAAAGTCGTGCTTTCTCTCCTTTTGACGCGTGCGCTTGGCCGCACGTAAAAGCGAGAGGCCGCACGTAAAAGCGCGACAGAGTTCTGTGACAAATGGCAAGAATCGACTTGCAATTACGTCTTAATAATTTAGTTTACGCGTAGTTCTGCAATATAACGTTTAACTGATTATGCATTATTGCTAATACTTATCATAAAAGTATTATAAACGGGTAAAATCACTTATGAATAGCGTAAATATTTAGTAAACAATTAAATATTCGGCGTAGGTTGTGCGTGGTAACTGCACAAGAGCCAAAGTGAATGTGAACGTGTGTGGCTAGCTTAGCCACACGTTTGTGTAACAGAGCGGTTGTATGGAACTTTCCGTCTAGGTACATAGAGGTCGTTGACAGGAGACGATAAAAACGTTTTATATACTACATAGGAAACTCATGTGATGGCTTATTTATAACAAAAAAATAATATAACATCTCATATTTATCTGGCTTGTTAAGACCTAGCCTAACAATATTTTAATATTGTTAGGACAATTAACAATTTCAAGATACGAGAATTGGAAGATAACATGACGATTTAGGTTATCTGGCTCGGAAGACTATTTCATGTGATCCGTCTTGAATTATTATGTATAGATGATCCAGCTCAAAGAATCATTTCTAAGAACTTAACAGATGTAATTAATATTCTTAAGCCTCCAAACCTTAACTCCTTCAAATTTGCCGGCTGCACACACTCGCAGAGACAGGCCGAGAGCGAGTATATGGTGCTCTCGTCTCGTCTCGCTCACTCGCGCCCTCGCCTCGTCGCTCTCGATCGCCTGTCGGTTTTTTTTTTTGCGCCCGAGTCAAAGGATCTCGGAACGAAAACGAGAGCGAGCATGTACACACTCGTTCATTCGGTTGCAAGTTTTCAGTATTTAACTGTTTCTATTGCAATGCATAGTAACCATCCACCATCTACTTCTTCGCCATGGCTTAAAAAAATTCTTTTATGCTAAATGTGTAAGAAATTATAATAGCTCACGGCACAAAGACAAAAGGCAGCAGCAGTTTCTATGTCCATTATCGCGGGTGTGTTCGGTACAACTGACAGAACGAGTGTGAACAGGTATGCTCTCGTCGAGAGTCCTCTCGGCGAGTGTGTATAGCCGCCATACACTTTTCCATGTATTTAATTCAACTAACTTTTACTACCCTCAGATTTTCCCGTAATGAGGTTATGGGGTCTGCAAAGGTCCCACTGTCTCGCGTTGAGGTTGCCGGCGGTGCCGAAGTCTGGGCCGAGCTATCCCGCGAGCGGCGCCCACCTGAAGAGCTGCAAGAACTCTTGCTGTCGCTGTCCTACTTGCCGTCAGCGGAGAGGCTCACAGTGGTAGTGCTGAAGGCGAGGAATCTGCTACCTCCGCAGGAGGGGAAGGATGCTTTAGGTAATATACATGGCAAAGGGGGAGGATGGTTTAAGTAGGACCTATCTAACAGTTGACTAATAAACGAACACCACTCGAAGAACTGCAGGAATTCTTGTTACCGCTGTCCAATCTGCCGTCGGCGGAGTGGCTCACAGTGATTGTGCTGATAGCCAGGAATCTACTGTATTCGGGGAGGAGGGGGGTGTACTATAGGTTAAAACTGGAAGAACTTACAGAGTTAAGTGCGCCTTTGTACATCATATGTTTAAATGAGTTCTGTGACTTGTATTTGTGTACAATAAAATACAAATAAATAAAAATAAAAACATATCCTGTTTCTTGATAAACCATTACAAAATTATTATTCCAGACGTGTATGTAAAAGTATACCTGCTGGTGAACGGCAAACGCGTGAAGAAGAAGAAGACCAACAGAAGAGAGATCAACAACCCCGTTTGGAACGAGGCTCTCTCATTCAGCCTGCCGTCCGCCAACCTCCAAGAGGCTTCCATTGAGGTAACTATGCAACCAACATTGTATTTCATGGGCTAGGTCAACCTAGCAGTTCCATAACTAACCCTTTGCGAGGTGCAAGCTTCTATAACTGCGCCCTTGAAAAATTCCCACCCAGATCATTTTTGCGCCCCTCTAAGGTCTGCGCCCTGCACCACTGGCACCGCCCTAGTTGCGGCAGTGTAACCTAGCTAGAGGTGCGGGCATTTGCACTAAACGCCAGAAGTCTTGTGAAGCGATATTTTGTTGTTTGAAGCACAGGTACCAGATAATCCATAAGTGACCACTTCAAGACAGCTTTTTCATACATTAGGTACATGTCAAAGCGTCGATGTAAAATGTTTGCATACATTTTTTTTATTGTTGATGGGTTTGCGCTTGACCTCGATCTCACCTGATGGTAAGTGATGATGAGGCCTAAGATGGAGCGCTAAGCGCGCTCAGAAGATGTCTATTCAGCGTGGTGCTTTTTACCAAACCAGGAATATTGTCAAATTCAAATTCTTTATTTTACCACAAAAATATTAGATACATGTTACAAGTATATTTATATAGACTACAAATTTAACAAATTAAAAAAATTTTTATAAATAATAAACCATGTAGCAGATTGTGATCATCAATGATGAATGATCCCTTGTGGACAGGTATGCGTGGTGACCGGCGGCGGCAGCAACCTCGTCGTGGGGTGGTGCTGCGTGGGCGCGGCCGAGCCCGCCGCCGAGGGCCGCCACTGGGCGCAGATGGCGCAGGAGACGCGCAAGGCGGTCGCCATGTGGCACACCCTCAGATAGACTACATACCTAGCACTGTATTGTACCTACTGTCCTGTACGCTATCTGTATTGTATCTCTGTCGGCCTATATGACGTCGAAAGGCCATGGGCACAGAAATCCTATCAAGATAGAATGGTGAAGTAGGCCCGACACGCGTGCCAACAATCTGCAGTATATTGCATAAACTGTCAAACGCTTCCTTGTTCCGCGCCGAGTCACAGTCGGGTAAATATGGATAAACAAATCTTCAAAGGTGCGATGTTGCGCGGTTTTGAACTGCATAACTTCATCACCTCACTAGAAACGTGACAGCGAGGCATGAAAGGTGCGCGGGAGGGGCGCGCTGTGTCCGAAAATCGGCACGCGCGGAACTGAAGTAAACAAATGGCTACAACCGCTCTATCTTGATAGGGTTCTGTGGCCATGGGGAACTGGAGGGTCTGTCTATACACTTCCTCTTTAAAGTTGAAGGCCATGTGGCACTCATAGCACATGACCTACAATCTTGCTCTCTTGTTGGAGTTAAACGTAATGCCACACTTATGAGTTCAAGGAAGCTCTACTTCATCAGCATTTCGGATATTATCCATCCATCTAAAAAGCCTTTCCTACTCTCTACCGGGTCATTACGATAAGCATTTAACTATCGATCGTAGTTACACGACAAACGATTATCCGTATAAGTTAAAGGACCGTTAGTACAAATTGTTCCTAAATGCTTACGGAGTAGGCTCCTAGATCGAACGGATTTGGTTTGACGTCGTTTACTATTTCACCCGTCAATGCACCCAGTTGAAGAGACCGCAGCGCAGGCCGTTCAAATAGCCTCTAACGCTACACGCGTAGAACTTGGTCGGGTGGATTTGGTATGTCAGACCAAATACATCCGACAAACGCATCATTCATACGCCCTATTATCACATAACATAGAGCAGTCATTATATTTTATTCCAACAGATTCCGTGGGTAGGGCTGCAGTTGAGGCGATCGCAGGCTCGAATTCTGTTCGTACAAAATTTTTAAACTAAACCTTTTGATTTTTCTACGCAAGGCACTGCTGCTTATTCAAAAAATCTTTATCTACAAGCTTTATAAAAGTGGGCAAAAAACAACCTTCGTTTTTTTAAATATTTTAGCTTCTCGACAAAACAAATGTTGTCCTTTAAATAAACTGTCAATAAATCCACCAACATATCCACATACGTAACACATACCGATGCTCAAAGGGTGTAAAGGACATTAGGGCGTAAAGCACTAAGCAAATAATCTTATTAAATTTATTCTCTACATTCGTAAAAAAAACTTGCTACCCATGACATATAAAGTAAAAGATTTTTTTGCGAATTTCGCTACGTAGAATCTTATCGATACACAGATCGATAGAGGATTAAAAACTACTTATATAAGATTGAGAGAAGTGCTTTACACCCTATGTCCTTTACGGCCTTTGAGCCCCGATATAATAGGAGTATTATAATTTATCATTCATTATACCACGTAATTGCATCATGCGTAATTGGCTTTCCCGGTTACTTTCTTATTTCCGTAATTTGATTATTCCAAATTCTTAATTAGGTAGGTGTCTTATACAAAAATTAGGGAAAGTGAGAAAGTATTTGGGAAAGTAATCAGAAATCGGTATTGCATTTTACCCAACTCTGCGACTAGGCAGAAAAAGAATACAAATCCACCGATGGTTATGCAGGCTTATTTATTAACTAACTTTTCCCTTAACTTCGTCTGTGTTGACGTAGAAACGCAACAGCAAGATTTATAGTTGCGGCAGCGCCATCTCTTGACTATTTTAAATAGCAAAAGATAGCGTTAATGGAGCAGATAAGAGCAGATACCATGCAATAGATAGGAACCATTAAAGTTTCAGGTCTAAAAACTCCTAGATTGGTCAAAATGAATTCCGTTCACCGTGACGTGTTGAACACAAATCAAAACAAGACAAACATCCACACTTTTTCAGTCGAAAATTGCCGTCTCTAGTGAGGTACTAATGTCATACACATACGACGTCTTTTCAGACGTCTACACTATGATAAAAACCTCATCGCGACGCGGCAGTCTCACAAAACTTCATATTGTGGCGCTACGCAGCGTTAGTGAGAACATACTTTAGGGCACAAAGATACATTGAAATAGCAGACGCATATTTTATGACGTGATATTCATTAGCAAAATTAAGTTTACCGACGGCCTCTACAAATATTCTTTGTTTCATCAGGTGAGAGTAAGGCTGTTGTCTGAACTAATATAGTTACTTCTATTGAAAATCCTTACACCACCTGCCTTTTATAAAATTCTTATATAAGTACTGTCCAATCTTTAACTGTGGGCTCACTATTTACACTTTCTATCTGTTTAGAAAATATTATTATAACTTTATCAAGTTTCAATAAAAACAAAGTGTATAATGGAAAAAATAATATATGATATAATGTAGGTACAGTCAAGTACAGTTAACCTTCACTGATTTCTAGGACGATCATATTAGAAATATGTAATTGTATATTTGAGCTTTCAGAACACCAAAAAAGTCTTATGAATTTATAGAAATTTTTATAAGAATGTTGATTTTAAATAGTATTTTTTTAAATGATTCATGTTATTCTAGACATATTTTAAAATCAAATGTATATTTATTAATGTCGTATATTCAACTGTGCCCACAGTTATTCTGTCATATTGAAAATACATTCTGTACCTTGTAAGTAGTTATTCCAAGAAATTGGTGAATAATCTCCCTTCTGTTCAAGGGTTTTATGAATAATATCGAATTTTATTCAAATAAAATATACGTATTTTTATCTAAGTGTATCTGTGTGAAATAAAAGTATTTTACTTTGTATTTTCTTTACAATGTCTAAATAAAATGTCTATTTGTAAGATTAACTGTTGTTTAATTGGTCAACTGCATTTCACAGACAAATGTGGAAGACACCATTTGTTTCATTAACATTGCGGCGAAAAGATTGATAACGGAATTAAATTAAACCAAAGTTTACAATAATTTAAAATATTTATTTATATACTTTTTACACAATGTACATTGCTTTACGTTAATCATTAAAAAAATATCTTAACTATTATTTGCGCAACATATACACTTTACCATGACCGTTGAAGTCGCAGTTTCTCAGGGAAGTCCTCTGTCGGAGTCGAGTGTCCAGAGTAATACTAATGTAATCATATTAATTACTCGATAACTTACCACTGTTGAAGTAGCGAGCGATGCCGGCGCGTGAGCTGCGAGCAACGCCAACTAAAATCGCATATTACAATACATTATAACGTATTTATGCTAATAGGCAAAGAAACCCTAATGTGACAATGAAAATAATAAGTACAACACAAATTTTAGATAAAATGTTCTAATTAAATATTGGTACCAGCAGGTAGGTACATAAATACCGTTACAACGATAATAAAGATAATGCTTATCAACATAATGCGTACATATTGATAAGCAAAAATGACTCGTGGGCAGAAAGCGGAGGCTTAAATTGATTCTATAGTTATAATATTGACATTATCGAATTCATTAAAAAAAATTACTTATACCTGACCTTACAATGAATTCCAAAAGAAAACATGCAATACATTATTATTATATTTATTGTCTCTAATATTTGCAAAGACTGGTATATAATTATACTTTACACATCATTGTAGAGTCCATTTGCTGGCGAAGGAGTCAGGAATGGTAAAAAATGAGTCTTGTTTTGAGTCTTGAGTATGTATGGCAATGTTAGTGTATGTATAGTGTCAGTGTATTGTAGGGAATGTGGGGTGAAGGTATTTGCAGTCGGTATCCTTGCAATTGCCGCAGACTTCGAACGGGCACAAGATCGCGTTCGGATCACCCTCCCAGCTGTAAGACGTTAAATTTAAACTATAGGGTAGCATAAAACGAGGCGTGGACAGTTCAAATGCATACTTACACCGCTCGGCCGCGATGTCTGTACGCATATCTCCATCCACGTTTCATTCAAACTGACGAATTCGCTTACTGTAACATGCACACGTAAGGTTTCTTGTTTCTCTATGAATATACCTAATGAAAAATATTCGTAAGTGTAAAAGACAACTTTATCTTCGTATTTGCCTTCCTTGTTCCCTTCAAACCCAAGATCGTTTAAGCATTAATTACTTGTTTAAGATATGGATAACACCATTATATGTATTAATATGAAGAATCCATATTGCATATATAATTCATGAAAATCTAATTCAGGCGTAGATAAGACGATTAAGTGTTTAGTTTATTTTGAAACTCTTTCCAAACATAATTCAAAATGCAGTTTTCCCAAAACCATTATACGATTGCAGTATTGTCTCATATTTTGTAGATTTTTTTTCAATAACAAGCATTCAACATTTAAACTTACGTTGCAGTGCCCAAAGCTTGAAGTGGTGACTCATAATCATTAAATTCGATGTTCTTTATTACTTTCTGATTGCAAACATTTGTCGAGACATGGTTTATCCTATTTCCTTCGCCATTTTCTATCGCTGGAAGACTTAAGTGGCTTTCTCTTAAATTGTATGAACTATCTGCGTTTGTGGGAATATTCTGGATATCAACAATTCTGTCATTTACAGGCATTTTGACAGTTTTTCTATTATTACAAACATCAATTTGGACAGATAGTCTTGGAGTAGCTACGGTAGTCTCATCTTTAATATCATTGACGACGCTAACTTTAAGAGACTTATGCATATATGGAGTTTTATTTTCTTGCTTGGTAGGATCATTCTCTTTTTGTAGCTTAGTTGTCGACATTATCTTGTGAACTGCCCGATTTATTGGAAGATGACCATTTGTTTTGGAATGTATAGAAGTTGCGCTGAAAAAATACATTTTGAGAAAGACACTGAAGTGGAAAAATTAAGCAAGGACAACAATTAAGCGACACCAATTAAACACATAAATAAATATGTCAATAGAAATATTAACAGACGTTAATAAAAATATGCAACACAAAATTATCAACCTATTCAAGAGCCTTTGATGTTGACCTCTGATCTTAGATAGCCTATTTTGAACAGATCTTTGCTCCTTTCTATTCAAATTAATTGCAGTTGTAATATTTCTAAGCTCTGTGGACACAATTTTGTATTTTTGGGATAATTTCGTAGCTTCATCCCTCAATTTGAGCATTTTTGCTGATTCTTCTGCTATATTTTTCCTACAATTAAAAAAACATACATTACTATCACTACACTATTAATATAATTTTTACTCAAAATAACATTTAATGTACCTGGATAAAGCAATTTGCTCCTCTAAGTTATTTACAGTTTCAACATTTGCAGAATCAATTGACACATTTCTGGGTTTTAGTGTTTCCTTCCCTTGTCCTGGTCTGTTCATAAAACTCATCGAAGATTGTCTAGCTTGTTTTATCTTTTCGAGTTCTGCCATTCTTTTTACTAAGTTCTTGTATTCCATTTGCTCTGATTTTGGTAAGTGATTTACAACCTAAAAAATATTTAAAAATTAAGAAAAATTACGTATATCAACATGAAATATATTTTTTAATATTCTTTAACCTGACCTTAGCAACAAACTTCTGCGTCGGTTTTGTTAATACTGTGTTTTGCACATCTGGCTCTTTAGTTTTTTCAACTTCCATTCTAGTTGACTTCAAAAACATATCCAGCTTCTGTTGGAAATCTAACTGTTCAGATAACTTCATGTGCATTTTAGTTAAATTCTTAGTTGCCTCGTGTTCACCTTCAGAGTCAGATCCACCAACATTAATAACAATTCTTTTTTCTTCAGGAATATTAACTTTGCCGTTAGTAGCTGATACATTATTTTGAGAAGTTTTAAGTTCCTCAATGCTGTTTAAAATATTTGGATCCACAAGATGTGGTAAATTCTTACTTAAGGATGTTAGTAATCTAGCACGTAACAAGTCCTCATCTTCATCCAATTCATCTTCCTTTGATGTAATTAAATTCGGCACATTGCTTTGATTTTTTTTGTTTTCAGCATTATCATTACGATTTATACCATTGGTTTCAAAACATTCATTCAACAACTCCTTACCTTTTTCATCTACATCAGATCCAATATCCATATCTACTGACTCTATATCAGTGTTATTATCATTGGAGTCTATTTTATTCAACAGCTCTTCTTGTTCTCTAAAGAGATCATCTTGTAAATTAGAAGACTGGGACAACCTTTTCTTTAACTTTTGCTTTTGTTTCATTTCGATTGCTTTCTTTAATAAAGCAGATTTTAAGCAAATTAGTCTAAGCTCTGTAGTATCACTATCTTCGTCTTCTGACAAAGTTAATGGTTTATTTTCAGGCTCCTTCAAAATATTTGTAAGCTTGGATGCCTTAGTTTTAAGCGCATGTTGTCTGAGCAGTTCCAAGTCTTCATCAGAATCTTTTTCAACATTGTTTTCATCATCTTTTTTATTTTCATCTACTTTTTCATCTATTTTTTTATCTATTTTTTCATCTGTTTTTTCAACCATTTTTTCATCTGTTTTGTCTTTACTTACATTCTCACCAGTCACATCATCATCTGTACATAAATCTACTATTTCTATATTTTTGGTATCTTTTATCACTTCTTCAATAACTCCAATTTCATTATTAATCTGTGAAACAGCTGTACTGTCAGGAACAATAATGGGTGAACAACTAACATCCTCAAGTGTGGGCCTAATATCAGTTTCAGTTTCTTTGTCTACAGTAAGAATAGTATTTTCTTCTTCAGTTTTTCTGACACAGAGTATATCAGTGAGAACAGTCTTATCTAATCGAGTTGTTGTTCCGCAGAGCATTTTTTGCAGTCTATCTTGTAACGAGGATCTGTCATTATTGTCCCTATGTACTATAACAGCATTTGCCAACTTGCGTCTTTTGTTTCTGTATTCATCATCTGAATCATCACTTGATTCACTTATAACCTTGAGTTCTAACTTCTTCTTACGGTGAGTCTTTTTCTTATACTCTTTATTACGTCCTATGTCTCTTTGTGCCTCTAAATCTTTTCTTTTCTTCTGTTTGTGATGTGACTTTATATGTCTAGTATTATTAACATTTCTACAGACTATGATGTTGGTTTTGGATTTGATATTTGGAAAAGTATCATCAAAATCAGTTCCAGAAATTTCAGAAAGGTCATGTAATAGAGTAACATCCCTCTGTTTACCTAAAAGTTGCATTGCTTCATAATAAAACTCTTTTAACATTATAATGTTCAAAACAAAACAGTAGTAGGTTGCTATTATTTTATTTAGGTTGATGGTGAAGTATATATACCCTTATCCAAACGATAAACAAAGTAAGTCAACATTGGCAAATATAAGTACCAAACAAATGCACATACTGCATCTATGGGCTAGGATAGTTGGACTTACTACATTTATGGATTATACCACTATATATACGGCAGAAACACCTGGATGTAGAGAGCAGAGGATTGGGTGTGGTGGTGTCATTGGAGAAGGCCTCTGACCAGTAGCGCACAACCACAGGCAGATATAATGATGAAAATAAGGGGAACAATGGATTATTTTACCATTAACAATTGAGAAGTATTTTTTTTACCGCTTTAGATATCCATCTAAATTTGACTAATAAAACGGAGAAAAAATTAAATTTTCAAACAATGACCATCATCAGATGGCTGAAGATGAAAGTAATTATTCCTTTTAGAAAGTACAGAGCCGAAGGACTTAAACTGTAGTATTTTATTAGGGTTCCGTAACCAAATGGCAAAAAACGGAACCCTTATGGATTCGTCATGTCTTTCTGTCCGTCCGTCCGTATGTCACAGCCACTTTATTCCGAAACTATAAGAACTATACTGTTGAAACTTGGTAAGTAGATGTATTCTGTGAACCGCATTAAGATTTTCACACAAAAATAGAAAAAAAAACAATAAATTTTGGGGGTTCCCCATACTTAAAACTGAAACTCAAAAAAAAAATTTTCATCACACCCATACGTGTGGGGTATCTATGGATAGGTCTTCAAAAATTATATTGAGGTTTCTAATATAATTTATTTCTAGACTGAATAGTTTGCGCGAGAGACAGTTCCAAAGTGGTAAAATGTGTCCCCCCCCCCCCCTGTAACTTCTAAAATAAGAAAATGATAAAACTAAAAAAAATTATGATGTACATTGCCATGCAAACTTCCACCAAAAATTGGTTTGAACGAGATCTAGTAAGTAGTATTTTTTTTAATATGTAATAAATTGTAAACCACAATACTATTATTAAAACATCGATCAAAGTCACAACGAACTACAATAACTTTTAAATTATGTTACTTGCTGCTACGGAACCCTTCATGGGCGAGTCCGACTCGCACTTGGCCGATTTTTTTATTTAATAAATACATTAGTATTTCAAATGTCTCAAATAAAATGTGTATGAACCAAATAGTATTTCAAGTGGTAGCCAATTCAAGAGCAGATTCGAAAAGAATTAAGAGTAAAAGAAATATGTAAAAGAATTACATTGTACTCCCCTACACAGATTACTTTTCTGAATATTAAACTGATAAATCTTGGAAGGTGATTGAAATAATTTTAAAAGCAAAATATGCATTTATGGGTATATTATAACCTGTGATTGGAGTAGGTAGAGCTATTTTTGGTACTTGCAACATGCTGTCATAGCATGGACATGCCACAGCTCTGTGGGCTGGGGCAAGGAATGCAGCCACGGTATCCCCTGCCTTTCATACAAGCCGACTGAAAGGGCTCATCGGGGACGCAGGCGCACGGGGGAGGGCTACTGGAACGCAATATGCATTGATCCCGGTGTCTCTCCTTCTTCTGTGCATCAGAGACGGCCACCACTGGGTTTTAGTCGGTGTAATCGGCCACCACTGGGTTTTAGTAATGCTCGTCCCCCCAAGGTGAGTAGGTATACGTTAGGCATTACCCGGGACAAAAAAAGGCATGTCCATACATGCCATTGGTACCTATGTAAGAAAGGGGGTGTCATTTTGATAAATCACATTTTTTTGGAGGGTATTGGATAGAATGCATGCCATGGCCAATAACTTTTATCTAAACCATTTTTGTCTGCACCCCCTTGACTTGACCTTCTAAAGAGACAGACTTCTTGCCCGGTAGCTGTACAGCAAGGGGAGCATCATTTTAACACCCCAGCAGCAAATATTTTACAAATCCTTTCCAAACATTATTAAATGAATAAAGTTATCAATATTTTATTAAATCCCTGGATCCTTGATATATGTTCATATTAACATGTACATTTTAGGTAATTGACCAGAAATTGCTCTACCTACTCTGATTACTGATTATAAGTGTATGTATGAACTACTACCACATTTACAATGCATATAACCTCATGTTGCATTGTTTTTAAGACTTATATATAACCAGAGGTATAGCTCAGAGTTCATCTAAGGATTTTAGAAATCTGAGAGATGGAGGAGAGTTAAATTTATCGAAAAGCAGATATCGACAAGCAATAGGCAATAGACAATAGTCAAATAGACTATATAATTACTATAGTAGTAGTCTTTCCTACTTGCTGTACCCAAATGAGTACATACACAGATGTACAGAACATTCTAGACTCTTTCATTTACTCAGTCACCCTCTTCCATTTTCTCTGTGCAAGCTGCTCCATAGGCAGACATTTTTTGTGTTTTTTGTGTTCCCCTGCTTACGCACCTATTTTTGTTCAGTCCACGCTAATCTATTGTGTTCTATTCTACCTTTATGTGAAGTTATTATAAAAAGTGTACACAAGTTACACACAATATTTTGCAAACCTACAGATTTTCGTACATAGTAGTACATAGTCGTAGTATCCATGGTTAGGGCTCCGTGCGTATACTATACTATTTTCAAAAGAAACAATCACACTTTTCTTTAGTACCTGACCCAACTGAAGAATGTTTAGCTTTCTTGCGTTCAAGGACATTGTTATAGCTTTCTAGAACTTGCAGCCTCTGACGGAGCAAGAACTCCTCCTCCGACGATATATCCGATAGTTCGTCGAGGTCATCTACTATTTCGCCTTCTTCCATCTCCGAATCATCATTTTTTGGTGGCATATTCTGGACGCAAGCCATCTTGAGACTTAAACAAAAATAATCAATGTGAAATAGACTAATGTATTTCAGAATAAAGTGATTGATGAAGTACTTACCTACAATCGCAATTAATTTCTGATTGCGCACATTTAAAACCAAAAAAGATATCATCAATACAACAACGCAGAAATCAAAGTGGCAGAAACTCAATTGAAATTACCTCTGTCAATGTCATACCCAGTGTTGCCAGATGCATTGAACCTTTTATCTGTAGTAGAAACTGCTAAAATCTGTGTAAAATCTGTATCCTATTTTCACTCGAAATCTCTATAAAATCTGTATGGTCAAAAGAACCAAAACAGAATAATATACCTACTTACCTGACGCAATCAAGTTACTTAGTTCTGCTTCTTTTTAAAAACAGGGTATTTGATTATTATACTTTAAATAAAAAATTCAAATTAATTAAAATTTACGTAATATTTAAGTACCTATATACTTATTAAAATTGAAAACATAATTAAAATAAACAACAAATCTTAAACATAACAAATCAAAGCTTAAACATTCGCCACGAAAGAACGAATAATTACAAAGTTACAAATGCATCACGAGAGTGCAGTATTTGAGAGCACGCAAAATTAAATTCTTTGTAGGGGGTTTCCCCATTTGACAAATAATCGATACTTATAACGTGGCCATACTAAAAACAGAACGTCATTTGTTAAAAAAGATTACCTATAAAGAATAGAAACAGACAACGTGGCATTTTACTGTGTCATTTAATTTGTTAGGTTCAGTTTTAAGTAGAATAAATATATGGTAATTTAATCAGAATGAAAAAATTCTGTGTAAAAATCTGTATCCTGTGCTAATTTGTATCCCACATCGAAAATCTGTTTATATACGGAGAAATCTGTATATATGGCAACGCTGGTCATACCACACGCCAGGCTGGCGCAACTCAGTAGTAAAAAACCGATGTATAAAACGGACAGAGTTTTTAACGGCGGCCTAATCCGTCCAAATCGGGAAGAGGAAACCCAAAATTGTTATAAGACTCAGTGGTCTTCATAACCAGGCGGATTATACGTGTCACTGCGCCGCCATGTTGATTTTTAATCTGTCACAAATCACAATGGCTGTCTCGTCTCCGACATTAATTACGTGATGCATTAAATTATGTTTATTACTTTGAATCGGACTTAACCAACAAAAAAAACATGTGAGCTAGTCGACCTACAGTCTCAAGTATGTGAAAATATCACAAAATGAATAAAGTTCAATCAAATAACGTGAACTACCTATAGGTATGGTTTAAAAAATTTACGGTTAAATAGCCAAAAACGAACATTTATGACAAATGTCCACTGAATAAATATGTGTAAGTCTTTTTTTATTGCAAATTATATGTGATATAATTTAGAGAGATTAATGAAGATTTCCTTTAAAATTTTAACTTGTAGTCAAACAATAGTGCTGTCGCAAGAGTGTACTATTTTATATCGATTATCGACTTGGACTTGCCAGTAACTTAACAAATTGTATACGTATGTATATTGTATTTCATTGTAACAAATAAGTTTTATTTATTTTCCAGTTGTATACGATGGGTCAAAGTAGCTTGCAAGTAAGTGAGAATTTTAGAAGGCTAAGGATATTCTGGTATGAGGGCCAACGTGTGTAAGTCTTGTTTATTTTTCAGGAGCTTCAATATATATATGTATAGCAGAATTTCTTAATTAATTTCTTTCTTCTCTCTCTCTCTCTCTCTCTACATATATATATATATAATACTATCGACAAAAATCCTTGCTTCATTCCACATCCCTATTTTGGTGGTTATGTTGGCATACCGGGGCTGCCAATAGCATGTTATTATTTCTGTTAGGTTGGTATGGTTTTGCGCTGTCCGTTTCATACATTTGCCCTTTTCAAAAACTTTGTATAGTAGTCCCATCAGGTGTCCCTTAGAAAAATGAATATATCCAATAGAAGGATTTATAAGGGTCCAAGAACGTGAAGGAAACCAACCCTTTTCACTCTTATGGTAATTTTGCTGTTGCTAAAGTGAGAGAATGCTACTTTTAACAGGACGTCAGATACCATGTCCGTACACTGTTTCAGAAATCTAGAGATGAGGCGGACGTGCAAAACATGGATATCGATAATTATCGGATATCGATAATCAATAAAAATATATTACATAGTCTAAAAATTATCATTATATTATTTAGTAAAAATTTGAAATTATGTTAACATGAAAATTTAATTTAATTCTGAAGGCACGCACTTAATTTGAAGGCACTAAACTAGCTAATATTGTCATCTTATAGTGAAATAATTTTATTTCATTTTAGAGCTGTCAAATTTAAATCTGTGGCAACTAATTGCGTTATTATATCTAACAGTTGCCAGTGGAAAGTGAAACAGTATTCTATGTAAAAAATTAATCAGTTTATTTACTTACAACTATTTTATAAAACTACATTTTTTTTTAAATAAAATTTAAATTTACTTAGTGTTAATCAATCAATAAATATAATTATAAAAGATTATAAAACAATAAAAAAAAAAAAAACATATTTTTATCATTAGTCATTGCCTGATGTCGATGGTATATGTATCGGTCGATTAGAAATCGATATCCAAGGATATTTGTAAGTCTGGAGATGATAACGTTTGCAACGTGGTACGCGATGTTACTGACGGATCCAAAGCTGCCGGGCCTGATGATAATGACATAGAGCGCGCCGTTTACCGATGCCAAAGCTGCAGAGCCTAATGATTACATTGGGTACGAGAACGTCTGAGGCCCCAAAATTTAAGGACCTGAGACGGAGAACACTACCGTGCCCGAAGTTAATGGAGCTGAAGTTGTAGAAATGCACTGAAAAGAAAATTAATATTTATTGGTCAAGAATAACAAAAAGAGTGTAAAATGAATCTGGCATTAAACATTTTTAAATTACGATTAATTATATAAAAAAAAAATTGGGTGTCAGTAATCCGAGCTAAGAACTATTTTATGTACTAATGAGTTTTTATTATTGTATATTTACTTTTCGCTCACGACGGTGAAGAAAATCAAGATAAAACCTGCTAGCCTGAGGAGAATTGACAAATTCGAAGACAACTGAATAGGCTTGCCCCTATTAAATACGTTTACTTTTAAAAACTACTTACTCTTCCTGGCGACATAAATAATGTAGGCACAGCATTATCCTTCAGTATTCGATATTTATCATCGGTAATAATACAACACAATAATTTAAAATGTCTGGAGCACACTCTATGGTGTTTTTTTTTGCCGTCCAATCAGCTTCGATGGACACCGCATTAATCCACTTTTCACATTAAATTTTTTTTTCATTAGGAAATCTAAATTGAAAAAATACGTGTGTGCACGTAAAAAATACGTGTATACTCATGTGCACAACACATCCAAAACACAAAAAACACTTTTTATACTTTTATCGATAAATTTTTGTCCAGCTCTATTTAAACATTTCTGTAAAATTACAAAACTAACAAAATATATGAAAGTACACTTATACATGCTCATTAATATAAATATAATAAAAAGAAATTAATTTCCCTTACTTTTAAGCATAAATTTATCTCTTTAACATGGAAAATGGATAGGTAAACACAAAAAGAATGTTTACCTGTGAAAGTTTATAGTTTCGGATTGATTTTCTTTTCTCCCCATGCGAAATCTGCAGCGCCTTATCACACATACCATAGCTTACACCTTCACAAAATATTATCCTGCACTCTTATCACAAATCTGAAAGGATTTTAAATTAAAATAGTATTTCAAACTCGACTAGCACGCAAACCGTTGCATCAATCATTAATGCAACTAAATTCAAGATGCATTTGTCACTTGACAGCAGCGACCAAAGAGAATACAACAGCGACTATATTAGGGAACATTTTAATCAGCAGGGTAAAGTGGAGCCAAGAGCTACAGTTTTGACAAGTGGCTATGTACGCTTGATTAGTATTATGGCGGGTTCTATTGGATATATTCATTTTTCTAAGAGGTGTCCCGTCTCTTACTAGTTATATCCTCTTTGACCAAAATCAACCGGGCCAGTGTAGAATTTAATATAAGTAACATTGTGATTTTAATCAATGGATTCAGTTAAATAAATACGATTATAGGTGTAATCTTTTTTATATGTAAGTATTTTAACTCAATTCAAAACTAAACTATAATTTTAGAGTATACTATATTTTAATTTCTTTGTACTATCAATGTCATAGTAGAGTACTTCAGGTCAACATTGGTTACGATTGATTGATGATATGATTGACAAGTAGCGTATCCTATTAATTCTCTTTGTTATTATCTTTGATTGACAATGACATATATATAAATTAACTCGATTTTGCAATTTTCAAAAAGTTTACCTTGCGTATTTTCATTACCATGAGCGACGAGAACGAGGATGAATACAAATTTGCCGCTTGTACCTACTTCGCCAAGAACCATCCGGGAGAAACTTGTGGGACTAATGGCTTACCACTAACTCCGAGCTCAATCACGATCCTGGGGCGGGCGCAACGGCTACTTACGATAGAGCACCCCAACTTGAGCACATATTTGGATGTAATACGCGGGAAACATGGTAAGTTCTTTGAACTGGACAGAGTGTACGAAATGAAAAAAAATTGAGACATCTGGTACAAATTAACTTTTGAGACCCTCCCGCTGCCGCGGCTCGCTTGCTTCACTCGCTCGGTTCATGCAGTGGTCTACACCTACAGTGGATAAAAATTTTCGGTCAAAGTGTATTTTATTTTTCTGTACTCGCCCCGTTCGTACACACTGACTCTATGTCATGTGATGTCAACCAACCTAATGCCTAGCATGTTGGACTATGGCTCTTACACCCTAGTAGAGATGGTGGCTTATTTATAGGCTTATTATTAGGCTGTTAATTTGTTATTATTCCACCAGTGACCAGGTCTTATCTGTAGTAGAAAGAACTGCTTAGTCCAGATGGCTATTGGGACAGATGAATTCTGAATTGGATAGCACATAATAGATTTGCATTTGGCTTCTTGGTAAATGGATTGTTGATCTGAAAAAGGTCATTTAAGTGATGGGCTAGGAAGATGCACCTGGTATAGTGGCAACATTGATAGACTGATAATGTGTTTTAGTTTAACAGGCACAAAAGCATTAAAAGCCTTCTTCTAACCTTTGCCTTAAATAAAAGGTTGAAAGGACAGAAAAATACCCATCAGAGTCTAACTAGCATGCTTTCAAAAGATTGGAATATGAATCTAGATTGTCATGCTATAACCTGCTTTTAAAGAATAAGAGGAGATCTAATTAACCTTCAAGTTATTAAGGAATCACTAAAACTCATTCAATTCAAAGAGAAGTTATTTAAGTTGTACCACATTGAAAGACTCAGTGAACATAATATGACAATACAACAATTTATGCAGACTGGAACCCTTGAAATAACTTTTAAGCATTAGGGTTGTATCCAGATGGAACAATTGGTCAGAATCTTTTGCATTTGCCACATCAATCAATCGATAAACATAAAGACAGACTAGACCCATTGTGAGAAGAAAATAGAAAAGCCTACTGCTGATCTATATCAGCAGATTTTAAATAGAATGGCAGCTTATAGCTAGCTACTATAAGCTAGCTATTAGCTGCCGTTCTATTTAAAATAAATAATAGCTAACTATTCATTGAGTTTATCTTAAAAAGATCTAAAAGTCAACAATTTAAAATTTATTTATTAATTTTTTTACAGAAAGGATCATAGTAGTGGCTGAGGTCATTGGAAAATCACTGAAGGAGTCTAAGTCAAAATTTAGTTTTGGAGAGGTGACCAACATAGCTTGCCAAATTGCAAATGGGTTATCTTTCTTGCATGCCCTTAACATCACTCACAGAACACTTGCAGATGACAATATACTACTGGACAGCAGTGGTAGAGTCAAGCTGTTTAATTATGGAATGTATTACATGACTACAGCTGGGAATGAAGTGTCTTTTCCTCTTGGGTAAGTTTTCAATACTATATTGCTGTTTACAAATTATTAGGGTAATAAGATTAAAGATCCAATAGAAATAGTCTGTTACTATGAATTGTAAAGGAGAATGCCCAAAATTGTATAGGAGTTTGCCCTTGAACTTTGAACCTTGCGTCTGGATCAGATTGTCGTCAAAATACAGGCAAAATACTAAAGATTATTGTAAAAAGAAAATCGTTTAACTATTTAGTGGGAAAATTGAATAATCTTATAATCTTACTTGGGATGAAATCTTCGTTGGCGCACAGTTTTTACAACACTGTGGGTATATGACCACGATTAACCGTTCCCGATCTTGATGTCATAGTTTGGTTATTAATCGACGACGGTATATTGCGTTCGACACTACATTAGACTCGTTAAAATAGATTTTTTCACCCAAATACATAATGTAAACAAACGGAGACAAAACAGGTGTTGACATCATATCGGATATCACGTCACAGTACGAAACCATAGTGCATATCAATAGTGAGGTTCTACTAAATCGATTTAACAAATTGAATAATCGATATTTCGGTTACGTAATAATAATAATATTTTCATAAATATCTTTTAAGAACGTGTGTATTACTTTAAATCAGTATAAATACCGTATTTCCAGTCAGTAAATGAAAAACGTGATGGGTGGACGTGATGGGTGAATGGCGCCAGTAACTGAAAGGCAGTATCAACTATGCTTGACAAATATCGATTATAAATATATATCGACTTTAATTCTGCTTTCACTACTCTAGTTGATAAGATGCGGGTCGGCCGGCGGAAATCAATCAACGTTTTTATTATATGTTATTTTTAAACTTCCTATTCCATTAGATTTAAAAAATTTTTGAAGGTATTCATAATTCAGACCAATATTTTTGGTACATGAATGGTAAAGACGCATCTTAGGCCCACTTTTGGTCATTCTCCTTTACTTGATGGTAATTTAAATGAAAATGTTGACCTATTCATCAAACAATTGATTTGAATAATGTTAAAATGGTCATCTCACCTGGCACAATATACTAATGTGCACCTGGTAGCCTGCACCTGAACAACACAGTCTCTATTAATTTTCTGAAAACTACAGTAATAATATTAGAAAGAACACAGGAAGCACTTCACACACAGGAACAACATTTGTTGCTGGCATAGGCCAATAATGTTAGTATGAAAATCCATTATTTATTGTCCACTATGCAAATTTTTTTAATTTGTGATGACTACATATTAAACAAAGTGACTAAAGAAACAAATGTCATTCAGCCAAAAAAAATTATTGGACAATTGTTATAACAGTATATTAACATTTAACAAAATCATTTTTCAAAAATAAAATAGGAAATACTAAAATTAAAAATGCAGTTTGGCAGGTAAATGAAGGAAAGTCCTTATAACTTCCTAGAAAAAAGTTTACATCTTTATTTAGCAATTGTCCTAATATGATCTATATAAAATTTCATGTTATATAAATATTTTTTATTTATTTCCAGCAAAGATAACTGATTAACTTTATTTTCAAACAAGCTCCTTTATTTTTTCTTGAAATGTTTAGGAGAAAATCACTATACATAGCTCGGTGGTAATGACAGTTGCATGACTCATATATAATTCCATGGTATAATTCTAAATCATATTTGTCCTGCAATTATTAGATTCCTAGCCTTTGCAGTAAATTACTATTAACTTGTTACTTTTGTCACTGACCTAGTCTTCCAAGATACCTAAGTCCTGAGACAATACTAAATGGTGGTGGTCCAGCAGCAGACATTTGGAACTTTGGCATTATACTGCTGGAGCTATGCATTGGCAAACTATGGCACAACTTAAAACCTGCTCCTATCCTGAGACGGATACTAACACTGGTACATGCTAGTAATCCAGCAGAGAGAATAGCCAGGGAGCATGACTGCCTTGAAGCTTATAAGGTAATTATAATTTTATTTCATACTAGCTGTTGCCTGCGACTTCGTCCGTGCTGTAATATTAACAATGGAGTTGTGTTATAAACATTTTCGTAGTCGTAGTGTAACTTTACGCATATCACATCGAAAACGTTGGGCTTAGGTTATTAGAGTATAATCTAGTCTCTAAATAAAATAAGGTTGTATTTTTGTAAAGAAACTGCTTTTTGCTATAATAACAAAACAAAGGAAATTTCAAAAAGAGCCTTTATTAAGCTTTCCTCCTCCCTCTTCCCTCCCCCCCCTCCTCCCCTCCCCCCTCCCGTCCTCCCCTCCATCCCTCCGCCCCTCCTCCCCTTATCCCAATACTCCCCATCTTCCAATTCCCCCACACTTTCCCAACCCATACCCCATGTTGTAAATGTTACTTAAATGATTTGTCAAAGAAAGGTTATTTGTGTGAATCATAAATATATAAGCTAGACAAAAAACAACAGCTTTTAAAGTTTATATGATCTCTAAATAAAGTTTTTTTGTAGAATCATCGAGGTAAAAAAAACATAAGCTAATAGATAAAATAGTACAGTTTTTAATGTTACATACGAATGCGATTTCTGGAGGATTTTTGTTGTATGAATCGTCAAGCTGTAATCAAAAATGTATAAATATACTATATTTTTTCAGCAAGTACCCGAAAACTTAAGAAATATAATAGAGAAATGTCTAAAGATCTACCCTCGCGAGCGGGCTACTTTCTCAGAACTGGTAGATGAGTTGTCTCAAATAGATAACAAGCAACTAGTCACAGTGAAGAGACCTCGTGGTCTGATGGGCTGTAAGCTGCAGTACTTGTACCATTGGTGGCAACTGGCTGGTGGAGACATACATGCAGAGTTGAAGAAGAATGGGTTGATCAAAAACAGCCCGCCGATATTGTCTATGCCTATGTAGGTATTTGGAACCTTGTGTCTGGAAGTACCAAAGAATATTTATCTCTGGGAAAATAAAATGTATCACGAAGAAGCTAGTAGTTAGAAATCATCGTCATCATATCAGCCCTTACACGGCCACTGCTGGGCATATATCTTCCCTAATTAACGCCACCACACCAGGTTCTCCACATCCAGCTGCTACTGGCTACCTTCTTCAGGTCGATGGTCCATCTGGGGGCGGGGCGTCCCACCCTGTAGTAGTAGCTAGAAATTCTAACGATTAACATTTCAGTTACCGTAATAGTTTGGTCTTACAAGTACACACTTTTAATCCAATTCTCGTGTTTCAAAATAATTGCAATTCTAATATCCGAAAGAGATTTCTTTGAGCGAAACTTTATTCCCGCATTAAGTAACATTAATATCCTGCAGGCAGTGATGATGAATAACATTTTCTTCCCAGAGCCATACTGTTAGATGGCTGCACGATTGGAGGCAAAACTGGAGCATTATACGACCGTAGGATCGCCAAATACAGCCTTGATTTATTGAAGACCCGTCTCAGCCATGTCTCCTCACACGACTATTATCCTCTGATGCATGAGCGAAGGAAGGAGTGTGATGCCGTAACCCTGCCGAAGATAATCAGGGAGAGGGACACTGAGTACCAATTTTATAGACTATTATGGTTTCAGAGGCTTTTGCATGTGAGTTTATTGATTTATTTGAGTGAATCGATTTTACTTTGTAAATTATTTTTCCGAAATTGTAAATGTTTTTAACCCGTCTTTTTGTAACCCCTAATGATTCTAACACTGTTACTGCGAGTAAATTTACACTTGTCTAGAAAATGTAATAATAAAGATTTAAATTACATAATATTATTAAATTCTTTAAAAGAGGCATAATGCATGGGAGCGCTAATATTTTTGCGAAAATAAATAACTATCATGACTTTTAAACGGCGGCAAACAAGATGAAGACTGGTTTCAAATGAATCCTTACAATGTTCATGATGAATTTTCAAATGCTTTATATGCAATATCTTAATATGTAAATCTTTTATATGCCATTTTTAGGGCTACCCCCACACAGCGCCTTATATAAGGGCGGAGGCGGAGATCGACATCCCGCCGCTGGTGCGCGGGGACGTGTGGGCGGCCCTGTTGGGGGTGGTGGGGGACATCGAGGAGCAGTATGAGAGGATCGACAAGGAGACACCGACGCCTACTGACAGACAGGTAGTGAATAAATAAATCACAGTATATTAAAAAAAATTAAAGTGTAGATGTTTGTTGTTGAATTTAACAATTTACATTCAAACCACAGATGAGTTAATAGTTACTTCGTAATTCAAACTATCAAATATCCTTTACATAGAGACATTTTTATATATATTTTGAAGAAACGTCGTATGAGTATTCTTATAACACTCTTTCTGCAGCAGTGCAAAGTAATCTCTACTTGGTATTTTCGTCATAAGATAAATGGGTCTCGCACTTCCTGTTACAATAATAATTGAAAAAAAAAATCTCGGCGACCTGCTATTTAGACTGTTTTCATAGATATTCGCTGATATTCGGACATGCGAACACCTTTCACATAGAAACCATTTCACGTTCATCAATTTCATTATATTATTTTGTAATCCCAACTTACCAGATAGACGTGGACATCCCTCGTTGCCACCAATACTGCTGGCTGCTGTGCGGCTCGGCTGGCCACCGCACTTTGAAGCGGCTACTGAAGGCGTGGTTGCTCACTAACCCGCAATACGTGTATTGGCAAGGACTGGACTCGCTGACAGCACCATTCCTGTATTTAAATTTTTGTAATGAAGGTGCGTAAGGTATTACATATACAAACAAAACTAAACGCTACCTAGAGGAAAGTACCTTAAATATGAAAAATAGAAAATTTTATTCCAAGCAGACGTTATTTTATTTATTTTAAATAAGAAAAACTACTCATAGATTTATAAAAAAATTATGGTGGAATTGGTTGTAAAATAATGCAAGATTTCTTTTTGAAATCTATTTAAATGTATTTCGTATTTCAGCTCGTGCATTCGCCTGCCTGTCAGCATTCGTCCCAAAATTCCTTCACAAGTTCTTCCTCAAGGACAACAGCGCTGTGATAAAAGAGTACTTGGCCAAGTTCTGGCAAATGACTGCGTTCCACGAGCCACAACTAGCGACGCACCTGCATGATATCAACTTTGTACCGGAGCTGTTTGCTATACCATGGTTCCTTACTATGTTCTCACGTGAGTATTTTATATTAAATACTTTACTGGTAAGGCGATATCATTTTAGTAAGGACTGGATATACTGCCAGAGATTTTTCCACCACCCCTGTGTAGTTTACATTAAGTTACTGATTTTATTGATGGATGCGTGTCCAGGGGCTAGCCTGGTCGTAAGTGTGCCGACATCCCGGCTCTGATGAGGTGGACCATTATTTCCCTAGCTAATCGTGGTATCTCAACAAGGCGGCGATGTTGTTCGCAACACATCACGTCAAGGAGTATCACGGGGCGAAAAGCGGGCGAAGGAAAGCCACTTTGCGACATTAGATTGCGCAAAGTAGGGATACATCGCCTCTGCCTATCATCGCTTTTTATCGTAGATGTATAAAAAAATCCTTTGTAAATTTTTTATTGCATAGGTATTAAAATGTCGGTAATAAAATATATCTATACTATTTTATTAGTAAGAATTCTGTTGTTTCCAAACCATCTCGTAACTACTCCCAATCCTGCTCTATATATGTGACGTCTAACTCGACTCTGTTGTTGTATTTTAGATGTGTTCCCCCTCCACAAAATTGTGCACCTGTGGGACGCTCTACTGGTCGAAGGACCATCTCTGCCATTGTTCATGGGAGTGGGAATCCTTAGGCAACTCCGAGACACCTTGCTAGAATCAGGGTTCAACGAATGCATATTGCTCTTCTCAGACCTACCTGAAATCGACATTGGAGAATGTGTTAAGGTAAAAAAAAGGTTTTAAATTTTTTTATTAGGGTGTTTTGTTCATAGACCTTTAAGCCATATTTAATTTTTACGGAATGAAGTAGTAGTAGCACACAGTCAACTTGATGGTAAGCGGCTACCGTCGACCACAAGTTCGTTGCCATCCTAAGGTCTGACTTGGAATACCTCCTGTGCCTGTAGTTAATAAACACCTACTGGGTGAATATTCGAGCGTTTCAACCGCCGTCATTTCCGTAATCCCCAAAAGTTGATGATACAGGATATATTAAATTAAATATTTCAGAAATGCAGAATCTGTGCTAGAAAGACTTTTGTATAATAAGAAGTCGGATAAAAATTACGAACTTCAACTTATGAACACGGTAATGAAGGCGGTTGAAACATTTGAGTATTTATGGTACTACTAATTGGAAAAAGATTTTTTGCAACTCCATAGTTAGCGCTCTATTAGATTACATATTCGTAAGTTCAAAGAATTTTTTTTCTTTTAGGAATCTATAGAGATGTGCCGCAGTTCACCACGCAGTATAAGTTATAGAAGATTTACAAATGAAGCTCAAATTAAAGATCCCATGGTAAGTACGATCACGTGATGCCAACATCTTGTAAAATATTAGTATTTTTTATATCCTTAGAAGATTGTGCTAGGGCAACAATTCAGTTTATTTTTGAAATTAAGATTAAAATATATGAATATACAAACCATCTCAATTTACAATGTTTAACCATTTAGTAGTGATTTATTTGTCACAAAGTTACAACACCATTACATTCTAGCCAATTAGGCACTAATGTTATATCTTTCTCTTTGAGTTGAAATCAAAAAATAGCCAGACAAATAGCCAGGCTAAAGCGGAACCGAAGTTTATGGGTGTAGTATTATTCTGTGGTGTGATTCATCATCAGCCGAAATATGTCCACTGTTTAACATTAGCCTCCCCAACAGAATGCTACTTATGGTGGATTGTCCACTGGGGACTTGCCATAAGCACCACACTCGGCAGGCGGATTGGTGATCGCAGTAATGATCTTAATATACACATGAGTCCAGAGCCCGTCCCTGGTGCAATCCCTTAGTCGCCTTGACGACACAAGACCTACGGGAAGATTGGAGGTGGCCCTATTCTAAGCCGGGAAGCGCACGGCATATGCCTTAAGTAGTATTTGGTAGTATTTATTTTCAAACGTAATGCTGATTTCCTCATGTTGTCTTCCTTCACCGATATAACTTTCATCTAGAATAAATCACAATATTGTTTCAATGTGTTATTTATTTAATTATTTCAATATTGAACTATAGTGTTTTCTGAAACGTGTGTTTGTGTTTTTACAATTACCCACATCATTTTTCTTTCAGGATATAGTGGAAATACCAATGGATGTGCTATTTGCCGAAATCTCGCCACGAATCAGCCTGTCTGACTTCTTTTCGCTGATATGTCAAGACAAATGCTGTGTGATTGACATTAGGTCCAATTTACTGTAAGTGGCTTAGCTGTCTAAATAAGAAACATTTATCTATCGACGTCCACTGCCGAACGTAGACCTTAGACGAGCCAAATCAATAAACTCCTTTAAAAATGGGGTTGACAACTACTGTGAAATAGACACATCAGCATATTTGCTGCTCGTCTGTTATATAAATAATAATAACAATAAATCTTATCATTACCACAACAATATGGGGAATATATATTTATGTATATTCTTCTTATTATCTAGGTACGAAAAGAGCTGCATAGAAGGCAGCATCAATATACCATACAGTGGGGTGCATTTAGGGCAGCATGAGTTGCAGTCACTGGGCGCGCACGCTTCCAAAACCTTAACGGATGCTATGAAACAGAAGAAGACGGTCGTGGTAGCATCGGCTGAGGACGAGACTGCACAACTGGTGAGTTAATCAAGGAATAATTGTTTAAGGTGTCTTGGTTACCCGTTAAGGCTTTTTGAAACTACCCATATTCTTTAAATTTTCTACCAATCTTTTTAACACGATCCGAGTTCGTGCGTGTGGGTCTCGATATCTCTTTCTATACCTCCGCAGAGGTAGATTCACATCTTTGTTATTTAAAAAATAAGCTTCCATTAAATCAAATTGTTCTTGATAAGACATTTTTACCGTAAGACAAATATGAAATGATTTGTAAAAACAATCAAATGTGAATAACAAGTGACGATCTGTTTTCAAATGTAACATTCCATATTTAAACTACCTCATACACGCAGTTATGTCGCATCTAAGAAAGGAGTCTGCATTACAAACACGTGCAAATTGTAATCGTCTTATCTAAATAGTAATTTGTTATTTTAATGGATAAATGACGCCAATGATAATTATTAATTACTAACATAAGTAAACAGGTGGATCTTTGAATAAAAGTGCTTTTACGTTCAATTTATAAGTCCAGATTTCATGGTTTTCCTTGCATTTGATGTATCAAGTTTGTTAGAGAGATTTAATCCTTATAATTGAGGCTAACGATCGATGCAATAAAAGTACAGGGTGTAATTTTTACAGATTTTAGTAGGTTCGATTCCCGGGTGTGCCAAGCGAATTTTCGAAAATCTTTGAATGCAGTTTTCTTTCTTTTCAAAAATAAAGGAATGTTTTCTTTGAGTAAAATTTTCTATCTACAGTATTAAGAGTACTTTCCCTTCAGGTGGCATTACAAAACTCCAACCTGTATATTTCTTGTTAAAATAAATGATACGAAGATCGGTACGAGCAGGGTGGGACGCCCCGCCGCCAGATGGACCGAGGACCTGAAAAAGGTGGCCGGTAGATGCTGGATGTCCGCATCCGGAGGACCGGGTGTGGTGGGCGTTGAATGAGAAAGGTCTATGTCCAGCAGTGGACCTTTAAGGGCGGATATGGTATGATGAAATGATACTTCGAATCCTGCCAAGGAGTTTCCAGCAATCAGAAAAACAACCGTTTAGTTAACATCGCTCTGATTCATTTAGAATCAAAAGTTAATTAGAAATTGGATAGCTTGTTATATACTTATTTTTATGTGTGTGTCCATTTGTCTGTGACTCCGAAGCTTATCAATGAGATCCGATGTATCATAGTTTTTTTTTGTTTAAAGTTTTTACTGGAAGAGTCATGCACGTTTATTCAAAATCTTATTGTTAACTTAATTTTATATCGCCGCTCCTGCAAAGGTGGCGTCTGATGATGAATTTTTTTTTATTTGATTAATGAAAAACTAGGTAGAGATGCAGTTGTTAAGAAAAAAAAATTGGAGTGAAGTTATGTGACAGAATGACGAACGCAGTGAGACGCGAGAAGTATGGTATTAAAGAAGATGTAGTAACGAAGGTAGAGAAGGGTATGTTGCGTTGCTTTGGATATTTAGACCGTATGAGTGAAAGAAGAGTGACAAAAGAGATTTACAACGTGAATGTGGAAGGAACTACAGCTAGAGGTCATCCTAGGAGGACGTTCAAGGATCAAAATGGTGATGTCCTCAAAAAGGCTGGGGTCCGCAGTGAGATGAATAAAAGGAAGTGCATGAATAGGTTGTGTGTGAAATGTGAGTGAGGCTAGTGAGGTGTGTCAGGATCGCGCAAAGTAGCTATACATCGTCCCTGCCTACCCCTCTGTATGTAAAGCTACATTTTCTAAACAACGCATTCATTTACAGTTCAGTGACTACCTAATAAAATGCTGTGTGCCACGAGTCTGCATACTGCACGGCGGGACCTCAGCGCTGAACACGCACGTGCCATCGCTGTTCACGGTCCCACCAAAGAGAAATGGAAATAAATAGGACGTCCACTGTAGTACCACAGACACTACAAACAGTGAAGACTTGAGAAACCAGACGTGGTAAAATTAACCCTATTTTACTTTCCTGTATTTATTAAAGAAATGTTCACTATAGACCGCTAGCACAGGCTGCACCTACCTACAAAATGCCATACGAGTCAAATTAAAGTCTACGCGCATGGAAGAAAGTCAATGTTACGCTGAACCGCTAAATCACGCAACATTGACAGTCGTACGCGATTCGCCTAGATGCCCCGGCAACCGGGGCCGCACCGCGTAGGTATATTTTATACTTAAAATGCGGGGTGAGACAGGCCTGCCTGCTAGATAGATGTTTGGTCAAACCGTATGAGAAAGGTTATAAGTAACTGTTTCTGTACTCTATTATATGTAATCTATTATAAGGTTTCTTTTTTACAACATGTAATTTATATTTACATACAAAATTCGTAAATAACTTTGACCTAACCCACCCTCTTTTGAACCGAACGGGTTGGTCTTTTCGAGGCATCTAAAATCGTGAAACGTGTTAATATATATTTTGTTGCAAATTAAATCTATTAGTTGAGTAGACATTTTTAATAAAAGCTGTATATCCAGATTCGAATGTTTCATCCCGATTTATTTGCTTTTATTCAGGCATGTGTCAAAATGGCCATTAGAAATATGAAATGTATGAAAAAAGTAAAGTAATAATCGTTAATTAAGTCACCATGGCCATGCCTCACCACTTTTCGCGAGTTTGTAATGGATTTAAAAAAAAAAGTCGAATTTGGAACATAATTGAGCAAATTATTGTAAGACAAAAGCTGCCAGTATTTTATTGGTATAAATAAATATAATAAATACTTTTTTTTTAATAGTCACTCAAATTTTAGGTGTATTGTGAGGTAGGTACTTTTTTTATGTCAAATGTCGAAGATAAAAATTGGTCGAAGCAAATTATCAATAAAATTTATTTTTTGTATTGAATGCTTTTGTTATTGCATATAATGTACTGGAGAATGCCCCCAACTTGTACGCGTAGATTTGTTTACAAGTAATAGAGTATTTGTTTAATAAAGATTTGATTTTGATTGTGATATTATATAAATATATTATTAAATTATTCGAAAAGACCTTGCATAATCAATTATGATATTTTGTTTTATCATATATGCTTAAGGGACTTAATGTCTGCAGCATATTTGATTGTGACGCATTAAATTTATAACATTCTGATAAAATAGAAATAGGAAATGGCAAATTTTATTATCTGATTAGATACGCTTTAGCTATCAATTTACTCGCGTATTCTGTATCAACTTTAGATAATTATGTAATCCGGTCCGAAGGACCAGCGTGTATTTAATGATCTGAAAAAAATATTAATTATTTTATATTTTTGTACTACAAATGCATGAAATGTATTTGCATGAACATGTAAAAAACAGAGTTTCTAATTAAATCAATTGTATAATGTAGAATATAACAATTGTATAAATAATTTGTCATACAGATAAGTATATAAATATTTTGTAATATACCTATGCGTAAGTAAGAGGAAATTAAGTTCAATAAACATGAAATGACATATTATTCTGTTATTATTACATTAGAAACTGCGGATCAATTCTCACGGGTTTGTAAACTCGTAACACTCGCCTTTGAAGATCCATTGAGTGATAAGTGCCCATGTAATTAATGACGTATTGTGTGGGCAGCCCCTGACCGACGTCATGTTTTTACCCCCTATCATGTTATGAATGAGAGGCTGATGGGGGAAAGTGGGAGGGGGGTACCGCTACACGCCGCGCCGCATTCGCCGGCCGTACTCCGCCGCGAACGCATGACCTACGCTCGCGGTTTACTTATCGCATTCCTCGCGTGCAGTGAAACTTTGGAATTTTTTATCACGAAAACAAATGGGCGTTAACAGTGAAACGTAAACTTGTGATGATGCACAGTGTTCTGTAAATACTGACAGTTGAAGTGTACTTCTCGAGTTACGGGAAAGGATTTAACAGAGTGACAGTTTGGTGTGTTCTGTGCGAGTTTTTCTCGAGGTAGTTTCTCTTTGGAGTGTGTCGGAGGCCGTAGTAGCGTACCGGCCCCGACCATGGAGAGTTACTTCGACATCTCCAACGACCTGAAGGACGTCTGGGATGCGGACATCGACCCGGTAAGTCGACCTTGCCTGATAACCGCTTATCATCGAGATGAATCTGTACATACCGTATGTAACATCAGGATCCTGTTATTCAGAAAGACTGGTCGATGTTGATATGATAGCCTGATAAAAGTGATAACAAAACCAACCTTGTTTTGTAATCCACCTGCCGGTGCCATGCATTAATTGCAATGAAAATAAACACGAACCTGACTCACGGCGGCATCACGGCACGATTGGATTGAATGATTGAAAATTCCACATTCTCAACACTTTTTGCTGTTTCTGAGATTCATATACCTAAGTATGTTTCTATCGTTTTCAATTAATTCGTTATCTTTTCCTGTATACATTGTATAGGTATCAGAAGTTATTACCAGAATAGCTGTTGCAAACTTCATAAAACCTAACTTAGAATAACGCTCATTGGTCTAATTGGCAACAAATTGCTCAGTAATCAGTATATCAATAAAGATGAACCTATGCAACAGTATGGTCTACCTAGTAAGTTTCACTAATTTTTTCAACGCTTTCGAAGTTTTTAGTTTGAGCGTAAGTTACCGTCGATTCGTCGCTCAACAGGTGGTCGCCGACATCGTGCAAAATGTAACCATGAAATGTCTGCAAGTCCATTCACTTCCCAAGACATTTCACTCACGCGCCGTCTTTCTAACTTTCAGTGGTTTTAATTGCTTCTTTCATAACTGAAGACTGGTTTGTCTTGTCTGTAAGCACTACAAAGTGCGTCAAAAATTTAATTTTCTAATTTACTGCTACAAAACCGTAATTAAATATTTAAACTTCCGGTAATTGCAATTTTATAAGTTTTGATAATCCTACATTTCTTTAAAAGCATTTGCTATGTCAACGATCAAGTCGCAAAGTGTAGGTACGTTCGTTTTCGTACAATCTCAGAAACATATTTTTTCCTGAATTTTCTATACTTTTTCCATCATTTTGCCGGGCAATTTCAATATATTCAAAATTTCAGCTCAATGAATAATAGTTTCCGAGTTATCCTGCGCTGTTCGCCGCAGACAGACCGACAAAGGTTTCCATTTTAACGGAGCCCTAAACATGCTAAATATATCCATTGGATTTCGTAATACAGGATTGGAAAGACCCTTTAGTAATCATTACTTTGTTGGGGGATAGGTATGTATCGCTCTATTACATAGATAACTTGCAGTTTATCTGCAATTAAATTTTAAGACTTCGTTTAAAACAATTAAGGAATGTTAATTGTAACTTGTAAGTCATGGTAATCAGAAATGACTTTAAAAGAATTGATGATAACGATGATTGACCCTAATAGTGTTCTATCAAAAGTCCTAATGAAGTGTTTGAAAAGGATTCCTTTAGTAGAAAGTGGCGTTGAACTTGGAAGAATAAAAAATATATAAAAAGGGGTCCTTTATGTAGCGCGGTGCAGTAAATGCTCGACCGATTGTAACAATACAGTTTTTATAGAAAATCATACGCTACGGTGTAACGCTATGTACGCTGTATGTAATATGGACGATGCTAAGCGTTGTTTATCACAATATGAGGTTGGTTTTTCTCTGTATTTATAGCAGCATAATTTCCTGCTAAATTGCCTGTTGAATTGTTTATGATAGGAACCTGTCAAAGAATTCTATTTTATACTTCTTAGTAACATTCTAGTGCATGTTGGTATGTAACAAGTAGTTTGTTATGATAGTTTTAATACTGTTGTAACCTTATTAAAATTATTTAAATCTAATTCAAAAAGTAGTCGTAGGTACATTTCACATCCTTCCCCCCCCCCACACACAAGTCAATAATTACGTATTATGAATGTTATAATATTCCTCCATGCAGTAGAATAAAAAAAACATCAATCAAGTCGTAATCTTGTAATTTTAATTTAATTGTCATCTTATGGACTGTTCTATCCTATTTGCTCCCTCAATCTTGGCACAGTTATTATGAATAATAAAGGGGGTAAATTCAACGATTTCATATCAATCTTAGCATACGAAGAATTGTACTTCCACTTGAAGTTTAGTCTTTTCCGTAGTTTAGCTGAAAAATACTGTTACACCACTTTAGAAGTAGGCAATCAAATAACAAATACAGACATGGTACTTATATATTAGCTTGGCATGTCATGTAGCTAATAATAAATGGAATATTTTGAACGTAGAAAATAGAACAAGTATGAAATAAATTACTTATTTGAGTTTCCAATAAACATCTCAGCGCGACTCGGAGAAGCGAAGTATATTAGAACCCCATTATACAGACACAAGAAATCCCAACATCAAATTGGTAATTCGGGAGAGGTCATTGAGACCTCAAGCACCTGTAACTTGTTTTCTCTGCTATGCGATGACGTCACGGTTGGACTTTAATGGTATACAGCGCGGCTGTGTTGCGGAGGCGTTTTGCTTTCTGTGATTTGTTGTGTGTAAAGTGCTTCTACGTTTGGTCAGGTAGGCTGGGCGTACATTTCTTATGGTTGCGGCGTACGGTATATGGTGGAGCGACGACCGTGCGTTGAACCAAAGGGGCCCGGCGCTTGCGAGCGGTTTTTTATAACTTACGTTTATAACATAAGCATCGTATTGAAAGATAATTAGGCCTGACACTTTTTTTTATCAAAGATATAGGAGAAACATGAGGAAAAAACAGCATCCTGCTAAAATCTGCATGGAAAGTTCTCAGAAACTAGTTTGCATTGCACTAGTGATGTAGGTAACTGGGTACTATCATCAAATAAAAAGAGCGCGACTTCCCTGAAGTGATCGACATAATTTTCTTCGAGAGCAGCTTTGTGAGAGGAAACGAACGAATAAGTACTCAGTAATGGACGCCTTTTAATATCGATTGTTAGGAAAAATGTGGGAGTGCGGGAGAAAAAAAATTAATGAATTGCAAATTAAACTCTGCTCAGGGCTTGTTCAACTTGGTCGCCATTTTGCATATTTTATTTCGCGATTTGTATGTGCAATTTCAGGAAAGGAAAAGAAAAAGATCGATTTATTAGTGCTGCATCAGGGCACGTTGACATTGATCACTTTAAAAACATTTGTAACCTTAATTAAGGAAAGTTAACTACATTATAATTAGTTTGGCTATGCAAAAACATACAATGTTGTTGGTAACTATTTAGTACCTGAACTAATTGAAAAACAAGAGTAAACAAATTGAAAGTTTAAAGAAGCAGGCTTAAGAGGCTGACCGCATTATTCCGCTGCATGGCGATTAAGAGACAGTCTTACACTTTTAATAATAGCTAATACTTTAGCAGCATAATTGAGTATTAGCAACACTTAATATATTTCCTTCTTCCAAAAAAAGTTACCGTTCGTTCATCCGGCGGTCGTCCGGCCGGCTTCGTCATAGTAACCACTTATACGGATGCCATTAGGGTTGCCATTATATTCTAATTAAATTTAATTAGGTAATAGGCAAGCATTTATGTTAATGTGTGAAGTAAAGACAACTAAATATGTTTTTCAAGTGATGCTTTCTTTTTGTTTATAAAAATATGCAATAATAAATGGTCTGTTACTTATTATGCTTATTATAATATATGATCAGGCTTAAACTGCTTAACTATAATTCAGACTCTCGTCAACATCCTCACCAGAAATTTTCATTTTTATGCAAATTGGTCAGGTGATGAGGCCGTGGGTACGATTCCTACTGGGGACAGACAACTTTGTACAATTTGTATAGGTTGGTCCCGGTCTTGATGGAATATTTTTGAATTGTCCTATCCTTGTTTAATTTCCATACCACAGGAAAAAATCCTTGTTTGGGATTAGACAAGTGTATGTATATGTATATAAAATATTTATTAATATGGTTAAAAAACTACCTCTATGCAAAATTAAGTTTCTAGATAAGTATCTTTGTCTAAACATAGATAACTATTACAGCGTCAATAAGTAAAAACAACAGCTAATAGCACTTACCATTTCGCCTGTTGATATCGTCGCCTGAGAGTGAAAACCTCGTAAAGGACAAATGTACAAAAATGCATTTGATTTTTCTAGAACCTATTGAAACACAATTGAATCTTACTACGATTAGCTTTCTCCTAGTGCCAGTTATATCTTCAAATGAAAACCTTGCAAAATATTGATAAATGCCATTTTTGCATATGAAACGGGCTTTAGATATGAATTCAACAAATAATATTCAATTACTTTCTCGTTTTCAAAATGAAAGGCGATAAAAAAGTTACACCTTGTTTTATTTTCTTTTATAAAATTTTCATGCACATACGATGTTTTCACTCTCCGACGACCGACGGTATGTCGGCCGGTGAGAGCGTTTGACAGCCCTACGCCACTATTACTGCACTTGCCGCCATTACGAACGGCCGCATTATGATGTTAATTGAATTTCCTTTCCGGGTAAGGCGACGACTAGAAATCACTCGACAAGGCAAACTTACATACCTTTGACGGGGTCGGAGCAGTAAGAATAAAACTTATAAAAACAGGTCTTCGGTCCTATCCTTGACATAAAATGTATTTTTTTTAAATCAGTGTATCAGGGTCAATGACGATTTAAAAGGGTGGCTGAAGGTGAGAAATCATAACAATGCAAACTTTCATTCCTTTGACGGGTTGTTTTTTTTTATTGTTGATTGGTTTGCGCTAGGATCAAGTATTAAACATACTCGATCCTAGGGTTTGCGCTTGAGCTCAATCTCACCTGATGGTAAGTGATGGTTGGGGCAATATGTCATAAAAAATTATATACACTTTTGGGGTCAGCTCAGTTTCATACATAATAGTCGAATTGTTCTGTATCATAGGAATTGCAACATCAAAATATGATGGAAATGTGATGACCTGAAATCATAGGACAACTATCAGAACTTCGGCGTTGTCGAGGCAACAAGTCATAAAAATCTTTAAACAATCTTATAAAAGAAAACAAACACATACATTACTTTAACGGTGTCTGTTCAATAAGTCATACTCATAAATAAAATAAATAACGAACTTAGAAATCGTGGATTACCTAATCTCTATTTTTCTAGGTCTTCCCATCCTTTAGTACTAATTGGTCCCGATCTGGATGTTTATTTGCGTTTTGTTCTATCCTTGTGTAATTCGCATCATAATGACATATATTATTAATTGGGGCGTCAGTTTGCTCTCCATAGCAACTATTAAGCCAACTCTTGCGCTCTACGCCACTCAAATACATAGACATAAGCCCTAAATGCCTTGTACTTATACGACTATTAAGTAATTTATAAATATTAACTAGGTATTAACCACATGTTCTAGAATATCAACGGAATTTAGTTTAACTAGGTTGTATGCAATATTCCAACGACCTTCGCTGGTGTACCAGTACCACCCTTATCGCATTCGCTTATTACTATGCGACTAATGCACATAAAGTTTGACATAAATCTTAATTTCATGCGGCCTTATCGATATTCCAATACAACTCACATTCTTGTACGTATTAAAAATAATATTTTACATATTTTATAATCTGTTTAAAATGTTGTTTTGGAGACATACCAACAAGTATATTTTGTATCTGTGTATTTTTATCGTTGCAATAAAGAGAAATTGAACTGACAGTTCATACTAGTTGGTCCTCAGTTTGTCCTATCAGTATGACAGGTCCGCATAGGGAATATTCTCAAAATTATTTGCATATGTCTATGCATTGATTTGCGCCAATTACGTGGAACAACTTAACGGCTTTTGATGTGACCTTCACTGGTAGATAGATAGCTAAGAGACAATCTTAACTTTTTTATAATTAATATTCCAGTTGTATTGTATATACACTGAGACATTATTTAGCCCCTGTGTCAGATATTAAACTATAAAATGAATTCTGAACAAAATCTTTCTTGGGAAATGTTCATAGTTCTGCATGTGTAAATAAAAAATAAAGTAATTAATAATGTCTTAGTATATTTAATTCTAATTTCTTTGGTCATTTGGGTGAATACTCTGGCATGTCGGCGTCGTCGCACTCCCGGCAGAGGTCTCCCGACCAGTGAACGAATAGATTGATCGCATCTACTCACCTCTTAGTATTGCGAGCTCATTTCAGTTGCCGTTTTTCACTGCTGATTATAAATCTAGTTACTTATAGAACATCTTTGAGAATAATGTCCTTCAAAATAGACAACTATTGTTAAGTTAGGTGTAAGTAACAAGTTACTATACCTTAACATTAACAATAGTATAGGCACATTTGTCATTCGGCTCTAGATCATTGTCTAAAGAAATCATTGGCAGATAGGTACTTATTGTAGTAGCACGGCGTTGTTTGCGCGGGCGCCGAAACAATGGTCATATTGCGTAAATATATCGCTCGGCGGTTACGTCACTCGCGATGTATCGAATGTAGCGTTTTAAAAACAAGATGTTGACACAAGTGCCTGTCTGCCTGGTTCTGACATTAAGGAGCTGGGAATCTGTAGTACCTATATCTGTGTAGGCATGTTTGCAACTGACATCGGTATTATCTAACAGTTTTATGAATACTAAGTGAGTGGATTACAGTATTGCGATAAACAATAGTGAATAACGATAACGCGATATTCATCACTGCTGGGCACGTTATTTCGATATATTAAACCTTAGAGGGCATTATAGTTGATTATTGCCTGATAGGTATGTGTTTAACTAGTCTTATTATTATATTACAATCTTTTATTTAAATTCACCTGTTAGTATGTTTGGACCAAATCTTGCAACTGAATTTTGAACCAGTTCTCCAAACCGATTGAGCTGAAATTTGCACACACCTTTAGTTCTGGTGATAATGCAATTAATTACTACTAGGTACGTATTTTAAAAACAAGCCATGTACTACGTAAAACTAATAAAATTTGTTTTAGTGCATGGCTTAAATAAAGCTTGCTTTTAAAAATGTATTTTATAAAGTATTTTGATCACTTTTTTATGCACACGTTTTGATTAAAATCAATATTGCGCGCTAGACTTTAGACTACCACACAAAGTGTCCAATAATTTGTAACAAGATTTAATATTTAGTTATTGAATTTATGTGTAACAATTTTCTGAATGCTAAAAAACCCCTGAAAGTTATTGCAAATAAATTTAATATGTAAACGTTAAATCTTGTTACAAACGATTGATTAGTTTAATTTGTAATTTGTATAGAAAGCCCGCGAAATATTTTTATTACCGAAAATTGAGCTTAATTTTTTTTTGCTGAATATTAATATCAATTTTTTCGACTAATGGCGCTTAGTGTTACTCAACCTCTGAGCGACCATTGGGTTATGTTATGTTGGTGATCATTAAAATAATATCTATTTAAATATCACCGAAGGACGATCCACTCTAGCACAGAGACACTTAGCAATTTACAGCGTACTATCATTCCAAGATGCAAGCCATAGTAGGTAACCCTGCACGTTTCGCGTGTGAAAGGCGCATGACGCACGCGCTCGTTTGCATTCCTCTCACTGCGCGCGCGCACGAATTTAGAGAGTCGACTCTGGGGACTGAAACAATTGTCATTCTTCATTAGCGCTACCTAACGGAGTTTCCTCATCTTAGATTGACACTTCGTAGCTTTCTTCAAATTTAGACTATTGCAGAGTTTTTTTTGGACGCCCTGGTCTTATTACGGGAATACTGTTATCAGTGGACAAGTACAAGACAAATATTACTTTGAGAAGTCAGGTCAAGAGGTTACGAAAGTTGTCTCCCTACACTGCTGCTACTAGTAAACCACTTACAAATTACCATTATGATCAAATCAAATCAAAATATTCTTCATTATGCATCAATCAATATACACATGCATAAAATTATAAAAAATTAACATACAGAACGATGAATATGGTGTACAAACTTCCAGACAAACTTTGGGTGACGGGAATTTTTTCGAGGAGCGTGGTGGGCGCCACCAATGAAGGAAGAGATTTGTTCAAGCTTACTACACAATAAATATCTTCCCTTATTGTCTACTAGCAGAAGTAGGCCTCTAGACGTAGTAATAGTTAGGTACAGTATTGACCGAGCTGCGGTGACAACATTCCAGCTCGGAGTTCATAACCCCCTTGTATCTTTTGATCTGTTTAAGTACAAAATCTAAAATTTGATTACAAAATAGTATGTTATGGGTATTAAATCCTGCCAGGGTCAGATTACTGAAATTCGACTTTGTCTGTGCTGGAGTGATGCGCATGCGTCTTCTTTGCCTCTACACCTCATACCATGAAGCAAAATAATTTTTCACACCTCATAAGTCACCTCAAAGTTTTTCCTTCGTGATTGACACTAATTGGTTATTAAATTAGATAACAGATGGTTTTAAAATGTGCATCTGTTATCTAACCAATTAGTCATGAAGGTAAAAACTTTGAGGTGACTTATGAGGTGCGAAAAATTATTTTTCTTCATGGTATGAGGTATATTTCATTCCAGATTAATAGTCCTATGAAAACAAACGCATTTGCGTCTCGAAAACAAAATACACAATAGATGGTGTTCCTAAGTGGACCGCAAAGTTTACTTGGTAATACAAACCTATTTTTGCTGCTGGTGACCCTTTCATGTATATGTTACCGAGACGTAAATAGCGTTGGTTTTCATAGGACTATTAATCTGGAATGAAATATATAGTGCAGTGTTCACCTTGATAGACAGCACACTAACCTATTTCTGCTACCGAACAGCAATGCATGAATTGCTGTGTTCCCTTTTGAAATGCAGTAACACAAATATTGCAGGTGTTTGACGACAGTGGAGTGGCCGCAGTCAGGTGGGCTGGCGGCCCGTCCCCATATCAGAAACAGTTATTGACACACTTTTAATTTGTAGTAATTAATTATTTCACAACACTGCTGCCTTACCTAATTGATTATGTATTTAGTTGTAGGTATTTGGCTCTTATCTAAGTCTAGATTTAGTTTCTCACTGGACAACTTTTCTGTTCCTTTCTCTTTACAATACCGCACCTCTTATACTATGCCTTATTTAGCACACAGGCAATTTGTTTGCTGTTTTATTAATAACACTTCCTAACCTGACCTAATTAAGAAAGTAAACATAACTATACCTACTTATGGCGTCAATTAATCTAAGCCCGTTTGATTATTAAGTGGCTAACCGCAAATGTGGAAGTATTTTGCACCTGCTAATAGAAAACCCGCGGTTTTATGAAATCAATCCAAGCATTCGTATGCTTTGAAAGTGGAGTTCATCTATTGCATAAAACGTTTGAAAATTACGTTTTCGAGTAGGTATGCCAAGGTTCTAACGGTTGTTGTACCGATATGTAGCTACAAAATCTTTTTCATAAAGGAAAAATTCTATTGATGAACAAACACTATTTTTCAAGCATTTTCTTAATATGTACATACTTATTTTGGAAATGTGGTAAAATTTGCCGTCTGGTTACCGGCTTAGAGTAGGGCCAGCCTCAATGTTCCCGTGAATGTCGTCAAGCCGACTCAGGGATTGCACCAGAGACCCGCGATTGCACCAGAGACTGCGATCACCATTCCGCATGCCAAGCGTGGTGATATGGCTAATCCCCCAATGGACAGCGCACCAAAAGTGGCATTCCATTGCGGAGGGTTATGTTCAGCAGTGGACGTATTTCGGCTGATGATGATAAAATATCTCAAACTTCATTGCCGTTTGGACATAGGACTCACAATTCTCATGGAGGTAAAAAAATCCTGCACCGAAGACTTCACGCCTGTGAAACAGTTTGACAACACTTACAGAATAGACTGACTGCGGAATAAATTTAATGAAAAGTGAACTTAGAATTCCTTCCTTTGAAACCGTTTGACAACACTTACAGAATAGACTTGAGACTCCGTTTTTTTTTATGAAAAGTGAACTTGAATTCCATTCTTTCTTTATACAAAAGAATAAATAATCTTCATTACGTAATGGCATTCTGTCAGTGAATTACGACCCCTGATATCAGTTGATAGCCTGTTGATAAGAGTTGATACCTTGCCGCACCAGCCGGGACACTGCGGCATCAAGTTATACTGACCTCGATACTTCTATACTAGACTACTTATATCACTATCATGTGTCTTGAAACTGCACTTCACTGATAGCGTTTTTCTATCGTTTATGTCTGTTTGATAGCTGTTTTCTCTCGACTTGGCGTCTTCTTTCTTTAGATTTTAACAAGCTGTTGCTCGCGACTTCGTCCGTGTGGACAACTAAACATCACAAATTATTATGTGCTGTGCCCGCGGCTCCGCTCGCGTTGACTACAGAATCCGCTCCCGTTCCCATTTCCGCTCCCATTCCCTTTCCCACTTCCACTTTCTGAGTGGGAACTCAGACTTCCAATCTCCCAATCGCAATCCCAATCCCAAAACAGAAAAAAATTTCAAAAATCACCGGAATGTATTCTATTACTTATCCTTAGATCCCCCAATTTTTTTGCAAACATCTTCAATGTACAGACTCGCGAAGTTTACGTTTTTATTTATTATATTAGATTTCCTGTAGGAAATAGATGTTTTTTTCGGGATAGAAACTATCCTATATCCTATTTCAGGACCTAACCTATTTGTGTGCCAAGTTTCATCTGACGATCTGTCTAGTGGTTTGAGTGAGTAACAAACTTTCAGACATCCAAACTTTCGCATTTATAATATTAGTGGGATTTAGATTAAGATATACGTGTGGTATGTGAAACAGCACTCCAGTTAGACTGCTATCTTCTAGCAAAGAATACTAAATATTATGTTGGAGCAGATATTTAACCCGAGAGCAAATATATTAATTGAAAGAACTTTTGATTCTGAAATAGATGAACAACATATTTTAGAGTAACTTATTCATTGAATTCCTTAAAGAAATACCTAAATACGAACGATCTCTATATACTACTAGATGGAGCGTTCCAAACAATCACTCGGTTCCACGCAAGTAGCCACAACTCTTTCACATTCACAATGAAACTTGTGCATTTACTACGCATAACCATAAATTTAGGAATTTACTAAGTCTATGCGCAGAACATTTAATTATTACTAAATATTGACGCTACGGTTAAAAATGTCAATATTTAGTAAATAATTAAATGTTCTGAGTAGTTACTGCACAAGTTTCAAAGTAAATGTGAAAGAGTTGTGGCGGCTACTTGCGTGGAACAGAGCGATTGTTTGGAACGCTCCATCTAGTAGTACATAGAGATCGTTGCTAAATACTCAAATATCAAAAATTATCTATTCGCCACGTTTTTCTTGCGGTTATTCATATTTCCCACACACACTTATTTTCTTGCTGTAAAATGTATTTTGGTTCATAAACTGTCTTCATATAATGCAAATCCTCTAGTGGTTTAATTTTGTAAGAAAGTTAAGAAACTTGCAGACTTTTTATTCTTTATTGTATTAGTTGGAATAGTAAATACTGTGCAAAATGCAATGTTCGTTCTGTCTTGGGACTTAACAGCATTGCCATACCGTTGTCGAGCCATCATACCACTAATTAAATAACACCTGCGATGGTTATCGCACAGTTCCATGGTAGCGTCAATTTAATCCAATGACTTGAACTTTTGGCTACTATAAAATAATGGTACATCTGAAAACCTAATATTAAATTCCAAAACCGTCATTCATTAGGGCTGCCAAAAGTGGTTTTACTGGGTATTTATTCATTATAGGGACGAGCCTTTTAGCAGCCATGATGTTGCTTCTTTAACATCTAGGGTTTTAGACATTCATTAAAATTTAATCATTATTTGTGCTTTTGACGTCAAAATGTTGTTAGATTTATTTTAGATAGATTAATTAGATGATTAGATTTATGTATCATTCAAGACATTTGATCTTACACGCTATGTCCCTCTTCATACGTCTTACTGTCCTATCACCTAATTTCTGTGGTCCGCTGAAGCTAAAATAGTAAAAAGGTAAACCTATGAAATATTTAGAAATCCAAGAGCTCGAAGAAGGTATAAGATATTTTCTTATGTAACTAAGTTTCTTACAGTAAAGAAACTTAGTTACATAAGAAAATATCTTGCCTTGTTTCCCCAGTGTTTTGTCAGCCCTAGCTATCGCAGAGCAGCTATCAAAGAAAACAATATTGACAGTAGGTGAGCGCGTGTCAAATAATAAAGTTATAATATAACAAATTAACAACACTCGTAAGTGATAACAACATTTTAAATCCGGATCAATATGTAAATGCATACAGTGTATATATGGGCAAAATCTTGAAAGACAGGCGGTAAAGCGGACTTTGGAATATCACGTACCTAGTACTATAACGATAGACCTAGCCTTATACATGTAGCATATACAGTTGCTTTTCGCTTGCAATACTTCTCACAGGTTTAAAAAAGTAGAATAAATGGCTTATCAGAACTAGGACTACACGCATGGCAATTTTGTTAAACATACCAAGTATCGTTACTAAGGCAGTTCATGGCACCTACGTGAACCACCGACTAGCAGAAGTTGTCGTAAATAATAAATAACCATAGTAATATCATCGTCATGTCAGCCTCTAGACGTCCACTGCTGGACATAGGCCTTCCCCAATGAACGCCACCACACCCGGTCCTCCGCTACTGGCCACCTTCTTTATTTAGGTCGTCGGTCAGTTTCCACTTTTCTGCACCGTAGGTCATGACAGGCAGAATGCATTGATTAAAGACTTTTGCCTTTAAACATTGTGGAATAGGCGACGTGAAGACTTGACGCAGTTTTCAAAATGCTGCCCAGCCCAACTGTATATTCTGCTATATAGTAATATGGCAAATAGTAAAAGTAGTAATGAGTTCCTATCGCAGTAGGTACCTACGAGTATTTCGTAGTACTACCACTATATCCATATAGTTTTGTCGTGTGTAATATTCCCTTATCACTGCGGAATAAGTGGATTATTCGACCGTGGGCGAATAAAATTTATCGCCTGATAACGCTTAACAACTGACCGTTTTTGTATTGGACGAGTTGCGTAATGCGCTTTCACTGACCGTCAGGCCCGTTGCTAGGAGGGAGCTCGTGGGGTTGAAGACCTCTCCGAAATGACATTGGGATCTGTGTACCATATGTGTGACGTATGTTTAACTCCCACGAGATAAGGAGGGCTGGATTGCCTGATTTAGGTATCTGCAAAGGCTCATCGCCGACGATCTTCTTTATTCAAAGCTTTAACTAAGTCTCAAACTGTCTATGGTACCTATTTACTAGAGACACTGGAGAGTGTGTGCGAGAATTGTACGATATAATTAATCCTCAATTTCATGCTTTTTACTAAGACTACGGTATAGCGCAGGGTTCCACTGTCATGCAGTCGATTAGTATTAACTGTTTAGTAAAAAGCGTATCGTTTCTTTGCTGGTTTACATTTTCCTCATTTGGATAGTTTCAACTTGGACGTCTTGAAAAGTTATCCATCGGGGGTGAGCGCGTTCCGTTTTCTGCCTCATCGTCAACTTGTCAAGCAAGCCCCATACGAAACAAATTCCTTACTCCGTTCCTGCTAACTATCGTTGTAACTGGATCAGTCGGGCTTTTGAAACAGGCTGTTATAATTCTGTCGCCCAAAGTCGAACAGTTCAACTAAATGTCGAGGTCACCTTGTGTCTGAATTGCTTGCTTTATTAACAGAGGATATTCATTGTATTGTGAAAGGGATTTGCTACAGAACTTTCGCTTGCTTACCTATCTTGCTTACGATCGATGGTTTTGGCTCACCGATCCAACAAGTTAATAGTCTTTGCTAAAAGAAGTCATCTTGCTATTTTGGTTGCTTTTAGTTAATCTTTATTGCACAATAAAAATACACGGATTCAATAATAAATAAACTTGCTTACATTAGTTTTTTATTCTTGTAACTAGTGTCCTGCCGACCTGAGGTGAGGACTATAATGAGATGTCTAGTGTGCTTGTAATAATGCTCAATTCACAACCTCAACAAAAGTAAAAAACTGTTTGACCGACGCTACTCGTAGATTTGGTTATATCCTTAGATAAGTAGAACCTATTAGGTACAGTGGAAGCGATAGAGAAGTCTTACTTTAGGGGGTATACGCGACGACACTTCGATCTATGTGATGTTTTATATCAGAATAGAGAAATAACACCGGTTTCAAATGAGGAGTTTATGAATTCTGCAATTTAGTCTTTTACTTCGCTATGCTGTCGTAGGCGGGTCTCCATCCGGCATAAGATCTAGATCTGGTCAATGATGTTCCATCAGATGTCGATAAATCCGCTAAAAAGAACTCGCTACGGAAGTTGCGATCTTGTCAATGAGATTTCGCCTAAAAATAGAGGAAAGTATAGCATGGTGTACATACTTAAGTATTGAAAATCAATCATCTTATGAACAAGGGTATGCCATCGGTCTATAATTTAAAATGTGTTTACATTCGTTGCATATAACGCTGCATTACCATTTTTGTTCTACAAGTGCATTCTACTAAAGGTGACCCCGACATTACGATCGCATTGACCTTTGCAGAATTGTTTGCCGAGTGATTATGTAAGAGAACTTATGAGTGTCGGAACTCGAATGTAACCGTGTTTTCACATTGTATATGACGATAGGTACTCGTGGTACTGTCTGTAAAACGGATATTTATGCAATTCAATTTAGAAAACGGAAGGAATTTGTATAACCATAGAAATACATACAAATAAAATTTCAAGAATAATGAAATATCTACCAACATTATTATATTAAATTATAGCAAACGTTTCAAATCGACTCCAAACGTTTATAATCGTTTCGTCACATTATTTGCCCTACATACGAAAGTTTCCTTCGTAGTCATTATTTTATTTTGTGACCATTTTGCTTTTGTAAATTTAGCATTTTACGAGACTACAATGCTTATTGTGATTTCTGAATAAGGTATATTTAAATCAGCGATGTCAATCGTCAGCAATGATTGAGTTGCTATGACTGAAAAATAATAATATAATTAGGCTAATGCACTACAATGTTTGTTGTGTTTTTACACGATTCTGTAGTACCTACATAGTGTGGAGTCAAATCCGATTACCACTAAGTCTCTTTGGTATGATTGTCGTATAAGGCCACTAAAGGATAATTTTAATCAGCAGCTTTGTCTGTGCAGTTAATTCCATTTATACTGCTATCACCAACGCCTGCGCAGCATGGTACATTAGGGCATAAAGCTTCCATTATTTTAGAAGCCATGGTCCTACTCAATAATCATTTCGGATAATATCCGTCGATCTTAAAAACTATTTAGACGCTCATTAGAATATGGCACATGACCGGTTAGAGGATTTCTGTAGGGTAGATTGTACAAAATGTATTTTTGGTTCGACAGTTATTATCCGAAATGCTTTCGGACTAGACCTGGCCTAGTAGTCACTTTCAGACTATACTTAGTTGTTGTAAGTACATACGTAACATCCTTTAGTGCACCCCTTGCCGTGGCTGGTTCATAATCGATTATTCTTGTGCAGGATTCGTCAGGTTAGGGAGAGCCTTTTTAATTACAGGCGCACGATTCATTCTAACATAAACCTCAGGATGTCCACGTACTAGGGGCCTTCGGGTTGCAGGTTTATGAACGACAGTGATCGCTTACGAACAGGCCAACTGTCTATATGTTTACCATTTCAGGCGGTAAAAAAATGCTTTACGTAACACCATGGCTATCGGAATTAGTGCCACGTGCACCTTATCACAGAGCCGTGTGATCGCTTCGATACGTTTCTCATAAAAATGCCATAACACACCAGTGCGAAATGCAAACTTACTTCAAGGTGATTTTTGGAATTCCTTGTAAGTAATCTCCAGTTAACATTGTGATTTGTTACGGTCTGGTAATGTTGCTGGTGAGGGAAGTTTGTCAAGTATAGTTAGCGACACGTAACTAGACTCCCGTACCAGATCTGATTTTGCCGATATAAATCTGTTCTCAAAGTACGTCGATATCAAACTTTTCCTAAAGATCACGGACAGACAATACAGTTGGGTAGGAACAACTTCGTTGGAACAAGCTGACAGAAGGATCTACTTGGAATGGGCGACATTTATAATACTGCGTCAAGTCTTCATTAACATAACTATGGAGAGGGCTATGCCCGAGGTTTATTTGAAGGATTTGCTCCGCAATGAGGAAATCCGACGAAGAACGAAAGTCACCGTAACCTAAAGGATTTGCAAGCTGAAGTTGCCACGTCATTCGCAGAACTGACGGCCATTGGGACAGACCCTCCACCTCCTATGACCTTTTGACATCTAGGTCATATAGGCCGAATCACGGGGGAGGGAGGTGCCCGGTACTTGCTTAGGTGTTCTGTCCCGTACACCCTGTTTGATTCCCGTACAAATAAAATAACACTGTCTCTTATACTTTGTACGGTAACTATCCCCATTCAGGGGCGTGAGTGACACAGATGGCTTCGTCGTCGGGCTGTCCAGTCAGTTTGTCATGTCAATAAAGTCAGATATATAAATAAATATCGCCAAGGCTCTCTCTCTTTTAGACAAGTTCTGAAGTGGAGCTCGCAGCCCGGCACGCACAGCGTGGGATGCCCCGCCGCTAGATAGACCGATGAAGGAGCAGAAAGCGGCTGGTTTTGGAGGGCGGAGGAGCGAGTGTGGTAACATTCATTTGGGTATGCTTTAATAGGTTTTGGATGCAGTTTTACTTTTAAGAATAAATTAAAGTTTCCTTTGAGTATAATTTGGTATCTATATATATTTAAGGTACTTTACCTCCATTGTTCGTTTTTCTTTCTACCCTGTATAAGCAGCTCACTTACATAAGAACCGCATTATAAAGACACGACGTATCAGAGTAACGTGTCGTGGTTCTATCGTCGCTTATTGCTTATATCCGGAATGGACATTACCTATTCATGTAGACAGACATAGAGTTAAGAAACAAGAAGTGTTATCGATACAAAATGTTATCCAATTCTTTGGTATATTGAAATTGCAATAGTTTTGCCATCGATTTATGGAATATTATTATAATGAAATACTATTTAAATTTATAAAAGTATTTATTAGCTAATTTAATTTTTTCCTTTTTTAAAGTTTTGATACTTGTATTATTTTTTTATTAATAGATATTATTGTAGCGTATTATTGTATTTAGAGCGTATGGCGGAAATAGATACGTATTTGCTTTTTGACGCGCTTGTTTAGAGTATGCCAGTCTGGGGAGGCCGCGGACGTCTCCCGTCTCTGCCTCATAAGGTTCAGAGTCTCGGTAGAGATTTTGGACTTGATACTCTTTCGCTCTTGATGGCAGAATCTGCGGCCCTCCTCACGACAACTTTCGCGAAATCGTTCTATTTTTGATCAACGGCCTCTGTGGTTTCCAGCGAGGCGAATCGGTTGCTTAGTTCCAGTTGGAACCGTTCGGAACACATCCATGGTTTGGCCATGTGTTGGTCGGAGGGTTGACCTTACCAGACGATGCCGATCGAGCTGGAAGTCTATGAAATATGTAGCAAAAGTTTTTTCCTTCTCTCTTCTCCCAAATGTCAAAGTCAACAGAAAAAAAAGTTAGAAATAAATAAAAAGCAAAAAAACTATTTTATCCAATTACAATTAAAGACACTTCTTTGGGTCAAGACCTCCAGTCTAATCTGACTATTTTCTGTCTTGTGTCTTTCTATCCAGTCTGTAGGTTCCTGCATGTTTTTTAATTCATGTTCTTCGTTCCTTCTTACTATTGTTATTGTCAATTTCTCTTCTGATTATTTCCACTTCATCTATCGTCTATCTAGCATCTATAACCTTTTTTTTCTGTTGACTGTTTCGTTTTATATTAATTTTACCTCAATGACTAAATGTCTCTTCTAGACAATATCTTTACATTCCTATATCTATGTGTGTGCCGTCCAAGTATTGTCAGGCAAGACGTATCTACGTTCGAGTCCTAGGAAGTATTTTCCATTGTGTTCTGGACTAGAACATACCAGTTACTACTTGCACGATGAGATGAGAATCATTTATCTAATAGCCGTAGAACGTCATAAGACTGAAGTGTATGGATCGTACAAATTACGATGGTACGTCCCGCTGCTATCCGAACGTTAGTATCTTCGAGTACGTATGCACATATTGATGTAATCATCAATTATGTCGTTACGCATGTTAAATAACAGTAACAATATAACGCATACAATGAGAAAGCGACTTATAGAAGGAGTGGGGCGTGAACTGATCGATCACTTGAATTTGGAATCGTAATCATAAATCAAACTTTGTATATTGATAGCTTACAAGTATGTTCTAAAGAACATATATGTAGGCTTTTTTACTACGATATAAAAACTTCAATTCGATTCAATTACTCTTTATAGCACTTTAAAAAAGATACAATCTAATAAATAAAATCGTAAACTTCGCGTGTCTGTACATTGAAGATATTTGCAAAAAAAAATTTAGGGGTCTAAGGATAAGTGATAGAATACATTTCGATCATTTTTGGATTTTTTGTTTGTTTGTCTGTTTATCTGTTTGTCTGTGAGTTTGTGCACGCATCACTTAAAAACTACTGAACGTATTTTGATGGACTTTTCACAAAAACATGGGGCTTAACCTAATTTAACATTTAGTCTTTATTTGATCGCAATCGGCTAACTCAATCAACAGTTATAGACATTTTTAATTTTCAAATACATTAGTAGGTAAGGTTAGTATGCAATATATTGCACATAATAGTATTTCCGTACTATTCAGATTGCGATGAGTTTGGATTACATTTGGAGCTGCAAGTGGGAATTGGAGTGGGAGTGGGCATGGGCGTGGGAAAAGGGGAGTGGGTGTGGGAGCGGGAGCGGGAGCGGAAGCGGAAGCGAAAGCGGCAGCGGAAGCGGGAGCGGGAGCAAGAGCGGGAGCGGGACCACTCCCGCTCCCGCTACCACTAATGGGAGCGGATTCTGTAGTTCACGCGAGCGGAGCCGCGGGCACAGCTAGTACTTAATAAAGTAGCTTACATCTAGGCGGTCTTATCGCTAAAAGCGATTTCTACTTAACTTTTGCGAGAAACTTAGTAATCCTCGGTAGCAATTACCAGTATGTAGGTCATTCTAAACAGAGACTAAGCTTCTTGTGTAAATTTGCCTTATTAGTTTAATGGATGAAACCAATTAGTAGAAATTAAAACGATATAAAAGGAAGCATGTAGGTGTATTATACTAGGATATATTGGTTAATATAATTAATGTTTTCACAGATCCATAAATATCTATCTGTCTATAAATATTTTTTGTCATTTTATGCCTATTCCAAAAGTGTCTTTCTTAACTTTTTTGATTTTGCCGAGATTTCAGTTCAACTTAGCATCATGTCATCCATGAAATGGCTTCTTACTCAATCTTGTTTTAAAAACACAAACAACTACAGAGAAATATGTGTACCTCACCATCATCATCAGCCGAAATACGTCCATTGCTAAATATAAACCTCCCCAATAGATTGCCACTTTTCGTGTACTGTCCATTGGGGGATTTGCCATAATCACCACGCTTGGCAGGCGGATTGGTCTGCCTCCACCGACCATCACGTTGGGGGCGGCATACTAGACGATATACAATAGAAATTAAACGAAAAATAGTGGAAAAATAGCATTTTCAAATCTAGAAAGATATTGAAATATAGAGAAAATACTTAAGTTTAGCTAAAAGTTAACATGAGATTCATTGACTGTTAGGCAGTACGAAGTTCGCCGGGTCAGTTTAGTCGAGGAAACGATCACATTAACGTGTGTTGTGCCACTGTAGGTACAAATTCAAATGAGTGTCAATCTTCATGAATTACGATTCATTTGGTGTCTACAATAGTTGTTCGTTAATGGCAACTGTGCCGGACAATAGCACCGTTCCCGTTACACCAGAGACGACTTCAGTAAGCGTCGAGGGACCATGGAGAATCTGAAATTGGGACAAAATGAACGATTGCCTTTTAACGTTATTCTCTTCTTCTCTGTCGTTTCCTCACTGTCAAGGATCGCGACTGTATAAAACACGGTCCATGCATAACGGTCATTGGCCAGCCGCACCGCTTCATATAAGCATCCGCCAACTAGCTACCCTCCTCACCGGGTCTGACCACCTTCGGAGCTCTTCCTCTGGCACGCCTGCCCTCCACTTTTCCCAGGATTATGAGCTTTATTAGACACTTCGTCCGCGTGGACAACTTAACATCACAAATTATTATGTATTTCCCGTAGGAATGAGATGTTTTTTTGGGATAAAGATCTATTCTATCTAAAGTCCTATTCTAGGACCTAACCTATATGTGTGCCGAGTTTCATCCCGATCCGTCCAGTGGTTGAAGCGTGATTGTGTAACACACATCCAAATATCCAAATATCTAAACTTTCGCATTTATAATATTATTAGGTGAATTTAGTTCAGATGCAATTTTTTCAGTGGTTAACGCTTTTCTTTAATAATATTACGTTCTACTGCTTGAAACAATAACGTAACGCAAAGGAAACGTAGTGAAGTGGTCGAACACGATTGAAACTCTTTTTCGTGATTAGTTTGTTTGGCTGGCTACACAGCACAAATCGTGTAATATTCCAGGAACCGAACCTGGTCGCAATGGGCGTGTTGACCTCAGTTATGTCATGATTCACTTATAAAACGTTCTGTCCATTGTATGCATCTGCTGCATCAGAGGGGTCAAACGTTATTTAATGTTTCACATCATATATTATGACAATGCATTTAAAGGCTAAGTTAGAGACATACATTTTTCTACATAAGAATGAAGTCCCTCATCACGCCTATTAGTCCGGTGATGGAAGGGGGATGATGGAATGAAATGGTTATCGATTTTTTCTTTTATATTGCTACGTTCAAATTATTACTTAAGGCAATAACGCAACATAAAAGCAAGACGACCTCAACAGGTCGAACACGTTTTTAAGATCAGACGAATTCGGTTTTTCAATTGGTCTTAAAACTCTTTTTCGTGATTAGCTTGTTCCGCTGGCTACACAGGACGAATCGTGTAAATTTCCAGGAACCGAACCTTGTCACAAGTGTGTGTACATAAGACAGTTATGTTATGATTCACTTATAAAACGGCCGGTCCATTACATGCATCGGCCGAGTCAGTGAAGCGGAAGTATGCGCCACAGTTATATATCAATTTTAGGATTCTATAAAGCAGATACCCTTTATGCAAAGCTTTTTGTCAGTTTTTCTATCACTGTAGAACCAAATCCCTTGGACCGATTAAGGCGAGTTTGTAAAAAAATTGTGAATATCGCAATGTTCTGAGATATTAGTGTAAATTGCTGGAACACGCACGCTGTAAACTTTGCGGACTTTTTAATATCAACGAAAAAAGAACAGTCCTTTCTTAATCTATATATATAAAAGAAGAAACTGACTGACTGACTGACTGACTGACATATCAACGCACAGCCCAAACCGCTGAGTCTAGAGGCTTGACATTTTGCACAATGGTTCTTTATATAGCATAGGCAAGCACTAAGGAACGGATTTTCAAAATTCATCCCCTAAGGGGGTCAAATGGGGGTTCAAAGTTTGTATGGAGAACGTCTATTAGATAAACCTATCAATTTGAAACTTTGTAGGAATACTCTAAAACCTTAATGATTCAACACGTGTTTTAGAGTTTTTGAAAACCATCCCCTAAGGGTCTGAAATGGAGTTCGAAAGTAGTAGTCTCCAAACCGATTGCTCTAGAAACTTGAAATTTAGCACAAAGGTTCCTCATGTATCTCCGGGTATGCACTATCGAAGGCTTTTTCAAAATTCAACCCTTAAGGTGGTAAAATAGGGGTGCAAAGTTTGTATGGAGAAAAACTATTAGATGTTCCTATCAATTTGAAACTTTGGAGGAGTACTCGAAAAACATAATGATTCAACAAGTATTTTACAGTTTTTGAAAAACCACCCCCTAAGGGGCGGAAATAGAGTTCGAAAGTAGTAGTCTCCAAACCGATTGCTCTAGAAACTTGAAATTTAGCACAAAGGTTCCTTATCTATCTCTGGTATGCACTATCGAAGGCTTTTTCAAAATTCAACCCCTAAGGTGGCAAAATAGGGGTTCAAAGTTTGTATAGAGAAAAACTATTAGATGATCCTATCAATTCGAAACATTGGAGGAGTACTCGAAAAACATAATGATTCAACAAGTATTTTACAGTTTTTGAAAAACCACCCCCTAAGGGGCTGAAATAGAGTTCGAAAGTAGTAGTCTTCAAACCGATTGCTCAAGAAACTTGAAATGTATAGCAAAGGTTTCTCATGTATCCCAGGTATTCACTAGGGAAGGGTTTTGCAAAATTCAACCCCTAAAGTGGTAAAATAGGGGTTTAAAATTTGTATAGAGAAAAATTATAAAATGTTCCTCAATTCGAAACTTTGTAGTACTCTAAAAACTTAATGAATGAGTTTTGAGTGGAGATGGTTTACCGGCAGGCGAGGCGTGTGACGACCCCTCCAAGATGAGCTGAGGAAGTTGTCGTTATCAACCTGGGGCTAAAAAGGTATATTGGGTAAACTTAAATCCTAATTGCGGAAATAGGCAACATCGTTTGGAGGATAGCTTTATTTTCCTATTTAGGTGACCTATTTAAATAAATTAACTCCGTCCCACGTACTACAAGTATATCTAAACCTACTTTTGTAACTAATTACACTTTTCTAGTTAAATCTCTACAACTAATTCAAACTCTTGAAGTTTTAAACGTTTAGTACAAAATGTTTCATTTGAAAGTTCTGAAACAATGCTTTTGTATTTTAACTGTTCCATGCAACCCTTGGCCTGCTTTAGAACACTTAAACTCTTACATAAGGACTTCATGCTCTTTTATTTAAATCTTCTAGGTCAAGGTCAGTCTTGTAAGGTTTGAAATCCATGAAGAATTTGATGGTACCTCTCAGAACATACTGACAAAGTAGTCGTCTTATGTGTGTTAGAAAATTTCCCATACAAGTAAACTGATTCGTCGTGCCAATTGGACTGGCTGAGAAGCGTAGCCAGAAATTGTTTGATGAGAAAGGCAGATTCATCGTTTACTTACGTGCATTGGACGATTTATTTATTTGCCGTATGACATTTATTTACGAGCCGTGAGGTCCCAGAAGAACATACAAAAAAAAATTATTTGACCAAGATCTTATCTCCCGTGAACATGTTGCGCTCGGCACCAAGCTCCTGTTCCCTTGAACTAAGACTAGTCCCATTGCTAACTCAACTTATTAACTCGTGATTTAGTTTCAAATAATCATAGTAAAAATGATTACTTTAGCTGACGTACAGCAACAAGACAAAATTCTACTTAGTTAAGCATTTTTCACAGTGTACGGCTACTAAATTTGTTGCAAATGTAAACACCACCCGAGGACCACTAGATGGGGTAACTTCTACGGACGTGGTGCAACATCGGCCGCGCGATTACACACACAATTTGCCATAAGTTTTCATCTCAGGGATATCTTCCTTCACCGCTTGAGGGTAGTTCGGAGTGAATAGTAGATTAAATGTGAACTAACTCCTTTTATGCTTGCCAACGATGACTTGTTTAATTTTCTTCGTACCTATAAACACAAAATGCACTCTAGTTTGCTCAAATCTGATAACAACTCTGGATACTGTCTGGGCTGCCCACACATCTACGTTACTTGATGCCCGCCCACACGACAGTGCAGCGAAACAAGGTGACCGGGACACTAGGACACCTGCACTCTCCCGACGCTGTCCTTTACTCAAAGGCCCCTGCACACTCGATGCAATCATGAATAACCGCGATGAGGTAATGTCAGTACCTATTCCACTATTACGAGACAAGGCAAACGGACTAGTGAAGACGAATTCTGCGATAGTGATTCATGCCGCGCTATAACGCTGGAGAAAAAGTTTAAAAGAATAAATAATTTGTAACTACAATAGCTAGGATTCCCTATTCTATAGGAATTAGGTAAGGATACCACAATTCTCAATAACACCACCCAGTCTAAGTAGGTACTGTAAAAAGTTGTCATTCCCGATATGAATGAAACCTATTATCTCTGGCGTTCAATTAAAAAACGCCAAACACACTAAGGCAAAGCTGCGTTCTAATTTTACTCCAATGCAGTGCAATGACGTGACCAAAATATGCCTCGCTAAATCATTACGATCATACCGTGTAAAAGGTCCCTTACGGATACCGTGACCTAGCTCTGCTTCCCTTTACTTATTTGAAATCAGATACAGGAATTTTTTTGCACCAAAAACAGAACCTTTATTTGAAAAGTTCGATACCTCGATGGAGCGAGATCTATTTCACGGTTATTCCTATATGGCATTGTCTAGTGATATCACAATAAATCCTTCTTTATGAGGCCATAATGGATTTCAAAGATGTACTTACTTGCTGGCTGTTGTTTTTAATTATGGATCAAAACTAGATCATTCGGGTTTGCTCTGAATTAAATACGTTTTAGGACGTATAAAGGTTTGCGTTTGCGTAGGGAAAGGTTTGCTTTTGGATTTGGGTACAATTTGAGGGTTAAATCTGCAGTATTTGTACTCCTATTTCATATCAACGTAAGCTATTTCATTTCAGTTTCCTTTACCTATTACGAGAATCAAATTACCTTTTTTAATCTTTTATAAATTTCACTTTCTTTCTCTATTTTGTCCCATTACCTTAATTTCTGCGAATTTGTTTTCCTCGAATTCGCAGTCTCTCTCTAACAATGAATGATATCATCGACTATTGGGCATCGTTGTTAGAAAACATTATCCATTATAGGTTTGTATGATTTGCTATGCGTGCATGTATCAGATGTAGGAATGCACGCAGTCATTATTTGAACGCGCCTCTAGTAATCAGAATTGCTGTCCATGAAAGATTCTTGTAATCAAACGGTTGCAGCATTTTCACTGGAAATATTGCCACAACTTAGTTTTCTCTCCGCGAAAACTTCATATATGGCTTCCTAACTTTTAGAATTGACTTCTGTGTATCTTGTTGTATCTAATCCTTCTTCCGCTGAGGAGGCAGCAATAGATTGGTTTCCATCTTAAAATGTATCGAAGTGTTGTGTCGAAGCTTTAAGTGCTGAAAAGAAAGACAAAGCAGTATTATGCCGAATTAATTTATTAATTCCATTCTTTAAATTGAGATACTACGATGTTTTATATTTTAAACGAACCGTCAATCATTTTTACAGTTTTTTAAGAAAGAATAAAATTTAATGCCACTCTCAGCAATTGAAGATTTGTCATAACTGGATAAGATTTCTAAAAATAAACCGGCCTTTTTGTGCGTTCGCTAAAACCCTTCTTGTTTCTTTACAATCATAACCAACAGCTTATATTAAAACAACAAAGGTTTTTCAAATAATTATTTACTCTATAAGACCGCCTACTTTGTATACATACTTACTCATATTTTATTTACGTCAATTTCTTACACTGTACCCTAAGTTTCAATTCAATGGGCCAGGAGTTAAACTAGTTATATCTTCGACGAACGGACAGGTCTAATAAAGCCATTTTAATTTTGACGAAACTTGCAAACAGCTCTGTCTGTACAGGCACCATACAAATGATTTATTTTATCACTTTAAAAGAACTAAAGGTAAAGTGTAATTGTTAACTGACCTCTCTTTCTACACATGAAGGGTAGCGGTTACAAACTTCATTACTTTAAAGCGAGACTCCAGTTCTTCGAAAAATTCTCCAGTCAACCAACATCATAATCAGTGATGCCAAGTATCTGAAGTATTCAACACAAATGCTACCGGTTCTAGCTCGGCGGGCGTGACATAATTCTGTAGGATTCTAGCACACGGACTCTAGTTGCAACGACTAAACTGTTTGGACGGCTGAATCACCGCAGTTTTTTTTACTGTCGAGTCGTCGAGGTGACCCGTCAGTCATGGATTGTTCTACAATTGTTCTACACACGCTCTAATTTTTTACTGTTTATTACCATAAAACTGCTCTTGACATATGTACCTACGTGTACCTTCTTATATTTGGTTGTTCACTGTGTAATATAAAGTTTAGTGTCAGAGGTAAGCTGAAAAACTGCGCTGTGCTGTCTAGGATTTGCAGTTAGTAAATCTTGAGGGTTCTTATTTTGCCACTCAATTGTATCGTTTATCTCCATCTTATCTGAACTCCAACTTTTATCATTAACGACTAAACTGTCGTATGTTGTTCGTGTGCTAGAGTTCTAAGGCACGCTAAACTGTGCCGCCGATCGCGATCGGTCCGGTAAAGATCTGGGGCATAGTACGTAACCGACTTAGAGCAACACGGGGTCGCCGTCTTGACTCGAAGGGGAGACGCCGTAGTGTTTTCTCTGATGCGAAACATTTTGTCATTATCGCGGGGGGATCATGTACTTCTGTGCACTGTCGCTACGAAACATGCACGTAATAATAACCTCTCGTTCACATCGACACATTTCAATACGGCACACGACCGGTGGTCTTGTACTTTTGACACAGGGGAACGCCTGAGTATAGTGACTCCCCTCTAGTGTTGCTTTATGGTAATCCGCGTGCGGTGCACTCTTGCGACATTCCTGACGACACTGCGCGACACTGACCAAGAGATCTATTGTAATGTTGTTATCTATATTTCCCAGAGCTATTTGTCCGTCCGTTTCTAAGTCTTAATCATGCACGAGTCAAAAACAACGTGATGGATAACCGTTTGTAGTAAACTTTGCAGTTTCATTATATAAAACTATTGTAATTTTGCTTACTTTTCTGGGCAAGTATAAGTTTTTCTCCACTTAACTAGCTTTCTTTGAAAATGTAGTTTCTTTTGATGACTCACTTTCGTATCTAGCATATCTAGTTGAAATTCCCGACATTCTAAGGAGATAGTAACTGATATGATAACGATAATAGTTTTGGGAACTCTAATAGGACAAAATCTCAAAATTAGTGATTACATGATAGTAAAACAGGCTATACTCTCCTAGAAAAAGTCTGCTAATTGATCACTCTTCGCTCATTTCGCCTGTGCATCGCTCAATCATAAGAAAACAAACCAACTTTCATAACTAATCGTGATTTTCTTAGCTGAGGTAACGTTTAGTTTCGTAATGTTATGATGAGTTATATTGTACAGTTTACGTACTCTGTTACTTTGAAATATAGTGCTACATTTTACTATAGAAACAAAACTGATGGGAATCTTTAAAAACAATTAAGTAAAATGATCTCGTTCCAGCTTGTCAACCTGCAAGGTTTACAACAATCTCGAATTTGTTATTGGAAACCTTGGAATATTTTTCATCAATCATCCAACGTCGGTTCTTTATGTTTCCCTTTCGATCAACGTCGGTTTACCATTGAACTGAACAATGCGGAGGTATGTCGAAAAACGCGAGGAAACACGGGTAATAGCCTGTATCCGGTTTTTCATATTGTAATCTTCGAGTGTTTACTGTGAGTAACAAAGTACCCGTATAATCAGTGTAACATTCACGTGGTTTTACAGACAACGGTATAGGTTTATCTAAGGTCGCCTATTAGTTCTTAACTTACTTCTATAGGTAGCTAATGACAAGTGTTTACCCTAGCAAAAATTTAAACATCTACCGAAGCAACGCCAATACCGTAATGGTATCATTGTTTTGCATCTTTATATCCTGAAAATGTCTCTAATCCCCCCTAAAAATGTTCTTAATCCCTCTTGGTGTAACCCTGTTCCTTGAAATTTGCAACTAGCTGTTCTTCACCAGTTTGCTCAGCTTTTTTAGGTCAATTAGAAGGAATACCTTACTGATCATGATAATAATTACATGGCATATCCTTGTTCTATTGAATAACGGGCCTGGGAACATCTTACTATGTCAATGACCAATGTTAAGTAGCCGTTAATTAGGCTGTAACATTTAGACAATGTCGCAGGTGCAATTTGCAAGAGCACATAATCAGCTGTATCTAACGCTTTGGATGAATCAACGAATGCGTTAATAACATTGTTACCGTGAGAGAGATTCGTCAATGTTTCTCTCCCACGACCACGGTTACTTTAACTGCCACGCTTTTTGACTGGCCAAACAACCGGTCCGCAAACCCGTTAGCTTACTTAAAATGTTACTTCGTTTTACTTGTTAGTATTTACGCTTTGGTACCTGCAAGTTTGACTAGCGTATGCGAGATAGGCATGGACTTTCGAAATCAATGCGAGCGGAACTGTCATGATTATCTAATTATTTTGATAGTTTTCTCTGTTAGTGAAATAGACATTACGGTGAATAAAACTACGTTTCTCCTTAAATATGTGTCAACTCCATAGATTCTCATTCAGAGAACCTACTGATATAACACTAAAATACGAGTAAATTGGTGAGAATGATCACTACAGTTTCTTACTTCTGAGTTAAAAGCCATTTCATGTCAGTATCATGCCACTGTCTTACGGGTCATTTCGAACAGTAATCAAAGCAGTCACCGACATATTTTTCCCCCTGTTTTGATTATTACGGATTATTAAGTAGCAGTCAGTAATAATCAAAAACGTAGTCTTCTACTTACTGTAAGCATTGTAGACGGTAGCCCACTGTGACGAACACCTTATTCCATTGGACTAAAAGATCATGTTTGCTTAAAAAACCATGTGTTTTGAGTCATTGTCTAATAATAACTGTGTCCGTATGCTGTGATGCGAAAATAACTAGTGTGCTATGTGTACCACCTGCCGTAATAACGGCCCTTCAGTCGGCCACTTGTAACGCAAAGGCAGATTCTTCCGTAACTTAAGGTCACTAACATTAAAGCAGAAAGGTTTCCGGGAACATGTACATCCTAAAAGGATATAAGTATATAACAACATTACTTTTTTTGGTTGATTCGTCCTTCGGACAGGCAAAAGTCGTTAGACTATACAGCCAGTAACAATATTTATTTTAGATCGAAAACACAATGGACCAATCCGTCAACCTTTTTTTTTCTCTGCGCTCAGATAAATAGGCAAAGGTTTCAAAACCCTACAGCCTAGGTTTATACTTCAGCTAGATTCTATGGTTATGTATGATGAGCTTCTGCCCAGTGTTTCCTTCGTTCTTGCGCCTAAATTTGACGTAGAAATTACTGAAAGTCATAGCTGATTATTTCCATTGTCTCCGCATATTCTTGTATCCTTACGAAATATCGACAATACCTACTTGTAATCAGTTTTTGTTCTTAAACAAAATCCCAAGGAATGAGAGCTATTGAGCGCAAACTTTATCTGCTCCCCACATACATCACACTATTGTGATTTACCAATGGCCACAGCCCAATTTATGCAACTGTGCGTGGTTAATTATCTCGGCGATTCAACAGTGGACTATATAGGCTGTATATTGTTATTTCCTTTAATCTTTTGAGAGACACACATTGTATCATCCAGTCAAAAGTAATACATATATGTAAAAATGTTATTTATATTTTTAACTTTAACCTAACCTAACTTAAACCGTGACTTTCCATATATCATTGCGGAATGAGTAAATGAGCGGAGTTAATCACAGTTATCATCGTTCCCGCCCGCGGAAGCTTTCGTGTTTCCCGTGGTAAATACTATAAAGAATTAGGCTTTTGGCGGACAAAAACAATTTAAATAGTTACACATGTTTTGATAAACAAGAGAAGACGCAGGAAATGTATCTACTCAAGCAAACTATACCTACACAAAATTATAACCTTATCATACCTTTCGTCCATTCCTGATTCATTGACCTTTTCTCGAAGGCAGACCTGCTTTCTAGCCATTGAGCGTTTAAGGATAGCGGTAATGCCAAAAAATTCCGGTCAAGTGCGAGTTAACACGCATGCCCTAAGGGTCCCGTATCTTTTGACATCTTATTACCACCATTATCGAGAATGTTCGAAATGAATTATATATCGAAAAGCTGTAAAGGAAAATGACCACATAAGTATAAAGCTGATGCCAATCTGTTGCTATGAATGCAGAACTCTTTAGCAGCAAGAAATCTATTTAATAACGTTAATATTTCGTTTAAATATTATAAAACTTATTGAAATTTGTGTATATTTACGAAATAAGAAACACTGAAATGAAATGAATTTGGGATTTTTGCAATAAACTGATTGATAAAAATTATAATATTGTAGTCCATAAAAAATAACGTGTATAAATGTACCAAATGTACTCATATGCAATAAATGATTTTGACTTTTGACTTTATGGAATTCAGCCAGATATGACGTAAATTCATAGGTATTTACTAAATGATACGATGGCTCAAAACAGTGATAACTTACCTTGTTTCACGTGTCTAGAGTACCTATATTAGATTTGCAGCACATAAAAACTGACGAATAAAATTCATCAACTGCTTTCGTTTTATAATTTACACCACTGAACCCTAAATCTTCGGACATTGGGCGATCGTTCTCCGATACGTAGGTATGTCAGTTCAACGACTCCTCAAACCACACTCTATTAAATTAAAACGGCGTTTTGTTAGTGCTTCACGTTCTGATCTTATTGTTGGGGAAGTCATTACAAAGTTGACAATACAATTTGGACCTTATAAATAGTGAAATAGGATGGGGTTTTAAGTAGTTGGTATTTGCGACGCGGCCCGGATTCGCTTGATTTCTTTCAAGGAAAGAGATAATCGACTCGATGCATAGAGACAATCTAGTCTATTGTAATCCTGAAAAATCTTTAGATTCTACAGCGTGCACGACTGAACTACTTTTTAAAAAGTTCTAACAAAAGTCTAGGAAACAATTCCAAAATCATAATAAGTATTTTAAGTAGGTACTATTGGTACGCACCGACTATTGAAATTACTTACTTAATGCCGGTTCTTCTAGTGTCGGACATGCAAAAATGAAAAGAAAATCTGTTTTGTGTGACAAATAAATATCATTGTATTCTATTCTACCCAAAATAGACAACATAAATATTTGTCGGTAAAGCTCTATAATGTCGATTTTTTTTTGCATTATTCGCATGGGAAAATGAAAGTTCCAGAAATCGGACAGAATTCGGCAACAACGCGTAACTAACCATGAAACTGCATACACGTATTTCCAGACTGACTGCGCCCGCGCCGCCGTCGCGACGCGACTTTAAAAATAAAATGTAATCGGGTTGTTCCGTCAACCAGTCTGGCAACTAAAGTAATTATTGAGATGGACTTGCAACAAGAAACAGGCCCAAGGTAAGGGTTGGTAGTTATACGGTATAAGGAGATTTTGAGTTGAACATTAGGCGACACTGAGACAATGGCTGGATAAGACTGGCATAAGGTCGTTAGACATCGAAACTATTCGGGAATTCTAGGTCCAAGGATGGACAAGAGATGACGTGTGATCGAACTACTCTTCTAATATACCTCAGTTTCTTTGAATTTGAGGTTAAAAACCTGTAGCAACTTGTTTGATGTAAACTCTCTTACGATAAGATGGACCGTTCTCTTACCGATTTTGATAATACTGCCTATACCGGTGTTACTGATAAAGTCTTTATCGTGTTTTACCTCTCCACTCCGCTACTGCTTAAAACATCTAAGCAGTTTTGATAGTATGCTCTTGGTCCAATGAATGGTTTTGGTCCAGTATGCATTCATGTCTTGAGACCCAAATTAGTCGCAGGCTGATACTTCACCCGACGTGTAAGATGGCCATGACGCGCACCGACGAGTCGCGCTGCATTGCTTTCATGAGTTTATGACGAATATTTAAATTTTAATTCGTTAAACCCGTGTAATTATAATCACTATCCCACATCCTGGTGTTAAAACTGCTATTTAGCTCTGTTTACGTCTTTGCACTAGTACGTTTGTAGAAAAAAATATTCATTTAATTATTTGCAACATGTGCAATTGATTTTATGTGAGGGGATAATATAGGTTAATATACTCATAGACTTCGGCTAGATATCGTCAGTCAAACAAAGAACGACTGACTACATCGTTATTCTCCAATGCTACCACACCATGTCCTCTGCTTTCCTAGTTCGGCCACACCTACGACGCTAAACAGATTTTTTAAGCACTGGAAATTTACTCGCTTCCTCTGTGACGTCCATTGTGAAATAGGTTGTCCGGTAAGACCGGTTTTTATTTGTAATTTATTAAAAGATAAATTGATTGGTTCTTATGAGTGCGTATAACAGTTCAGCTGATGAGCTTATCTAATGTCACAACTGATTGAGCAGAGACAGCCATTCCCATTACTGAGCAAAGACCATCACGGAGCGGGTACTCGAGCAGACGAAAATCCGGTCTTTGGGCCTCCGGTCTCTGTTTCGCAAGTGTTATTTGTATGCATTGTGATTCAACCACAGCGCATATGTCATCGAGCCTCCTGATTTTTATATTGGGCCCATTTAGTTTCTGAGATGGTCATCTGCTTTTCGAAACGGGAAATTACAGTTACAATAAAGGACTGAAATTTCCCGTTTTGAAGCAGGTTCCCATCTCGGTTACGAAATATATTGGGCCCCCAATTTCAATCCGAGGGCTCTTACAATATGGGCACAGGAAGAGCCATATTCCAAGTTTTTTTTATTGGAACCACGTAGAGGAGGGAATAGGTAGGTACTAAACTTAATCTAAAAATTTGAATTCCAGTAAAACATCTAATTTAACCAACCATCGGTCCTATTACCATAACAGGATTTTTGGACAATTTACTACGACATTTGTATGAAAATGGTTAGGTTCGATGCCATAAAATGTTGTATTAGAGCCGATAGAAGTATTTAATATAGCTTAAGTATAGGTATACGAAATACAAAAGGATAAGAAAATTAAAACTGTATCAGTGTTTATCAGTGATTAAATTATATTATTGTTTCGATGATAAATGACAGATAACTGACTACCTGTATTGAAATAATATTCTTATGATGTACCTATTTAAGATGTTTATTATTATTTATGATGTTTCTATGTAAATCTGTAAAATTTAGAAGTGTTGAACGATATTTAGCTTAATTATTAGGTCTATTTAGCAAAATATTTGCCGACAACTTACAAAAGGTCAGATATTCGACTTAACTGGCTTATCAGTTACCGTTAATCGATATATCTCGACACCTGATTAAATGTTTATACTTAAAGAAAACGTGCATGCGGCTTGTGTCTTTATAGTGCAGTAAATAATAGTGTTATCTGTATTGGCAGCTAGCCTTCACACACATACAAGGATAAACATTAGCTATTAATTTCCTTATCCTGTTAAAGGTTTATGAGTTATGACAGTGAATCCGTTTTGCCTGTAAATCGTTTTGCGCGTGTGGTTTTTCCCGATTGCCTTCTCTATAAATTGCAGTCTTTATTTTAGTCGTCTCTGACTCTGTGGAATCACTATCTAAATCCGAATTAGAATGCTCAACGACCAGCTTAGAAAATTGAGAAAATGTGAGATAAATCTGAAAAATCGTGGTAATATGCTTACTTGTCACACGAAACCTAGTTGGCTAAAATACTTAGAGGGCAGGGCCTTTAATAAAATTCTGCAATGTATTTGAAACTAAAAAAATTAACAAGAATAAAAAGACGTCGCAAACCACATGAAATCTCTTTTCTTAAATTAATGGTTTCTTTAAAGTTTACTACTATCTCTTGTTTGTTACCGTTTATTTCATGTATTTTTTCCCAGCTCGATCCTAAATGTTATAGATCGTTCAATTCACGACGGCACGGTCCGCTACATTTCGCGAGGGAAGAGCGCAGGACACTGGCAGCTAATCGCAACATCAGTATCACTATACACGCATCTCACTAATATTATAAATGCGAAAGTTTGGATGTTTGTTACTCAATCACGTATCAACCACTGGATGGATCGGGATTCGGGATGAAACCTGGCACACATATAGGTTAGGTTTTGCGCATATATTAGTTTTTATCCTAAAAAAGCATCTCAGTCCTACGGGAAACCAAAAATGATATCTATTTTGAAATTCAAGGTGTGTAAATATCGAAACCGACGCCGACGAAGTCGCGGGCAAAAGCTAGTTGATGATAAGTGCGTAACGATAAAACAAATACAATAACAATATTAAGCATACATTGAAATGTAATCGATTTTGAGAATCTTTTTCTAAATCGCTTACATTGCATTTTATTCCTATTTCTTATTTTTGTTATTAATTTTCGTACAATAAAGCATTTACATACATACATTCATGTATGCGGTAAATTGTTATCAATTTAAAAAATTTATCACTGAAAAACCGATATATCCATATTAATATAAACATTTGATCGCAAGTACGTCAATGATATTACCTAATTCCCATACATGATAATAGATTAAAAGAGACGATGTGTAAATTTATTGCATGTTATTAAAATTCAAATAAAATCGTTTAGCCCACAATGCATAAGGTTATAGAGAATCCATTCGACTGAATAGTGAGTGAGATAGAGTCAGCACCTGTCGCGTTGCATTCCTCCGTGTACCGTTAGCCACGTTGTCGGGCCCGTTTGCTCCCGACAATCGTGGGTTTAGGGTTCCCGGTTTCACAAGCGAAATATTAAAACGACCGTTGCATTCACTTCTCTCAAGGAATTTTTCTTTAGGGGTGTAGAACTTTTTTATTTCTATTTGCTTTTGAAAAGTTTCTTAACGGCATTTGAAATGCTTCGTGTGTTTTATAAACGTACTGTGAATACTTTTATTCGACGAAGTTGAGAGAGACTGTAACAGTAACTAAGATGCTACAAGTTATTATGGAGCTCTTTTTACAAATAATATGCTGTTCAAATGCAATGTTGGGTCAACGCCATAGAAAAGTTTCCAGCTCATACAATTAGCAAATTTGACAGTTCTTATACAACTAAAATGCGGTATTAATTCCATAATACGATTAAGTGCTTAATAAATGCGCCATACCAGCGTTACGTAAATTATACAGAACTTATACAAAATCTTTGACTCATAAATACGACTCGCACATAACCATTTATAGTTGCAAATAAAAGAAGTTGTAGGTATGTGCCCGAAAAGTAACTAAACTACTTACATCTCTTGATGTCGATTTGACAGGTGTTTTCAATAGCCACTCTCTGTGCCACTTTATTGAGAGATTGATAGATTGATTTGAATGTATCAGGTACTCTTCGCGCTAACTAGATGCCGACAAAGATTTGCGTTTTTGTAACCTTGATTGTATTTCCTTCTGGGTATTTTTGAGGTTATCAATACTTTCATTTCTTATTATCAATCTTCCCGCGGTAATAGTAATCTTGCTAATCCAGTGTTAAAGCTGTCACTGTACCAAGCTTTAATAAAATATTTTTTTAGTTAAGGCGTAACAAATATCCACAAATATCCACACTTTGCAATGTTTTTGTGGCTAGGTAATCTTCAAGCTAAATAGATGCGAAGGAATAAACACCACTTACATCTTTTGTAACCTTGTTTGTATTTTCCTCATTGATATTATTAAGGTTATCATTTTGCATTTATAGGAATATGTTTCCAGTCTTATGCATTGTGTTCTTAGGGTTTTCTATCGTTCGAAGACAAACTTTGACACCAATTCAAACATGTATGTATACGCATTGCTTGGTTATCTATATATATTACACAACAGGATTTTTGATAATTCTATATCAGGTATGTATTATTTTCAAGCCAGAACAACAACTTATAGTATTTATAACATGTTTGTCTTATGATAGACTCCTATCTACTGAATTTAAAGGGACTTTTTATTTTTACACACAGATAACAGACTAACCTAGGGAATGGTCATTCATTATCTATGGTTTTCTTTCACCGACTTGTACCTACACATGTTGGATTTTCCTATGCATTAGTACGTTACGTTACGGAAATCCACCGTTTCCAAAGGTAGTTTCGTTTATTTTGCATAGACACTAGATTTCTTATCCATCACGATATTCTCAGAAACAATTATGCATTTATTTTGCAATTCAGATTTATCGTAGGCGAGTTACTATTGATTGTTTTAGTTCTTATTTATAATAAGTTTTTTTTATTATTTCAAATTAATATTGTTTAGATAATCAATTCGTGACTTTATGCGTTTAATAAATAAACAACAACCAAAAAGATCAAGTTAATAAGTACCTACGTCAATAAATACAATATTATTGACCTTTATTAGGATAATAACACGGCTACCATACTATCCTGTGGATGGTATAGATACTTTTGTAGTTTGATTGGTGATTAATTACCAGTCAACGACCTGTTAATAGGTGTCTTGACATAATGTGACGTAGGACATCGTACAGGACGCATAGCACGTGGACGGATACCGTAATAAATACACTTCCTTTACACAGTTTGCTTTAACAATTTTATTAGTAGGTCATTCAGTCATCATTACGAAGTCACAGCGCAAAATATAAAAGAAGGCACAACAAAGAGTAATTCAAACTCCGACTCCACCAGCGCGCAATAGTTCCCTGCTAGTCATCGCAATAGACTTCTAATGCTGATATAATAATTCTAAAAACGAACAATTCTGTCAAAGTGCTGAAGTGTGAGGGAGCACGCTGATTGGTCCAGTCAAGGCCGCGGCATGTCACTATTGGTCGGAACTAAGATAACGTACGTAACCTGTATAAGTCGTAAGTCATGAGTTTCCAGAAGTGTTCGCCCTGCATTAGGCGTCTATGACATTAGTCGATGCCTGAACTGAACTGACTGAACTGAACAAGCCATTGTAGACCATTGTAATTCCAGTGTGAGGCCTACGATACCATGGAGTTACTAAAGTCAGCATTGGACGTTAAGATACTACTGTATCCAATGATCATGAACGGCTCTTTAACAAATCCTTTCTATTGGTAATATGAGTTTACTTTACATCATCTCTGTAAATTCTCTTGGCAGTCTGTAAATAGACATAATAATACATAAAACAAACGTCATTGAAATAATTATTGAACACTATAATTAAGTTATTTCCCTTTAAAAGTACGTAATAAAACATTTGAATGTAGTCGTGATACATGGACACGTATATTTATGTTTTACATTCTGTTTCGCAGTTTATGAGATCACTAACCCGGTCTGGAAGGATAATTAGTGCTACATAAAGCTGTTCTAACTTCGGGTTACTGCGAAAATCATCGGTTATATTTAGAAATAGAAAGCAAATGTATTTTTATTAGTTTTTTTTTAGTTTAACATTCAGGCAAAGAATAGATTTGTGGCTGCGTAGTTATGTTTTTATAATTGCATTTTGAACACATTTTTCAAAGCTGATCATTTCACAAAATGGCGAAATTGTATGCAGTTGAATCAAAAGTACATAGATTTGTTAGCTATAATTCGGCTTTGGGCTTCGCCGTAATATAAAGAAATAAACAAGTAAACATATAAACAGTATCTATACTGATGTGGTAAAGTGCACCACTCTAGTTATAGATTATGGAATCTACAGTTGCATAAATTCAGTTCACATTGCTAAAATTCAATAGACTTGCTTTATTTTTTGCTCACTAAATGTACTTTTATACTTTGCAAACTGTGACAGACCATTTTGCAATCAGCTGTATTACGGAAACGCACCAGAATAACTGTCGTGCAGACCAACATATCTAGGTCTCCCTAGTTCGTTGTAAAACCTCCTTTTCGTCTGTAGAGATAAGTGAAAAGGGGACGGTAATGGGTCTTTTAAGACTGGTTCTTATTAGCAGAGGTTATGATATTAAATTACGCGGTGCAGCAAAAACGCAGCGACTTTGTAATAAAGGCGACTTTAAATTCTTGCGACATAAAGTTCGACGACACTTGACGCGAACAATAATAACATTGTGGGTGGGATGACGAAGGTAAAACAAGAAGATTGATGACAGTTGAAAAATTGCATTTGAGGTTATGGGCCTCTAAGGCGATGTTAGTTGGAAGTTTGTGAGTTATTTGGGTTCACTTGCAAAAAATCTGTAAAAGTGCTATATTGCAAGGTTTCTAACTGCATAACTGTTTCTCCTCACTAGAAATGTGACGCGACGCATGAAAGGTACACGGGAGGGGCGCGCTGTGCCCGAAAATCGGCACGCGTGGAACTGAAGTAAACAAATGGCTATAACGGTTCTATCTTGATATCTGTTTTATAGTCACCCTTTGATAAACATAGATAAAATGTAGCCTATCTTTAAACGAAGAGTATCAGATTCTCTCAGGTTAAACAGGCTATTATAAGGTATCCAAGTATAAAAAACAATCGCTGCGGTAGTTGCTTAGATTACTAATTTATCACCTAAATAGACTAATAAAATTAATCTTTGTAATATTAGTATTTATTATTCAGAAAACTGACAGTAGGATATTATAAAGTACTAGCTGACCGGTGCCCACTTCTTTGGGCGGTAAACATTTTTACTTGTGATGAAATAATGATTGTTGATAATATGATCAATAAACATGACCTAACGATTTAAATTATTTTGTGACTTAGACAAAAGTTAGACTTATGCCGTCTTCTTTATAAACATTATCAAGCCCTACAACTTTCCTCTAGAACTCAATCATATATCCAGCGTTCGTAAGAAACATTTTGGTTCGACCGTTTTTTCTCCGACTTTATAAATCCGACTATCACGAAAAAGTCTTTTCATTTTTCGGGTTAATATATGACACTCACAAATTACGTGGCTTTCTATTTTTTTTATTATTATTTATTAAATTCGTTTATTAAGATATCAATGATCCAATTATTGTTAGTAACGTAATACAATAATACTTATATGACTATTGGTAAAAGAATTTTCAAAATCGGTTGAGTAAATCCAGAGATTACCCGCTACAACCTCACAAAATTTACCTCTTTATAATATTAGTATAGATTACAATGCAACTATTTAAATCTTTTTGTCAGTCTTAACGTATGTGAAGGTCATTGGTCATATAGGTCTGTAATGTTATTCTAATTATGGATTACTTGTACAAACCACTGTTATTTGAATTTCACGAGGACGCTAAATGACATCATAGCTGGCAACAAATCACGAATTTTGCTCCGAACGGATGTAGTTTTTTGACCATTATCGTTTGTCCCATAATGAATGTCACGTGTCAGTGTGTTCGGAAGAATGAGATGAAAGATGATTATTGAATGGACTCTGTTTGTATCGTCCAACCATGTGTCCAAACTCAAAACCACTAACCCGCATCCTGTGACACTACACTAATTAACAATATCGAGTTACATAATACGTAGTGTAACTCGGCAAGCGTAGTGTGGGACGCCCCCTGGCCTGATGGAGCGACGATCTGCGTAAGGCGGCTGGCAGTTAGCAGGCACTGGATGAGAAGAACCGAAGATCGGGTTCAGTTCCGCGCCTTGGGAGAGGCCTATGTCCAGCAGTGGGGTCTTACAGGGTGATGATGATGATGAGTTACAAATTTGCATTAAGTGTTGAAGTTTTTTTTTAAATACAATTGATATTATTATTTTCCTTCTGAAAGGTTGCCTGGAAGAGATTGCTTTAATTTGCGTTGCCGCCTTTGTACACTTTCCAAAAGTCTGTACCTATTTTTATTGTTATTCTTAATCTGAGTACAATAAAGAGTTTATCTATCTATTATGAAATATGCATAATGGCCTATATATAGGCAAACTAGGTAGATAAGTAAACTTTTCATAAAAAAATTAAAAGGTCAGCTAATAAATTGATTGAGAATGTGGGACCACATTGAATCATTATTTATAAATTACGACGGAAGTGCGCCTGAATTTATTTATATTTTTTTCTGGGTTGTACGAATATTTTTCCTGGACTGCACTGCTGGACATAGGCCTACCCCTTTCAACCCCATTCCTCCACCCTCCGTATCCGGGAAACCAACGCTATTTGCGTTTCGGTAACATGTACATGAAAGGGTTACCAGCAGCAACCACAGGTTTGTATTACCATTTGCGGTCAACTTCGGAACACCGTTTATTATTTTGTTTTTGTTTTCATATGACTTCTGGTTTGGAATGAAATATACTGTTTCATTGTACTTCGTGTTTCCATAACTATACAAGCTAAATCCTTCAGAGAGTGTAATGTTTTCGTTTTGCCCAACGCTCGAGTTTACTTGCCCGTGACGGAAGTGTGCGATATCGGGCGATAACGACTTTTATGCAAATTTTTGTTTCTATTTATTTCCTGCCAACTTTGTGTTACCATTTTGAAACGGTTTTTGTTTCCTTTTTCAGGTAAGTGCTGGTATGAGTCAGCTGCTTAGAGAACTTAGTTTGAGGTTAGGTAAGCGATTAAGAATCTTTAGGTAAGCTATAAATTGTAGCGTTAATCATAATGACTGAATTAGATAAGTTAATCACTAAATATATTTCAAGTTGGGGATTCCTGGCTGATAATTATATAAGGTGTCATGACTCATCGTCATCTAATACATAAAAACATAAACTTTGCGTATCTGTACATTGAAGATATTTGCGTAAAAAAATTGGGGGGTCTAAGGAGAAATAATAGAACACATTTCCATCATTTTTGAAATTTTTGTCTGTGAGTTTGTGCACGCATCACTTAAAAACTACTGAACGGATTTTGATGGACTTTTCATAGAAACATGGGGCTTGACCTAACTTTTATTTCATCGCAATCGGTTACTCAATCAAAAGTTATGGACATTTTTAGTTTTATTTCCGTACTATTCAGATTGCGATGAGTTTGGACTACATTTGGAGCTGGTAGTGGGAATGGGAGTGGGCGTGGGAAAAGGGAAGTGGAAGCGGGAGCGGGATTGAGAGAGAGCGAAAGTGGGAATGGGAGCGGTACCTGTAGTTCACGCGAGTGGCGCCGCGAGCACAACTAGTATTTAATAGGAATTTAATTTATTTCTTCATAATATTTTTTGATATTTCAGTTAGAATGTGCTTGTTTCATTATGTCGAAAGTTTAAAGCCACTTACCATCAGATGAGATCTACTAGTAACAGGATATACTTATCATCAAGACCGGTCAGTATGGGAAAGTCAGAAACTATAAAAGATAGTGTACTTTGTTATTATACGTCGATTTTCAGAATAACTCAATGCGACTCGGGAATCGAAGACGTATGTATGTACATTTAAGATATGTTCCTAAGCTTACTAGGCTACTTAGTTTCGTTAATTGAATTATGATATACCTAACTACATTTATAAATACGCAGGACCGGAATGTACCAAATTGGAAAGGAATTCACGTTACCTGTCACTTCTACAATTTACTTACATGTTTCAATCAACTCTAGTTCATAGACCCTGCTATTCAAAGCATAAATAAACTGCCACATTTAACATTAATTAGTTTGCCAGAATCAGAAGCAAATTGAAGTAAACAACTCACTGTACCGAGTGTTTCATTCATTCATATCAGTCCTTAGATGTCCACCGCTAGGATGACAGGCCTTCCCCAATGAACGCCACCACACCCGGTCTTCCGCATCCAGTCGCTTCCAGCCACCTTCTTCAGGTCGTCGGTCCAACTGGCGGCGGGTCCTACTGAATGTTTGTCTAGTTATAATAACTCGAAAAGCGTTAAACAGATTGTAACGCATTCGTTTTATCTAGATGATCGAGAAAAGTTTTTATGTCAATCATAAAGCTACGACAAAATAAATACAAGTACCTAATTTAGCCAATAAAAAGTGAATTAAGCAAAGAAATTCACCGACGGCAGAATCAATTTATTGAGTGCGGGGAACGGCGGGAAAAAGTCAGATATTAATATTATAAACATCCTCCTCGTCTCTATCACTGTTCAGATATATATGAAATCTGGTAGTTCTGAAACCATGGAATACACATATAAACACTTGTTTAATCTCAAAATATAATTTTCTCCTGTGCGCTGGGAATTAAACAAGGATATGACGATTCACAAATAACGCGAGCGCCAGAGGTCATTACCACAATGCCAACTAGGCAGTCATACATTATTTATCACTTTTAAAGCAAATTTCGAAGGGAAACTTGGATAGTCATGGACATTGCCGCGGGACGACACGCTAGTAGATAGAAATGCCAGTTGATATACAAGATAGCTAGTTGGCGAGTCACGGCCGCCGGCGGAGGTCGATGATCCTCCAAATTCCGATAGGTGACGCCTCCACTATTGATGTTGCAGATATTCTATTTTTATAGTCAACTTAGATTCATACTACTGTGGTATTTAAAACACCGCCCGCAAAGAAAAAATGCAGGGAAAATATCTTTTTAGCATTTATTTATACGTCGTAGGTGCCTCTTCTGAGGGCGTGGGGTTCGAATCCCGCTTCTGATGTCGTAGGTTCCTGGTTCCGTCGAAAGTGTGGGCTCCCAAATTGAGTTTAACGCCGTTACAAAGTTAACACGTTTACTGACTTAAATGACACTACATGAAATTACACTATATCAACAAGTAGGTAACGATTTAGAAGGCAGACGATCCGTCCGTGTAGTGCCTGCGCACCGCACGCGTATCGAGCGAACACTGTCTCGAGTCTGCGCCTGCGCCAGTCCTACCAGACGTTCCGTCAGCGCGTGCTCGCGACGATCCCGAAACCAAGCCGAACGGCGCGCCGAGCACACACTGTGCCTCCAAATCAGCTCCTCTTTTATTATTTCGCCGACATATATATAATGTAAAGACAACCTAATTAAAATCAAACTTTTACATTTACTAGGCCAGTTGAAGTTATCATATAACAGCCCCATATAGGTAGATCCTCAAACTCTTCTAGTGGATAGTCTAAAATCATAGGACTCATTTCGCATTACATTTTTTTGTCCAGAATATGACAAATTGTTTTGGATGAAAATTATAAAATCAAGCCTTCAAAATATCCCAGAAGGGTAAATACAAGACAAACTCTATCTTAAAACATTGTATAGAGGATTCAAAATCATAATATTATGTGCGACTAAATTTCCCTACTAGGAATTCCCTACTATCTATTTGAGATTGTACAGCTACTGTGATAAAACGATTTCTTATCACGGGGGTTTTCTCGGAAAGGGGTATTTAGTTTTTACATTTTCAGATAAATAAAGTCAATTACTTAACACAAATTAAAAAACTGTAGGTAAATTAAAAGGTAGATAAATATCTTTGATTGTTTCTTTCAAGCCAAACCTCTTAGGTGCATACATATTTTAAATCACTAAGACGAACTCTTGGAAACTCGTTTCGGGACTAGGGTTTATATTATACTACTTATATTCACCATTTTACAATAACGCCCGTACTTGAGGGAACTACAAATGCAGAAACAAAAACGGCGAGCGAATTAGTAATATCAGTAACCGGCACGTCACTTGAACTCTTAAGAGTGCTGGTACGATATCTGTCCCATTAGTAAAAAAGCGGCCAAGTGCGAGTCGGACTCGCCCATGATGGGTTCCATAGCAGCAAGTAATATAATTTAAAAGTTATTGTAGTTCGTTGTAACTTTGATCGATGTTTTAATAATAGTATTGTGGTTTACGATTTATGACGTATTAAAAAAAACTACTTATTAGATCTCGTTCAAACCAATTTTAAGTGGAAGTTTGCATGGCAATGTACATCATATTTTTTTTTTAGTTTTATCATTCTCTTATTTTAGAAGTTACAGGGGGGGGGGGGACACACATTTTACAACTTTGGAAGTGTCTCTCGCGCAAACTATTCAGTTTAGAAAAAAATTATATTAGAAACCTTAATATCATTTTTGAAGACCTATCCATAGATACCCCACACGTATGGGTTTGATGAAATGAGTTTCAGTTCTAAGTATGGGGAACCCCCAAAATTTTTGTTTTTTTTTTCTATTTTTGTATAAATCTTTATGCGGTTCACAGAATACATCCACTTACCAAGTTTCAACAGTATAGTTCTTATAGTTTCGGAATAAAGTGGCTGTGACATACGGACGGACAGACAGACAGACAGACATGACGAATCCATAAGGGTTCCGTTTTTGCCATTTGGCTACGGAACCCAAAAAACGATTAAACTTAAATAATGCTTCTTTTCATGAGACCAAATTAATTATTTGTACTAATTTTCCTTTTTTCCTTTAAAACGCTTCTTTGTATGGAATTTTATATGAATGTAAAGGAACATTAAACCATTTTCAAGAAAAAACTTCGATCAATTTTCACTAGTGGCACAGAATAGATATCAAGTTACGTGGCGCCAAAATATATTTTTAGAACTGCAAAGTTGTATTAAAGTAGACATCAGTGTCTTACAAAGTTATATTAACTTATTTGATAAGTTAAATTATTATTAATAGAAGTTTAAATAGTAGGTTAATGGTTGACAGTAATAGTTTATCTACGATGTACAATCCGAGAGCAAGAAGTTACAGCTAACAAACAATTAGAATAAGGTTGAATGTTATCATGTGTATCAGTGAAACGAACAAATAATTATCATTAAATGTAACATTATCTTAGAAATCAGTGTTCACGTGCTAACTTCACTATTTTATGGAGATTAAAAAAAGACAAATCATAGAACAAAAATCAGATTCCAGTAGGTATTCGTTACTGAATGTATCACTCTACAATTTATTTTTACACTGCATTTTATCTTGGTGGTATTATCTGGAGCTCAAACAAAAGTTACATCATGGGACAAATTATGAGTCCCGTTTATTGCAAACCGTTTGACCCAGTTTTGTTTTATTTTTGTTGGTTGACGGTATACCTTAAAAGTAATATCCTCCGCTACACGTGTTAATCACCCAACTCAATTTTGGCTGCTATGCAATTATATACTGTAACGTATGCAAAATAGCGTTCGTAACACAATAGCACCCAAAATGGAGTTGAGAGGTTAACACGTGTAGCCGATGACGATATGTGTGGACATTTCCAAAGCCAAATTATAATTTTACGTAATTTACTTACGTGACATAAAGCGATAATTGTAGTTAACAATTATAGGGGCGACAAGCAATGCGGGCCGGATTGTCGCTGATGTGGAAAAATCGTGTCAATAGCTATGATAATATGAATTGAATATAAAATTATACTCTCATAAATTTATCATAAATACACCCCTACACTAGATATCCAACTAATATTATAAATGTGAAAGTGTAGATGTTTGTTTGTTGCTCACTAACGCCATAACGGCTGACCGAATTCTGATGAAACTTGATACAGTGACAGCTTATATCCTGGAATAACATATAGGATACTTTCTAACGCACACAAAGTAACGGATATAAGTTAGTATTATAAATAAATAAATAAATTATAGGTATATATAGTGCCGTGTGGTTACCGGTAGAGTAGAATAGGACTATTCCAACTCTTCCCGTGGATGTCGTACAAGGCGACTAAGGGAAATACATTATAAAACATCAATCAGACCTCCCCAACCCGTCTGGCCAGCGCGGGGAGTGTAGGCCAAATCCTCCGTCTGTCTCCGGCAGATGAGAGAGGGTTGTGCTCCTGCAGTGGAGACAAAAATAACCTGATGATGATGATATATACAGCGTTTTTTAGCGGATCGGGATTTCAACTAAGAATAGATTTGGTATAATAAGTTTTTACTACAAAGATATTATAGTACTTGTTGCATTTGCATTAGTTGGTGTATGGATATATACACGATATACCTACTTGTCAATTCAAGAAACATAAAACCATGAGCAGGTACTACCTACTACCTATTTTAACTAGAATGTATTTACGAAGTAAAAAACCTTGAAAAAGAACTTTACACCCAAGTTCAACATAAGTGTGACCATATTTGTAATTTTCATCCTTTATTAGCATTATTGACGATGCAAATATAAACTAATTAAATTATACTATGTTAAATTAATTATTGTTATGATTCCTTACTATTATATACAGTGTAGTTCACGTTTGTATTCTTCTACATCTATTATTTGTATAATGATACTATTGACGGACATTATGACATCAAACATCATGGACGTTGGCGTTTACATTTTTTTAATACTAATTTATAAAGAAACTGCGTTTAATGTCGCGAAAATGAATTGATATTGTGTTTATTTATCGTATAAACTATATTTTAATAGTTTACAATTTAATAAGATTAGTGTTAAATACTACATTACCACAGCACGTCTAGGGACTCACATTTCTTAAAAAATTTTATGTAACCTAATCTTAATCTAAAAGAGATACATATTATTACAAGATAAATTCAAAAAAAGACTTATTGATGTTATAATTTTTTTGTTTTTACTAGCTCTACTTAGCAGTTTTTAAAGAAGTAGAATGGTCACACTGTGTAAAAGACATGTGTAGGGGTAAACGACCGTTTTCGACATAACCTGTTCTTGGGAACTCGTTGATAATGGGGACTCTTATTTATTTCCTTAATTCGGCAACTTTTCCTTAATTTACTCTAATTTGTATGCAATTAGTTACATACTTGCCTTTCGGTTCATTATCTAAGTTAACTCCTTAATGATTTAGGTTAGTTTATCTATGTTTATTAAATGGTCTATTTGTAACTAAAATAAACCAAATGCTCCAAATAAAGTTTATTGTAAACGTAGGTATAGGTATCCAATATATACTTCAGATAGTGTGGTGAAAACATTTGGTGTGCAATAAACAAAATCTGCACACGTAACATTATTTACAACGGAAAATTTTGTTACACTACAACCTTCAAGTAGGTTATGTAGGTTGTAGTGTAGCCAAACTGAGAGTTGCTTTAGGAAATTTTAAATTATTATTCAAATTTTCATACAAATTAAACCGCTGCGCTTTTGTAAACTGTTTTTTTTTTACATTTTGTATCCGCGACTCTGCTCGCGTGTAGGTACTACAGTTATCTAACTCCTTATTCCTTACTATGATACAAACATAACAAAATTTATACTGAAACCTGGCCAGATAATATCTACGTATTTAACAACAAAAAAAGAGAGAAATTGGATAAGTTATAAGCATACTAACGGACAGGCAGACGTTGCGTTCTATAAATATCTAGGGATAAAGTTGGGCCTGGTTCTAACCTACAAAGTTAATTTATCTCTATCACACAGTATTATGAAGATAAATACAAGACTAATTCAAGTGCTGTCAAATTTTGTTGCGTGGGACTGACTAATCCGAAAACTTAAGAACGCTCAGCGTGCTATGGAAAGAGCTATCCTCGGAGTTTCTCTAAGGGATAGGATCCGAAATAAGGTGATCCGCCAGAGGACTAAAGTCTTCGACATCTCAAAAAGTTAGTATGTTGAAGTGGCAGTGGGCTGGTCACATCTGTCTGAGAACTGATTACCGCTGGGGTAAACGAGTTCTCAAGTGGAGACCGCGACTGGACGCAGTGTGGGACGCCTCCTGGCTAAATAGAGCGACGGTCTGTGTAAGGCGGCGGGCAGTGACTGGATGAGAGAGCCGAGGATCGAGTTGGGAGAGGCCTATGGACTCTTTCAGGCAGATGATGATAATGATGAAATTTAAAATGTGTACCTTCAGAATCGGGCCTAGTAACTATGTAGGTACCTATATAAAACTGTTTAGATACATTGTTTCTTTTCATATTACCTTTTATTACGCTTTTTACTGTCCTTGTAATGATACATACATACAAATTGTTGTTACTATTTTGTAGATAAGCGAGCAATTTGCAGCAATTGCCAATAAACACAGTTGAATTTTTCATACCTCGACGTTATAATAGCTATGCATGAGTAGTAAATAGTTTATAAGTAGGAAATTTAAATATAAATTCCTACCACACCTCGAGTGGTATGGCAAGATAACAAAATTTAAACATTAGCAAAATTACGTACTTTTTGTGAAAACTGTACAGCCACGTATATTTCTTGTTATTTTTAAACTGATTAATTTATCGTATTATGACATTTATTCACGAGCCGTGAGAGTCCAGAAGGACAGGTATAACAATCCTTCTTACATGTCATTTTATGCGTTATCTATTTATTTATTATTTATTTACATCAGACATAAATACATCCATATTGTTAGTAAAAGGCTTAATACTTTTTTTAATGCCTAGAAATAGGTTTCAACAGCCTCACTTAGTGTCTGACGATGAGGCTGTCTCTCATCGCTATATTGGTACCGTGTTAGTTCTGTCGTTACGCACTAACCATCAATGTGTGCATACGCACACTAAGATAGTGACATTCGGATTAGCTCACCGCGTCCTGCGCTCACCCTTCGCGAAAAATAGCGAGCCGTGCCATCGTGAATTGAACGAACTATACGGCTGCCTTTGTTGCACTGTTGGTTTCAGAAGAACTTTGCGCTGTTCGTGAAATCGAGAAGCTGATGATACTGATGATCGTACATCACAAATGTGAAATAGCAATTTCTGTGTTTCTATGAAGCCGTCAGCAAAGCTTCTAAGTAGGCACAATAAAACCAAACATGGTATTGTTGTTGAAATTTCGGCGTTAGTCATCTCATAATATTATAAATCTGGTATGAGGCACGTTTGTCTGACCACAGATACCACTATCTCATGAATAACCGGCCAATAATCATTGTTTGGCAAGCTCATAAATGGTCGAGGGACCACAAAACAGTCGCTAACTCTTCTTAATTCGATGCTTAAAAGCAGGTGCCAGCGTAGTGGTCCTACCGAAATACGACTCACTTATTTATCGCTCTTAGGCTCCGTAAACATAACACAGAACAAGAAGGAGTGGGAGAAACTGGGGGAGGCCTTTGCTCGGAAAAGGGCAGATAGATATACAATTACATAAATAAAATAATAATTATACTTACTTATTAATGAATTATAATATTAAGAAAATATAAACATATATTAATTTATACTATCAAATTAAGGCAATATTTATTTTATTTTATTAAGGTTCTATCGAAACGGAAATCTATTATCAAATCTCTTTTATTTTTCGACGATAAAAACTGTGGATCGCACGAGGTATAAATTATTATTAACTATAATTAATAATTATTATTAATTATATTTATTATTAATCTTACATTCACATTACACCCGAGGTTCTCAGCCTACCGTATACAGCCAGTTTCGACTTCCTTTTTCGGGTCGTCGTCGCTCCAACTATCATGGGGGATCTCACGGTGCAAATTACTGTGTTAATTAAGTGAGAAACCGTGGTAGTACAACTAGGTCGTTGACTCCCAAACTATGAGCATTAAGCACCTATGCGGGTTGTTTATTTGCTTAGCTCCACTGTGCTAATGCTTATATGACGATTTGAGGGGAACTACCTCCTATTAGGTGCTGTTAACACCTTTATCAGTTCTTATTCAGCTTATATACATGCGATGCTATTATTTAAAAAGCAATAATAATATCAAAAACGTGTCAGTCTAGGCCTTCCTCAATGCGCATTTTTTGAGGTCGTCGGACCTATTTTATACCCTGTGGCTGCTTATTATCCCAGATGCCAGTTGAGTGTTTTCTCCCGTATAAATAAATAAATATGTGGGGACATTTCACACACGGCCACCTGATCCCAAACTAGGCAGAGCCTGTAATATGGGTATCCGACAGCTGATATACATACATAAATACATAATATAATATATAAATAACATCCAGTCACAAGGCAAACACAAGTGCTCATCACACGAATGTTTCCCCTGGGCGGGATTCGAACCCGCGACCCCGAGCTTCGCAGGCAGGTGTACTACCAACTAGGCTACGGAGCCGACAAATATAGATATACTAGTTTCCTCAAGAGTTTTCCTTTGTTAGACTATAGGTATTATTATTTTATGTTAGTATAGACCACAATATTAAGGATATTCTTATTAATCAATCTTGAGAAAACATTTCAGTCGTATCTTGGTATCATTGGTATCCTAGTGTGATGTCATGGTAATCTTTCAATTTGCCCACTTAGCACCACAGGTCGATAGCGGACTAACGGTCTCAAGTGCTAATTCATTAAAAAATCAATTGGCAAACACTGGGCCAAGTAGCATACAAGTAAAACTAATGGAATGCATTGCTCGTAAATAGTTGAGGCGAGGCATTCTTTGTCGACCCAGTTCATATACGGCTGGTAACAGAAAGTAAGCAGTTTGGCTTCAACTTATCATTTCAACCATAATAAATATACTCGTAACTTTTATTTTATTCTTAAGTAACCTTTTATAGTCAAGGTAGTTTCGTGAGGCTCCCGTTTATCTACTCAATGGGTTAAATTATAGTTAATACAATTTGGTTTTACAAAGTAAAAAATCAAACAAATTAAAGTAACTGACTATTATAACAATGCTACGGTGCTCTGTTAAAGAAAACTTCGCGGTGAAATAGTCAAGAGCCCTTTGAGTTCAACTGCTGGACACAGATCTTATCATATGTGCACTGCAAAATCCAGTGCCTTTCTTGTGCACGCACACATTGGGAAAACCTAAGATTCGTGAAAGCCATTAATCTGGACATACTAGGTCTATGTCATGCACCTCGCTGTTGGAAAAGGGATTTTACCTTACCAAGTACAGTAATTCATAGTAGGGGGAGGCTAGTGCTTGCTAAACTGAGCATACGGTTACTGGTTTAGAGGAAAAAGATGTCATTCGGTTCCGGTGGCGGCGCCCCGGGCTGCGCGGGCGCAGGCGGCGCGGCGGCAAGCGGTGTATGGTAGTGTTGCTAAGATATAGATATTTTGTCGATAGTATTACTGTTGATGTGAACAGAATCTCTCATAATATCTGTAGTTCATAATATTGTCGATATTAAACATTTCGTGTCATTTCATTACTCTATAATTTTTTGAGGACATTGCTCGAATTTTCTTTAGAATCTAACAGTTAAAATTACTCATACTTACTATCCATTTGCATTTCGATACTATGAATGCATTGATTGTATTCATACTATCGATATTATTAATCATCATCACAGCCTGAACATAGGACTTCCCTACTACACCCAAATCCTTTTTTTCGTAGTCTATATATGCTTTCCAACTGCTGCGCAAAGACCTCTCCTTGCTCTTTCCACTTATCCCGGTAGAAGGTCTCAATCTTATAGGAAAACATACAATTCATTCTTTCACATTCGTTGTGGTCTTCCGCGGTGCCGACGAACATTTTACAGCACCCATTGCGTGGCCACCGAGGCAATAGCCGCATACATATATTACATGGCCTGCCCAGTCCCACCCAACCTACAGGCAAGATACTAACAGTATATTATGTGTATCGATACTTGTATATTAATATATATTTATATTCATTTAAATTATTGTATATTAATAAGTATAATTATAATTATTATTTTATTTATGTAATTGTATTTGTATCTGCCCATTTCCGAGCCACAGGCCTCCCCCAGTTTCTCCCACTACTTCCTGTTCTTTGTCTTTCTGGTCCACGTTTTACTTCTTCCTCATTTACTTTTCTATGGTCTTTCTTGTGTCCTATGGTGCCGATACGTGTTATGTTATCCATAGAAATCGATGCCTCAGCACTCGATTATCGGACAACACTAGTGCACGGTGTAGGAAAGCGTATCGGAGTCAGTCGAATCGAAACCCAGAATTTCCCTGCAGTCACGCGCTATCGCATTGATACCTCATTAATGTCAAATGTGATTGTGAGATGATTGATGGATTTGATGGTCGGTACATCTATCTATTCACGTTTCAATTTGGGCACACACTTTCCCAAATTTAGCCGGAGATCTAGTAGTTTCTGCGTACTTTTAGAGAGAATTGGGATTAGATGGAGTAATTCAGCTTGATATGTACATGTTTCCCATAGTAATGTGGAAGTAGTTTGATGAATATTATATATCCTACCTAGCTCTGACTACTTTGTATGCGTTTATCGACTGGACTATAAGCTTTTATAAATGCAGTTTTATTATTTGATAAAATTTACAAATTTCCCTATTTGCGTACCTTTGGCTCGTCTGCTTTGAATAATCCTCCTTATGGTTTCACTACGCTGATGTCGTGTAAAAAAATATTTCACAAACCGAACGAAATACAGTGTAATGCTTTTATTTATTTAACACCCATTAGGTAGTCTACCATAGACGGAAACTGCATCTAACAGTAATCTAAATTTATAGGTACACTGTGCAACATTTGTTTTAGAATGCAATCGTACAATGACTGTTACGAAACTCCAACACTGCTTATTAATGTAGGCACACTACACGGTAGTGTTGTTATACCTAGTAGGTACTTATCCTAAAAAGTAAATCTAATTATAAATGTGTTTCATATAAGTACGTTTGTAAGAACCACGTAAACGTATATGTATGTATTTTGTAAACCCGAAAATAATGGTAGGTAGTTTAATAAAGTGCCATTTTAAATAAGGGTTGGAACTCATTTGGTTACCTTAATATTTCGGTGTTGACTTTTTTTCATAGCACTACAAAGGTATGATTACATAGACGTACTCAAGGTCATAACGTTTGTAATTCTCTACCGCTATTTGACCAGTGAACGGAAATACATTTTATTGGCGTTCACTGTATTTAACCTTATTTAATCGATATAATAATTACTTTCATGCCACCGGCCTCGCCGCCCGCCGCTGCCACATCGATTCAGATAGACGCGTCATTCTTTCTTATTCTTTTTTCCCGCTCGCGTTCCGTGCACTCACCTCGCACCGACTGCGATATTTTTTCGTTACCGAAATCGTAAAAGCACCTTTTATAATGGTTTTGTACCGGTATGATAGCGACAGTTTGTACCAATACTTTCTTCCGTTTTCAGTCCCTATTTCCAAGGCTTACCACAGGATTAAGATCCTTGCAAAAATTAAATAGCTCTCGTCAAACTCCTTTAATTAAATAAATTCTGAGTAGGTATTTGCTTTGAGAGTATGTTTGAAACTATAATAAGAACTAAATAATCTTTAAAATATATACCTACTTATAATACTGTATATATTTACGGAAACACATTTATTGTATCGTTTCTTACTTCGTAAATTATGAGCCTTTCTAAGCTAATTTACTCCTCATAATCGCTGCATTCTGTTGTCAATTTGTGCGTTTGTTTTATTCACTCGCTCTTCAATTGTTCTAGTTATGCTAAAAAGAGATAATTGGATGTGATTGGTCCATTGTTATGTTACGTTGCGAAGTCGTCTGTGATGTTATCTTGATTGAGTTTTATCTTTTATTGTTATTGTTTATTAATTTGTTGGTAAAAGCTGTTATTAGTTTTTTACAGTCAGTGAAATAGTTCATTCGGTTGGTTAACTCACTTTCCTATCTGAGGTACCGGGCTATTCAAAGACGTGCCTGATTTCTAATATTTCACTTTTTATTTGTCGACTTGCGACAACGTTTTTCGGGAACGTTCCCTTATTCTATACATCATTTCCCTTTCCCGCTCTCTTATTTACTACTAGCTGTGCCCGCGGCTCCGCTCGCGTAGACTACATAATAAATAAAGTTGAAAATTATAACGTGTTAACCCCCCCGTGACACCTCTTTCTCCACCCCCCTCCCGCTGCCCCTTTCTCCTCCCCCTCCCGATCCATTTCCAGATCCAGCTCCCGCTTCTAGTGCTCCGTTCTTACTAGTTAGACTGTGCATTATGCTCTGATATTTTTTCTTTGTCTTTCTTTGGCAAGCTAACTCGATAACTACTTTACCGCTTGAGCTGAAATTTGGGACACAGTAAAATAAATGCCCGGCAATGATATTTCATAGTTTATGAAAATTTCTGAAAAAACACGACATCTAGATATGCCATGAAAACGAAAAATAATTAACTAATTGATGGAACTAACACTTTGTGTACGACATATTAGTATTGTGCTGACTTTTTTAATAATAAATGGTTATTCCCACGGGTTGTACATTTTTCCGCAATCTTATCAGTGTCATCTCGTGTGATACGCCGCTCAGTCAGCCGACAACATCCGCAGCTCGCATCTCGCTCGTGATTCACCACTGTTTGTGCGGAAAATACAAATTACATACCATTATTCTGTATAACAAATACATTATGTGTGTTATGTAGGTGACTTTTTGTATATTGCTGTGTTTACGGTTTTCATAACTTCCGCCCCGTGTCAATTTTCTGTTACGTGTCAGTATTCTCCATTCGTACCGCACCAACCCCCATGTGCGAACGAGACAAATGCTGTGACAACAGCACCGTCTCTTTTCAGATTTACGCCTGTTTACTCCATAACAAACAGAAACTTTTCGTTATTTTTTTTCATTCCTGCGGGAACATAGAATAACGGAACAAACGAAAACTCGGAAGTCTGTGTAACCAGAGAAAATGTGTGGTCTATTCCACTAAAGTTCTTACTGCTCGGCTTCCTAATGCCGTAGTTTGACTATCTAACAATAAACAGTTTTAGAAACAGTTCTGTTTGGTTTTATATTCTGTAAACATGATTGGAATCCTTCCAACAATACCACGTGACCGGCGCCACAGGTGGTTACAAATTGGTAGGAAAATCAAATACTAAGTAATATAATTTTATCTCGTAACGTTTGGAGATAAAGAGTTAAATATATATTTCGGTATCTCCTTACTAATTAATAGAGTGCGGAATATCATAGCAAAACAGTTGAAATTTGATCAGTCATTTTTATCGAGTTTTCGAGCTATGGATATTTTTGAATTCAAAATCACTCCATCTTACGTCACAACAAGTCACATGGTTTCTAAACCAGTAGCACAGTGGAAAGAAGTTACAGTGGGCAGATACGGTGGAAGTCGCAGGAAATTTCTAAAATTAGTGTCACATTAAAAATAGTAGTCTTTTTAAGCTATCTCCATAGTCATCAAAGTCAAAATCATTTATTGCATATGAGTACACTTGGTACATTTATACACGTCATTTTTTTATCGACTACCGCTTCCTGGGTGTTAGCGCTGTGAAGAAGAAACGGCGCAACAAACTTCATGCAACACTTCTTTTAAATCAAGTTTGCATACAATTATATAAAGATTGTGCGAAACTGAATCAACTTTAGTACCAGGCATCTTTGTCATTCAAATAATCGTTTATTATGTAATAGACTTTCTTACAAAGTTGTTTTTTATTTGTGAATCTTAAAATTTCTGACATATTTAAGATTTCCTCTGGTAGTTGGTTGTAAAAGCGTAAACTTGCCCGGTAAACGATTTACTGACCTTACTTAAGTCTTATCCCTGGTTTATTAGTTTATTGTTATTTCTTCAAAATCAGTTTAGCGGTTTATCTGTGATAAAGTAACAGACAGACATACATAGTGCTTTTGTAATTATAAGACAACGTAACTGCTAGTTAATCAATAAAGTTTTAAATTAAAAAAATCGAAAGTATGAAAACTCGATAAAAACTATGACCCATCCTCACTGCTTTTCATTTGTTCTGCCGGAAATGACCTAATAAACACTAAAAGGAGACTGTATAACAAAAATAATTCTGGTTGATATTTATTTTAAAGAAAATTACACCTTGTCTAATTACAAGCCTGGATTTTCTCCTGTACTGAGTTAGGCAAGGACATAACAATTCACATCCAAACAGATAAGAGATAAGTTATCTATACATAGAAACAGACATCGAAATTGTTTATAGCACGAATAAAATGTTCATTGCCTACCTTTAATGTTATCGATAAGTGAAGTAATTAATTGACGTAATTAATTAATTAACACTGAATTTAACACTCTCCTTTTAGTTTCGCCTGCAAGGTAAATAAACAGATGTGAGATTGATTGAAAACCTTTCACCCAAAGGTTTACTGGAAGAAAACTCTTACAGAGTTAAGTGCGCCTTTATACATCTTGTGTTTAAATGAGTTGTGTGACTTGTATTTGTGTACAATAAAGAAAAAATAAATAAATATGATTTAAAAATTACCTATGTACTTTTAATATACTTATTCGCTTTTTTTTAATTTGTCCATATAAGTAGGTTTATTCACTGAATATTTTTTTTATAAGTGCAGGAAACTTATTTAATATTAAACTTAACTAATATAAAAATTACAATATAATTTTTAATAATTTCCGATCTATTTCATCTTTCTCACACAATATGTCAGGTTGACATTTTCCAGTTTTCGTTACTAGTCGTCTTTCCAATTGAAGTAATATTTTATTAGTAAAATAAAAATATAATAAAATAAAAAAATTCATTCTAGGTATTTACAGCATACCGATAACTTTATATTGATGACATAAAAATCACTATGAAAGTTTATTCATGCTAGAAAATTTATACGTTATCTCAGATAACATACAAATTTTACAAAGTTGTGCAAAGTTTTACCTTAGGCACTCCTAGCCTTCCCAACGAGGCTGTCATGACTATGATTTGCCATAATTCAACAGCCTTTCATAATACAAAAGACTTGCGAGGTCATTCCAATGAGATTGGCCATTATTAGTTCAAGGATTGAGAAATGCATCCTCGCGATCATACAATATGATAGACCATAAACAATAGATACTAGTAAGGCTATTGCTTAACCTAAGTTCGACTCGCTAAGCACTATATTGCAAGCCAGACTTTTGCAATTATTAGTATTGGCATAGCACACGTGTTTATGTTATATATATATACGTATGCTAGAACGAAATCGCTTTAATATAATGGAATTGCAAAGTCATAACTCACGAATTGAACTCGATCCTTTTCTATACATGTAGGTATAATCAATATAACATCGATTCTGCTCCTACTTATAGGACCACAAGGAGAATGTTTACCCTCATGGTTAGGAAAGCCTAGGTACCCTAGGCTGGCCGTCATCATTATCAGCTAAAATACGTCCACTGCTGAACATAAGCCTCCCCAATACAATGCCACTTTTGGGGGCTGTCCATTGGTTTTGTTATAATTTGCTATGAATTGGCTGGCTGTCGATAGGTTGATATGATGATACAATATTCTAATGATGATTGATTGGATGATGACTGGAAGAAATCACTTTTAGCGATAAGACCGACTAGATTTACTAATGTAAGTTACTTTATTATTGTATCTGCGTATTTTGCAATAAAGAGTAATTGAATTGAAATGAAGATTGTCCTACTAATAAAATCACAAGGACTTACCCACAGCCAGTTTAATTAATGAATTCTTGGTCTATGTCGGAGACGTTAGTTTTTTTCATTTCATTCGGATCAAAGGAGTTCCAATAAAGCCACGTACCTCCCTACTTAATTAACTAAGGAGTGCATATACTCGTATTTAAGTAGGTAATGGGCTCGATTCTGAAGGCACAATTTTAAAATTTGACAGCACTAAAACTGTTGCTATCCTTGTCACACAATATTATGAAGATAAAGACGAAACTAATTTTAGCGCTGTCAAATTTTAAATGTTAGCCTTCAGAATCGGGCCCACTATTATGTCATTGATGCAAGCATTCTTAAGAATTCTACCACAATTTACAGTGATCCCATTAGTTTGCTCTCTCCATACGTGAAGTTGATAAGTAAATTGTTGAATCAAAGGGAATCAGTTCTCACAAAGATCTCTACAACGTTGCATTGTTACCAAAACCGAAACAATAGAGACTAATTAAAACTATAAGATAGACAATGACATGTTTGCACACGGTCCAAAGTAGTGTAACAACCGGGTATTGAACCGGCGACCGGTAATTATTGTAAAGTATTCTTGACTGCTAACTGCTTTAGCTAGGTATAGAATACGTGGTATGTTCTGGTTACGTCTACTGATCGACCTATTTTAATTAATTCAAGAAATGTTTTTCTGTTCGGTTCTGCCAGAGGAAGGTTATCACTAGCATATACCTAGTTTTAAACAAATAGGGATGTCGTCAACAACTTACAAGTACCTACATAAAGATTAACAAAAGCATTCTGCTCTGTTGAGTCAAAAATGTAACCCACACCGATGTCAGACCCATTTTTATTGCAAATTCGGAATCAGAAAAGCAAATGGTCCAGGTCTCCTGTCTCTACGGCTAATCAAAAAGACACGGGACTCAGACCATTCGACGTAGATACCTTCGGTGATTTCGATCTATACTCATCTGATACTGATCCCATCGGTGTGGGTTACAGCGTTTCCGCTTTACGTCGATATAATAAAGCTGTAAACTTTCTTCTATTTATTCTTTCTGGTACTGTACATTGAAAACATGTCAAAGCTAAGGCTGGGAGTCTACTTGCGTGCAAAAATACTTATTGATGGATAAATATTTTTTGCAATTTTCTTAAAATAAAGGATTACACGAAATATCTAATCTAGCTCTCATTTTCCTTATTTATCTTTCTTTTGGTATAAATAGCACCAGCACCCAGTACTTTCATAGCAGCCTTAGCTAAGAATTTATTTATATTTAAGTTTGCAAAACTTATTGGAGTCCAACCAAACTATTCTTTGATGCCAACGATTTGTAAACTAATGTACCTATACCTAGCGTAAGGCCGTAATTAGTGTTATCTCACCTAAGTATTATGGTTGCCAATCTTTCAAAAAAATTGTCTTTGTATTTCCGGAAAATGTATTGTTCCCTGTATTGTCAATAAAATTAAAGTATGTGAAGAAATGATAACTCAATTTTCTTACGAATATCCCATATTAACAAAATATCAAACAAGCTGTTCCTACTAATACAATGATTCTGGCAAGTGAACTTCAATGACGCAAATAAGGAAAATCCTTTACTATGGATCCTGATATAACACATAATAATGAACCCGGAACAAAATACATGTAGGTATCTCCCTAAATATTTTGTATAAAAGCATTTAACGTGACTAAATGAAATCAAAGTATGTACAAAGGGCACAATTACCGCAACTTTTCCGTGGATTTTACAAGATTTCCCTAAATTTTGTTTCCTCAGAAACAGCTTCATTAATTTTCGCATTGTATTTGGTTAAATGGAAAGTTTTAGGGTCTCTGTTTCGACTTACTTTTTTAACTGATTTTACACAGTTTTCTTAAAATGCACACAGTTATAAGCAGGGTTTGAAATTAGGTAGTTATGTACTTTCTACGAATGTACATAATATATGTCACTGTATATTTATTTATATGGACATTAATTTTCACGGGATTTTATAAATGTTGTAATAGGTATGTAATCGTCTATTCTAACGTCAAATTTTCTGACTTGGCTTCAATACATGTTTCTACATATTTTTCTCCTACTACACTTTTACAACGAATTTCAGTAAGGGCATTGGAGATTGTTAAATGAGTGACGAGGAATGTTAATATTTATATTACTGTATGTGTTTAGTGTATAAATAAATGACCAATCTAATGATATCTCGGAATTCTGAAACATCTTAACGTTTTCTATTCTCATATAAAGATTAGAATAAACTTGCATCCTCAGTCTCGTCTGCCAGGCACACATCTTGGCAATCGAATCACGCGTCAAATAAAGTGCGATTTGTTATAAATTTCGCCATCGCTTCGCTTTCGCAGTGATGCAACCGGCCGCATTCTCTGTAATTGCATCGATGCAGGTGGATGGGTTAAACAACCGATCTTGAACCTTTTGTTTAAAATTTAGTATACATGAGAACTAATATGTCTTCATTCTCAAAAAGCTCAATATAACGAACCGACTCTTCTCTATCTGCAATTAAATTACCCTAAGCTTCTTCGGTCACGTTATGATATCTCCCAAGCACGATCTGGAGAAGCTCATCATCCTGGGATAAGTAGTGGGCAGGCGTGCCAGAGGACGAGCCCGGACGAGGTGGTTAGACCTGGTGAGGAGGGTGACTGACGGATCTTTATATGAAGCGGTGCGGCTGGCCAACGACCGCAAGGCGTGTTTTGTACGGACGCGATCCTCAGCAGTGAGAGAACGACGGAGAAGAATAATCATACATAGCCAGATTGTTGCTATAAGGACGTCTGAAGACGTGTTAAAAATTAATCTAATTAGGTTTTTACTGTAAATAAATGACTATTTTTTTTAAGATATAAGGAAATTTTTAAACATTTTTATAAGATTGTCGGTGGCGTTGCGCATAGGTTTAAAACAAATTAAAAACATCAGTAAGATAACTAATTAAAATATAATCTGATTTATGTAAGAAATATTTGATCAATTCTCCTAATCGAGTAATTTGCATGTTAATGCACCAAAATGCCTTTATTCACAAGATAAAAATGTATGGAAGTAGTTTTAAAAAATAGCGTTTGATTGATATTTTCTAAAGGGTCGTTTAGTAAATGTGAACGAGCCATAAATTTACATAACTTTGCATACGTTTACTTACTTGGATAATGTTCAACCTTGACTTTTGAGAATCAGGCGATCGTAGATTTCTGATTGAAAGTTAGTGTCTGTTACCTAAATACTTATTATGCATAATTTAGTTTCGATTAAGAATACTAACTATCACTACGTAAATAAGCGACACTCACCTCCGTGTACGGACAAGCTGGTGCTCCTTTGCTAGTCATCAGTTCGATTGTATGGAGGGCCTGGATGCGCTTATAATGGTTTTATATTCAGCAACGAAAGTCACAATCACAACGTATTTTCCGCTCTTCAGATAAAACTATTCGTCAAACTGTTTTGTATTATAGAAAGTCGGACTGGAAAAATAGCTGTGGTCCATTTTTATCGCATTTTTATACATCTTATCGACTTGACGTATCTAGGTATTCCCAAAGCAATGAAGACTTTTAATGAAAACGTCTTGTTAAACAATATACATACATACATGGAATTGTGAGGTCCTTGTCTAATCTAATCGTATTGGTCAGGGAACCCTAGTTTGCGATTAATCAAATATATAGCTACGTATTGTGATGGCGTTTTTTGCATTAATATGTATAAAATGGCTTTGGCAGTTTTATTATTTAGTCCAGTTAGAAAAGGTAAACTACAGCGTCACGCAAATATACTGATGCAGAAAGGATAACGTGGAAAATGAGTTTAATCTGAACTAATTATATGACAGCCTACTAGTATTTATACAGATAACATCGAACTGTCTCCCTGCACGTGTTTTTGTGGCGTGACTGTAATATAAAATCAACTCGCGACGAGAAAGTGAAATTCGTTTGAGGAAAACTACGTCAATTAGTCAGTAGCTCATTTAAATATTTTTTTTTACCAACGATAACAATTTTCGTTTTCTTCTCACAAACGAAATAAACATTACATGGTATAGCTAGATCGACTGCAAAGTTAAGATTGTGATACTACCTTGTTTTGGCAGCTAGTGTTAATTATTTTTATTGAATGTGTTGTTTACTAAACGCAGCTTTATTTTCTTGTCGTGGGTTAGTTACATTGGAATGAAATGCCCTATTGTACGTCGGAATATGTTGGCGACATCGCCGAAGAGTGTGCCAATCTATTGAACTATTGGTACTATCTACTTCCGAAAACTGCAAAGCTACTGGCAAAATCTTGTCTCTAAATATGTGTGCACTACTTACACATAACACAATCAGAGGTCTAATGTGTCGTGACAAATGCTTTTCGCTACCTACCCACTGATATCCAAACCTCTTCAGTGCCGAAAACCTATCCTAGTAGTATCTCAAACACTTGATCACCCTACGTGATAGTCGGTCGTCAAAATGCTGATGCACGTTAAATACACGTCAATATTGACGATGAGGCAATAACAACTGGGTTATAATAACATGAATAAACGCTTGCGGCAATTAAAATAATTTAGTGGGTATCAGAAAATCTACTTTACGCATGAATTGCTAAGTTGAATACGGTAAGCTGGAGAATAAACACAACTAGTGATTGATTTAAAAAAAAAGTCACTTTCACTTAATCTCGTGAAAGGGACTTTTTTTATTTTAGCTGGTGTCCACTATTTCTGGTAAATTTTTTTTAAAAGAAATTATTCAACTCTCTGAACTCTTAAAATTATCTGTTATACTCAATAATGCAAGCAGATACATTCTGAACATATGTGAACGTAAGGTAAAAATAAAGGCGCCATTGGCGTGGTTTCGATTTAAATACTATTACCAATTTATTTTAAACTCTCGTAAACAAACCAAAATATCTTAAATTATCCTAAAAAATAACTTCATTGGAAGCTGTTTGTTAAATTGCCTCACATAATATTATGCACTTTCGAGGAACTGAGACTGGTTCGACTAGATCGACCTCATAAGTCACGTGCTTCACGAACTTGTTGCGACGTCCGCCATTCTATACATCTGTTCTGTTAAATTCCACAATTATAATACGAAAATCTTGCTTTGACCAAATTAGACATCTCATGCAACAAGATCGTCATGTTACTGTTTCGTTATTGTTCTACTGCTAAGGAGAGCTTCTTTCGAATTCCAAGCACGATATCTTATGTCCTATTACAGAAGACATCCCTTTCCTTGTTTTTCTTCAGAAATCTGCGGCTTCGGCGATTATTTAGCTCTCATTCAGTATCTCACCTATGCCCATTCCACTCTGTTTAATTTAGTAATTCTTGGCATTTTCGACGTTGTTTGGCGGCGTCTAGATAATTCATTAGACGAACGCTCAAGAAGAGGCGCTAAATCTATCCCTTTATCTATTCTAAACATATAAATTATGTAATTGTTTCGACCATCATTGTACCTTTTTACATTTAGTGTAATGGATTATCGTTTACTTTTGTACTTGATTCCAAAATTGTATCGCTACTTAAAACACCCACCACGGTATTGTTAGCTCAACGGTGTCTTCTAGCGACACCATTGAAGAAAAATGTGCAAGGTGCTGGCGCCACAAGCTTTACTTAAGTAACATGTCATTACGTCATCAGAAAGTTGACGGCACTCATCGTGTACTGTACAGTATCAGACGTCATCACACGACTCATTGATCAGCGATCGCAGACAGATGAATGGCGCGAGGGCGCGGGCGTGTGAAAGTGGAAATCCGCCATTGTCCCTTACAATGCAATGTGGCGTCGCAATCGCAACTAGATCATAGTGAAAGTTTGTTGGTACGCATTTTATATACATGACTAGGTACTCATAACTAAGCCCTTAAATGTCGCCTTTGACAATAAAAGTAAGTACTTTGTTGGCAATACCTTAAGGAACCAACACATTTTCCCACTGGTTTTCTTTAGAATGAATTTTAGTGCAAACAAGCACAAAAAGTCATTCTTACATACATAACATATATAATGCTCATGCCTTGGTCCCAGAGGGGTAGCCAGAGACGATGGATCGCCACTTTGCGCGATCCTGACACACCTCACTAGCCTCACTCACATTCATCAACCTTTTCATGCACCTCCGTTTATTCTTCTTACTGCGGACCCCAGCCTTTTTGAGGACGTTACTAATTTAATCCTTGAATGTCCTCCTAGGACCACCTCTAACATTCGCACTGTATATTACTTTTGTCACTCTTCTTTCACTCATACGCTCTAAATGTCCAACCCAACGCAGCATCCCCTTCTCTACCTTCGTTACTACATCTTCTTTCATAAAAATATTAATCCTAGTTTGTGATTAAACTCGATAATCGTACATCTTTATACATATGAATGGGCGATAAAACTGTCAGTCTCTGTTTCTTGGACCCAATTTCAATGAGAAAATTATAAATTTAATTCGCAAGCAATATTTGAACAAGCTCAATAATTAAATCAAACGCTGGGCCCAGTGTGGGTTTGGTGGATTTTAAATAGGTACGCCTTAGAATTTCTGTTATCGTATGCAGGTTTCCTCATGATGTTTTTCTTCATCGAACCGACATTTATTAAAATGATCTGTACTGTCCCAGACTGATATTAAGAACAGTCTTAAAGTATAATCCTTATAAATAAAATAAATAAATATCTCAGACATTCACACTAATTATCCAGTCTCAAACTAGGCAGAGCCTGTGGTATGGTTACTAGATAACGGATAGACATACTTAAATTAATATATAAACATCCAAGACTTGGGTACAAACATTTATATTCATCATACGAACATTTGCCCCTAGCGGGATTCGAACCCGCAACCTCCGGCGTGGCAGTCCCAGCGCTACCCGATCCGCCACGGAGGTCGTCATTGATGGCATTTGATTATTAACAGTGACGATTTGCATATTTATTTTTTGTATTTGATTCTTCTCTCTTCTTTCTAGCTTCATGTCATTTGTGTGTAAGTGAAGCCGCAGCTTCTGTCATTTTGTTTTACCACTAATGAGTCATTCTATTTTGTTCCAGGTAAGTTCACATTGAGTGACCGTTGAGCACCAACCCAGATATTGCAAGTAAGACCATATATTTTTGCATACCAAAGTCTTTAGTTTCAAAAGTGATCTAGTTTAAGGATTTATTAAAGAAACGATGTAAACCTTGGCATTTAGCTTCATCCTTCTATTATTTCGATTTATGATAACTTGTGAAATCCGTTGAATATTAGGTGGGTGTAAGGATTTAACTCTACAATAGTGTGATCCAAATTGTCTACATATGAAGACGCTATAGGGGCCTATCCCTATACCTTTAAATATGTACATAAAGAATCGAAACTTCCAAAAAATTGTGGTTATAGTTATCGGGTACATGACTTAGTACTGTAAGTACACTAGATAAATCTAACGAACAGAAACTAAACGTCAAGTATTTAAACATTATATTAACGAACATCGGCATGCGTCCGTTTACCACTCTTATGTAAGCTTCTCCGCCTAAAACATCTAATAAGTATATTTCACCTGCATACCATCATCAATACATTCGCTCTACTACTTATTACCGCTCCTTCCTAGAAAAAATCCATACAAAGTTAATTGTTGCAACTTTAACTTTAACTGGCACCCTCTGCCCGGTAAAAGCCAAGTATTTTAGATTATAACTTATATAAATGTCCTTCCTATTTACTACGATTTGTGTCAAGCAAGGGATACCTGCATTATAGTCTCTGCTGCTTGTCTACACTGTAACACCATTTTCAATGCAAAAGTAAACCGCTTATTCACGAAACCGTTACTTATTTCCAATCAATAGTTTACTGTTAAGCGTTATCACGACGTTTTTGTCGTTTTTGTTCGCTACATTATTTCGTGTCGGCTTTTTCCCAGGCCCAACAATTGATAATTTAATAGATTGGTATTCAGAGGAAATGACACCTTTCTCAATGCCTGCAATACGTTGTTCCTTGCCTTTCCTGCTTGTTAGAGTAACGAGGTTATTTAACCTCTGAGATGACCTATACGTCCTTATTTTAAGGGGGCGTATAAAGGTAAGTCTATTTGGTGCATCTATTTTCATTTACACCCTACCGAACCCTTACATCATCGGCTTGTTGACGTCCACTGCTGAATGAAAACCGTCTCATTAAGCATCACCACACTCGGTTCTCCATTCAACCATTCAGCAGCTTCCGGTTACCTCGGAGTAATTTTTACTTATTTTATATTTGAGTACTCTTTTCCATTTCCCATAAAAAATTATACAGCAATAGTTTGTTCAATGAATAATAAATCCGATAGTTGACCTTTGCACAAATCAGTTCGTTCAGAAAGGGGAGGAATATAAAACAGCAACCCCGGTTGATTTAATTCTAACACAGACCTTGTAGCTTTTATTTACGTACAGTACAACCTTCAGAGTATTGCCAGGAATAAACGTTTCCCGCAAAAAAGGTTCCTTTTTGTCAGTGCAGTGACTGAGGATAAGTCGAGACAATGAAGGAAGCGGTTTCTGTTGGTTTTATATGACAAATCTCATATTTTGTTAATTATTTGTATTGTATTAAATTCTTAAGCAAACCTTTCCTTAAAATTTATTTATTTTCCTGAGAAGAATTTATTTTATGTTTAAAAAAGACTATCTTAAAAATATTTTTCAAATATACAATATTCTCATCTATATCTATAAAAGAAGAAACTGACTGACTGACATATCAACGCACAGCCTAAACCGCTGAGTCTAGAGGCTTGACATTTTGCACAAAGGTTCCTTATATAGCATAGGCAAACACTAAGGAACGGATTTTCAAAATTCATCCTCTAAGGGGGTAAAATAGTGGTTCAAAAAATTTTATGTAGAAAAACTATAAAATCTTCCTATCAATTCGAAACTTTGTAAGAGTACTCTAAAAACGTAGTGATTGAACACGGGTTTTACAGTTTTTGAAAAACCATCCCCTAAGGGGCGGAAATGGTGTTCGAAAGTAGTATTCTCCAAACCTATAGATACATTTAAACTATAAAGGATTAATAAGCTGAGGTGGCAGTGGGCGAGCCACATCTGCCTCATAACCGACGGCCGCTGAGGTAGACGAGTTCTGGAGTAGACACTTCAGATAGGCACGCGCGCAAGGGGGGGAGCCCCAATACTAGATGGACCGACGCCCTGAGCAAGGCGGCCGGAAGTAGCAGGATTTGGATGCGGTGGAACGGGTATGGTGACGTTTATTGGGGAAGGCCTATGTCCAGCAGTACATGTCGCAGGGCTAATATGACAATGAACTGTATTATGTGTAAAAAACGATGAAAACATTAATAAGTAAACACGTCGATTAAATAATTTATGATAATGATAACGTCATCAGCTTCTTCTCCAAAACCACTAAATGAATTCGAATGTGGTTTTCACTGTTGGATAGCTTGGTTTACCGTGAGTTTTTTCAGGCTGGAAACCAACACCTTTTTTAAGCAGGCGAATCTGCGGGCAACAGTATTAATATAATTAATTTGAAAGAGTGTTTGTGTGTTTATTTGTCTGTTTCTTTCACAGCTTGGCTATTCGACTAATTGCCATAAATTTTTGATTAGTACACATAACATCATGTAGATGAATGAACATAGGCTCATGTTTACCTCTGGAACAATGGTTCCGGCGGGAAATAAAAACTTGCTCCACGCGGGCGAACCCGCAGGCGTTTGCTAGTTTTCTTTGTAATTAAGTGAATTTGTAGAATTTACAGAAGCATTTTGCAAAATAAAATAGATGAAAAACATAAATGGCCTGGTAACATTAAACCTTTAGAGAAAGGACTTGTTTCCAGGGCCGTGAAACCCATTAAAAAAAAAGAGAAGCACGTGCTAGCCTTGGGGGAGACGAATGGCATAAATTATTGTTTACGATCCCGTTATAGGTACTACATAATGTTAAGTATTATTCGTTGCGTTCAAGGCTGCTAAGTATTTATATAGTAACGTAAGTAATCTGTACATTCTGTCTGCAATGACGTCAGTAATTTGAGGCCTCCTCTAAACTGACATAAAATGACCTACAAAACAACAAAAAAACTTTTTTTTACAAATTTTTAGATATATTTTATTAAATTTGACAGGTACTTAAGTGACAAGTACTTAATTAAAGCGGAACTCGGACCTTATTTTTATTATGTTTGTGTATTTGAAATAAATACTTATGAATATATTTCTTAGAAATAATGCCTTATATATAGCACGACTCTTTCGGACTTAATTTTCAAAAATGTGCATCAAAGTGATAAATAGAGAGGTGAAAGAGTTACTTAGCTTTACTTAGGCGCTCATGGCAAACGATTACATAATTATAAACATTAAAATAATAGTATTTTTAAAACAAATACGTATATGGCCAGGTATGGTTCGTACGACAACAGAGAGTATTACACCTTACCTTTTAAGAAAACTATTTATAAATTCAAGAAGCTAATAAAAACTTAAACTTTTAAAAGATAATGTTAAGTATTCGTTTCGTTAAAACATTGTCGGTTTACAAGGTGACACAAAAAGCAAAGTGTATGGTAAAATATTATTGGTTCGATAAAATACGGTGCAGTATTTTTATGGCTTCCAAAAAAATTGCAACCGCTTTTACTGCTCTCGTTCACCTTATGATAAACTTGTTTTATTTTTATATTTCATGGATCAAGTTTTAACATACTCTTGTTACATATTAGGTATTATTATATATTACTGCTGTCTTGTGGTCTTGCTGCTGTCTTTTTAAGTTTCCGGATCTTATAATATTCGTAATCGGGGTCACTTGCATATTTGATAGTTTTTCTGCGAATAATTTTTTTTAACTTAAATGTAGGTGTAGTCTGAGGGCTGGAGATGAATGATAATGATACAAGTCGCGCTTTAGCATCTCCCCGGATCTTAATTTGTGCGATTACTTATTTTTTTCTGCTAATTTCCAAAAGTTGTAGAACAAAATGTTACCATCACCAATTTACCACTGACTGCCGTTCACATTGTCTAATTTTTACAATTTTTTTAAATGGCCAACTCTTTACTATGCAGCGTTACTGTTTGTTTGTGTGCGTGTTCACTTAACTCAAGAACCACAGAAAATAACACCGGCGTTATATTGTCTAAAAAACTCCTATGTGTTAAATTTTTTGGGTTGGCTTTTAACACAATTTTATTGTCTTTAAGAAGAAAAAGGCGATAAATAAATAAATATCTCAGACATTCACACAAATTATCCTGTGCTATGGTTACTAGATAACGGATAAACATACTTAAATAAATATATAAACATCCAAGACTTGGGTACAAACATTCATATTCATCATACTAATATTTGCCCCTAGTGCGATTCGAACCCGCAACCTCCGGCGTGGCAGGCCGAGAGCTACCCCGTTCCGCCACGTAGGTCGTCAAAAAATCAACCCAATAATTTATCACATATATAGATGGTAATTTAGAAATGACGTCTATGAGCCACTTTTACCACGGGATAACGAAACGAAAAGCCCACTTTCTATAATCGTTTAAGAAAGTTTTAAGGATTTTTATAATAAGGAGTAAAATAATGTAGTTCAGTATCGAACGTGCACTTATACGCAAACCAGCTATTTTACGTTTTTTCGGGATAAAAGCTATCCTATGTCCTATTCCAGGACCTAACCGATATGTGTGCCAAGTTTCATCACGATCAGTCCAGTGGTTGAAGCGTGATTGAGTAACAAACATCCAAACATCTATATATCCAAACTTTCGCATTTATAATATTAGTAGGATATACACACGTCAATTTTACTTAACAGACATGTTATATATTGTAAACACATTATTAGACATGTTGGAATGCGAACCTAAGACTTTCCCACGGCCTACAGTGGGACAATCACGTAGCGACGTACGGGTGAATGTGAAAATATGTACATACTTGGACATCGAGACATGTACTGTAACATATACATGTACCAGTGGGGTAAACCTTGGCTAATCGATGATAAACAGTAACTGGGTGATAGTCATCTAATAAATAAAAAGTAAACTTCGCGTGTCTGTACATTGAAGATATTTGCAAAAGAAATTGGGATATGAAGATATTATTGCTTTATTTCATCGCAATCGGCTAACTTAATCAAAAGTTACAGGAATTTTTAGTTTTCAAATACATTAGTAGGTATGCAGTATAGCAAAGAAGTATAATTATAATGTTCCGTGCCATTCATATTGCGATGAGTTAGGACTTTAACTGGTCTACCCTGTCAAACCAATACACTGTAAAGTCACATACAGTGTTTTGACTTAATAACGCTCATTAGTCTTCTCTAGTTCTATCCATGCCCCTGATACTTAATTTATTTACCTACATGTATTTTTGGCTGAGGTATCGACAAGTTAAATACACTGTATCTTTTAAAAATTAGGAATTATCATGGCATAACACTGCACTCACTGTTACAGTATATTGGTTTGACAGAACTCTAAAGAAATGTCGGATACAGTGTCTCGTCGACCGGTCAATTGGATCCCTAAGCACCGTGCAACCGTTTCGCTCGCACTTTCCGTATTCCACACTAATTATTGGTGCTAAAACGACTAGAGTAGGGTAGTGGTCCGACGCAGCTCAAGTTTTATGGAGAAAAATTAACTTGTAAATGTTTGCACTAAAATGGATAATTGCTGTCGTAGTTAATTTACGATTAACTTATCGCTAGATAATAAACAATATCACAATATGATTTCAAACGTGAATAATAACATTCGAAATTGAATAATAACATTTCCAATAAAGATAATATTTGTTTCTATCTGATTAATTTTCTTCCGATTGTGATTTAAGTGGAATAAATCCTATCCCAATAGTGTATTTGAGTGAAGCTGAACTTCAAAAGTGCATGGAAGAATTGAAAAGTCAATCCTTCACCGAGTTGGTACCTGTTCAATAGTTTAGAAATTATGACTGAGAAGCTCTTTCAAAAAGCAAAAATTTTGTTTTTTTTTACAAAAATTTCAAAAAAGTACTACGTGAATCACCACGATTCACCACCAAAACAACTCCAAAGGCTCCTATCCAGTTGCCTAATAAGCCTTCTGGTAAATTAGTTCTAATTATTAACTGCGAGGTCATTGTTTCAGCCTGCCCTGATCTGATTGAAAAACCTCTCTATTTAAGCAAGCCTGTATGTATCAACATTCGACAAATTCCTTACAACGTACCAATGCAACTACAATCTCTTGAAGATGAAATTCAGGGCATCAGACTTGGCAGGTAGGGGGCATTCGGACGTCCCCGCAGTCTCCAAACGAGTTTCCCATTAGTATGGTGGTCCCTCTGGGACCGTTGCGTCAGCTGTATATCGTCTCGCTTAATCCATCAACCCACACCCCTATTCACTCCAAACATTACGAGACGAGACGCCGTACGATGCCCCTCAGATGCAGCATACCTTGATTACCTAGGGTATTATACCCTGGAGCACAACTTTTAATAACGACATCTGCGTGTATGTCCGCGATGACATCTGCTGTCGGCATCTTCGAAAATTTGAAGACCCTAAGCTATCTATCCTGTGGTAACTGGTGTACACTGGCGCGAAGCCAACACTCTACGCTCAGCACGCACTCTATTGAATCCTGATGGTATGTCTAAATTGTGCAGAGTGACGAGCTGAGTCCATGGTTTTCGGCTTTTAACCATCTAAAAATAGAAGTTTTATCTCGTGGTTTCAATTTTATGTATGAAACTTAATAAATAAGGTATACTGTTGTTCCGGTAATACAATGTATCATGCAATACAAGCTCATGGCGGTCCACCTTTTAACAGGAATGTAAAATCAATACACTGTAACCTCCAATACAGTGTCTTATCTTTACAGCAAATCAAATAGCTCTTAGTAGTTATCCAGGAAAAACAAGTTTATTGATATATCTCTACAAATTGCTTAATTTTTTTGTAAAATTATTATGGCTGGAAAGAACATGACATGATCTAACATATGAAGTAATTTAAAAGTATGTCTCCATACAAATAATCATCTAAAATGACCAAAAACTAAAAAAAAATACCGGCCGCGATTTCTCGAAATCGCGTTTTTGTAGTTACAGTGTTTTGGTTTCACACGGTAGTGGTCGTCGTGGTAGGTGGAGCGGGAGCAGGAGCAGGAACGGGATCGGCGTCGGAGCTGTAGTCGGTAAATAATTGTGTAGTCCACGCGAGCGGAGCCACAGGCACAGCTAGTAAATAAATATAAAAGTGCAAGCGGGTGGAGAAAAACTTTACTTTTTACTGCGAAGCGCAAATCACCAAACTATAATAATTATATCACCGATTAATTATATCGTCAAGGTATACCCTATGACCCGCTTAGCTTAGTCCGTTACATATCTTCCTTTTGTATAGGTAGGTACCAGGTTTCATTACTTGCTTTTAAAAGTTTGTGTAACTAAAAGAAATCAGGCTTCGAGTACGAACATTTCTTGTTTGAATATCGTAAGAGAAGATAAGGTTTCTTCTTAATACTAATTAATTTCCTAAGAAATTCTTGGGACGTTACGATAAAAGTAAACCTCAGTTATCGTTTATATGTGAGAAAAGTTAATTATAACCTTTTTTGTACATCTTTGCTTTCCTTTTTTTTAATGTAAAAATTATTTAAATACATTATACTCGTACGTAATGTTCACTTTTCTAATCCTAAAGCAGGATTTTCTCCTTCGTATGGAAGCGGCTGGATGCGGAGAGCGGAGGACAGGGTGTGGTGGCGTTAATTGGGGAAGGCCTATGCCCAGCAGTGGACGGCTAAGGGCTGACATGATAATGATGATGATGTATGGTCATTAATAACGGTAGAACAAAAACAAGGGTTGGACGGTTCCAGCTTGTGCAAATTGTACAAAGTTATCTGTCCCCAGTGGGAATCGAACCCACAACCTTTGGCGCTCGATTGTATGTTTTTTAAGTGCAATAAACAGTTACATAAATGATTTGTAGTTCAATGGCATTTTTACCAAAGCATTTCCAGAGGACTTTACAGTAAAATATGCTGTTCCATGATATGTTATCATAATAGACACTACGATGCATTCGTCATTCGTATCGGTATCGTAATAGCCGTATCGTATCACCCTAATATAGAAATGTGTTTCACGGTATTGAGCAGTGACGTACGTAACTTGACGTAAGGTTGTGTGGACGGTAACCCATTGTCGTCATCACCATACGTGTACAAACAAACTTATTATCTTTGCCAACACTCAAACCTTGCCAACACTGTTAGTTGTGTTCTGCTCTAACCAAAATAATGACTTCCTGTTCAAATCCTAATATTATATTTTGTTTAATAATCTCTTATCATTTTTAAACTTAGAGGTTTTTCACAGGGCGACGGGGATGTTACCTTTGGCACAGAATAATGATTACAATTATAGGTAGTACAAAAAGCAACCAGGAAATAATTTCGCTTCCACTTTATCTGGCTATTTGGTTGACTATTTTTTTCCAGTCAGCTATCTAGATGTCACTACTAAATCTTTAAATATTTATTTATTTAAACTTTATTGAACACAACTGCACAAAGAACTGGGCGAACTCCGACTACTTTATAGAGTCATGCGGAGTTCTGACGAGGTGGACAATTATTTCCCTAGCTAATCGTGGTACCTAAACACGGAGGCGGCGATGTTGTTCGCAATACATCACGTCAAGGGGTATCACGGAGCGAAAAGCGGGCGAAAGAAAGTCTCTTTGCGGCATTGAATTGCGCAAAGTGGCGAAACATCTGCCCACCTCTATGGTACCAAGGCGTAAGTAAGCATTATGTATGTATGTATATTGAACTTTGTCAACCTTTAGGTATAAACTAGAGAAAATATATTACTACTAGAGTTAGTCATACTGAGTCATACATAGGTATAGCCTTGAAGTCGGTTTTTCTTTTTTTCTAAAAAATAATATAATGCTGTAAATTCAGGTGATTTGAATATAATTATATTATTTGAAAAATACCCTTAAAATGTTATTAATGAGTGTTTCACGTTCATTGTATGCGATTCCGGTATATTTTTATAGCTTATTTTTCCAAATTACTGTTAGCCCTGGAACACAAAAAAATTACAAAGTGTTGGCCCCACATGCCTATTGGTTAGTTTACTTTCTCAGGGTAACTAGCATTTTCCCTGAACAAAAATATATATAAGTATTCTTTCTTTACTGCACATTTTAAAACTAAATACAGTAACAAATGTAGTGTACAAAGGCGAGCTTATCTCTAAAAGAGATCTCTTCCAGCCAACCTTACAGGGTAAAATATCCTATGTACAGGTACATCTAGTATAAATCAGCAACTTAAGAGTGAAAGAATGTTTAAACAAAGATTTACCGGGAGCCAATCTGTTTCAGTTTCATATCAGTGTAGAAATAAGGGCTCGATATAGAACAGCGGTGAATAGCCAATGCAACTGGATCAATGTCACGAGTGTCAATCTGGGCCAGCGGGTGCAAGTGGCCGGCACTTGCCCGAGTAGCTGTCTAGCGCTGGCTGTTATCTACGCCAGATACGAGTACCCGGCCGGTAACCGGGCCGACGCGATAATTGAGCAATTACAGTACTTGCATTGCAACACACGTTCTTTTCACTCCAGTTTAATTCTGTTGCTAAGGGTTTATTTATAATTCGCAGAATTCCTCTGCTCGAAATTATCAGCTACTTTCTTCGCGACAGTAATTACTGGTTATTAAATTCTTTAATATCGCCAAATTAATTTTTGCGCTAAATTAGATAGAAAGGAAGCAAACATGAATTATTATTTATACTGTATATAAATGTGTATGTATCTAATGGTGTATATATACTATATATAGCCCTAGCATACGTATTATAAGTACATATCAACATTGTATCTTTGCACCTGCATCTTTCCCCCATTACGATTTTCTCCAGCAATAAGGTTGCCTGGAAGAAATCGCTTACAGCGATAAGGCCGCCACTTGTACATTTACTGTACATTTGTATAATATGTATTTTCTGTGACCTGTGTGCAATAAAATATTTTCATTCATTCGTTCAAATTGTATTAGTAGGTATATTTAATTTACATTCGGACGCTGTTCGCATCACTGTCAAGCACTTTACGGTCGGTTACGACTGCGCAAGGAATGCAGCACCGTTATCATTATCATACGGTGATGTCGTGGAATTTCTGGTTTATCAGGAAATCTGTTCAAAACATCGACCCATGTATGGAAATTTTTGTGACAAGTTGTGGGATCAAAGCAATTGATCAAAAACATACCCAATATACGAGTATATCTATTATTATGTTAAATGTTAATAACATATTTGTTTGTGGCGTTTGCCTCGAACGGCATGTGTCGTTCGATTCACACTGTAAACAAACAACTGGTATTCCGATTACAGTCTTAAAAAAAACTACAAGCTTTTCAATATTTTTGTTTCAGTCTCAGCGAAACTAACGACAAGTAGGTCGCAGTCCTGCATGCGCATAATTTTCCTAAAATATTTCTGATATTTTCCCTTTTCAATTTGAATCGACAGTGGACACTGACAGTGGGATTAGTCCGAAAAGTGAAGGGCGCTCAGCGGGCTATGGAAAGAGCTATGCTCGGAGTATCTCTAAGAAAATGATCCGAAATGCGGTTATCTGCCGGAGAATTAAAGCCTTCGACATAGCTCAAAAAGTTGAAGTGGCAGTGGGCTGGTCACATCTGTCGGAGAACAGATTACCGCTGGGGTAAACGAGTTCTCGAGAGGAGGCCGCGACTGGGCAAGCGTAGCGTAGGACGCTCCCTGGCTAGATGGAGCGACGATCTGCGTAAGGCGGCTGGCACTGACTGGATGAGAAGAACCGAGGATCGGGTTCAGTGGCGTACCTTGGGAGAGTGCTATGTCCAGCAGTGGACTCAATCAGGCGGATGATGATGATGAATTTGAATTGTATTGTATTTGCCTTATACCTGAAACATATGATTATTATTATTGCAGACTAATTTTACATTTATGTTTCAAATTACAGCTTAATCAGTCCAGTAGTATTCGAGTTATCCACCGCCGGAATAGATAGACGGACGCTTCGCTATAAAATGTGATAGATGCCTAATATTCAAATAAGCTTAAACTAGCAATGCTTTCGCTTTGTGTCGATTTTGATCGAATTTTGCGTTATCATATACGTCAATAATTATGTAATCCTGATTAAAATCTTTGCATAATACAGTTTACTATGAAATTGTGAGTTTCCGCTGATAACTCAGTTTCCTTCCTGCACCATCTTCTTATCATTCGCCTGTTGCTATCTCTGTTCGGCACACAAACTGAATCCTTATTATTATACTCATGACATGAAAATGAGACTTGTTTGATGATTAGTTAATTATCTTATTTGTTTGCGAGTTAATGACTTTATACCTCAAACAATTTTTAAATACTCTATGACGACTATAAAAGAAGCCCACGCTTGTTCTTTTACTACCTACGCAAGTACACAGAAAGGTAATTTAATTACTTTTTGATGTTTAACAGTAAAGGAAAAGTCTTTATTGAATTGAATTTATGAATACTACGAAATAAAATTAATTAAAGAATTAAATGTTAGTTATTCTGCTCTAAGTCGTTCGCCAGAAGCTGACGAGAAAAGGGAATAACAACAAAACATCTTAGTTATCATCATATTCCCTAATGAACGCCACCACAGTCGGTCCTCCTTCCGCATCCAGCCGCATCCGGCCACCTTCTTCAGGTTGTCGGTCCGGCGTCCCACCCTGCGCGTGCCGATCCGCGATCTCCATTTCAGAACTCGTCTGCTCCAACGGCCGTCGGTTCTTTGACAGATACTTTCAACTATGTCGATCACTTCATAAATAAATAAAAAATCAGACTAGCTGTCCATTTTTGTTAGTAAAGAAATAACTTACAATCCATTATTAGTAGACACAGCATTTAAGACATAAACTACCGCTCAAAGTATTTAAGCTTGTGTACTTCTTGAATATTTCATTTTGGATCAAACAGGAGTAGTTAGTATTGATTTAATTTAACTTGTAACTTTAACTTAAATTCAGTAGATTAAGGTCAAAAATTAAATAAGTTAAAATAAAGTATAAAAATATGCGAAAAAGTGACTCTCGAGTTAAGGACGACTAACCAACAGACCGAGAGACGCTGCGTTTTATATGTAGGGTTACCTATTGATTAGACTGGGGATGCAAAAGAATAAATAGATGAAGGTTCGTCAGTAGCGTTCATTGTAGGTTAGGAACAGGAGGCATGACGTAACCTAGAACTGATAATGTCATTACCAATGGAATCCGATTACGTTAGCAATAATTGGGTAAGCGGCAAAAGAAACTTATGTAATAGGATAGGCATGAAAGATACTTACTGGGGCGTGTATGGACTTAATTGTTGAGTAGGTCAAAACGGAATAAACAGTAGTGAAAAACGGCTCATTTTCATATATATACTTACGAGGTCATTTAAAAATCTTGATTCACTAACAGGGATCGATTTGATTGTGATCTGTTGAAGTTCCAGAGAAAGGAAGGAGTGACCCGCCTGACGCACGAATGGCATAATTTTTTAGAAGACTACAAACTCAAACTCAGGCAGCAAACAATTTCGAGATTAAATTAGAACCCTTAAAGTTGCATTTCGTACATCGGCGGGAATCTCGGGTTACGCAAAAAAGGACAGGATTCGTTGATGCGTCTTTACACGGTCCAGAGTGCACGTCTCATGAAATATCAACATAGCAGAAATGCGAGCATTTTTCGTGGGACAACAACCTGAACTAATTGCCGTAATTACTAATTATGTACCTCGCCGGGTTCTGACTGAGTGGAAACGGATCACGAACCCCTTGTTTCGTCTATTCGTGTTTTATGGTCTAATGCAATATTTCAAGTTTAGAAAGGAATCATTCCAAATAGGACGGAAAGAAATCCTTCCAAATAGGAAGTACTGAAGTATTTCCATAGTTGTAATTCCAAGATAGCAACCCTTGTGGCATTTCGGACCTCGTCGGGCACGATCTCGGGCTTCGCAGAAACAGGCCACGGACCCGTTGTTGCGTCTATTCGCCGGCTTAAGTGAACGTCTCATGAAATATCAACCGACGCAGGAATGGGAGCATTTTTTGTGAGATCTACTTTCACCAGCCGATATTCGCATCCGGTTCACTCGGTACCGTTCTCGTATCGGCCATTATCGCGATCGGCTCTCGTTGCATATTCGGTGTTGCTTCAGAACAACTACATTGTCAATGTGTAATGAATTGCCTACGAGCGGCCTAGAAATCCTATAGGTATAGTATAGTTCTTAGAAGGTGGTACCTCAGTTCGGAGTGCGGTCGGTTTGCATTCGTGATATTACGCTGCTCCAAACACATACACTTAGACAATCTACTTTTTATTTAGATTTTTACCTATTCACAATCAGACTGACACCAAAGACTGTCTTTAACATATATAATAGTTATTACTTGATACTTAATATAATTTTTTAAATATTTTTTTCTGGTTTAAACTTAAAATTCTAAACTATAGGATTCCTTGTACTATTTATAGGTATCTTATACTTTGCATATAGTTATCAAACTATAGGTACAATATTCATGCATAAAATATACGTTTCATAGCAACGGACGTAACAAGCGGTTTGCCTTTAACATTTCGAGAGCAGACAACACGCAGACACATAATCGCTATTTTTTAGATCAAACTCGATTCGCTATTACTCAATCTTAATGAAGTTAGATAATCGATGTTAAATCGATTTATGTAAACGATAAAATTCGGATTTCTTTTCATTGACAGTCATGTAATCGAATCTTTTTGATCTCTTGCTAGGATTCGTTCAGTCAGCGTTTAAAGAAACTTACAACACCCGTAATGACTTTCAGTTATCGAGTATAGAGTCGATCGAGAGGTTGAGTTAGTAGCCAGTATGGACGGTGTAACAAAATTTCTAAAGTAACTCGATACGAGGAATTAAGTATCGAACGTACAAAAAAAGTTTTACTCCATACTGTAAAACAATTTATGGAGCTGTTCTATTTTTGGCCAGGAAATTGTTTCCGCATTTTAGAAAGAGTGGAATTTAAATTGTTCAGTGTTTTATTAAAAAAATTTATTCCTATTTGTTAATTTTGATACAATTAAGCGTTTACATATGTATGTAAACGCTTAATTGTATCAAAATTAACAAATAGGAATAATTTTTTTTAACAGAAAGTATCACTTGTTAAAATAACCGAGATATACGTATGTACGTATATCTCGGTTATTTTAACAAGTGATACTTTCTGTGCAAGTACCCTATATCACCATCATCATCTTATTAGCCCCAAACGTCCACTGCTGGACATAGGCCTTCCCCTGCTCTACATACTGGGTACTAATTAAACTTCTCTATCGACTCTATTCGATACTTGAAAGTCATTAGGTGCTCTACTTTCTGTATCTAAGTAAATACAATTAGAGTATATAAAGTAATAAGTATATATAGTATGTAAGGATGAACACATCGCATGTATGCATATGCCATCATGCGGTAGTAACATCTGTTGCAGCAATAGGACAGATCTGGGACACAGCTTACAGCTACGATCAGCGAAATAGGTCACAGAATAATAAATACCAGTGTACTGAATAGGATTCCTGGAGGTAAAATAATAACTAGACATGAACATCACTATTGTCTATTCAGACATGTTTACTGTTGTGGGTTTTGTGAGAGGGTTGAATTATAAAATGACCACCTACCTATTTACTTATAAAAATATGAAAAAAATAATCGCTAGAGACTACAAAAAAAAAGATAAAAATGAAGTTGTTATAGTATTTTCTATTTATTACACATTTTTAACATTACGTCAAATGGATACTAATCCATTTATGTCGTATAATTATAACTTATATTTAAATTTTCTTTAAAAATAAATTCTTTTGTCGTGATATATTTTATTTTTACAATACAATACACTTTATAAACAAATACAGTTACAAGTTTTAACAGTAACAAATATTACAATTTAGGCGGTCTTATCGCTTCAAGCGATTTCTTCCAGACAACCTATTTTGTTTATTTCCACAAAATCCACAGCACTTACAAAAACAATTATTAGTCTAATTTTAGACAACAAAAATAACGCCCGTTGGTGCGTTCTATTCCATTATCCTAAGATTGGTGAGAATTTTTTTTTTATCCTATGACACTCTCGAAACCAAAACGAATACAATGGTACCTTGCTTGTGATGTCGAACATATCCACAGACATACAAACGTACATACTAGTAGATTACTAAAATCATAACTTCCCCTTTGGCTTCAGCGTTGTCGGATAAAAATAAGTTAACTGTTTCGTATTTACTAAAGTAGGTATTTGGTAATACTCATCATAATAATTACTAGGAAATAAAAATAAGCCCTGACATTTCATTTGCAGTGGCATCTCTCTATAAAAATTACTTCGATGAGTGATGACGTTATGTTAATTTGACTACACAAACTCCTGTAGCCATTTATTGCTACGGTCATAGGTTAAATCCAATGTGTGTTATATTGAAATAAAAGAGCATTGGCCTGAAAAATTATGTTTTATATTAACCAGTCACATCAATCATCATTTTGACATTGTATTTCACTTATTTTAAAGCAGATTAAGTTGAGGCGAAAGTAGTGCGAATGGTCTATCTTTTCTAGAACCAGGAGTTTAGGTAGGATTCACCAACAGGCTTTAATAAGCCCACAGCTATACTAGGACTCGCCCACAATAATGGTGTGGACATACGGATTGCATTTAGACTATAAGTCAACCACAAACTTGCAGTTTGGAAGCAGTTGACACGACTGCACCGAATATTGCCACCAGCTGCACGTTGGCAGAAGTAATAAATAATTTAAGTTTAGATAAGATATCATTATATTTTGGTTTTAAAATTATGTAAACGTTAAATATCTTATCAAATATAATTGTCTCTTGTTATACAGTTCCAAATAAAAAAAATGTTTTTTTTATAATACTACCTTTCATAATGTCCGTAGCGTCCTATTAAAAATAGTTTTTTCATGATGCTATTTCTTATATTTAGGGATATAGACATTTATTTATTTAAAACATTGCAACATTACAGATTATTATTCCATTGCGTTACAAAACTTTTATGCTATAGACGAAACAGGCATTCCTCTCTCTAGCATTCCCTTACATTCCGACTTCAGCCGTCCTATGCCGTCCACAAATACGTCACGGATATAAAAGACTTTAAAGAGTCCCAGGGGAGACAGCCCTGTTAAAATGTTCAGCCATTTCTTTCGGTGACTGTACAAGTATGTGCACTAATGTATTACTTTATGTCTAGACAAAGTCGGCAGATAATTTGATTTCATTTCCTTCTGTCACGCCTGTTACCACGTTACGCAATTTATTTCCAATCCATTGCTTTCTTTGTTTGCTCCACTGTACCCTGAATCAAGAATAGTGTGAAATGGACAGCCCATGGGAAATTTTCCAGTGTCTAGCCTGTCGACTTACAGGCGCCGGTAGTTGCTTACATTTTCATGGAAAACGTTGTTGGTTATTCTCTAAACAGAACCGAGATTGTGACTGAATAATGTACACTGAGAGAATCCCCCACGCGTACTCGCGATTGTTGGAAAAGTACTTATATAGTAAATCGCAAATGGGGAATACCTACCTGCTAATACCAAGAAATGTTAGTAATAAATATTGTTTTGTTTAATTTAATTTATGTTATCAATGTTATTCTGATAAATATTTTATTCACGGAATTTGTTATCTACATTGATATAGTAGTTTTTACCCGCGACTTCGTCCGCGTTGACGTACATTGGCGACAACACGGTATACAGCGTGTAATAAAATGCTTGTAGTGACCGGTTACACGGGCACTCAGATGAACCATTCAAAAAACAGCAAAAAAAAATCAGGAAGAAAAAGCGTTGTTAATCTAGCTATCATTGAACAATGTTTCATAAAAATTCGTATAGTTGTTGTGGCAGCTATCCAATCAAATAAAAAATTGTTGTAAGAAAATTTCATTGTCGTTATTCTGACTGCGGATGTACTATAAATAATCCATGACACTTTCTCACAACTGACAATTAATGTAGGCTCTGGCGGGGCGTAGGAGAGATGACGTCATTCATACCATAAAACTGTCTAGACGCCAGTGACGTCACAAACCACGTCCTGATACTGTGATCAGTGATCACAGTTGCTTTAACATAATAGTGTTGTCTCATCGCGTTATCGACAACAAACACGGAAGCAAGATGCTGTACCTACCCGTAAAGGAAAGTACAAAATATTTTTTTAATTTGAAGTGTAATATTTCCTATTTAGTTTTTTCAGTTTCCGAAAAACAGCAAAGGTGATAGGTATAAAAAGAAAACGTAAGGATAAAGTTAAAAATAAACACAGTTTCACTTCCATAACTTTTCGAGTAGGTCTTTTTTTCTGGGTGTAAACATAGCATCCTACTATAACAAATAAACATTGCATATTGGATTTTTGTGTTCCTGTTTGAAGGGTAGGAGAGTCAGTATAAAATTTGGGCTGAAGGGTGATGGGCGACAGTGTCCGCTTACCACTAGGTGGGATGTATGTCAGTCTGCCCCTTCAGACTTTATACAAAGTTCGATAGTTACAGAGATATAGGCAAATTCATAACATTAATCTCTTTTTAGGGATACGTCATAATGGATACTCTTAAAACGAACCTTTTTTGTCCCTCTGTTCGATGAATACTTAACTCAAAAACAACTGAGCCGCCTCAGCGTGAATTTGCAATACCTATCTACTCAAACGTCCCGGGAAACTACAATTCCCAAAACGCACTGACAGCGAAAGTTCTCTACTTCTGCGTGCACAATAAATGTCAGTTAGACTTAATAAAGTGTTTCTAGATTGCGCGCTATAAAAGTCTTCTACTGTAGTAAATTTTCAATACTAAATTAATTTAAAATCATTGAAATTTATAGTTATAGTATAGTTTCACGTTTTATGATTATGACATTTACCATCACGCCAGTGTGATAGTTGAGTGGATATGGAAAGTTGTCTTAAACTTCAAGAAAAAATATTTTTAGAGATTAACCTACAAATTAGCTTAGCTTATTTTAGCTTCAGTTTAGCTGGAAGAAATTTCTTTAGAAATAAGCTTATTCTTTTGTATAATTTTCTTTTCTTTGTGTTGTTCTTTGTATATTTGTGTGTACAATAAACTATTAAATAAATAAATAAATTATGCCCGACTTATATTTTGCTCACTTTTTTTAATTAAGTGTAGATTAGGGTTACGATGTATATAATATACTTATATTTGGGTCACAAAATGAACTCAAGTTTCAATCCGGCGAGCGAGTCCTACCCGCCCTCGTCCAATTTTCCGCCCCTGTGGAGGTTAACCGATACGGCGACACTACTCCGCCGACGCAAAGACCGTCATATATGTGTTTATATACATATATATTTAAACGTGTACGGAACGACTTAACGAGTTCCATGGCGCAAAATTATTTTTAAATGTCAGTAGGGTAGTACACTTGGACACATAAGTGTTAACGAGAAAAAGTCATTTTACATTATCAAATTCTATACATACTTATTTCGATACATGCGGTCAGACTGTGAAATTAATTTCCTGCTGACATACGCGACAATCCATCTTTCTCGATCTTCAAGAAAAGAGTGAAATAGCATTATCATCTTAGGCCTCATCATTAGGTGTGTGATTGAGGTCAAGCGTAAATAAACCCATCCGGAATAAATAACAAAAAAACACCCTTTTTAAAAAAAAAAACTATATTTTATTTATTATTATTTACGTATTATATAATGTATTTTTAAATTAACTACACAAACGTTAAGAGTAACATATACAGACTGTAATACTCATATTTTGTTAATAAAAAAATCGTTTTATTCGTTTTCGAGAAAATCGATAAAATAGAAATGTAAAGTAAATTAAAAACATACTGATGTTATATTATTGTCATCCAATTTATCAATGAAATCAATATGGCCGCCGCTTTCCGATAATGTTCAAAGAAAGCCGCAATTGCCGCTAAACGTAAAATTTTCTATGACATTTTAAGACATAATGTTACAGTGTAATTTCGTTACGGCTTAATTCACACGTGATCACACCTCCTTCAGTCGACGTCCGATACTTAACACTCTTCACGATTTAACAAGTGTTTTTTTTATTTGTCACTTTTCCTTTTTCAATATGACTGTTCCAAAGTGCATTGTGGACGCGTTGGGTGCTTGAGAGGCGCGTCTCAGATGACGTCACGGGTGGAGATGTCGTCACACCCCCCACGCACCCCGCGGCCCACGCGATCCTCTGCTTTTCTCAATTTTCCGCGTCCCTAACGCCGCCTGCGCCCACCTAGATAAGGAGTGTGACCGACAGATGGGGCTTTATCTATTTATAGCGTAATGTTATTCTGTACGCGACAGTACTCCCAGACGCGAAATGTTTACAGATTATGTTGGTGGGTGTAACTTTTCTTAAAGCGTTTTCTTACAAAAGCAGGGATTTTATAATGAATCTACATTATCTGAGCGATGGTAGCCTAGTAGGTTGTGCACTTCAGTTCAGTAAGTTCATGAGCTCGTGGGTTCAAACCCCGCCCGTACCAATGAGTTTTTCGAAACTTAAGTACGGTTTATTTATAATACCACAGGCTATTCGGTGATGTAAAACATCGTAAGGAAACCTGCATATACCAAAGAAAAAATTCTAAGGCGTATGAGAAGCCCACCAAATTGGCTTGGGGCATCGTTGATGGACAGGGATTTAACACAAAAGATCCTGAAGGGTCAAAGTGTCGCCAGGTCTTCCTGGCCTCTTACGAAGATAAGATAACAAGGTAAGCTTATGCCTTCTGCTTTGCCGGCTCTACTGGAGAAAATACATAAATCTCAATTTTTAGGATGCCGTATAAAAATGGTAAAAACGGCGCAATGGTTCGACTATGTCCAGAGCTGCTGTCGACTTTTGGAATAGTTTAAAATAATGATTGCCTAACCACAAACGTGGGGGGGATTTTAAATTGTAGAATATTGTTCAAGGATGTTAATCAGAAGTGACTTGTTATTCTACAAAGCAAGTGGCTACAATAATATAGGCCTACGCAAATATATACTCGTCCTAAAAGTGTGTCACAATTTTACATGGCGCCCCCAATAACATCTAATGGTGTGGGACAATGGATGTTATGGTGTTCATTTTAGATTAATAGCACTTTCATGTTGTGAACATAAATATAATACTTTAGTTAGAGGATTTCTCGGTAAGGTTTATTGTATAAACCATCAAGCTATAAGAAAATGGAGATGAATGTAAAGATTAGGACGTAAGGAAACACAGATCAAAGTAAAAAACTTAGCAAAACCACAAGCAAAATCTAGAGATGATAAATCAGAATAAACATGTGGTAAAAAACGCCACAAACAATTCTTTTTATAAATAAACTAGTTAATAAATAAATATTACATATACTCGTACAAACACTTATCTAATCCCAAACTAGGATTTTGTCCTGACAGTAGCTAGCAACGACAATAAAACAAAGTTAATAATATCCTATGCCTGAACTCTCTCAACCACAAAAATCCTATCAAGAACGGTTATAGCCATTTGTTTACTTCAGTCTCGCACGTGCCGATTTCTTTAGACACAGAGCGCCCTTCCCGCGCACCCTTTATTCCTCGCGAGGAGAGTGAGGAGATACAGTTATTCAGTTAGAAACCGCTCAATATGGCAGTTTTGCAGTTCTTTTGTCAATATTTACCCGACCTTGGTTCGGCGCGAAACGATTAAGCGTTTGATAGTTTTTGCAATATATTGCAAGTTACTGGCACGCGTGTCACGCCTACTTCACCATTCTATCTGGATAGGATTTCTATGTTCTCAACATTGATAGCTTCTGACAACAATGATGGGAATTAAACAAGGATCGGAACTTTCGAACAACACTAGGAGTGAAACAAGTAAGCAAGCAAGGTACAGTAAAGATCATGACATGTCACTTTTACTGTAGAATCATATGACGTCATTAGTTACTATCAAAATTACGATATAAAATGTAGTAAAACACCAAATACAAAATTAAATGTGCGGTGCCACAAATATCCTTTGCCTACAATCCGCTCGATAACTACGCTAAATAAGGTTGTTTTTGTAAACATTTCTATTGAAATGATTAAAATCGATCTCGGTTCTAGGATAGAGCTGTGACGCCATGTGGTCGTGAGTGACGCAGGCATTCGTTTTCGATTTCTGACTTTAGTGTAAAATCCAAACTACACACGTTTTTAAATTCAACATCTAGTATCTTGGACATCTAATCTTTGTTTAGGTCAAATCAAAACTCACTTTTCCCTGTCAAAATTGTTAAGTCGATTAGTGAGGAAGTCGTGCGGTGTGGCCGTACGTTTATTTTGTTACAGCCTGAAGGTACGTGTACTAAATATAAATATTACAGCCTCGGCTCCAACGAGGATATAACCCTGTAAAATATATATAAAAAACGAAATACACAAAAACACACATACATTTACTTTGTACACAAGCATTTCCCGTACCGGGAATCGAACCGCGACTTGCACAGTGTTTATGGCCTTGCCCTTGTTTAGCAACTGTAAAGGTGTCATCAACAAAAAGCTCCCTTCTATATTTTCCAACGCCGCACGATGAATGGGCCCGTGATAAATTGTTTTGATTAAGTTACGCCGAGTATCATTATAACGGTATATGTCTTCAGAACAATGCCGCTAACAATTCAGAAGTCTTCTGTTTGAGACAATAGTTTCGGTGTAAACGATATAGGTATTCATTTTCATCGGCTAATATCCGCTGTTGGACAGGCGTACCGTCTATTATATTCATGCTGGAGAAATTCATTATAGCGCCTTATGGATGATACCATCATGACTATAATATTCGCCTCCATTTCCAGTAGTCATTGTCAGTCAGGTAGATATTTCTCTTTGACCGCTTCTTTGCCCTATTGTCTTGATGATTGTACTCGAGTGCCAGAGGTCATGGGTTCGATCCCCACAGGGGACTGACCACTTTGTACAATTGGTGCAAGTTGGTCCCGGTTGTTATATTTATAAATATTCCTATCCTTAATTCCCATAGCACAGGAGAAAATCCTAGTGTGCGATATACAATTGTATGTTCAACATCATCATCAGGTTATTTTTGTCTCCACTGCAGGAGCACAACCCTCTCTCATCTGCCGGAGACAGACGGAGGATTTGGCCTACACTCCCCGCGCTGGCCAGACGGGTTGGGGAGGCCTGATTGATGTTTCATAATGTATTCCCTTAGTCGCCTTGTACGACATCCACGGGAAGAGTTGGAGTAGTCCTATTCTACTCTACCGGAAACCACACGGCATACTCGTAAGTGTACGTAAATCCTACTAATATTATAAATGTGAAAGTTTGGATATTTGAATGTTTGTTACTCAATCACGCTTCAACCACTGGATGGATCGTGATGAAACTTGGCAAACATATAGCTTAGGTCCTGGAATATGACATAGGATAGTTTTTATCCCGAAAAACATGCCATTCCTACGGGAAATACATAATAATTTGTATGTTAAGTTGTCCACGCGGAAGAAGTCGCGGGCAACATCTAGTTGTATATATATGTAAGTAACATTTATTATTGTTATTTCTAAGAATGCTCTTAGAAATGTCTCTTGACATCTCTTTGATAATGCTACGTATTAACTTATGTACGTCCATTGCTGCTCATAGGTCCTAGATATTATTTTTTATACCTTTGTTCAGCAGCTACCTACAGCATACAATCTATACCTGCGATATTTTCGTAGAATTTACTAAAATGTTTGCAATTTAGTCGAATTACAAGATAAAAGCCAAATGTCAACGCAATACCTTGTACAAAATTGTTAAAGTGACCAACTACAGAATTGCAAACTAATTAATTTGTGTCTTGTAAACAAAATATACAATAGAAGTGACTCTAATCGCGGGAACTGTATTAACATCTTTACTTTGCGGTTGACTTGACTGTACCACGCATGTTAATTTAGTTTTTGAGACGCAAATAAAGTTTTTAATATGCCTGATCTCTCTCAACATTGATAGCTACTGCCAAGTTGACATTCTCCGTATACTACTGTCAGAGAACAAAACCTAACTAAATCATTATAAGCCGAACATCACGCAAACCTACCTACTTGAGATTAGTACTTGGGTTCTATTTTGAACGCCGAAAGCGATATCGAACACTTCTAAATAGTTAGGTAAGGCTCGTCGTATAATTATATTATATCAATAGTAATAAATAAATTGATGTTTTAATTTATTTAAGTATGTAGCATTTGTCAATAACGGCATCATCTTAAATCGTTACAAAATCGAAATCGCGAGTGACTCTGAATACGACTGCTTGAGTCGTGTACTATATTGTCGATACAGCTTTATTGTCTAGTACAATACAATTTAAGTATTGCACCGTGCAACCGGTTATTGGGTTGTTGCATCACTAATGTGAGTAATATGTGAAGGTGTCTCTCTGTATGAAATGTAGTTCGCAACCGGATAGGACCAGTGAGTATATATATGTAACTGTTTGTATTGTAAATAGCAATTTATTATTATTATAATTAGTTTAAACATAATTGTACACTCTGCCTGCCAAACAGCCAAACATCTAGCTCATATCGATTTAGCCAAAATACCTCATAAGTTACAGAATTAGAGTTTGCATCACTTACATTACATGTAAACGTTATGGTCTACTGTACTAGGCCTACATTGTCCAAATTATCCAAAATTTAATGCATGCAGGTTATAATTAGGTAAAATGATGGGTATGGTTAGCATTTTTAAAGCTTACTTATAATAAAAAATAACGCTCAAATTAAATATTTCTGCTTTGAAATAACTGGGTGAGAAAAGTAAGCTAAACGATTAAGCACGAGCGTGAGTGAATTTCATTTCACACGTCATTCGAATCACGCCTTGAATTCGTTTCACCAGAATAACACCGTTCGTCGATTAAAATAATATATTTTTATTTTATCGTGTTAAGCCATTATATGTTTATTTAAAAGGATTGTGAAACAGTAGATTAATATTAATTGGTTAGCCTTTTATATAGTATCTTATTATAGTATTAATATATTATATCTTACCAACCTGTTGTTTCCTATTTAATCAAGTTTGATGTATTTCTACCGAATTAATGATACTTTGAATGATACTTTCAAACGACTACCGGCAGATTATTAATACCGCTTAGCCTTTCTCTTTAGTTTTATGTTTGGATAATATAATTAGTTGAATTGACATTTGCAGTGAACAAAATGCCCTGCGGCTGAGTTTGTCGTGTTTATAACTAGTTTGTCTATTGTGACACCACAGACGTCAGTTTATAGAGATTGGTTGTCACTTGAAGTGTCGATACAATTTGTTACAACACAATTTTCTAGCCCCGTGGCGTTACTCACGTTTATATGAGAACTTAGTGTTTTCCTATAGCCTAATCCTAGTTATATTAGATGGAAAATGTTATTGTTTCTTTGTCAGACTTTCATTGCTTGACTATTCGACCTACCTCCATGAAATTTTACATGTAGTCTTTGTCAAGGAGTCTAATTTTTTACCATAGAAAAACATGATTTTTACCATAGAAATACCATATTTTTACTATAAGAAACCGTAATTTTTACCATAGAATTTTTTTATACCACTATTCCCGCTGAAAACAACAACTTTTCACGCATTCAGCAGGCCAAGCTGCGGGTAACAGCTAATCTAAATCGATATATATTTTAACAATTAAAGAATTTTTAAATTAGGTATTGAAGAACTTACAAACTCTACTTCTTTTTGTATTAGTGTAGGTACATCAATAGCTTGCCGCTCCTCGGTACTCTAGTACCACGAGACAGATAGATAATTTCTGTGATAAAAAATGTCTTCTCATCCAAAGATAACTCATTCGATATTATTAAATAGTTACATTTTTATTTTATTTTATTTATTAGGTATACAAAACAGATTACAGTCATAATAAATAATATATACATAAATTTTAACCAAGTTTTGATTCCGGACGGCAATCCAAACTATGTATAAACAGCATGATCAGTATTGCAGACTATTGTTACAAGTATCTTAAGTTGATAAAATATAAATGAAGATAGAAATCAAGGGAATATTTTTGGTAAAACAATAACAGAAAAAGCAAACAAATACATAACAAATTAAATGCAATATTTAAAAAGGATTTACTTGTGGGGTACAGTAGAATTTAGGACTTCCGTAACACATTTTTTATACATGGTGAGCCTGGAATCATATATATCAATGTATTTGCCATCAAGTACTAGGTCATTGTAAATGCGACACATTCTCGATATAGGGTTATAGTATGAGGTATTGTTTTTGTAAACGTGCAGAGGAAAATTATGGTAGTTAAAGTTTTACAATATCTCTAGCAATTTTATATATTTTAACATAAAGTGTAATTATGCCTGTATTAGAGAAACAGTGCGATAATACCATAGTATTAAAATGAAATTTTTTTGTACATTCTAATACGTGAATTTTTCAGTTATAGTATGCATGAATCCCCATACAAAATCCCTAGAAAGAGTTATTATTATCATACGGGGCCAAGCTTTTTCATATTTTTCATAAGTTTCAACTCATAGTTTGGACCTCACACACAATGCAAGATCTCACTTCGCTATTTAATAAATCGATATAGCGCATCGACATTGCCAAACTAACGACTCAGCAAGTCACGAACCACTCTTGTATAATTGCAAATGTACACGAACCGTCCAAGTAATTACTTTTTTATTTATTTTAACCTTTCGAGACACAATGAACATCCGACGTGATGTTATGTTACGTCGTGCCAGTGTGGACATAAAATGGCGCATCTAAGCTGTCTCGATTAACACATCTATTTATTTTATTAGTCTATTGCAAATAAGAATCATCACTAGTTTTATTTGCAAATAAACTATGTATAGGTGCGTGCTTTTTATTCCACACAATTTGTTTTAATTATAACTTTAATTTCTAGGAATACTGATATCTTATTTTTCCGTGTGTCTGTCTATCCGGCGAAAAATACCACCACCCGTGTCAATTAGGATAAAAATCCCAGTTACCTTCTAAGGTGTCGAAGCCAGTGGTGGCAAATAAGACCACTTAATTCGCATAAATTTAGAATTTCAAATACTCGGTCTAGATTATGTTTTCAACCACTAATAGAAAGTGAGATACATTAGAGAAGACCTAATGACGCTGTTCTTACGTCACGCCCGCGATTGAGCTCACTCATGCTTGCTTCATAGTCTGGTAACCACGAAAACAAACGGCAATAATCGAGCGATAATTAAATAACAGCGTGCTCAGTTCCTACAGAAACTTAACTAGCTTACAAACAACTGGCATAAAGAAGCTTGTACTAGCAGATGCGTATCACTCGCGCAGGAGTTACATGACTTGATCCCTCCACACCCTTTTTATAAAGATCTTATCCATGTTCTATCCCATATAAATAAATAAATAAATATCTCAGACATTCACACCAATTATCCAGTCCCAAACTAGGCAGAGCCTGTGGTATGGTTACTAGATAACGAACAGACATACTTAAATAAATATATAAGCACCCAAGACTTGGGTACAAACATTCATATTCATCATTCGAACATTTGCCCCTAGCGGGATTCGAACCCGCAACCCTTGGCGTGGCAGTCCGAGAGCTACCCGTTCCGCCACGGAGGTCGTCAATATACAGTCCCTATCACGTTAGTTACTTGATACCAATCTCGTTTATATCAAGTTTATGACTTGATCTCTCCACCGCCTTTCTATGAATGGCTTGATCCCTTCATCCTGTTCTATCATCAATGTATAGACGGGAGTAACTGCACCAGTATTTTGTGTTTTTACAAGTGCTCAACTAAGCGGTTCAATACAAACAATAAAACATACATGAAGTCTTCATACATAAGTACACAAACGTCTTTTGAGCCAGATATCTTCATACCAGTAAGCATTTCGGCTAACATCGGTCGAACTACAAAGTCATTTTGTACTTCTAACTGGTATCGTGACATATTCTGATAAGCTATTGGCCCCTGTGATAATTAAACGCCTATACGAATATGATACATTGTCTGTTAGAGAGTACCAGTTTTGTAGTTTGACGGATGTTAGCCGAAATACTTTCGGAGTAGGCCCCCAGATGACGAATCAGCTCCGCTTAAAAGGTGCCTATTTATAATTGAAGCCTTCAAGATTTTCCTCTTACTGGTAGTTCGTCGTAATTTAACGTAATATTGACATTGTTAAACATTTTCGACAGTTGTTCAAATAAAATGAAACAATTCTTTAGAACTGATATTCACCTTGGATTTCCATTTGTATAAGAGAATACTGAAGCTTCTGGAACACGTTACACGATATTTGTCCAAAAGTATCTAAACTCCAGTCCTTGCATATAACTCTGCCCAACTAGCACATTGGTGAATTATGCAGTCATAAGCTTTACCGACTTATCTGGTCCACTATATGGGAGGCCATATGAGCAACTGCGTTTTGGTCTTGGACCATCTACAATCAGATTTCCTGCTTTTATATCCCAGTCTAGGATTTAATTTCTAATTTAACTGCGTATCTAACTTTACGGGGCAAGTGATATTGCTTCAATAACTTTGATTCTGCATTAAACTCCGAAATATCTGTCTAATGGCGTAATCGAATCGATTTAATTCAACTATAATGAAAGCGAAATTTACAACACGATTTCTCAGAACTTGCCGTAACTGAAGTCTAATGAAATTCGTTAATAGTTTGCTCCTCTATTTTGCAGTAAGGTGTTTATGAGATCACTTTTATTGAGTTACATTTCGTAATTTACTACGTTGTAAGAGAAATGGTCAAACAAGATGATAGCTGTGTAGATGTGCGACTACAGTCAGTCAGACTTCGCTCGGGCCATACATTTTAACGCAAATGTCCGGGAGTGTGTCATACATAATAGACAGAATAATAAGAAAGAAAAGGATATTGGTATAGTTGCCGGCATATAACTTGAGGCGCATTTCAAATCAGACCGGCTCGATCTCAGAAGCGATCTCGTCCGTATAATGTATTTGGTTAGGTAAGTAAATTGATTAAATAGCAACAGGTTAGCAGAGTAGAACAACACGGTAGAGTAATGGATGTCTGATAACTTGATAAGTTGTAATCACTGTGAAGTTATTGAAATCAGTATGAATGGACTTATTTTTGTAAGGATTTAACAAATCATAGTTACACTAAACTTAAATAATTAATGCGTGCGTAAGACTTGCTTTGTAAATAACCACTTCGCGGCTCTAAAGCAGCCCTAAGGCTGGGTTTTTGGTTAGGTCCAAATATTCTTAAATTTTGACGCGCCAAATGCGTAAAAGCAATGCAAATTAGCTAGTGGTCGTCGACACGCGGATACTTCGGCTCGGATGCTCATCAGGCAGGCAGTAGGCGTCGCAAGGGGCCCAAGACAGGCGCGGTAGTAGGAGTAATCGTGTTATAGAGGGGGGGTCATGGCATGACACACATATCTTTACATTACTAAGTTATGGTAACGTATACTTACTTATATTGTTTGTAAGTTTACTAGCAACAAATATATTTTAATTGGTGACAGCAATTAACAAACAGTCAACTTTGTAAATAAATAAAAACTAATAGCTGCATCTCATTATTTTAATTCGTTTTATTTTTGTATTTACAAAAATGTTGTCTCAAATGATGATTGGTCTGACAATTTTAGTTCATGTGCATTTGTCTTGAATCCTTAACAAATTATTATATATTCTTTATTGCACATAAATTTTACGTAAAAAGTTATGACATAAAATTGTAGAAAGGTGGACTTATCTCTATAAGAGACCTCTTCCAGCCATTGTTCTCGTCCAACCAAATTATGTACATTCTGTACTTCTCCTTTTTTGGGTATTCATCATTATGAACTCAGCTTTCTTTTGTGGCTTTTTTCTTTTTTTTTCTTTTATGGGCCATACTATAATAACATGCCTACAGGAACCTCCCAAAATCCTCATGCTAAATGACTCGAACCGCCCCTGGCAAGGCAGGGTCGCCGACCGAGTTGGGCGAGCGGGCGTTCCACTCGCCTCCTCTATTTGCGCGGCGCCTATTTACACTTGCGGCCAAGGTGAGGGCCGCACTAGCCGAGGTTGTCAGAGATGCGCGAATACAGTGGTATTGACCTCGTATTCGCTCCACTATCTGGCTTACGTCTCATTTTAATCGCCACTGTTATTTACATTTGGATGAACTAATTATGATTGAGCACTTTTAGGATTTTTTTCACTCTGCATCGGGTTTCATGCTCTCACCTAAACGGGTTTACATAACACTAGATGGCGCCACCAGCGGTCGAAAACATATTTTTTTAAAATTTTAACTACATATTTCAACAAAAATCAAATTAGTCTAGATGGCCGAAGAAATTGATTTTATTCAAAAATTGTGGCTAATTAAATTCAGGAGAAATTAAAAACTCGTTTTTTGACTAATGGAGATGACCGGTGAGAATCGATGTAGTTGTTGCTTAATGAATAATAGCGCGCGCTTGTGTGATTTCAAAATCGGTATGTAAGTTAGTATGAAAATGTCGTACTCTGTTTGGAACCGGATGTAGTGACTTGCATTGAGGAAGTCCTATGTCTAGCAGTAGGCTGCGCACCGCGATAGGTTGATAAATATGTATTGCCTATAATAGCTACTCAGGGCAGACCTTGACGGCTATTGTGTAACTGCCATTATTTGGTCGCCAGTGCACCGCATGCATGTTAGGTTGACATGCGTGGAACACTTGAAGTTATTGTGCCCCCTTACAGCAGCCATTAAATAACTTGAAATAGTAACGCTACAGTTATGTTACACAGTTACACTCGACCAGTGATCGGTAAACTGAAGACAGCAAACAAAATAGTTGCTGCTCCACGGGGGATCGTTACCATTAACTGCCACTTTCGAAGACAATAACACAAAGGCCTTATGTTCTGCTACGACTCAAGGGAACATAACATGATTTAACGATTATTGGTCAGACTAATAAATACCTAAATTATTTACAGTAACATTTTTAATGCATTTGAGTGCATTTGTTACTCGATTATTTTTAATTCATTATTTATTGAAACCAACAGTATACAGAATTTATGTCACAGTAATTAGCCGAAATACGTCCACTGCTGAATATAAGCCTCCCCAATAGAAAGCCACTTTTTGTGGGCTGTCCATTGGGGGATTTGCCATAATCATCACCACTTATTAAATAATTAAGCACGCCAATTAATTAGTTACTTAATCATAATCTAAAAGCGAATAAAAGGTTTCAAAGAATACTTCTGAATCGTCACTAACATCTGCCGTAATTACAGTCACATAATGTGATGTAATCTTTTTATTCCAGGAGATGCAGGAGGTCCTCGACGAGGATTCAGAGATGAGCGACTGGCTAGTGGACCGCGACTCCAAGTCGGGAGTCGTCCTTCACGACCGGCTCATGACCGACGCGGCGCTGGGCGCGGTGCCCATCAAAACAGAACACTCCTACAGCCTGCACTCCGATGTAGAATCCTCCCCTGGCTCGCCACACCATACCAAAGTTGACGGTAAGTAACCCATCTCCATGAGCTAATCGATCTACATTACAACGAAGTACTTGCTTAAATCTATGGAGGCGATAACGACCTGTTGTGATGTATAGGAATATGGAAGAATACACATCTACACCAACTGTGGTTCATTTTTGTATAGTAGGTACTTAGACCACGCTATGCCCGCAAACGACCACCAGTGTGGTAGAGGTGACTTCAATTTTGAATCCATGAAGGGATTATGTAAATTACCCCAACTGAACTTGCTTCATTCTTTGAAAAGCAAAGAACACCCTGTATACGTACATTACAAACATCCGCGTTATCGATTTTTCTGTCCATTTTCGTGCCGTTTCGTTTCCAAAGGAAATGGTTAAATCACGTTTTGCTTACTTCAACTATACGCTGAATGGCAAATACTGTGATATCGAAACAAAACATCGTGGATTAGAAATGAGTCATACATGAAATATTTTATCGTCCCGTGTATAGATAGCTCGTACAACGTATTTTGCCATTCATGGTTTTAAAGTTTTTGTGCTACTTAGTGTATATGCGCGGGGCTTAAATTTTATAAAAAAAAAACATGTATCAGTGAAAGTATTTGCGGATTATTTTCTCTCTTATTTTGTACAAACTTACACGTAAATATTAATAGAACTTTTCTCAAATACTAGGCATCTCGTACTATTTACTTAAATACATATTTATTTCAATGTAGTAAAATGTTGTATTTGATTCATATTTCGTAGCAGATTGTTTGTGGTGATCGATCACTGACTATATACAGATCACAAATCAGTAACGATCAGAATTTAAATTTGATTTCTTTTGCCGCCACCGCCTTAGCACCACCGGTGTGGGGATAACAAAAGTTTAGTAAACAAATATTCCTATTGGTCCCATCGACTTGTTTAGTGGGTACACCATGAACCCTTAATTTATTTCATTATTACAGTATATCATCCAACAGTTAAGATTCCTGATTTCTGCATTTCTGCACGGTGTGATGGCACTAACAAGAATAACGAAATTTGAGATTCCTATTGTCATTAAACAAGTCGTTAGGACTGGGATCAACAAGAATATTTTTAAACAAACACCTGTAGGATAAAGAGTGACGCGTCGGGGAGACAACAGGAACCTATTTGAACTTCAGACTTAGGTCCAGACACATTCCTCTGAACAAATTTGCCTTTCTTATGATCAAAGTTCCTTAACCAGACTGTTCAGAATGTGGGATAATGGAAGACGCCTGTCATGTAATTATGAAATGTGTCCGGAACGAACAGGAAAGATGGCAGTTGCTAGTTGGTCCCAATAATATTATAACCCAAGTATGGTGGATGTAACATTGTCCTGGCCTTTCCTCTCGCCGACACGGCTAGGATACTGTACACTATACAGGGTTGCGCAGGCGGGCATTCGCAGAATATGAGTGTCTGTGCATGTCCGCTTGTACGACCCAAGTAAAGTGTGTTAGAATATCTTATTAGTATTAGTTTAAGACAAATGTATGTTGTATAATGGAGTGACATTGTCACCTTTTGACAAAACTCCTTAAATTGGTTTAAAAAAAAATGGTACCTAAATAAGTAGTCCTTATTTCCAAATAGCTGCAGCTAGTAATAGTTATTTGTTACATGGTATGATGTGTTTTGAAACTATGCCCACATTGTGCTGCTCGCAAGTTTTCACAGCTGACCCGCCATTGTTGTAGCTAGGTGACGTAACTGCCAAATGTTCCAGCTAAATCACCATCATAGCTATTTAGTCTGAATAGCTAGCTCATTATTAAATGTGTCAGTTTGGGCGAATCTTTCTTAAATTATTGACAGTCGTCGTTAGGTATTTCACGAGAAGTTGCCATCATTTTGCATTTCAATGCTTTGCAGAAGAGTTTGACCAATTTATACATACATATCTATATGTATGTATAAATTGGTATGTACGAAACATAGTAGGTGTACGTCTAACACATGCTTATACTTTTCTTCGCGTAATTAATCATTATCTGGAATCACATTTTTCTTGTGGAATCTCCTCAATGACCTCAAGCGGGCGTATGCATGGCGCTCAGATAACTCATGTCATGACTTTTAGGGCTGCTACATATGGACATCGTTGATGTCAAGTCCTCATATTTCTGTTAAATTAAGCATCGTGCATGTAGTCGACTCATAATAAAGAATATTTAAATTGAATTGAAACATCACATTTAGCAAGTGAGTCGGTAAACGTCTATTTAGCTAAGACCTCTCCAACCGATAACGAGTCTTCGGTCTGACCATTTAACCTAGCTATTGTTGATTGAGAGTTATCAATACATTTTTTCTATCATATAACACATTATCCATACTACGGACCTTTTAATTAAGAAATATATCTAAAAGAAACCAGCGTGTGTAGGTTTTCTTACGTTGTTTTCCTATTCAGAATCAGGTGGGTTATACGGGTATTTTGTGTATTTGAGTTATAAATACTCTTTGACACAGAACTGGATACAAATAAACAAACCTCCGAAAACTCAAGTGAAATAACTCGGTTGTTTTTACAGTCGTCCGTCTTTGGCAGCCCTAAACCACCACGAGATTCGCATGCGCAGATGATCCTAATTGATAACGCACTGATAATGACATTGTCAGCTTTGTTTACTACGTGCTGTTAGGTCGTGATCCGGGTATTCATATGTCATGACAATTTCACATCAGCTTAATACAAGTAATTACCTTAGGACAGTCGAAACTCGCTTTTTATTGAAAGTAAACCCACTCCATAACTTCATCACTGTCAGTATTTTTTTGTTTCTGGCTTGGTTGCAAGCACTTTCAGTCGTATTTATTTGGAAAGTCACTTCATTTAAATTATTGCCAGTATTTTATCTTCAGAGCAGAGCACATGCTCTGCTCTGAAGATAAAATACTCGCCATTCAGGGGTATAAATTAGTTTTTATATATATACTGCTCAAAATTAGGGGGCAAGATATTGAAACCGTGTAATTTTTTAAATATTAGATATGTGAACATACATTTTACGATTTTTTTCCTGATTAATCTGTTAAATTACGAACTGTTAATAAAAACATATTATTTTATTTTTTTCTTTCAACATTAAATATGAAGCAGTTTGGACTATAAACAAAGTGGTGTCTAAAGTAAGGACTGTCGAACAAAACTGTGATCAATTTTGTGTTGAAGTCGTTTAGAAGATCATCATGCCAAATCTGACTGAAATCCAAATCCCACTTTGATTTTTGTCTAAGCTGCATTCATTTTTAAATTTTATTAAAAAAAAGAGAAATATTTAAACGCATATCAAAAATAAATACTGAATTATAATAAATATACTGACAGCACATCAAAGTGCGCATTTGGAGAGCAAATCAGTACTATTTGATGTAGCTTAGGTTAAGTTAGATGTATAGACGTATATATTTATAGACGTATTTGATTGACTATTGAGGAATCAAAATGACATAACAAATATTTTCACCTAATTAATATAAAAAAAAAAATTAAAGCATTCAAAATCGTTTTGAACGGTATTTATATTACACTGTTCGATAAATATGTTACTACTACTACTACTACTACTACTACTACTTTAGTAATCATTAAATCATATGCAATACAAAAAAAATTATCTGATCGAAAGTGGCAATCGTAAAATTGCTATGCAACCTTTTTTGCATGAATCTCGTTTTGAAAATGCCTTTGATTGGGCGCCTTATTATGCCAGTATTTGCCTGTCGTTCGTAACGACATGAACCGGTCAGTGCTGTTACAGTTAAAAACCAAATTACCGGTTTAAATGCGAAACCTCTCGTGTCCCAACTTTCTTCCCAATTTTTCAAAGAACTTTTAGGCCCAACGCAGATAGCAACAGACAATTGCGGCCGTCCGATTTAATAACCTACTATCTGCGGCTAAATTTCGAATTGTTTTACATATTATGTTAGTACTAGAAATTGTTAAAAAAATATGCAGTTGCTCGGACTACAAGCAACCATATCGCCTAGATTATGATTATTTTGGCTGTTGTGATGCATCGGACTAGGTACCACTCGAAATTACAACCTTTAATCTGATACTTTATACATAAATCACATGTCAGTTTGTACGCGCATGGTACCCGCCGTGAAAACAATAAAACTTTTCCACATTTGTCGACATTCAACAGAAAGTCTTTCATTTACTTGTGTGCCCGAAATGCGTGAATTATTAGATTAGAGACTATTTTATGCAATAACATCTACTGTAATTACCGTACTTCAGTACTTAATAGTGAATAGAACAATAAATGATTTTAGATTCTGATTTTTATATGTCGGCCTTCTCGGTGAATCTTTGTAACTCTTTATGTAAGTAACCTATTGGATTTTATGGAATCCTTTCTTTTCTATCAAAGATATCCTGATGTCAACATTGAAATTTTTTACTCAAAACGTGAGACACAAAATACTTCAGTAATTTCGTGTATACAAAGCTCGCATCGTACTTACTCGTATACAAGTACAAACACGCCATCATCAGCATATATAAGTCCACTGCTGGGAGTTCAACGTGTTGGCCAACATTAGTTAAACTCTCTAGAGCAAAGTCTCAATAAAATCTACATGCATGTTGCATATGTAATGAGGCATCGTATTCCACCAAGATTGATGGATATTTGATACTTACAACACCATTTGCATTTCTAATGTAAATTATTTATATGAACCTGTCTTGGCGATAAATCAAAAATTCTAAAGCGGATAAGTATGATGCATTTTAACAACAGTCGAGGAAATAATTCTTAATTTTTCCTAGATTTACCCAATGCAATTTTTTTTATAGAAAAATCTTTTCACATTAAGAACGTTATACACGACTCATTTCGAATTACTACACAATGTTGCGTTGCGTCCTAGTAATTACTGGCGCTGTTTAATGAGTCAATCATGCAGTGCCTACTCAATATTCAATGAATTAACTGTAAAAACTACACTACACACTGTAATGACCATATTTGCGGCAGGAAGTTGTTTTGTGCTACTAGAGTACTACTCTGTTGCTTCGAGCATCAGTATAAATACTATAAAATTAGGAAATAATATATACTCAGAGTTAATCAACTTTTCTTTGTTTTTGGTATCAAAAAGTACACTACAGAAACATTTTTTTAAATATACTGTTATACTCGTTTGAATCTAAATAGTTGAAGGAATAATAAAATCGGTTTGTAAACATTGCAAATATATATTTTATGTTATATGTATTTATAAAGGCTTCATTTGGTTAAATGCTATTTTTTTGAAAAAACAAAAATATAATACTAATAATAATATATATAATAATAATAAGATAAGATAAGATAAGAAGCCTCTTTATTACTGAAAAGAAAATTAAAAATATAAAAATGTAAAAATTATAAATTAAATTATTACACTATTATTAAATTGTTACATTATATCACATTACTATTAATTGAATATTTATTTAATTTATTAGATATATAATTTATTTATATGATTTAAAATTCAGTCCGCCCGTAGGACGAAGGCCTCCTCCTATATAATAATAATACTTAGTTATTATTCTTTTTATATAGAATTTAATATGTAGAATTAATGTTGTGTAAATTACATTTTCTATCAAATAGTACATTTTTCACTTGCAGTAGCGGTGTTGGGATGGTAGCTAATCGGTTTTAGACCCCTTTAGAAAGAAGAATGGACAAGGAAAACTTGATTATTCAACCATTTACAAAAAGCCAAGTATGTTGGTCCGCTATTATCTCACGAAATGCTATACTTAAAGAGATTTCCGATAAAGAAATTTGAAAACCGATGATAAACGATTAAGCTATGACAAAAAGTGACTTGAGTAGTATCGATTTTACTACAGTTTAACTAGTTTAAAAAATGGTTGTACCGTTCTGCACGATTTAATTAACTAAATATATTTAAGCCACATTCGCCTTCTTGTTCGAGACCTTCTAGCTTAGTTTCTATATCATTTAAATAAGAGACGTGCTTTTTATGTTATTAACTGCTTATATTTGCAACTGTAAATTTAAAAAAAACATTTGTAAGGCTCTAAACCACGCACTTTAGTCACACTTCCCGCCGCACGATCGTTCCACGTGGGTGCGTGCGCGCACGATGAACTGAACCAAAGTAAAATAATTCTTTAGCATTAGCACAACGCAAAATCATGATGTAATTTAAATGAGAACATATGAGATACCATAAATAATCAATTGATCATAGTATGATATAAATAAAGTATCTTTGTTGAATTTTTCATTCCCAATCCTGCCACAGCTTCCGGTCTTTTAGATCGTGTAACTAATTTTTTTCTGTACTGTGATTTGCTTTTGACATAACCAAAAATAGTGCGTAATAGCATATTTTATACCAGGATGTTGCATAATGGATTGTTATTAGTACTCAGGATGTGACATTGTAACTCAAATTCAAATATTCGTCGATGGTGGTCAAGATCCATAAATCAACTCTGTGCCTCCATTGAAAAAGGTCTAAGTATTTAGAATATGCTACTTTTCAATAGACCAGATACAATATTTTTAATAATGTACTAATTTTTATTTCTTGAAAACGGTTTTATTAACAGAATTTAGAACATTAAAAATAATTTATTTAGTCTTATGAAAAGTAAAAAATTTTCACAGGCGGCATAGGACTTATCCCCCCCCGCCTCTAACAGCGCGCTATTACCACGATATTACCCGATTGAATTCGAATGTCTCAATAATTTATGGTTAAATTGATTTAAAATATGTGATAGCAACATTGATAGTAATTTAAGCGAAACTCCTGACGTACTGGATGTGGCTACAGATGTGGCCAATGTATTTCAATAATTGCACTACACAAAATGTAAATTATAATTTTACTTCCATATTTATTTCTTTTATTTAAAGTTATATATGTAACTGCACATAATTATATATTAAAACACCTGTGCCCTCGTGTCCTTTTGTGACATTCGGCTACGCCTCGTGTCAAACTAAATCACCCTACAATCTACATTATGAGACAGTTGCATAATAACTACTCCCCAACATTACAGCCATCGGTTTTATGACAGATATGGCATGTCAACTGCTCCTATAGCTTACAAATTCTTTTATCTATAAAATTGGACATGTGTTAATATACAATGCTACTCTATATACATACATATATTAATGTTAAATAAAAAAATAAACATAGGAAATACAACGAAAACATAGTTATATTCGAAATTGAGATCATTTACCCAATATATAAGTATATATACCGAAGACGACTTAAGTAGACCGCGATAGATTTCGCGCGGTCGCGGCTGCCGTGCGCGATCAATTGCAGCCGCTGCGACAATATTGACATGAATGACACTGAAAATGAACGGCGCCGCTTCTGAGTCCAGCGACAGTTGCGCGCGTCTGTCGCGCAATCGGAAGTCTACCTTTACCGAGCAACTCGACAAAACAACAGCATCGGCTGTTTATTCAGTTTCTTTTCTTCTAATTCAATACCGTTATCTCTGTTACAGACATGGAAGACGAATGCTACCCCGCGATCCCCGCGAGCGCGTGGAGCCGGCGGCGCCGCAGCTCGGGCGCCGCCCCCGAGGTGAAGTCCGAGCCCAAGTCGGAGCCCGAGTCGCCCGCCTCATCCTGCCCCCCCTCACCGACCCCCGGCACGCCTCTCACTCATTTAGACTACGTCATTGACCACACGGTAAGAGAAATTATATTTTATTTATGCAAAATCACAAACCGCACCTCCACTCCCTCCAAACGTCGATGTGATCGCACGCGACGGCGTCAGCCGCGCCGATGTTGCTCTTTGCAGGTGCCAGCGCGCTATCTCATACAAAACATGCGATTTGTATTGGTGAAGTGTGTTGCGGCGCCTCATAAGGTCAACCCTCAGAGGATGTGATTCGCAAAGAGGAGATCCGACGAAGAACTAAGGTCACCGAGATATTAAAGAATTAGTAACTGAAGTGGCAGTGAGCAGACCACATAGCAGAATCCAAATTAGAAACCTTAAAATACATCTAAAACTCATGATTGGTAATATATACAATCACACCAATTATAGTAAGAATTCTCGGTAAAAAATTTGGGTTTTCAGAGAAACACGCAAGTGAAATTATATCTCTACAAACATTACCAATCGAGATTTACTCTGTTGTTTCGGTTGACTAAACATGGACTTTGTCTAACCTACTACGTCGAGTGAGATGGTTCCAAAGATTTAGCTGTCGTGAGAAAATGTTTTAAATCTAAAGATAATTATTTTGACATCTAACTCGTGACCCCAACGCCTCGCATTTTATTTCTTTTCAATCACCAATTTACCACTCAAACTGACCTCTAACGGCCCGATAAAAACTAAGGTCACGTGAGTTCATGTCTAGCCATCACATACTAACTTTGCAACTTTCTCTGTACCTCTCAGATTTGCAAGCTTCTCGTTGCTAAGTGCGTGAGATTCGGGGTAATTATGGTAGTAATTGTTTGTTGGTCACTCGAAAGTTTTTTCCGAATAAAGTATTACGGCAACCAACATTTAAGACTGATTTTAAGTACTACCACTTAACTACTAACAGTTGTAAGCCCGTGTTACAAAACATCTGTGCTGACTGATGACTCATTACAGGGGCATTCTATATAGCACACTGAATGACTTTTAATCAACAAATAAAAAAATTCAAAACAGAAATATTTATTTACATTATCTCCCACCGGTTATCCCAACAGGAATCTTCGTACTAATTAAAGCAGTCGGATAAAGTGTTTTTCTTAAGTATACTCGGAATTATTTGAGTTAAGTATTTACCTACATACTTTCAAAAAAGACCGGGCAGCATCTCATATTACATCGACGACGACCACATTATTTCAATATCAGATTGAAGTATCAAACTAATTGAAGTTTAAGTCAAGATTCATGTCGGTCCAGATTTCTCTAGCAATGATAAGTTGTAAAGGTATTGCGGTAATGATGGATAAACCTTACGGTATCGCTATTCCGTTACGTTTATCATTTAAAATGTTAATTATTATACATAACTGGACCAATGGATCTTAATACACACATCAGTGAACTCTAGGAATAATTTTATGACCATCTTCCGTACTTTGGCTTCAAAATAACTTCAAAATAACATCAATATTTAAAAACTATCACTATGACTTATGCCAGTTCACTGCTGGGCGTATAGACATCTGCCGACTAGAACCACTGGATCCGATCCTCGGTTCTCCGCGTTACTGTTAGCTGCCTACGCATATCATCGCTCTATCTAGTCGGGGAGCAACCCACACTACGCCTGCCTAACCGCTGTCTTCACGTAGTCTTGAGAACTGGTCTACTCCAGGGGTCCACTGCCTCTTTAACTTGCTAACTTTCTATGTCGACAATGTTGTCTCTCACTAAGTGTCTATCTAAGTAATATCAGAAATCTGTTTGTTGTTTGCAGACGGGAACCATCCACATGCCACAAGCGGTGCTGCAGAAGGTGGGGGCCGCGGGCGTGCCGCAGCTGCTGCTGAGCGCGGCGCCGCGGTTGGCCAACTCGCTCACCAGCAACAAGCTCTCCATCAAGGTCACCAGCTCGGCCGCTTCAGGTGAGAACTGACAAGAAGACTGGAAGAGAACTGAGAACGGGAGCCATTCACATGCCACAAGCAGAGCTGCATGTCCATCTGACATCATATACAGCCTGTCAATTTCTAATTTTGCATGGTGTGGTGGTCATCGTTTTTCCAACGAACGAAGAACGAAGGTGACAGACATATTAGATAGAATTAGCACTGTCGCAGAATAGCCAGGCGAGTGGGGTAGTTGGGGCAGACGAGGTCTGAAGTGGAGACCGCGGAACGGCACGCGTAGGGTGGGACGCCCCGCCGCCAGATGGATCGACGACGACCTGAAAAAGGTGGTCGGAAGCGGCTTGATGCGGAGGGTGGAGGACCGCGTGTGGTGGCGTTCATTGAGGACCTATGTCCAGCAATGGACGTCTAAAGGCTGATATGATGATGATGAACGTTTTTCCATTGGTACTTATTTAGAGAAAACAATAAGTATTGGTATATCCATACTTATGATTTATTCTCCAACATTGCAGGCTTCAACCTGCCGCCGACGCCGCCCTCGTCGCTTTCGTCGTCGGACAGCGAGGGCGCGCTGTCGCCGGCGCACGAGGCGGCCGGGGCCGCGCCCGCGCCGCCCCCCGCGCCCTCGCGCCGCTCGCACCTCTACGTGTCGCACCACTCGCGGCAACCAATCAACACGCCCCTCATTAGCAGCCAACCGGTAAGAAATGTGTAGAGTATACATAGAAATGAAAGAAAATCAACTAACTAGAATATACAAATACCGTAAAGCGTACGTCGTACATAATGTGAGAGTAAAAATCAGAAGCCCACTGTGAGGCAGAAGCTTCAAATATATGTCGGAGATAACAATGAAGTTAACGTTAGAAGTATCTATACGATTATTAACTCCGTTTAAGTCGTAACATAATTTCCTTCAAGTAAACACATGTGCGTGAACCTGGTGGCGCTAATTGACATCATATCGAATTAATCATTCATTGTACCTACGCGATTCACAAGTCAACACTACTCGCTATTTTATGTAGCAACACCTATCTGTCGATTACCATAGAAATCTCTATGGTAATTTTAGTGTAATAACAAAACTGTTGGTTTACTTAAAGTATAAGTTCATTACGTTATATTCGCTGAATGCCCGACACACCCAATATGGAGTTTGTACCAATGTTAATGCCCACACGTCGTTATATATATAATTATTACTTTTATTTCCGACTCCTTTTGTTATTAACCATTATACTTTGAAGAATTGTTCTTAGGAAGCGACTGGATGCGAAGGGCGGAGGACCGGGTGTAGTGGTCTATTAAAGAAGACCTATGTCCAGCAGTGGACGTCTAAGGGCTGATATGGGTCTTCAGATATTGTTAGTAACATTGCCAAGAGTGTTATCGTCATATTAACAATGTTATTCTCAGCTAAAAGAAGAGTTTTACCAGTACTATAGGCTTATAAATAGTGAGACAAGTTTATATCCTGGTCACGGCACCAATTTAGCATTCCACAGCACACTGCTCAACTGATTTCAAAATACCTATGATTTTATGTACTTCCTAATGCAGAAAGGATCAACAGGCTCGCTTGTACTGACAGAGGAAGAGAAACGCACATTACTGGCAGAAGGGTACCCTGTTCCTACGCGCCTACCTCTCACCAAGGCCGAGGAGAAATCTCTTAAAAAGATCAGAAGGAAAATTAAAAATAAGGTAAGCTTTCACACAAACACCACATAGTTTGCATATACAGGTGAAACAAAACATATATAGTGGCGACACTCAGTTAACTGAAGATTTTATAGTGGACAATTTTTAAAATACAAAAATACTTTTTATACAAACCGCATAGTTTTGTATGAGAAAAGGAAATTTTGCTCATATATTTTGTTCTATACCTCTATAGAATTCAATTTATTGTTAATTTATGTTATAATATTATGACTGTAATATGTTTTGTATACCTAATAAATAAAATTTAACCAATTGTTAAAATAATAAATATAAAGATGAAATTCTTTATTTCCAGATATCAGCACAAGAAAGCAGACGCAAGAAGAAAGAATACATGGACCAATTAGAAAGGAAGGTAGAACTGCTCATATCAGAAAACACAGACTACAGAAAGCGGGTAGAAACACTTGAGCATAAGAACGCTAGCCTCCTGAGCCAACTGGCAGCCCTGCAGTCTCTTGTGACTCGCGGGCCCCGCAAGTGACGTCATCAACCGAAGCTCTCGTGACGTCACTCTCCGCTCCAATGTGCCGCGCCCTGCCTCCCACAGCGTTTCTAAGTTCATAGAAACCTTCTGCGGTCCGAATATTAAGATATTCAACGGGTTCGGTCACAATGCGATAAGGAAGGTTACTGAAAGTGGCCAAAATCAGGAACTACTTAAAATGTACTACTGTTAATAGTTGAACTTGATGACTAGTGGCGCCCTCCGTCATTTTCAGTATGATCCTTGTCGCAAACTTTTAAAGTTTGGCGTCACTCATAGTCACGTCTCTAAAGTCTGTTGCAATTAGATCACAGATTAGAAAGATGTATAGGTAGACTTTTGTACCTAAAAGTATTAAGCCTGTAAAGTTTGATCTGTGATCTGACTTGCAGCGGCTGTTATCATATTTAGGCTGTGAGGAATTATAGAAAACAGTGATGCTTCTCACAGTTCGGCAGACGTCGTTTGTAGATAGACATATTCATAGATATATAATGACACTGTCCCTCTTCGAAGTGTATATTTTTAATGATTGTATATTTTGGATGTATTTTACATTTAAATCGCGGAGGTATCCGGAACGGAGATCAGTCCGTCTATGGCACGGGTCGTCATCTCTACATAGACAAAAGATTATTGCACCTGCTTTCTCTATTACTGTATGTGTATATTACTAGCTTATAACCGGGACACCGTGCGCACGGAAATATTCCAATCAAGTTTCCGTAATAAAAAAGTAACTCCTTGCTAGGTTTGCGCTGACTCTTAAGCAGCAAACATGCAGACAGACCACATCACAGATACGGATATTATCGACCGTGACTACCTGCATCCTTCTTAAACTACGTATTTCAACTATCTAAAGCTACAAGTACTTAAATCCTTGTGTGCCTACAACCTCTCTTTATCTATGTTCGTCAGGAAGACTGTATTGTTTCCAAATTGAAAGCACTGAGGATTTAGTACCTACTGTTTTGCTACTATTTGGTACCTTTGTCTCAAATAAAGTACGCCGCCATCCTGACGTCAGAATGACAGGGTAGTTAAATCATCAAAATATATATCAAGATAGTACCTACTTATTTGCTGCCCCTACAAACACCCGTCAAACTGCCTTGAATAGTGAGAAAACTCATTTTAATTATTTTAATGAAATGTGAAAGATGGTAGGACTTACCCAGATGGACTCTACAATAGAGTCTTGAAGTAATGGAACAAGAAGAAGGTACTACAACAAAGCTTTTGTCTAAGTAAAGATGTCGACAGTGCAGATAGACTGCTAACGATTGAATGGTTGCTCACTATATTTGTTAGTATAAGTATTGTGGTGCTCGATCACTGCGCCTGAGTTCAGGCGCACCAACTGTGAAGTGCCACACTAGATATTTATTATAGCAACTCTGCACTAGTTTCGTCAAGGAGTTTAGGGAATGCGTGCTCCAGGGACCAAAATATATCTGAAAAAAAGAACTAGTTAGAGTGAGACTCCTAGATGTGCGCAGAGCCTTATTAAGCGTGTATAGTCATTGTATGAAGTCCCGTCGTTTTCTTTACAAAAGAGATTATTATAAATGTATGCCAAGGTGGTCTTGTCAGTTAAGTCCAACACTTGCAGACAACCTTTAAACGTACTGTAAAAGGTGATTCTCTTAAATTGAGAATAATTCCAAGGAATCTTTTCTTCTGCAGTTCCCATAATTAAACATAAGGAAACCTAACTATAACTAGTTGCCTAATTTTCTGACCGTTTTCCTTCTGAGGAGCACGCACTCCCTTGACTCTTGTCGACCGACACGAAATCGTGCGCGACGACTTGATGACAGGGAATAGTACTGGGGTCTAGATAAGTATCGATATCGATAGTTATATACGCGTGTTGTTTGAAATCTCGTAATATATTTTAATAGTGCTGTAAAAGCGATACATAATTTAAGTCTTAATATGTGCATGTTTTTATTAAAATGTGCAATTAGCTTGTAAGGATTTTAAAATTGTTACCCAAATAAAAGCATACGTTATACGAGTATGTCGCAGTTCTAAGAGCAAGCAGACTCGCTTACTTCATAATAATTCCAGTTTAACTGATATATCACCAGCGATACGGGCCTAATTTAACATCGATTATTATAAAACTTTAACAATTGGATTGAACAATGTGACTAAACTACTTAAATTAATTTAACTTAGAAAAGGAGTTTCCGATTCGCGAAAAACTGTTTTTGAATTGAACTCTGCGTTGTTGGTGCGGTGTGATGTAATCGGGAATCTATGTAGCATAATATGTAAGACGAGCCACACATACGTGCGTCTTACAGAATAATATTGAATTCCATGAATTTGCATTTATAGCGAAATGTGTATCGTCCTAGAGATTTTATCTTTTATTTAAGGATAACGTTAGATATATATATCTAAAGGACCTATATAAAGACCGATTCGTCTAACAAGTGTTTTCGGTATTGTCTAGTCTCTCGTAGAAGCCGGGCCTCGTTGTGGAGGCCTTCACGATAGAAAAGATTAGCTATATTCAATTCAGTGTCAGATCATACTGCGCTTTGTAGATCGACAAGTACAAATAAAGGCATGCCTTCAACGAAAGAAACGTAAACTAACACTACACAGTCTAAGCGTACTATAATGAACAGTATTTTTTATACTTAAAATAGCCGCCATATTTCATCTACCTAATAGATAACGAAAATCAATAAAATCTTTTTCAGTCGTAGCATTTTAGGAATATTTTCGTTTTGGTCTTGCCAACAAGAAATACCTAGTTTGCGCTTTGGACCCAGTACATAAGTGGCTGGATCAGGCATTATTGACTAACATTCTCTTGTAACACTAAACATTCCATTATCTTTTGTAGTGACTTAAAGTGAGCTCGAGTACTTATTACTCTAATTATAGAAATATAACTTTCTTCTAACATTAAAATGTAACTGTACAAATCAAATATTTTCATCTATCTACTTACGAAATTATTTATTCTATGGTGTTTTATTATTATAATAATAGTAATGATACCACAATTTAATTAAAACAAATCTATTGACAAATATAATATCATATTGTTTCTAATCAATATTTTACTATGTGTGCAATTAATACGGTCTCTTTTACATTTTTAAAACGTTCTTCCTATTTAGAGTTTTAAGGAAATGTTCTATTTATGACGCGCTGAAATATATCGTTATACAATGGCACCCACTAGGGGCCAGTTTATAGATGAATTTGAGATATATTTTAAGATAATTTTTTCTAATGAAATTTTAGAAAATATACACTATTTAACACTGTTTTACGTGTGTTTATCGCTATACGATAGGTGTCTAGTTTAGTGTGTGTTAGTAACTATACATACACATGATGATTATTGAAAACTGCAATGCGTGCCTGCCTATCAGCTATTGATTTTACCAATATAAATTTAAGTATCGAAAAATAGAATAGTTAATACAATTTCGGAAGTATCCTTTACTGTATATAAAGAATTTATTACTTATATATTAAAAAGTATTTAACTTGTAATATATTTTATTCCTAATATGGCATTTACCGTCTACAAATGAGTGATTATTTGAAAACGACTTATAAAAATAACTAAAGTAGATGATATTAACTTATGGAATTAATATTTAATGAATTTGTGTCGCGCATAACATACCTATAGGTTGGTTCCGTACATGATTACGTCATACATGATATACATTATAAATGAAATGCCAAACCCATACTTTTACATGTTAGTATGCTGGCAAATACCGCACATATTTTGGGTGACAATCGTTGTATGGTCTGTTTGAGGTTTCTGTTCATGAATAATCTATTAAATTGAAAATATGTTCAAAAATGGGAAAAGAACCCTTCAAAATTTGTAACCTATAACAAACTACCATAAATAAAGTCCATCCATAAAAGCACCTCGCAGGGACCATACTTGTACGAAACATAGAGTCCCGTAGAAATGGCCTCATGTCCCGTATATAATTGTTATTCATTGAAAGTGTAATGTTTATTGATAGTTTTATTTGTTAAAACTATTTGCTGTTACCTTGAGTCATGATTTGTTGAATCGTTTGTTTTATTATTATTTTCCAATGACATTGCGATTTTACTGTCACCCTTTGAGCTAATAAAGCGTCAATATTGTAAGCCAGTTGTTTTATTTGTTTAAATTTTATCGATAAATAATTTCGATCTCTTCTGTGCCACTTTTGTAAGGGGAGGGATCTAATTACGACATGAAGGAGAAAATTATATTTGACTATCGCCGCACTTAGTTAAGTATAAACTACATAGCGTCGCCCTGAGTGTCAAAACATATGTTAAAATATATGTGTCAAATATATGTCATATGTGTCAAAATATATGCGTGAAAGTATGATTATTTTTATTTGTTAAGGTGGAATAGTTTCCACTGCTGTGGTATTCGTGTGTAAATTTTCAACGTAACTATGAAATAAATAATATACACAGATTTATTTATTAAATCTGCACTGGATATCCACTGCACTTCCACTTAGAATGTACCTATTCTAAATGGTAAGAAAATAAAAATGAGTAATTTGGTAATTTAATTTATTTAAGTTATTTTCGGCAAGCTTATAAAATACAGTAAAAAATCATACAACAATTATTGTAAAACTTTATATGAAATACCCAATTTTAAGACTAGAGTTCCTTAAAACAATTTTCGATATGCATAAAATTCATGTACAAAAGTTGAAATCTATTAAAAGCAAGTTCTTTCTCAATCTATAATTTAGTTTTCAGTCTTCGTGTCTTCGATTATAGGCAACTGTATGACTTATTTTAACTGTCTGACTGGCTTAATTCAGTTTTATGTATGTTGCATGTCTATATACGTAAGAGAAGAGAGTAGATATGTATCAGTTAACATTTTATTTAGAAGTTATTCATACATAATATATATTCATTTACTTTTCCTCGATTTTGTAGGTAGTAGTCATCAGCTAATTGGTTTATGCAGCGAAATATGGATCGGCGCAAAACTTTCAAAGGAATTGCATTTGCGCTAATTTTAATTTTCTTACCCCGTTCACTTGTGTATGAAAAGTGAATCAGTTTAAAATTCATAGTTTCGACATAATATGTATTTCTGTCACTTATTAAGCGAGAAATCTTAGCATATAAATCTCAGAGTGTAATAAACACCTTCTTTTTCGCCATGACATGAGCTATGATGACCCACAGAGCCGTACCCCACACCGCTTCAGCTAGATGGATCGCGTGGGTCCTCATGTGGGGCACCCGCCAGTGGAAGGGGAACAGTTGCGCACAGATCGAGTGGCCTATATACAGCGCGATGGCATTCAGACCCGGGGCCCTAAAAGGCCCCCCGCCCCAAATTCTCCACGCGTCCGTAAACATGTAGCAGATGCTGAGGAGTACAAGTGAGCACGCTGACGTCACTAGGACGAATGACAAGGACCTGGGAATGAAAGAAAGTAAATTAGAGCTACAGTGCTTTAGTATATTTGACGATTCTTTGGTCCAGTCTCTAGATCTAGTCTAGTATCGTTATGACATCTGTGTAATATTTGTTTAAATAATAAAACTTCTCTATTACAAATTCTTATAGACAAATTAGTAAATAGCACCCAAGATAAGGACTACTTGCCAACAGAGGGGATTTTAACTAACTGTCCCACCCAACCTCTACAAGTAACAGAGCAAAAATCCCGCTAGTCCCTCACCAAAGGTTCTTATTGATGGGCACCGAGCCATGCTCCCTGGAGAAGCCAGCGAGCAGCGCGCCTGCGAGCGCGAACACCAGCGCCCAGGCGAGCCAGCGCGATACGCGGGACTTGTGCGACCGCTGGAGCAGCACCGTCGCTCCAGCCTGTACCCCCAGTAGCGCCTGCACTGCTGACGTCAGGCAGCCTGCGAGAAAACCATTATTTGGTCATAAATCAGAGACAGCTTACAGAGAGAACAGCTTACTCTTAGCAGAATTAACATGAACAATAATGATTTCCAATACATAGTAGGTATTACATTCATTATCATCTTCAGCCTGTTGACATCGACACCATCCCTGCACATCCGCTCCAGCCGCCTCCATAAAATAAATTATTATGTGACAATAGGTACACACCTACTTGCAAAATGACATTCGTTAAGTTCGTTTTTCGTCAAATTCTAATTTCGTCGTGTCTAGGCTTGAAGTAGTACATATATCTGAATATATTTGTCTACTTGTCTTTCCTTTATCAGTGTTCACGTTCATGTGCCTGTGCTATTAATTAACTGTATGATCCTAAGTGAAAGTAACCTAAGCCTGAAATCATAGCCACGACTTGATATGTTGTGTTCATAAATTCTTCAAGAACCAAACGATATAAATCATTCGCATTCTATAGAGTACGCCTTTATAAATGTTCTCACCTAACAAGCCTTCTGGGTCTGTGGGGAGTCCCCCGTACACCCGCCTGGCGTCGCTATGCGGGTAGAGGTGGGACTCCCCGAGCAGCAGTCGGTCGAGGTAGCCGGCAGCACCACCGCTGCAATTTGAAGCCACCCAGTCGTCGTGTTTGCCGCCAGGACCCAAATATCCGCTGAAAAAGAAAACACTGTGTATTTATCTAGATCGATAATGAAACGATAGCGCTGTAGGTATAACGCTTGAAGAAGTATATAAAGAACTTTTTGTAAGACTATAAACCTTAATCATAGATGTACTTAATAATACCTTAGTGGGTTTTATTGTGCGGATAGCAACGCAACGTGGTATGTGGTAACAAATAGGTAAGAATATTTAAAATGCAGCCATCACGCAAAAAATTTGATAAGCAAATAATCTGAAAAATATTGCTGAAGGAAGTGATGTATCGAATTGAAATTAATTAATATACATAGTTCAACCTTATTAAAACCACTTAAAACTGAATTAAATTGTCTATAATTTCTACTTAGTGAAATTACAACAAAATTAATAATCAACAAAATCGTAAAATTACTGTTTCTTACAATGAGAATGTATATAGGTACTTTAATGTAATAAAAGCGATTAGTTTCAGAATTGCTGAGTTTAACTCATACATTGTTAAAATTATTATAGTCCTCGACCGTCGATTAAGTAGGTACTTACGCCGGACATTCAGGATCATGAACGGCGAATGTGATGACGCTGTGGACGGTTATTAGCACGGCGGCGAGCGCCCAGCACCAGACACATGACAGCAAGTCTTTGAGGGCTTGGCCGCACGCTCCCTACAGTGAAACATAAAGTTTTATATTTTATATTAAAGCTTATAGACCATGCACGGATAGGCATAAGTATGGAATGCCCTCCAGCCGGCCAGTCGATCTGAGTAAGCCTAGAAATTACTTAATACTGAAAAACTAAAATTGGATTCAGCGGCGCGCTTTAGGGGACGCCAGATACGTCCAATAGTAGACTGATATACCCCGATAAATGGTGATGTAGCTCACACTATTGGCTGTGCAAAACACACGTAACAATTTTCTCTAAGATGAAACAGGTCCGTCCACTAGACGCAACCGGTGGATCACAATCGACCGACTATTCAGCCTTACGAGTATATCCAATACCGTGTATAAAAAAGTAAATATGTTTAAAAGGGGATGAAGACGAGTTCTGAAGTGGAGACAGCTTACAGTTACGACATCCTCTTGTCAGATAAACATACACATTGATGTGATCAGCAGAGACCCGGGTGTAGAGGCGCAAGAAGCCGTTTATTATTGCATATCTCTGTTTCTTCAATAAACATTATGCAATATGTTGGTATTATTTGATTTTTGCTATAAGATTTGTGCTTAAAATAAACTACAAACAAATACGTACACCTACCCTAGGCGGCGTGTAGTACTTGGGTGCTGTGAGCGCGTAGAACCCGGCTGAGACGAGGTAGGCCACCGCCAGCCGCTGAAGCACCCCAAATATACGCAGCTCATGTAGCATGTTGGAGCCGTATATCGTGTTCAGAGACATGCCCAGCAGAAACATCATGAATGATCGCTGTAAATCAGATAAACCATTTTAATTATGAAACAAATAATAAAAATTCACAACTGTTTGAATATTTTAATAATTCTTGCGTAAGTTTTGTAGTAAAACAATAAAAAAATTATTATGTATATATCCTGTACAATTTTTATTATTTGTTTCATAATTAAAATAATTGAAATAAAAACAAGTAATAATGTACTATCATTCTACTATGAACTACGTAACTACATTAGTTGCCCCCCATGCGCACTAACAATATTTTTGAAGCTTTTAAAGTACTTTCAATACCTAGTTATTTCTTTCTACTCAGACAGGAAGTTGCCTTTTAAACAAGTTACATTTTATAAACATTTAAAAAAATAATACTACTAGTGAGATTTTTATATAAATCAAGCAAATTATAATGTACAAATGTGTAACCAACATGGCGTTGCTGCACGTTATTGTTGTTATTATAATGCCGTCTAGTTTTACCCATAACCTGTTATTCACCCTGTGCAATCCATCACCAACACCAAGCTCTAAAGTCATTGGTCCAGTTCGCACATGTCGTGTCACCACATCACCATTGTTCGAAATAAATCGCACCACCCCCCTTCCGAGATCGGAATCTAAACCAGGCCGCGTCCGCCGTCTTCGGGTCGGTAATAAGAAGCCAATAGTCGCACGCACTTGGAAACCGAAACGTCGATTTGAACACATACATCGATGCACGAGACTGTAAACTTTATATTATAAAAGGTGCACAAAAAGCAATGGATAGATTATGTATTTGATACAAATGATTGAATGGAGAGAGTATGCGAATGTTAACTATCGCGCAAGACATAAAATTTGCAATGAAATAGGCCGTAAAAGATCATTAGATTTAGCTGAAGATACGTATGTGTGTGAGAGATCTAATTGAGATAAAATAGAACATAATATAGGCGATATAGAATACGGAACTCAGAATGATGTAATCAGTACGTGTGAAAGTGAACGGATCGCGTGCTGAGAATTCAAAATGCTATTTGATAATCTTGCACAAACTTGACAAATAATGGTAGTAAGTTATGGTTGATTTAAATCCAATTTGTGAGAAGAAAATAGATTTAATTCCATCATGACAAGTGACATAAATTTATTGATTAGCAATCAAATAATTTTACTGTTAACGTAATAAGTATATTGCGTGCTCTGTACCTACAGACTAGAACCAGACGGTGCAACGTAACTTTTATATAATAAGACTGGTTCTTAAAGGTTATGCGATGGCTTCCATGCAGCAGACTTGTATTGGAGAACCGGTTAGTTTAACTGTGAGGTTTAGGACTATATGCAATCACTTGCTTCGGTAAAAGTTCATGTATTACAGACAATGGACAAGAATCTCTTGAGTAAGTGGATAGATGAGCCGTGGTAGCTAGTTAGCTGTAAACTCGCCTCACGTACATACGGGTTCAAGAATTGCGCTTATCGTCGAGGATTTTGTGGGTTTATTTTCCATTACTGACCTGTTTTACATTTATGATGAACTATTTAAAACACCTTGTTTAGAAAAGTTGAACTTTGAATTCTAACAATTAACATCTTATTACGCCAGCAGCAATCTGAGGTGATCTATGTAAACTCAAATAAATCAAACAAGATTTTAAAAAGTACCTATAAGCAAATATAAAACAACTTATTTATTCACAATTTGGAAGCAATGAGTACTGAGGGACTTACCCTAACAATATGCATGCATATTTTCCACCTCGGCACGCCCTTAGCGAAAGCGCTCTTCACTGAGAGAGGGATGCAGACGCCCATAATCCAGAGGAAGGCCGGGAATACCAGGTCTCCGGCCGCCAGCCCATTCCAGGTGGCGTGTTCTAGCCACCAGTACCCACCGGCGCCGTCGTTCACGAAAATCATGAACACTATTGCAATCCTGATGAAAGGTTTACATATAATATTTTGGTATCCGTGCCATTGAATATAGGGTACGAATTATTGTCATACATAAGCACGTGGGAAAATTCTACTGAATATTTTCTAACTACTTAAAAAAACATGGTTACCGGGCAGTAGTGCCACTCCCAGACTTCCGGTCTGGATATCGTATAGTACATAATTATGAGGCAAATAAAGAAAAATCTAGATGAGGCCATGTGCAGCAGCATTGTTTGTACAAAAAATATCATGTAATTGCCTAAGATCACCCAACCGCCTGCCCAGCAACGTGGTGACCCCCATTTGATTATATTGGAAAATGTCTGGTCCAGTAGTATATAGGCTGTTAATTTAATGTAATGTGATCGGTGTGGACTTGGACCGTGATATTGTTAGGTTTATCACCTTACCCTCTGAAAGTGTCCAGCGCCCTGAGTCTCTGCTGTATGGCCAGCTCTTTGTCTCCGTAGCGCAGCTTGCCTGTCCGCCTGATGCGGGACATGACCAGCTTGCCTACTCCGTACAGCACCCATGCTGCTCCCAGTACTGCCAAGAGTAGGAGCAGAGCTGTTGAAGAAAGTTTGATTTAAAGATTTGTATAATTTGTTTTGGTTCTACCACCTTGCATAGATTGAATTATACTTTACCGCTGGAGGATTAACCCGTCTGGATGGATCTGTTTCTGCCCCCAAACAGCATGCTAGCACTGTGTCTTCCGGTTTGAAGGGTGGGAGAGCCAATGTAGCAAAACACATGTGGTTTTTGGACGGTTGTCTCAACCGACGGCTTACTGTCGGTGGCGGCAGTAAGCGCTTACGATAGTTAACAGTAAGAGTTCATAAAACAACCAGTTAGATAATCGGCTATATATTTTTTAACCCTTTGAAGTATCAATCAGAGTTTTATATATATATTTTTTGTGATTTAAATTATAACTTGCATCTAATTTATCAATGTAACTTTTGATAACTTTTATTATATTTCCCTTATTCCAATCAATGTATGGAAATTATTATTGATAGTTGTGACGTCAGTTTTTAAATTTTTTGGGTACCTCGTTGGTAATTCACTTGCTTACTCATTCAAACTGTATTTCCATTTTGATATTAACCTGCTCTGTGTCAAGGTCTAGTATATCAAAATAATTTTTAGTAATCGTTGGGGGTTTCTTTATACAGCTCAACTTTGCATAATTAAGGTGGTAAAAAATATATTGAGGTTATCGGACTATATCAAGGCAGATTACCTTGTACACAAAACGCAAGTAGGTGTGAAATGACTGCAAATTATCACACTGAGTATGCCTACTAATAAATATCACAGTTATTTTATTGCCGTATTAAAGTAAAACAACTTTTATTAATTTATGTTATTTAAACTACGAGAAATTTATTACTATTTTTATATATCCTTCCGTTATGATGATTATTTGAGATCATCCAATCACATATCTTCATCAACATAATTAATTTTATGAGTGTAGAGTGTAAAGTATAAATTACTGCTCTTATCGATCTGATATTTCCGTAGATTGTGTGTGTAAGTTTGTGACGATAAAAAGTCTTCTATATTCTACGCAAGATATATAGGGATCCAGAACAAGAGAACTCAAATCAACAGAACAGACAGTAGCATTTTAGAGTAGACACCTGGATATAATTACAGACCAGCTGACCGGTCACAGTAAATGCTAAGTGGATGACATCAGATGATACTGAGAGGGCTCAGAATTAAATTAATATACTTGTTTAAACGACTGCATCGGATTTGTATACCGAACAAACAAATAAACTGAAGTAGATATACAAGTCCAGATAAGGCCAGCTAAGGGCTAAGACAATGATGGTCTCGGCATGATAAAAGTCTGTATTGCATAATTATCATAACATACTACGATATCGTAGACACTCCAATTTCTCGATAACTGGTCTGACGATCCAACCTTTTCAAAATGTCTAGATAAAATATCTTTATAATCTTGAATTATTATATCGCCCTTGCATTGTTGGTGTGTCATCTACAGGTGTTGCATCAAATGATCAGAGTTAGTCTTTTAAGTGTTGTGTGAAAATGAAGTTTTTAATAGTTACAAGTACTCTGTTTTTAATAAATAATGTGTATAGTGCTAGCCCCAGAATTGATCCTTTAGTTTTAATTCCACAAGGGTTAGTGAGAGGTCAAAAAGACATTGATGGTGATTATTCATTCTTTCTGGGGATACCGTATGCTCAAGTTGATTTATTACATCCATTCGGAGTAAGTACAACTACTAAATTCACGACAGTTTTAAAGATTGTTTTAAATATTGTAACAAATTTTAAAATTTTCAGCCTGCGCAACCTCATACTCGGTTTGAAGAAGTTGTATTTAATGCCTATGATGGATCGATAAGATGTCCTCAAACGCACATTGAACCATTTGCTCCTAAAGCAGCTAGAGATGACGCAGAAACCCTAGATTGTCTCAGACTGAACATCTACGTACCTAACCAAGCAAGTTCTAGAAATCCTATGCCTGTGCTAGTATGGATACATGGTGGAGCTTTTGCGTCAGGATACGCTGGACAGTACCATCCGCGTGATTTGGTGAAACAGGGCATCATTGTAGTTACGATTAACTACCGTTTAGGAGTATACGGCTTTATGTGCCTTGATACACCATCTGTGCCTGGAAATCAAGGACTTAAGGATCAGTACCTAGCACTGCGTTGGATCAGGCAAAACATAGGCTCATTCGGTGGTAATCCTTATAATGTTACTATTGCTGGTCAAAGTGCAGGTTCGTGTTCAGTTTTATTACATTTGTATTCTTCAAAAGAGAAACTATTTCATAAAGTAATTGCGGAAAGTGGTACTCCACAAAATGAAGGCATGTTCGTTAATGGAGATGTTGATGCAGCCATAAAATTAGCTCAGTATCTAGGATTAATTACCACAGATACAGAACAAGCTTTGGATTTCCTCGCCAACACATCTCCTGATTTGGTTACCGCAGCTGCAGAAGACGTTTACCCAGTGCTAAGACCGTGCAAAGAAAAGTCCTTCAGTGGTGTGGACAACTTTGTAGAAAGCGATCCTTTTTCGTTGTCGAATGAAAGAAAGATTAGAAATACTCCTATTCTGATTGGTCACACCAGCAAAGAGCATGTGAATTCATTGGGAATGTATGGGGACAATTACTTTAGAAGCGATCCGTTTTACGAAAAATTAAGAGATAACTTTAATTTAAACGACGACGAACTGACTGAAATGGCAAGTATCGTGAGACATTTCTATATCGGTGATGAACCTATTTCTAGAGATGTAACTTCTACGCTTGAAGAATTTGACTCTGACTATATCTTCAATCATCCTATGAGAAGAACTATAAACAATTTATTGAACGAGAATGCGAACCCGTTATACGAGTTCTTGTTTAGTTACGTGGAGGATAAGGAAGCGACTGGAGCGGGGCACTCCGCAGAGCTCGGCTACTTGTTTGATGTAGACTTCCACAACACGGTACACACAGAAGAAAATCAGTTAATAATCAACCGTATTACAACGTTATGGGCGAATTTCGTGAAATATGGGTAAGATTATAAATAGATACCTACTTATAAGTCTTATGATTATAACTTTTAAGATAAATTCGTTGGTATGGACCCTACGTCAAGAATTTGAACCTTTGAGTTAACGAGAACCATTAACTTTACTTATATTTTTTCAGAAATCCTACTCCATCAGCGACAGAGTTGCTGCCAGTGACCTGGACACCTGCCACAGCAAATTCAAGACCCTACTTGGTGATAGACACCGACTTGACATTAGACCATAGAGTCTACAAAGACAGAATGTCATTTTGGGATCTTTTCTACTCCGTTTACAGCAAAAATCATAATTTGGCACGAGAATGCTCTATCAACTAATTTATTTATGTAACTTTGAATTCAATTTCTTAGTTAACGATTTTTACTAGTTTTTCTACATTTTTTCTTTAATACTTTCAAATAAAGAACGAACTATTTTTCAATTGTCTTTTAACTGATAGTTTTGAAATTAAGTAACTAGAGATGAACCGCTGCGGTCGAATTGAGAATAGAGACTGAAGATGGACGAACGGAATGAACGGAATGTTATGGGACTTTTATTTGTCTTTTTTACGAAATGAACACAGACAGCCTACCTAATGGCAAGTACTACTGTCATCTATTATCCTAAAGCCTACAAGTTTGTTGCTACCCTGAGGAATACGTTGGAAGGCCTCGTGAGTGTGTAATCATATTAGCCCACTTACTCTTCAAACGAGAACAAAACAATTTGACGGCAGAAATTGGTAGGAGCGTTGTAATCATCCAGTCGGAGCCGGCACTAGACACTATCACCACACCCCGAGTAAGTAACAGAAAGGTTTATTTGTCCTTCTCAATAAATACATTTTTATATATACTTTACGTTTTAAAATGAAATACAGATAATATGCTGTGTAAAAAGGCTAGCTTATCTCTTAAAAGGGATGTCTTCCAGCCAACCGTACAGAGTGTGTGTGTGTGCATTATGCAGCGACATAAAATTACGAGACAAACATAACTCAAAGCTGTAGATGACTTGCATTGCAATGCAACTCGTATTAAACTTTTTGGGTCATTCCAAGCGGATGGTATTCATCAAATAAATTCAACACAAGGCGTTGTACAATGCATGTGATTGTGGAGCAACGAACAGCGCTGCCGCCCCCGCGTCATATCACTTGGTCCATTTGTCTACAATACTACAGATATAATACGAATATTTAAAAATACCATAATGTTCAAAGTGGCAGCCCGAGCTATGGCGATGGTTATTCTGGAGTTTTTTTTTGGAGGATAAAGGTACCTACTTTATTCGCAATGAGTACTAATTCAACAAAGAACTACAGTAACTTTACGCTATGTCGGTGCATAGCTCAAAAACTATAACGATAATCATTTCCAGTAAATAGAGCGGCCAATAATGCAAAATAACAGTATCTGACAGAGGTAGGTTCTTCATAATGGCTCTCCTAGTTGACAATAAGATAAAATTTCTTCATTTGGTACCTAGATATAATAAACAAACAATAAACCCGATAAAGAAATCAAAATACTTATAGTTAATCTTCAATCTTTTCTGCGTCGCACAGTTATTAAAGTTTCCCGTAGATATACCTACATACTCGTGAAGTCCTTTTTAAAAATGCTTCACAGTAAACTAATTCTATTTATTTATTCTTCCTGTACTATGATTATTATCATAAAAGAAAATAGGTACTAGTGTGACCAACAAATACCAATTAGTTTCTACTACCCGTTACTTATTGATTACACTTTCACTGGTAGAGTTAAGGTTGTTACGTACAAGTACAGTCCTAGCACCTTATTCAATGATGATAAAGTTAAAATTATAACGAACTTGGTCGTTTATCATAGGGCATTGACGGTACGACAGAACTATATTAGTTACGCCAGGGTTTGCAACTGGGTAAAAGTTATTGAAACAGCTTCTTTAAATAAGAATTGTCATTCGATACAAAACGATTTTTTTAAACTCATAACTCTTCATAGCTCTTCAATCATGGTTATGTTATTTCAATCTTATCTAATTTTAGGTCTAACAACGTAAATAGGTAAACTACCTATATTTAAAATTGACCTCGCTAAATGAGGACAATGTTTAAAATTAGGATAAAGGAAAATATACACACCTTGTACTTACAATTTATACATAGTTATAATTAAATAGAAAAAATGTGTAGGTACTCGTACATAAGTCAAAACACGCTACTTCTAGGTTTCGAGCGCCAGAGGTTCCTACTGGGGACAGACAACTTTGTTCAATTTTATATTTGTGAATTTTCCTATTCTATCCCTGTTTAATGTCCATAGCACAGGATATCATCATAATATGGGATTAGACGTGTATGTATCTTTAATATGTATTACTTTTGAAGAATCCGCATACAAAATGTACAAGCTTGAACAGTATTCTTAGAGAGGATTGTATAGTAAAATAGTCTTAAAAAGAACATGATGATATGAAGTTATCTCCCTATCTTTCTTGTGTTATCTGAAAGAGGGCAAGCTAATTCTAAATGTGTCAAATTTAACAGTGATATTTGGAATCGGAATCTTTTTATTAAAAGATACATGAAAGGTCGGAGATACTCGTAAATACATCACAATGATATACTGCGTTAAAATGATGACACTACATCAGTTCGACATAGGTATTAATATTATAAAGAAGTATGCGAGGTTGCATCTACATCATCATCATCTCTGGATCTACTGAACCGATTTTGAAAATTCTTTTACCAATAGAAAGCCACGTTATTTGTGAGAGTCATAGGCTATATAATTTATAAAGTTACGTGGTCCACGCGGACGAAGTCGCGGGCAAACAGCTAGTTATATGTATAATAATAACGCTGATAATATAAAATCTTTCAACCAAAAACGAGGAAAGAAAAAGGAAGTTCCTTAGAAATGTGAAAATGTCTTGCTGATTTCCCTGCTTCAGCCACATAAAGAGAGTGGGAGAAGCAAGCGAAGTGAACTTATTTCGGAAGACCTGAGGCCTGTCGAGAGGCTTACTGACAAGACGCAGTTGAAAAGGACATAAGAATGTCGGCTACAAATCATTAAGTATCTGGCAAGAGATATCACAGGATAAGGAGAGATGCGTCTTATATATCTACTTCACCTCTACTAGGTAAGATACTGGGTACACTTTTATCCCAAGGGTTGTAATCTCAATAGTATATTTTGATCAGAATCTGATATTATATCGGCGCTGATGAAACGAAGATAATGTTAAGATAGATTACTTTGTGTGTCAAGGGCTAACGATAAATACAACCTTGCAATCGAAGTAAAAATGTATTACTGTTGTAAATAAAGGTTTACTTTGCATACAATATTTAATATTTGACCTCAAGGAATAATACTTAAGAGTTTGTAATGGAGAAGTGTCTGTCATGTTTGTATCTCATTTAATACTGTATCTTGTGTACTGTATTAAAGGTCGTGATATCGCAGTTGATAGTGAGTTCGCCTACGTTTACAAGAGCCAAGGTTTAAACCCTGGCCATATTTAACACTCTAATGAGACATCATCATCAGCCGAAATACGTCCACTGCTGAACATAAGCCTCCCCAATAGAATTCCATGTTTAGTGGGTTATCCTTTGCGGAATTTGCCATAATCACCACGCTTGGCAGGCGGATTGGTGATCGCTGGAAAAAGCTGCTTCCCGCTCCTGGTGCAATCGGCTCCCTTGACGACACGGGAAGATTGGGGTGGCCCTATTCTAAGCCGGGAACCATACGGCTCCGTTAACCTCATGAGATTTGGTTCATTCAAATATAAATTGTCATTTCTAAATGTAAGTAATTAAATTATGTCTCACGTAAATAAATGTCGACTGGTTCCCTGGAGGTTTGCACATCACACTCCTGGTCTGTGACGTTCAGTCTGTACACTCCGAACTGGCCGAGTTCTGGTCGCAGCTGGCACACCAGACCCCTGCGAATAAGGAAAACTTATCATCAACTTATCCTGTAAACACTATAAAGACGGAGAGTGGTATTCTGTTATGTATGACACACGAATTAGTTAATTAATAAATTAGGTACACCTAGCTTATTTTTGCATCCACCGGAGGGCGGAGGACCGGGTGTGACGGCGTCCAGCTGACGACGGCTTAGGGTAGATATGATCTTGATGATTATTGCCAAATACAATCATCATCATCATCACGTACGAGTGCATATCTAGACTTTGTGATCCTCTCATGTCTTGGATACGCTAAGCAGACTATTGCAGTACCTACTAAGTTTACCAACGCATTATAATATTTTCTTTTCTGTTAGTCAATTTGCATTTCAAATTGAATAAAAATAAAGTTTAATTTAACTCTTGCATAACCTGTTAACTTCTGATTTAACTTCAAAACGGAAATTACATAAACATTCATGAATCAATAAGTCACCTGAACTATAATGTAAAGTGGTCAGGGAAATATCGGAATAATTACCAACAAACTTATGCAATACAAACTGATGTAATAGGTACTCGTAGCTACCTAAATAATTCATTAGTTAGCTTGATGAATCCAAATTAGCTGCATCTATCTTTTAACACTCTTATGTGATCATTAGTGTCACTTTCTCGTGTCGTGTCCAACGGTGGCGTGTCTTGATGATATCTTCGATTAATTTTGTGAGTAGGTATATTTACTTACATAAGTAGTATTTATTTAGCGAATTTGTTTTCTAGTAGTACATTATGGTAGTAGTAGCTTCTGATTCTGGCCCGTTTCACTCGCGGTTAGCTACGTTTCAGCCGAAGACTTGTAAGTAGTTTCTTATATGTACCCCTGGTTCCCAAAATGGGATGTTCCGTGTGTCAGGAGCCCGTTCCTTCTCAGTTTCAAGTATAAATATTCGAATGTACCCAGTTTAAGTGATTGTATATGTGAAGTCATCCTATTTGTGAATGCAAAGAAGCACGCATGGCCATTGAGTTGCAGAGAGTTAAAAGATAAAAAAACATACAACACTGTTTCTATATGTATTTACGATATTAGTTAAAGAGATGTTAGAACAATGAGTGTTTATTAGCAGTGGCGGATTTACCAGACTGAGTAGGTTGGAGCCTAGGGCGGCAGATTTTAGGGGCGGCAAATTCTAGACCAATTAAATGTCTTACAGAAATAAAAAACAAGCCGTGTGGTGCCGTGGGACACCCGATAGGAACGAAGTTCCTTACGCTATTCGACAAATATTTCATTTATAAATTTTAGTCAAGGTATTGCGTATACATTTTGAATATATAAATATTTGTCTTATTAGGTTCAATTAATTTACAATTGTTCATAAACTTTAAAAAGAAACTGATAAATCGATTCCCTAGTTCACAATCATACGGGAAAATTTACAATTTCATTGACACAACATTGTAACTAATATGTCTGTGAACTAGGGTATCGAATTATAGAGGTCGGTAGGGGCGGCAAAATTTGAATAGCCTACTGGCGGAAAATGTGTAAATCCGCCACTGTTTATTAGGCATCGCTTTAAGTACTAATTTTCAAATAAAGTTAGAAACCATCTCTTAACTATTTCGCGTCTCTCTTTCATTCCTGTGCAACTAGAACCGACACAAAGATTAATTTGCAGACTTACGTTGTGTTTTTTGAACTGATGTATTTCTCAGTGGAGTCTGCGTAGACCCTCCAGGTCACTCTTCGTGCTGTATTCACAACCCACCAGTCTTCTGACTCAGCTGTGAGTGTCTTTTGCAGCTCGAATGGACACTGTGAAGGAGAGGAATAACTGAAAACATACTTAAGTTAACAGAATGATGTGTACGAAACTGTATCCTATACTAATAATATTACATATTTGGATCTTTGTTACTTTTTTACTCAATCACGTTTCAACCACTGGACGGATCGTGATGAAACTTGGCATACATATATGTAGGTTAGGTCCTGGATTAGGACATAGGATAGTTTTTATTGTGAAAAAAACATCGCATTCCTACTGGAAGTACATAATAATTTCTGATGTTAAGTTGTCCACGCGGACGAAGTCGCGGGCAACAGCTAGTTTACCATATGTATAATGTGATGTGAGTAATGTTTTGGAGGACAAAAAGAAATGTGGGTGGATCATCTGAGGCCTTTGTATGCAAATTTGCGCAAGTAATCTGCATATTCATAGGTGTGACGTACGAAATTGCATCAGGTAAATTGAAATTTAAAATTGAAATTTAATTTATTTGCTGGAAATATGGTATTAGTACCTACAATGAAAATATATCTAGTTGGCCACATATAATGCAATTTTTTTTCGATATAATTAATTATAAAAATTAAAGTAATAAATACATAAAACAAGAAATAGATATGTAAGATTTAATATAACAGAAACGCATTACCTTGCTAAATTCTGAATCTACCTGGAGTGTGCCTCTACCAGCAACTCCACCTGATGGGGAATGGCAGAAATGCGCCTTGATAAGAACTACCCTCTTAACTATTTCTATCCCCGTTGCAGAGTTCTGGCAGAGTATACTAAATATTACCTAAAGAAGTGACACTCACCTCCCCGCTAGTTCAACGTCGCCCGCAAAATAGAGCACAGCTTTCAGTACGCACGCACTACTAGGCTGATGCCTTTCATAGACAGAGCACGGCTGTCAGTACGCACGCACTACTCGGCAGCTGCCTTTCGGCTTGCGCCGCGTCGCCCGCCGGTACAAAGTTACTACGCCAGCGCTCTATCGACCGACGCCGAGAAATTGACGCTATAAGTTAGAAAGAGAAGCACTTATGTTGTTGACTTATAACGTTGTCCCTCTCTCGGTCGATTATGTTTGCGCGCTGGACGCAGTAGCCCTACCACAGCCCTACAATAACTTACGCACACACACAAACGTTTACGGACAGGCTGGTTCGCCTATAGTTGTAGTAAGTGATTAAATCTGTTCGCTTGTATGGAGTGCCGGGGGTGTGGTTCCAGTATGAAGTGTAATGTAATAAAGCTTGATATTTTACTACCTGGTCATTCTACAACCTTGACATTTTACAACCTGGTTATTCTGGGACCTGGGCATCTGGACATTTTACGATAACTCTCCCGGTACATCGATTAGTAGAAGGAGACACACGATGCATGCGAAGCAAGCAAAGCATTGTTTCAGGAATTTAGAGGCAACTTACTATTGGATTTCTTATATAATGATAGGGCCTTGGTAGATGTCTGAATCTGGTTCATGATTTCTCTAACCAATTAAGTTATCTGTGTTATGAAAATAAATAATGGAAGTAAATCGAAAGGCTGTTATTTACGATATGCTTAATCGTAATTTCGAATTTTCATCACAAAGAGGCAAATTATTAATCCAGATTAGTTTCGGTTTCACTTTCGTTTTTGTCAACATTATCTACTTTAAGTAGTGCTATAACAATAAAAAGGCAATAAAAATAAAGGTAAGTAGTTTAACAAAATGGAATAAAATGAATTTAATGGTTCCTTGACTTTCATATAAAACTCTCAGATACATAAATGCGAATACTTCTTCACATGAGTCAGGACATAACAATCTTAAACGTACAAAAATGAGTTTAAGGGTTCATCATCAGCCTAAAAGAGTCCACTGTTAGACATAAACCTCTCCCAAAGAACACCACTGAACTCGATCCTCGGCTCTCTCATCACCCAGTCACTGCCAGCCGCCTTACGCAGATCGTCGCTCCATCTAGCCAGGGGGCGTCCCACACTACGCTTGCCAAGTCGCGATCTCCCCTCGAGAACTCGTTTATCCCAACGGTAGGTAACCGGTTCTCCGACAGATGTGACTAGCCCACTGCCACTTCAACATACTTTGTAAGCTACGTCGAAGACTTTAGTTGTATGGTGAATCACCTCATTTCGGATCCTGACGCTTAGAGAAACCTAACTAGGTACCTAAAGAAATCTAAATAATTATTCATTTGCATCATCGCAATAAAACAAAAGAAACAAAGAAAAAAATCTTAGTCGACCATACTTAAAACGTTAAGGCCATATGCCAGTACCCTATTGGGGTAGGTAAGCCTACGAACGTGGCGTAACATCGGCCCTGTAATTACACGCACTGATTATTGCAGATACGGTTTCATCACGATATTTTCCTTTACCGCTTGAGAGCAGTTCTCGTCGGTTAAGTCATAATAAGTTTCAAGAAAAACTGGGAAAAGATCTCGGACCTCTCGACTTCAAGGTCGAGACTTCCCTAATAAATCACTTTAATAGCTTTACATGCATGGTCAAGCCTGGTGTGCTACGTGCCCTTAGTTCATAATATCCGAGCTAGAATTATCAGAATGATTATAATGTTACGTCATTCCAGCTCGGTTATCACAACTTATATCTCTTGATCTATTTTAGTAAAAATAGTACATATTCCAAGGTCAAGTCTGATTTCATCCAAATTTAAAATCGTACATATTCCAAGTTCAAGCCTAGTGTGATCAAAATTTAAGTACGTGCCTTAGTTCATAATGTCCGAGCTGGGGTGACGTTCCAGCTCGGACATCAATACCCCCTTGTATCTCTTGATTTATGTACAAAATCTGAAATTTGAATACAAAATAGTACTTAATTGGGTACTAAATCTCTGAAAATTCGACCTTGCGTGCTGGAGTGACGCACACTGTAGTTTGCTGTAGTTATTGTAGACCACATTCTATGTAGGTACGGACCGTGTAACATTGCATATCTCGGGCACCGGCTACTCAATCAGTGGAGCCAGTAATTTCTCCGCTAACCGGCGCAGGCGCAATAGCGTGCATTGAATGCTTGGCATACATACGTACTCGTACGTGCTCTGTGAAATGTTTGCTACAATTATCATAGCTCAGGGAACAACTCTCACTTATAAAAGTTATTAATGAGAAAAATTCTAATTAAGTACATTAACGTAAATAGAAGATATATTTTTAAACGAATGACAATTAATTTCATCGGAACTGAATAAATTTACTTAAATTTAAATACCTATAAATAATTTAGAGACCTAGGTGTTATGGTAATGAGGTAATAATACTTACGATTAATTTATGTAAGCAGAGTTAAATGTAAAAAAATAACGACAAACTATTCTGGACCTAAAATTAAAGAAAGCCCCTGGCTTTGATCTCATTACAGCCGAAGTTCTAAGACAACTACCAAGAAAAGCAATAATTTTCATTAAGTCACTATTTAATTCTATTCTAAGAACATCTTATTATCCTAGCATCTAGAAAGTATCCCAAATAACCATGGTACCCAAATCTGGAAAACCACCATATCAAACATCATCTTACAGGCCAATAAGCTTATTGCCTATTCTATTCAAAGTTATTGAAAAAAATCTCCAAGCGCATAAATGAATGCCTTAATGAATACCAAATCATCCTAGAACATCAGTTTGGATTCAGGAGCAACCACTCTACAATAGAGCAGGGACATAGGGTTTGTGAAAAAATTAGAAATACCCTTGAAAGTAAAGAATACTGTTCTGGAGTATTTTTGGACGTACAGCAATCATGTGATAAAGTATGGCACAAGGGCCTGCTGCCCTTGTGCCATACTGTGCCATACTGTGCCATACATACTTAAGCTGAAAAGTCAATAGAACACAATATGTTCCTTTTACTTAAATCCTACATAGAAAATCGCATTTTCTATGTCAAGATTAACGATTCCACCTCAGATTTCTATTAAATCAAATCCGGGGTTCCACAGGGATCGGTACTGGTACCAACCTTGTACTTTATATATACTGCACATGTGCCTAAATCAGAAAGTGTATTGACTGCTACATTTGCAGATGACACTAGGGCCTTAACAGCTAGCACAAGTCCCGGGAAATCCTTAAATCTATTACAGACACATCTAAACCAAATACATACCTGGATGAAAAACTGGTGAATCAAAGACAGTGCAGCCAAGTCTAGTCATATAACGTTTACACTGAAAAAAGAGGACTGCCCCGTGGTGAAACTTGGAGATGACCCACTACCACACAATACAGTAGTAAAATACCTTGGTTTCCACCTAGATCGCAAACAGACATGGAAGACCCATATACAGAAAAAGCGAGATGAATTGAACACAAACTGAGATCCTTACATTGGCTACTTGGAGGGCAATTCAAACTCTCTATAAACAGTACTAATTTACAAAGCAGTGCTGAAACCTGTATGGACTTATGGCATGCAACTGTGGGGATCAGCCAAGAACTCTAACATAGAAATCCATCAAATATATCAAAATAGTGTTTTGAAATCAATCATAAATGCGCCATGGTTCACCAGAACAGACGAAGTCCATGACTATCTAAAAATTCCCACTGTCAAAGTGGAAATAAGCAACACGATCAGAGCCTACAAAGATAGGGTCACTAAACACCAAAATAGACTGGCACTATCTCTCAATGAACCTTTACAAACAAGGCGTCTGAAAAGATCACAAAACTGCTTATGGTCTGGAGACCGATTGCATGTTAGCAAAATATCATACAAAAAAATGTATAATAAGGTATAATAAAAAAATAAACCAGTATATACATAGACATCTTATCTAATCCCAGGCTGGGCTTTTCTTCTGTAATATGGGAAAAAAATATGTCATGTTATGGATTTAAACAAGGCAAGGATAACTCACAAATAAAACATCGAGACCGGGACCAACTTGTGCATATTGTAGAATTTGGTCTGTCTCCATTGATATCGAACCTACGACTTCTGACGCTGGAGACCAATGACTCAAGCCACTGAGCCAACGAGGCGGTCAATGACATAACTATGTTCTTCACACATTAAATTTCATATTACCTAATTATTATTCTCATAATAAATCGCTTATAAGAAATCTTATACTTATGCATCTACCTACTAATTAATAAGTCAACACTATTATTAGATTGTAGTAAATTAGCGCACGGACTGCTTGGCTAAAGGGGCGAGTACCTCAAACACACGTGTTAAGTGTTTTCCCCGGGGAAAATCCCGTGACACGTCAACACGTCGATCGACGATATCAACTTCGCCCGAGGGCACAGTATAAGTAGTTAAACGAAGGTAATATATATATATGTAGGTAGGTTAGGTTAGGTACGACCAATGCAAAGACTAACGGATGTTTTTTATATGAACTTGCGAGCTGTTATTTTATGCAACAAGTGCTTGTGAAAGAAAAGAAATTAACTATGAAAATGGGCCCGATTCTAAAGATTATCACTTATTGTCACACAGTATTATGTCATGACGATGATTAGGACGAAAGTAATTTTAATGCTGTCAAATTTATTTGTGCTTCATAATCTTATCTTATTAATCTTATAGGTTTACTAACAAATTGTATGGAAAATTATTTTCTGAAATAAAGCTTAATTATTATTATTATAATCGGACCTATTGTTGTCTCACACGTGTCATATGTTTAAGAAAGAAATGACAACAACTGAATACTGACTGTAGTGATATCGCGGAAAAGGTAACGAGGCGTGAAAACACAAAATATGCAGAATTGACGTGCATGGTACTTTATGAAATATGTTTCTTCGTATAATCGAAGTGAAAAGCACATTATTTAACTCGGGAGGAAAAGCAATTTCTAAATGTACTATTGTCAAATAGGGTCTGAAATAACATAATTGATTTATTTACTAAACTAATTAAATTTGATGTTATAAAAGAAACAGGACGATTGTTTAAAATAATGACAGCGTTCCTGTCTTTCATACCATATTTTATCAGTCTGGAAAGGAAGTGGAAGTGACCTATGTATGGCAAATGGGGCAAAATTAGATATGAAAAAATATGGACGACTATTAAAAGGTCCTACTGTAACTACTGTTAATTATTAACGTAATGACTAATGAGGTAAGTATATACAAACTAAAATTTATGAATTTGTATATTTTTTATTTATTGGAAAAACTACATTTTGGGTATAGGATAGGCATTTTAGATATAGGATCTCGGGTATTCCTTTTATTCTACCGCCCCGGGTCGGACTCCTATTACCTCGGTCAAAGGTCGTTACAATTTACGTTTAGTGGCAAACGAAAACAAAGCTAATTTACATCTTGGAATAACAAGTTTGTATTATTAACTTTGCAGTTCACTTCAGAAAACTAATTTACATTTAGTGCAGGATCCGTCAGAATGGTCCCTCATTCAGCCGCCAAACAGCAAGCAATGCTGGCGTTGTTGTTGAAGTGTAGAATAGCCAGTGTACAAGCTACGAAACATTCTATATAATATAGTTCTCTAAACGCTGGCAAAGCATTTGTGAAATGCGGACTGTTGCACACAGCAGAGATCAGAGGTTCAAATGCGACTGCGACCGCTTTACTATTAACCCTGGCTGTCTATTCATTTGCTACTTCATCCTTTTTTGGTGGACGCCTTGTGTCGCGAAAATACGAGTGTTCCTTCATGCTTCAGACTGTAATTTTTTTATATATTTCGTTCGCCACATCTGCTGAAATGACATAGACAACGTTCCTAGGGTTTACTGGTGCAGTGGTTCAACCATCTCAAGCCGCTTTACGAGAGCTTGTTTCCTACGCAACGCACCTAACTCCGTCAAGAATATCGTTAAAATAAAGTTATTATAAACAATCTTCCATCCATTTATAAATAGGATGGAATTTATGGTTAAGTTTCCGATATCTTGGCATACGCCAGGGCATAACGAGTATTATGTGGTCAAGAGTGCCAATATATTTTTTTTTTGTTAAATCCCCGTGCATTATTTAGTTTGCGACATTTTATTAGCGCTCTTACGTTTGTATACCCATTTGCCACCACTAGCTTCGCCACCACCTGGCACTTGGTACATCCTGCCCGTGAGAATAGAAGGGCTGCCGGAACTGTGGTTGTAATGAAACAGACATGAGACATGTTTCACATCGCAGAACCAGGATTAATGATTCTTTCCCTGACTCTCATTTTATGAATGCTGCGTTTGCAGTGGCGGTGGCGGCGCGGCGCTGGGGCCATAGGGTGGGTGTAAATAACACGCTTGCTTTTTAAAAAGCTATTTTTATCTTGAAAAGACGACATTATCGGTGCCGCGATATAATCACATACCTAATATACCTGTTGTTCCCTTCATAGGGCCGATATATTTATACTAAATCCCTTAGTGGTCAAATCTGTCATCTGTACCTATATATATTAAATGTGCTGTCCACCATTAGGCCGAAAACCACAAAACAAGTACAGTAACAATTAAGGTAGAATCACGATGTCAGTTACAAGCTTGTCATATGTTTCTTTTGTTTATGGACCTCACGCATCTCTCCCAGCTATAGGTATATAGCAAAGGTTTCGTCAGTGGCGGATGGAAATACAAAAATCAAAATCGTGGCCGGTCACTATGGCCAATATATTCCTACTAGTAGTGGGATCGGCTGTAACTTTTATGCGTCAAAGTTTCGTTAAGTGTTGTTGCGTAAATATGTTTATACTGAAACGAGACCCAAACTGCATATATGTAGGTACTGTAAGCTCAAAAATTAACATTGCCTAAGATTTGTAATGAAACTGTTATACCGGTATCTTTGCAGGTTGCGTGCGTATTTACATTACTATTCGTTCCGCGTGTCCAGTAGAAAGGTGTAAATTAGCCTTCAATCAGTGATGCACTTTTTTAACGTCAAGCCGTACGTTACGCGTCGCGTACCGTTTTGCCTTGACACAATTATACGTTTCAAATGTTTATTTTATTTTATTTATTTGACGAAACCAACAGCTTATTCTTATGCTAATTTGAACAATTTGTGCAGTTATCTTAATTAACAAAGCCAATTACAGCAAATAATGTTAGCAAACAATTAAATTATAGTATGTCTTTGTTATTTTGAAAATATATCAATGTTTGTAAACGAAAAACAAAAGGAATTATAAAAAGCTTTTTTTAGAAGAGGCTTTTTAAACTTTCATGAACATTACATCATAATAACATCATCATGATCGGGTATTTATCCTTCTACCACACATTCGCGCGAAGCGTTTCGCTTCATCACTCATTATGTGGACTACTAAGGAATGAAATTCTATGCTAGCTTCTGCTTCTCCGGACACATGGAAATTGAATCTCTTTAAAGGAAGAGAAAATAGGCATCTTCGTCCTTATCTTCACTTTCCATCAGTAAGTTTTCGGTAAGCGTGAGACCATCTAAAATAAAAAAAAGACTTATGATAAAGCATCAAAGATTCAAACTCACTCGAAAACAGTCATCAGAAACACTATAGACTCCAACAGTTCTGTCTGCTCTCCCAATCGCGTACGCCTCGTCCATCATCAGGGCAGTTATATTCAGACCCTCATGTTCTTCCACGCCAGGGTCCTCGAGCCATGGCTTGATCGCCTCCCGGTACCATTCCCAGGTATCATTGTACACTGAGGACCCGTTCGCATCCTTATACGGGTCCCATGCATCGGTGGACACTGTTGATTCATTCATTTTTTAGCACAAAGTTTGAAAAACACTGGAAAGTGGCCTTATATTTATTTTTTAAAACTTGTTTACAATTTACACGCAAAAAAATAATAAATACATTTTTTATATCAGTACGATTATAATGATTTGAAACGACAGTTATGTTTATGTAGAGTGCGTGATAGCATCGAGTGGTGTCAACGTCTGTACGAGGGGCATCGCAGCGAACTACTGGCTTCTTAGCACTGGCGTCGGCGTCGGTGCGATGCCAGTAAACTGCTGTCTGTCTGCACGGTGTCTGCACTTGCAAGAATCATCGGCATCAACAAATAATCGGCTTTCTAGTAGCCAGTGTTGGAAAAATGTAATAGTTTATTAGTTTCCCACGCAGTTTCTTGTGGTTTCTGGTTTGAGTGCACAAGCTGTATGTAACAAAGAGACGAAAATAATACATACACAAATACACAAGATTTTATATTTCGTTTGCATAGATAATATGGAAAGAGAGCATTTGACCATCTCTGTTTTCAATAAACAAAATATTCTTAGTATAATTTTGTGCAAAGATAAATTAACTTAAAACCCAATAGCTATAAAAATTACTGATAAGGAAACTGACGAACTAGCGAAAGTGACGAATAAGGAAAGTGACAAATTATCGAAAATGACGAACTATGAAAATGACTAGACTAACTCTTAAAATATCCATTGGTTTTGGTACATTTATTTCTTCAAAACCAAGCATAAATTATACAGTTTGAAAACTTCAAGCGTTTATTTAAATTGAAGGTTAATTTCAAGATACCATTTCAAGTTAAACGTCCAATAAGACGCACGCAATGTATAATTAAGGTAAGTAGGTACATGAATGTATACTTAAAACGTTAAAATACACGCAGACTTGCCTGCGATTAGTACTATTATCTAGTGCTGTGATCATGATCTACAAACTAAGCCTCCTCGGGGTAAATTATTCACCCATATAGGTATATTATCTTTGCCCATACGTAGGTATATTGCGTAGGCGCCATACATCGCGGTTCGTAGGAACCGAATTTTTTTCATGTCATTAGAATCTCCTAGGGATGTTTTAGTATATCTAGGCGCACGTCTAGTGCCCAGGCACAAGCTCTCAAAAAAATGACAGCCGTGCACTATTTAGACAACCCCCACATTTTGAATTTAAGGAGAATATAAATATAGTATATGGGGTAGTAATTAATCCCATCCCACTAATATGTATTCTAAATGCGAAAGTTTGAATGTTTGTTGCTCAATCACGCTTCAACCACTGGACGAATAGGGATGAAACTTGGCACACATATAGGTTAGGTCCTGGAATACGATAGTTTTTATTCCGAAAAAAAGACCAAAAATATTCCTCATACTATGGGAAACCAAAAATTATATCTATTTTGAAATTCAAGATGGTGTAAAAATCGAAATCTACGCGGACGAAGTCACAGGCAAAAGCAAGTTAGTTATAAAGTCGACATTAGATTTTGAAATTCTAAAAAGATGTGATGTTCATATTTCTCGATCACGATAAATTAGAAAGATTTGATCCTTATAAGGCTCTATAGATTGGTACCATAAACGTATATATACTACATACAACCGGGCCAAGGGACTTAAAAAATTTTTGATAGCAGTTTTACTTACTTTTAAAAATGAAAGAATGTTTCTTAATGTAGAAAATTTGCAATCTTCAATGTTTAAGGTAGGTACTTTCCCTCCGTTCCTATTCGTTCTATTTCTACCCCGTACTAGTTACAATACCTACTTACTTATATCTAAGTAAACAACACCGGTTGTATGCCATTAGTATGCCTATGTACAAGATGAAACCGCAGCCGTGCGTGGCCCGAGACGGGATGATTGAGGTGTACCCACACGACGTCACGATCACAACGAGACCGCAAAAAGAACATTAAAATACAGGAGTACACTAATGGTACAGTGATGACCAGAGATCGGAATAAGATAATGTCATTTTTATACTTGCGACAAAATGTTTATGTTAATATGGATATTCCGAGATTTACTCAACAAGTAGCTGTTGCCCGCGGCTTCGTCCGCGTGGACTATTTTACAAATTATTATATACCTATTACTAAACCCTAAAAGAAATCTATTAATCTGATTCTAATTTGAAAAGATTAATTTACATAAATTAGCCGTGGGACTACAGAATTATTGTTTTTATGTAACAGTTTGTTCATAGTTTGCTTGTCATTAATATTTATGTATAAATAAATATTACATAATATATACGTATCTCCTGTGTTAAGGAAATTAAACAAGAATTGTACAATTTACAACTATAACGTCCAGAACTGTACAAAGTTGTCTGTATAAACTCATACAGTAAATATGGTCATTTCGCTCATTTAACAATCTATAATTCTGCCGCATCCCGCTTACCAGTAAAATAAAATACAAATAATATGAAATTATCTACCCTTAAATATACTTTATAATTATTACTACTAAAAGTTTACTATTAAAACAGTTAAAATGGATGTCCATATTATCTTCCGTACCATATTTTCGCTGCAAGTAAGTACGTACCTATATGATGCTAATTCCTATTCTTGGTAATTACTAAACATACCTACATTCATTTATGCCCAATCATCATCATCATTATCATCATCATAAGGTTATTTTGGTCTCCACTGCAGGAGCACAACCCTCTCTCATCTGCCGGAGACAGACGGAGGAATTGGCCTACACTCCCCGCGCTGGCCAGACGGGTTGGGGAGGCCTGATTGACGTTTTATAATGTATTCCCTTAGTCGCCTTGTACGACATCCACGGAAAGAGTTGGAGTGGTCCTATTCTACTCTACCGGAAACCACACGGCAATACAATAACTATGCCCAATAAAGTTTATAAAAGGTCCATTAAGGTACAAGTTAAAATGAAATTGTTATGGATAACACATTTTTATGTCAAGATAATTCGTAGACCATGTGTTTTTGTATACAATACGGTATAGGTTGCTATACATATAGGTATTTGTTACGTTTTATCTACCTTAAGGATCATAAACATAAGTAGGTACTTGCCGTCAAATCTTTCACGCTATCTAGAATCTATCATCTCGATATTGAAATGATAGAATAATAGAGAGATATCACTATTTGCGTCATAAAGGGGCTCTAACACCACTCTTCCCCAGCAACAAATACCATTAGCCTGTCAACATCCTACAGCTGGATATGTCATCTCTTATAGGAAAGTATACTGAACTGAAAACGTTGCTTGCTGAAGTACACCAATATTTGATTACCTACTACTACTGCAGGCGCACGTGTCTCTCCGTACACATTTGTTTTTGTGCGTAAATTATGAATTATGGTAGGGCTACTGCAACCAGCGCGCGAACATAGTCGATCGAGAGAGGGACACCGTTACAACTTAATGCTCGTTCTCTCGGGTTGCCGGTCGATAGCGCGCTGACATAGTAACTTTGTACTGGCGGGTGGCGCGGCGCGAGACGAACGGGGCAGCAGCCCATCCAAAATACATTAGATATATTATGTTATAGTAAATGTTTACGATTATATTTACTTGTCTAATCTTCATCTAATACCTGTACTATGATACTTACCAATTATATAAGGACAGAAGTCCTTTTTGAAACCAAATGTACTGGTCTCTGAATGATAGAACAGTACATTTCGTAACATAATATCTCTCACTGTAATGTCAACTCCCTTAAAGCACACCGCCGCCGAAGCGCGACGGCCCACCCATCGCGGAGGGAGACGCCCGCCATATCGTTTTCTTCCAATGCGAAACACCCTGTATTTTTCCGCAGAGGGATCCACACACTCAAATGCACACATGGCGCCACGAAACACACACGTAATGAATCCCACAACTCATTCATAATCTCTCGTACATATTCACACATTTCGATACGGCGTATGACCGATGGTCTTATACCTTTGGCAGAGGGGAACGCCTGAGTAAGGCGACGCTCGTCCAGTGTTGCTTTATGTCAAGTTCGATGCACTGTCGAAGGAGGCGGCCGAAACAGCGAAAAGGTGGTTACAAAAATTCGCGTAGAGGATGGGGAGATCGATCTTACAGAATATAAAATATACGAGTATACTTACGAGATGCTAGTTCCAACACATCTTGTAACAGTTTCATAATTTAACAACCTTCGAATAACCGGTCAAGTCACATATGAGTGTATGCTATTAGGTTCTGTATACGCATCTATATGGTACTACGTCGCGGCTGTCATATGTTCTTGAGGTTAAAATTAGCTGAATTTACTACACAGTTAAAAATACCTCCAGGCTCTCTTAGTCTATTAGTAAATAAAAAAATCTACAATACAATATGTTTCAAAATATAAGTATTTTTTGAACATCAAACCCACCTTACTCACCAGCATCTTCGCTACACTTAATGAAGTTAAACATCCGAAGGGGAAGAGGTAAAAAAATAATATACAAACATGGCTGCATGCTGCTGACGCAACCGTTAACCGGTTCGACTGGTTGCAGGTTCAAATCCAACCCTCAATTTCATTCGACTTTTAACCGGCTTGAAAACGAAGAACCTTTAATCGTCGCAGGTGGATTTGATTGTACATCAACTTTTGCACGCGGCTATGCTCGCATTGTTTGAAATCACACCCTATTTGGGACACTCAGCTATATAAATTCCTCTAATAATGAAAACACAATCAAAATCCGCTTAGTAGCTTAGGGGTGGTAGATATAGACCTATAAACATTTCTAAAGTAGTTTTTTAAGTAGGTTACTTTATTGTTTCTTTCTAAAAATTTACTAAAACAACCATTATTTAATAAGTAGGTGCTTACATACGTGTATAGATACAGAATAAAACCCTTTGCCTCAACCAAAAGTAATCTTATAAATAAAATCGTAAACTTCGCGTGTCTGTACATTGAAGATATTTGCAAAAAAAAAATTGGGGGGTCTAAGGATAAGCAACAGAACACATTTCGATCATTTTTGAAATTTTTGTCTGTTTGTCTGTTTATCTGTTTGTCTGTTTGTCTGTGAGTTTGTGCACGCATCACTTAAAAACTACTGAACGGATTTTGATGGACTTTTCACAAAAACTTGGGGCTTAACTTAACTTAACATTTAGTCTTTATTTCATCGCAATCGGCTAACTCAATCAAAAGTTATAGACATTTTTAGTTTTCAAATACATTAGTAGGTAAGGTTATTATGCAATATATTGCCTAAAGTAGTATTTCCGTACTATTCAGATTGCGATGAGTTTGGACAAAGATAATATAGTTTGGATTACATTTGAAGCTGCGAGTAGGAATTGGAGTGGGCGTGGGCATAGTCGTAGGCGTGGGCGTGGGCGTGGGGGGGTGGGATTGAGAGCAGGAGCGGAAGCGGTACAGGTAGCGGTAGCGGAAGCAGAAGCGGTAGCGGTAGCGCTAGCGGAAGCGGGAGGGGAGCGGGAGCGGAACCGGAGCTGGACCGGAGCGGGAGCGGGTATGGTACCAGTGTAATCGGAGTGTATGAAAATTCGCATAACTTTTGACTGAGTTACCTACCCGATTACGATGAATTTGTGGTATAGGTATGCAACAAAGTAATTTTGGTCGAAATTTAGACTGCAATGGATTAGTTACGAGAACTAAATTTGGAGAGACGAGGGAAAGAGGTTTGAGGGCAGGATTGAGAGGAGAGCTGAGAGGAGGGTTGAGAGGAGGGTTGAGGGGAGTGTTGAGGGAAGGGTTGAGAGGAGTGTTGAGAGGAGGGTTGAGGGGAGGGTTGAGGGGAGAGTTGAGGATCTGGATCTGGACCTGGGACCAGAACTAGGCCTGGGCCTGGGCCTGTACCTGGCCTGGACCTGGACCAGACTTGAACCTGGACCTGGACCTCGACCTGGGTCTGGGCTTGGCCTGTACCTGGACCTGGCCCTGGTTCTGGACCTGGACATGGACATGGACCTGGACCTGGACCTGGACCTGGACCTGGACCTGGACCTGGACCTGGACGTGGACGTGGACGTGGACGTGGACGTGGACCTGGACCTGGACCTGGACCTGGACCTGGACCTGGACCTGGACCTGGACCTGGACCTGGACCTGAACCTGGACCTGGACCTGGACCTGGACCTGGACCTGGACCTGGACCTGGACCTGGACCTGGACCTGGACCTGGACCTGGACCTGGACCTGGACCTGGACCTGGACCTGGACCTGGACCTGGACCTGGACCTGGACCTGGACCTGGACCTGGACCTGGACCTGGACCTGGACCTGGACCTGGACCTGGACCTGGACCTGGACCTGGACCTGGACCTGGACCTGGACTTGGACTTGAAGTCTGAGTGGAAGTGGGATAGGGAGCGAAAGTGGGAATGGGAGCGGATCCTGTAGTCCACGCGAGCGGAGCCGCGGGCACAGCTAGTATCTAATACTAGAAGTCTAATTACCTACTCGTCAAGCTGTTCTTATATGGTTCTTGCTCATAGATGTTTGAACCCCAAAATCGCAACGAATAGACATAATCGCATATAACACGCATGTACTCTGAAGACTCTTGATTTCATTACTACACGTCGACCTTCTCAGCACGAAACCAGGTCTACGTCTCTTAGTCCTAAGATTAGTTACCTGGAGGTTAGCCGTACCACGTATTTATCCGCGCTTATGTATTTAAGCGGTTTCGTGAGATGGAAATTAAAATATTTTTTAAGTTAGTGTTAAGTTGTGGGTTTGTGTTATCTGCACAGGATACGGGATATCCAGCTGGACTTATGGCAGACTGTAAGTTGTAACTTTTATAAATACAGTCAAGTATTAAGGTAATCGAACGATTTGAAATACGGGATTCTTACCATGGTGCGTGTAACTTATTTTGGCATCCGATAGTTCGGCACGTTACATGTGCTTGAGCACGGTTTCAATTTCACCGGTTGTATAATTGACCAAAGAAGTAATAAATGCGATGTTTACCGAGATATATGGAGGTCTTATTTACTATTACTATGTATCGTCGTTGGAAAGTCTAAATTGACTTGAACATCCGATTGTGATTAAACAAATTGTTGTTTAATCAAAATCGGATGATGAAATAAAGAGATATGATTTTTAAGATACATTTCAACTCAATTCAGTTAAATTATCTTTATTGCACGATAAAAGCAAAGATACAATAATAAAGTAGCTTACACATGTATTTTGTGTTTAGGGGTGACTAAAGGATACTGTTACTGATATAAAAAGATTTATATAATTTATTAATAAATACATAAATAGTACAACACAGTTAGGAGGGAGGGAAACTACTGAAGACCGACGGAGGTCTCGGGGGCCGCCTCATGTCTCTGTGTAATATGATCTCCATTACCTAAGTAGGCGTGCTGCTATATGTACATCTAGACGCTAAAAGCGATTTCTTCCAGACAAACTTTGGGTAGAGCATAAAAATAGCAGAAAAAGGTAGGTTGTGCAGTTAAATAAAGGTTAAGTTAATAAATTTTTAAATTATCTACGGTCAAATCCTATTTTGGCGCTTCAGCAATGTTGTCTTTTAGGTGAGGATATATAGGGTACGGACAGGCAAGAAGGGTATACTAAGGTTTGCTTCAAATGAAAAGGCATTTGTAATCAACTTCAATAATCAGTCTCTTTGTTAAATGAACCATTGGTAAATAAACTTTAATTAACAAAACTAAAAATCAACGAAACATTTATCTACTAATAGGAACTAATCGTTTTTAAAAAACGTGATTACTGTCCGTTATGCCCGCCATGGGCGGGCAAAATGGATTCTATAGGCGCTGGGTACATATAGTATAATTATTATTATATACTTAAAGTGATCAGTAGCATATCAAATGTTTTCTTGAATTTCAATACATGAATTTATGCACATTTTGCGGATACGATTACTGAAAGTGATATTTTAATAGTTAGAGAAAAAATTATGAAATACATTCCTTGAAATATCAATCTTTTTAAGCTGAAAAACTATTTTGTTTACAGCACACACGCAAAAATGTCAACGCCGGTCACTGACTTTTGTTTACTGGCCCCTAGGCTTAGCGCGTCGAATGACACTATGTCTTATCTCTTTCTAACAATTACGCACGGAATTAGACAAAATATTCTTTTTGCCCTACCTATCCATATTGCCCGTCCGTACCCTAACTACTATTATTTTAACAGCGCATTGGACCTGTATATTTCGTAATTTAAAAATAGTGATATAAAACCTATTTTTTTCTAGGCCCAGGCATGAACAGCAGCACAGTATTCTCCGAGAAGACGAGGAGGTCTCTATCGGTGGTGGTGATGTGGCCCTCGCCGAGCTTGCTGGGCAGCAAGGAGACGGTGTGCAAACTTAGTCGTGACGGAGCCGCCTGCGCTGCTAGACATTTGAACCTTAAGAAGAGAAAAACGCAGGTTTTCCAACTTTTCGCGCATCTTTGGAACTATATTTTGATTTGGTTTTTTATGGTTTGAAATGGCAATGGCTACAGTTGCATAGCCACCAGGAGAAGTCGGATGAATAGTTCAATAATGTGTATAAGTAATAAGTAAACTGGCTCTTTTCTGGTACCCATTATCAAATCTGAACACAGTACGCCTGTATTGCTTGCTTCAGTATTTTGGCGACATTATTGTCGCAGTGCAGGAGGATAATATATCACCTGCAGACTTTAACTTGGAGATGACTAAAAACAAATTTAATAGTACTCGTATCACAAAAGTTTTTTTAATGTCCGAACATACGAGTAAATACAAAAGTTACCTATAGACAAAAGTGGTTTGAAAACTTGTGTCTTGAATTACAACGCCAGTATGAAAATATTTAGTTATCTATGAGAACTGTGCTAATATATAAAACATATCTATAAGAAAGAGAGTTTGAAGTAGGTACTAGACTTTATATTAATTAGACGTAACCAAGGTTAAAAACATGGCATTGAAACGGAATAGAAAAAAAGGTGGGTAGAAAGAAATACTAGACTAGACTGTTATGTCAACAGGTGCTGATAAGCGGGTATATGGACGCATCATTCTCCCCTCTGGTTCGCAAGATGACGGCGACGTACATCGCGCGCGGGCGCAACGTCATCGTGGTAGAGATCTTCCCGGTGTTGGTGCGCACCTACCCCGTGTAAGTTAGCTTTAACCAAAGCCGTGTGGTTCCCGGCTTAGAATAGGGCCACCGTCAATCTTCCCGTTGGTGTCGTCAAGTGGGCTAAGAGGTCGCACCAGGGACAAACAGCAGCGTTCTCTTGTGTATATTAAGATCATTATTGCGATCACCAATCCGCCTGCCAAGCGTACCCACAATAAGCGGCATTCTATTGGGTAGGCTTATATTTAGCGGTAGTCGTAGATATTTCGACTGATTATGAAAGGGAATAGGCGCAGGAGAACAATCCTGAATATTGGCTTGTTCTCAAGCTTGAATATACCTTTTAAGACGGAGATCCGTCAAAGAACTGAGCTTATAGGTACAAGAGAGTCACAAGAGGTCAAAAGACGTAAGTACGTTGCAGTATCAGTCAGGTCATACATTTTGCAAAACTGATCGCCGTTTAGTGCAGGACAAAGAAATGTTTGTGTTAAGATTGGATAATGGTTGGTCTAGACGCAGTCGCTCTAGCTGATGGGGCTGCTATCATAATCATGACCTAGATTGAAGCATTGCATTATTCCCTATATTAAACTTAAATTATTTAACATAATATGCATACTACTTATATAAATTTCCAGCAGGGACATCCCTACTTAATTTTAGTTGATAATATTGCCAATAGATGATGTTGTATTCAACTGTCATAGTCATCGACACTCAAAAACTTCAAGAACAACATCGAATTTGGTTTCAAAATGCGGTCGGTCGTTTTTTTGCAATGTCTTGCTCCATGGACTTTTGCAAGCATCTATTGTATTATATTACATTTGATGATACAATCAACACCATCTACAGAGATATTTAATACTATTTTTTTTTATATATATTGGAAAATCGCTCATCTAACAAATGATGTTCCTTCCGACAGAGCAGCTCGCGTCACCAAGCCGCTAGGCGAACTGCTCGGCAAGTTTATGGCCGAATTGACTCGCCGAGGGCTGTCGCCGAGTCGGCTGGAGCTCATTGGGGGCAGCCTGGGTGCGCATATAGCATCGTTCGCGGCTGTAAAGTACCGTGAGCTGACTGGTTATAGACCAGCTCGACTAACTGGTTAGTGCAAAGAGTTAAATAAGTCTAGTCTAATACTGCGATAACTATCCTAGTATTTTTTAATTATATATTTATCAGTTACACATGATTTGGTTACATTTTGAAGCACCAAATATTAGGTTATTTTTCGTAATTTATTTTTACGGTCTGCAGTGGCAAAAGTGCAGACAGCCCGCCTGATGGTAAGCAGTTGCCCATACACCTGCAGTCTAAACCAACAAAGTGCGTTGCGACCCTGCATGAGGACAATAATAATAATGCCTCGAGCCTGTAAATTATTGGATTATGTCGATTATGTTTATTTATCAAGTTGTTCATTCAAAGAGGGAGAGAGCCTGGTCATGTCTGGTGACTGCCATACAGGCTCCATGTTGAGTAGGTACGGACACCAGTCTCTCGCAAAGTTGTAACTCTGGACATTTTCTTTTTTCCCATTATGTCCTTTGTGCTGAGAACGATAATCTATTATTTTTACAAATGCTATTAATTTATAGTACTAAAGATACCACAGATACAAAGATTATTATGTAGGTTACTGTAAAGGGTCAACGTACCTAATCCCATCATAAATCATGCACTCGTGTCCTAAATAGTTATTTTTACAATACATTAGAAATCGGTTATCCTTATCAGTCAGTTAGTTGAAACCATAACTATACAGTTATCGTTTTAACAGATTGATAAGTAGACATGCATCGACTAACACGAATATAAACGAAAATATAATAAATAGTTCAATTGCAAATCCAAGCACAGATTTATTTTGTTTTATTGTTCCCGTTTTTGGAGACAAACGCCCGAAACAAGCAAACAAAGTGGACTTCATTTTAATTTTTCCTACTTAAATGAACTTAACTTTGCTGGTTTTTTTCCTAATTTTTTTCTTTTTCCCCGTGTATTCCATTTTCCAAAGGTAGTTTCCTTAACATTCCATGTATTTGTTTACTTTGCTACCCAATCACATTCTAAGAATATCAATATTAATGGCTTTATTTAAGACTTTGCCGGTTATCCAGGTCTGGATCCAGCTGGACCCTGCTTCCGCAACGTCCCCCCGACAGAGCGACTGCACCCTGACGCTGCGGTGAGGGTCGATGCTCTCCACACAAATATAGACGGGTTCGGCATCGCGGACGCTGTCGGACACGTTGACTTTTATGCTAATGGAGGTAATTTTTAACCCATCGTCCATTTGGTCCATTTTCGCGCGATGTTAATGAATGCGTTGCATTATAAAAATTTTATGGCGTCTTGTCGGGGTTTTATTTTCTGAAAATGTGACAGACTATGAAGTTTAAATTTTTTCTTAAATCAGTGGTAAATAATAATGATAACATTTTTGTTATCATTAAACAACAAACGACACTTATCTTGTTGGTTGTGTGAAAATGCAATAAGCATAGCATGATTTATAGGTCAAAAATTAAATTGACCGATTGTACCTACAAAATCAAAATATTTATTTTCAAAATTGGAATACATAATTCTCTTTTTGACGTCAAATTCTGCCTAAAACTACTCCACTTCCACCTGTATAACCGAGGGGAAGAAGTGGCAACACGTAGGCACAATCGCATTTGCGTCTCAAAACAAAATAAATGAACTTTTTTGCCCCTCTCGCTTGTCCCACACCCTGTAGCTGGCTGGAAGAGATCTCTCTTAGAGATAAGCTCTAAGATATGACCATGAGGTAATACGTTACGTACCTACCTCTTACAAAAATCATGTACATAACTAAATTACGGGCCAATGTTTCAGTAACCCCCAAATCGTTCATTGGGGCCACCACTGACTTCCTACCTGGTTACAATCTCGTTATAAATACAAAATTAGTAAACTACGAAAACCAAAATTTGCATTGCCATAAAATATCCACTCTCTAGTCAACGAAATATATATTTAGAATACCTTCTCATTTACTTAAAATGCTTAACTTTTTATTTTAAATTAAACAATTTGCATAGATACCGTACAGATATTCAAATTAATAACGTTAATTTCACTAATAGTCCAAAGAAAAGCCTAGCTATATTTTAATTTCATTAACACCCTCCTTAAACAGTCTATAAATAGGTCTACTGTTAATGTTACATTACAACCTTATGGACTACAGTCTACCACCATCACCGCGCGTGCCCAATGAGACTTAGTAGACTTCATATAATATGCCTTATAGAAATTATAGAATTCCTATCTAGCGGCTGCAGGTTTCCTCGCGTTTATCCATAAAGCCTGTGGTATTATAATTTTCCTAAAACTTCAAACATCAGTCTCCTGCCCTGGTCTGAACTCTCGACCATAATGAACGCTCTATAAACTAGGTAGGTATATATGATTAGTGGCAGTGATCAGGCCATATCAGTCGCCCGTGGCTAACAGACCGATGACCTGAAATAACTGGATTAATGTGAGGGCGGAGAAGGGTTGGTGACCAACTGTTAAAATGAGCTTCTAAACCATTGATTTTCAAAGTGGGGAGGCGCGCCCCACTAGGGAGGCGCGAAGACATGTACCTATAGGGGGGCGCGGGCGGCGGTTATCACTCCGGAGTCCGGTCTCCCGCGCATTCCTACCGCAGTGAGGTGCGCACTTCCCGCACCGCACGCGCCTTTTGTTGCAAAAACAAACAAGCGACCTGCTATTGTGTTTTAGGACTAACACGCACTGCGATTTTTATTCGCGCGATTTTTTCCGCCGAATTCTGTGACATATGGAAGTTGTATGAACCGTGCGGATTTCGCCGCGCCGCAGCGCGATATTATACGGAAAAAATCGCGCGAATAAAAACCGAAGTGCGTGCTAGCTCTTAGAGTAGTGATTCTGCTGCCCAATATGATTTTGAGAAGATGGGTAAGGCACAATTTTGGGTAAAATATCTCAATGTTTATCCCAGCACAGCAGAGCAAGCACTAAAATTGTTTTTGTATTTGTGCGAAAAATCGTTTTCAGCAGTTGTAGCTATAAAAACAAAGTACAGAGGCAAACTAGATACCTATTGCTAGTGATCTACGTTGTGCACTTTCTTCTATTGAACCTAGAATTGAAAATCTTGTCAAAAACATGCAAGCTCATCCGTCACATTGACTCTTCGTATAACAAGTGTGTAAAAGCAATATTTTTATAATAAAACATCTGAAAATGTATTTTTGAACTTTATTACCCTTATTTTATTTCATTTCACAATTGCTTGGCGAGACCACTTGCTGCTACTTGCTGGGCACTGGGCCGAGGGGAGGCTGGGCATATTCATTTTAAGCAGTAGAGAAGCGTGATACTTATAAGTTTGGGAACCCCTGTTCTAAACCCTCACTAATTTATCTTTTTGCAGGTGAATACCAGCCTTCAATGACAGGGGGCTTCATCCTTCCTTGCTTCCTCCTCTGCAGTCATGTCCGAGCTGCCTCCTACTGGGTTTTGTCGAATAAAAACCCTGACAAATTCGTTGCTGTGCGCTGCGAGTCCGTGGCACGCGCTAGACATGGCGACTGCTATAACGGCGCTATACATAGCAACGTACTGGGTCCCAAAACTAACTTTAGTCAACCTGGTATATACTACTTGCCTACCAAAGAAAATATTCCCTATTATATAGGCGAAGATGGCTTGAATAAAATAAATTACGGAGTAAATAGTTATTTATTAAAAACTGCGCCAGAAGACGATATAATTGTATGACAAATAAAAAATACTACTGAGTTATTCGTATCATTAGCTTGTCGCCGTCCACTGTTGGACAGGCCTTCCCAAATGCGTGCCACCCAGTGCCACCACACATTGTCGCTCCCCTATTACAGCACCCTTTTTTCAGATCGTGGCGACATTGTCTCAACCGAGTTCAAAGTCAAAATCACGAAGTCGAAATACACGAGTACACTTGGTACAATTTATACATGTAATTTTTTATCGACCTATCCTTCTACCCAAACTTCCAGCATATGTCCTCCTCACGCATTACAATTATGAATCACATCACATCACATGTCAGCCTTTAGACGTCCACTGTTGGACATAGGCCTTCCCCAATGAACGCCACCACACCCGGTCCTCCGCCCTCCGCATCCAGCCGCTTCCGGCCACCTTCTTTAGGTCGTCGGTCGATCTGGCGGCGGGGCGTCCCACCCTGCGCGTGGATTATGAATAGATATCCATAATGTCGTTAACTAGTCGAATTGTCGCAAAAACTAGATTTAGTCGGTCTGCTGCTTAAAATAAATCTTTGGAAATCAATTTTATATACTGACTGCGAAAGCTCATTGTAACATTAGAGATTGTTCGTCAATTTTATTATAGGCTAAAGGCTTTCTTACAAAGTTGTTTTTAAATATGATTATTGAAGGTTCCCTTTTTTGTAGAATGGCCTCCCCACTGCCACTTACATTTCACTTTTATCGGGTGACCTTTGTTCTTCAGAGAAACTCCGAGCTGATATTATTTATTAGCGATTTATTTATAATTTCATTACGATATGCAATTTACAACAACTACTTATGTTTTGTTAGGCCAACAGATATCGAACACCTACTTTTGTATAAAAACTATCTAACATATACGTACATTACGGGACCACAGCATATAAACTTTCAGTCAGTAGTAAGCTCTATGCAGGCAAGTTATTGCCCTTAGAAATTTTGAGCTAAGTCTGGAAGCCATACGTAGATTTTCATCACATTCTATTTATTGGTATACTAATTAGGTGAAAGGATTTTACCAGTATCCAGATTCTCAACACCCCTTGTAATGTTCCAAATTAAAATAAATAAAAAAATATTGGACTGTGTTGCCTGACGGTAATAAGTAATGTATGACCGACTTGAAAAAGAGGAGTTTCTCAATGCGATATGTATGGTCGCGCATAACTCTGCATGGATAAACCGATTTTGATCATTATTTCAACAATAAAAAGGTTGTTTAGAATCGGATACAGATACCTAATTATATACTTAAACACCTAATTTGTGTACCCTATTTATTGCATCGAAATTCATACATAATTAAGTGTAAAGCCTCTCTCACACTGAAACAATGGCGACGGCCAGCAAGACGCGGCCCAGGAACCATACAAAATTGTACCGCAGGCCGGGCATTGCCCGCGTCAGTGTGGAGTCCCATATACAATACCATATTGGATATCCCACTGGGTGCCATCGCGCCAGTGTGGGTATAGCTTAAAGCAATACATTAAGTTCATGATAGGAAATGTAATTGATAGGAAAATTGTAAATATTATAGAAAGATATAAGATAATACCAACAGCTATTTATGCAAAACAGCCCATTTCTCTTGATTTCCAATAAATAGTAAATCTAAAAATAATCTAACTTCATACAACAATATTATAATTATATTGAAATAACACAGCCTGTCTATCGCGTGCGAACATGGCTGTCAATTTGCTCCAAATGATCGTTTACACGACAGAATTCTGGACCATACAAATGTCCAGTTTATCCATTAACTTACTGAAATGCATTGTGTAAAAAATTAAATACAATAACCCAGTGTTGCCTGGACTTTTGTCTTTCATACTTATATTTGCGAGTCAAGACTTTTTTGTGTAACATTTAAATGCGAAATATATTAATATCCCGACCTCTAACGGCTTTTGATCATTAAGGTAACACTGGGTCGTCGCTTCTCACGTTACCCAAATGGGTCCATGACGAACTCTGTTTAATTTTGCCATCTGGTAACACCATGGAATGCAATAAATTACTGATTACCCAGTGGTTCAGTCGTCTTATTCGCAATGTTTATATCATATATATATAGGTTTACACCATATGCCCCATTTTTAGCGATACTCTAAAATTTTAAGAAAATTATTAAATCCTGCCTGTTTTTTTTATACCCAATGAATTTATTTCTAGGCAAAGACAGGCATATTCATACGTGAGAGACCCTGATAATAGGACTAAGTATAATACGAAAACTCATTTAATAAAAAATAAAAATTCATACAGCAAACATAAATCATAATCAATCAAATACTTCATTCAGATCTAAGGAAAAAAACTATTCAAACCATAATACAGAATACATAAACACAAAAAACTATGTGTAATATAAAATTTGCCACGGCAATATGTGTCTAAAATATATATCGATAAAGACACAATTCAACTTTTAAAAAGCAGACCTAAACAGCACCAAGAAACTACAAATGTACCACCATCCGACCCAATAAGTTCAAAAACTCATACAAAAATAGATAATTCTGTTATGGAATGTGAATACAACCATCAGCCAATATTATGAACTACACATCAATACACAGAGTAAGAAAATTTGATATGTAGTTTCAGTAACTCTTTACAAAAGCTAAGCTAACATTGCAGATAATAATTTTAGACCGTTTTTATGTGAGGGTAGCGCCCGTTGCGAATGCAGCGAGAGACTATCAACAATATCTTTTGTAAGAATTTTAATTTTTCTGAAATCTATTTTAATATTAATAAACTAATAATCATAAGATCACGGATCGGAATTAGGTAGTGTCATTTATGTACTTGCGTCAAAAACATGGATATTCCGGGTTTTCTTTTGAGATATATATTTGTTCATAATTCATTTATGCACTAAACTCATATAGTAATATAAACATGGACATTCCACATCGCTCCTTTAATAATCTATAATTTTCTTCTGCCTCCCGCTTACCAGTAAAATAACATACAAATAATATGAAATTATCTTTTCTTAATTGGATATTATATAATTTTTAATTATTACTACTACGCGTCTCAAGACTTGTAATTATAGCAGTTAATAAAATTCCTGAAAAAAAAACGTTCATATTATTCTTCTGTGCTACATTTTCGTCTCAAGTACATAAATCACACTACCCAATTCCAATCCTTGCTATGATCAAAAACTTTTACGTTAAATACGACTAGGTTCAATAAATCAAAATTTGACTGAACGATCCAGTAAGCACTCGACTAAAAAATATATTGTGTTTTAAGTCAATCAACGCAATTGCGATGGGCGAAACCTGTGTCACAAAAAACGGCTTCAGAGGCAAGCAAGAGATGGCTGTACATAGAGCGTAAAAATCATTTATAATTTATAAAAATCATCTGTCTAATAGACAGATGGTAATATGTTAACAGGCTGATTGATCCTAAAATAACTCTATACTCTCATCTTGGCACTAAACTAGGATAATAACCTAGAACGTCAGATGTTGTGACGGCATAACATCAAAGTACTACTACTCGTAGACAAAATAACTTATTTATGTGTCAGGAAAAATTTAAAAAGTTTACTTTTGCTCCTGTCAAAATGTTACAGCCACCCCTTACTTGATAAACTGTTCTCTAAAGCAGCGTCTCCTGCGCTTGTTTTTTTCGAAACGTTAAACAGAAACATCGAAACAAAGGGGCGTGGCCATACACATTTATTTATGGTTTCACATGTTTTGGTCTTCCGTGGCGAATGGAAAACATTCCACAGGAAAGATTTGTTTAATTTATTGACAACCGCCGGTGTTTGATGTTTACCGACGTTCCGAAATGAGGGGTTAATATTAAAACTTCTCGTAGTCAATATAGATTTCTGAGATACGGAAAATATTTCTCGATTCGGTTTTAAATTTTCAGAGCTCATGATGAAGTCTACACAAATGTTTTCTTTTTAACAGAAACAAAACATTTTGAAGGATACAGCTTGTGTATGTTTTTGTCTAATGTTACGAAAAACAAGCGCAGGAGACGCGGCTTGACACTACAAAACAACATTAACATTTGGCACTGTCATTCATAAAACCAGTACAAATGTACCATCAACGGCCATACAACCGAAACTTATAATACAATATAAGTATATATTATGCTCCAAATACCTTGCGCCGCTATGTATATACGGTACATTTTAAGAAAGTGTACTAGATCTAATACCGTAAGTTCATAGAAATAAGGGACATAATGTTAAGAATGCCATACCATATCTTTCCATAAAGGTAAAAACTCTCCCTTAGTTGGTTTAGGTACATTTGGCTCAGGAAGTGGTTGGTTCGTGTTGACCCCCTGACTGATCACAATAGACTCGTATGTTAGCCAAAGTTCCCGACTTTTTTTGCTGTTGTTAGAGCTCGTGTATCTTCCTTCTGGGATAGACTGCGTAGCTCTAATAATAGCATTCTATAAGCGAGCAGTAAGAACTTATATAGCACCAAATTGAAACAATGGCTATCCGTTCACTTCAACGCGAACCGGAAGCAGCGAAATAATATATGTGGTTTTATTTTTATGACCTAGTAAACTTTATCGACGTATTTTTAATTTAATTTGACTAAATTTTATTTTGCAATTATTTTTATATATATATTTATTGTGGATCTGGTGCGTGAGTAAATAAAGTCATTATTATTATAATCATTTGCTAATGCCGTTTTAGTTGTTCAAACACAACCACAACAAACAATACTTAAATACCTCCCTTATTTCTAAGACTCAGACACGATTCTAAGCAAACTTACATTCACCCAAGTATAAAACATATTATTTAATTTTGACAGTTGAATCTGATTTCATTTCACGCTTAGATTCTTGTCCAAATCTTTATTGACTTTCAAACTAAAATCACTTTACATCAGTGCTCCATACAGAGAAACGAGCGAGTATTAGCTACCGGGGAATGTACTCCAATGGGTACCAAGCAACGGTCTCCTCTCGCAGCGGCAAAGAGTCTAGTGGAATCACAGTTCCCCCCAGAAACTGGTTTTCCTGTAACGAGTCGTAGTGCCATACTGTGGCGTGGAGGCTTCGGTTCCTGACCACCTCTATAGGCAGTCGGTATTCCAGCATCTCCATGAATGAGGGATGAGAGTTCCGTTTCAGTACGCGAGTCTTCCGTTTTGTTTCTTTGGTCGGGTCCGGTACTAGATACACCTGAAAATATTAAAGACTTATGATAGGTACCCGGCTTAAAATAGCGCCACCCCCAATCTTCACGTGGGTGTCGTCAAGGCGACTTAGGGATTGCACCAGGGACGGGCAGGAGCGTTATCCTGTGTATATTAAGATCATTACTGCGATCACTACTCCGCCTGCCGTGCTTGGTGTATATGGAAATTCCCTCAATAAACAGCCCACCAAAAGTGGCATTCTGTTGGGGAGGCTTGTGTTCGGCAGTGGACGTATTTCGGCTGATGATGATTTAACTAATGTTTTTGTATATATGAACTGGTGAAACTTTGAATTAACTTTACCAAAAATATGTAATATTCCAAATGAAGTTTGCTTAATCGGTTCAGTAGGTTTTAAGTTATGTGGCGGAGACGGACATACAAAATATCTTTTCACTAAGGGAATCCGAAAGAAACCTGAAAATCTTGCTAAGGACAAGCAAGCATGCATTAAAAGAAACATATGACTTTACTATTATGTCTAGATAAAACGCACCAAGTTAATATTTGACAGTAAAGGTTGGCCAGCTTCTGTTATTCCAGATAAGTTGGAAAATATAAAAGAGTGCATCTTCAGATCCATCTAGGCTTCATTTTCACTCATAAGTAAGGTAAGTAATTCATTGTAAGTAAGGTAATTTTCACAAACAGGTAAGATACGGTAAAACTGAAGTCGAGCGTGAGACCATCTAATGGTGAAATAAATTAAAATGTAACCTTGACGTAAGGATTGGGCGGTATTCCCTGCGGGGTGGCGGCGAGCGACTGCGCGTGCAATATGAGCACGGACAGCACGCCGCCCGCGTACTGCACGGACAGCTTCAATGATCCAGAGTCGCTGCTCTCCGCTTCGGTGGACTCTGGAAATTTAAAGACATCAAGAGATGTGGCATACTACTGTATCAGTTCATAATTAATAATGCGCGAGCGAACGCCCTCTACCGGCTTTGGCATTGTCTAGAGAGCCGGAGACGGAAGGTGGTGCCGTGCGTGCAATTCTAATTTAATTGGTATTTTATTCAATACTTATAACCACTAAATACACCAGATTGAGGCAAATAGCAGACGCCACAATAAATATTATCTGACTGATTCTTTGTTGATTCGATGTCACGCCCCTGAATGGGGAGAGCTGCCATATAGAGGACGAAGCACAGAATTACTTATTTCTAGGGGGATCAAGCAGGGTAAAGAGCACCCTAGCAAGTACTGGGCACCTCCCCCGTGATTCGGCCTATATGACGTAGATGTCGAAAGGCCATGGGAGGTTTTGACTGATTCTTTGTCTGATTGACTCTTTATTATTCTTACTTTCCTTCTTAACTACATATAGATATACTTGTAGATTCACATAAACTCACGTTCTTGTGTATCAGTCCGTGGAAATCTGTTAGACTAATATTGGTACTGATTCTGAGGGCATCCATTTAAAAAGTTACAACACTAAAACTGTTGCTATCCCTATCACACAGTACTATGAAGATAGAGACAAAACAAATTTTAGTGCTGTCAAATTTTAAATGTGTTACTTCAGAACTATGTTTAATTCTATTTTATCTAATAAATTAACACAATATTATAAGAAAATCGGTAGACCCTCAATAAAATAAAAAAAAGAAGGTTTCGACCACAATTTGTATCTAAAATAACAAATCAAATCTAAAAAAAAACACAGTTGAACTTCGATATTAAGAGTATCCAAGCATAAAATCTTCCGGATTTAGAGGTGTGCCCTTTTCAATGCTTTCACGCAAAACACACATGTTAAGTATTATCTTTTGTATTTTATATAAACCGACCTTGTTTGTTCTTCATCCTCTGCGGTTCCACGTCCTGCTGATCCCTGAGCAGCGGGTGGAAGAACGTGTAGACGAGGTCCGAGTGCGCGATCTCGTCGGCCAGGCTGAACAGCGACGTGAGGAAGGCCTGCACGTCGCCGAACCGCCGCTCGGCCACCTGCCGCGTGTTCGACCGCCCCACGTACAGCCCAGACGGCAGGCTGCACAAATAACACACGGATATCATTGAAATGTTCAATTCAATTCAATTACTCTTTATTGCAGGAAAAAATACAAGATCTAATAAATAAAAACGTAAATTTCACGTGTCTGTACATTGAAGATATTTGTAAAGGCTAAGGATAAGTAATCGAACACATTTCGATCATTTTTGAAAATTTTGTCTGTATGTCTGGTTAGTTTGTGCACGCATTACTTAAAAACTGCTGAACCAATTTTGACTTAACATATATGCTTTACTTCATCACAATCGGTTTATTCAATCAAAAGTTATGGACATTTTTAGTTTTCAAATACATTAGTAGGTAAGGTATAATGCAATATAATAAAATAGTATAATTTTTAATGTTCGGTACTATTCAGATTGCGATGAGTTTGAACTACATTTGGAGCTGTAGTGGAAGTGGGAGTGGGAGTAGGCGTGGGCGTGGGAGTGGAGTGGGAGCGGAGGCGGGAGCGGAAGTGAGAAAGGGAGCGGATTCTGTAATCCACGCGAGCGGAGCCGCGGGCACAGCTAGTACAATAATAAAGTAACTTAACAACTTCTTGAGCAACGATAATTTTGAATGACTTGATTCCCCCACTACAAGGCGTGGGGGGACTTCATTCTTATGTAGTAGACATACCACGCTCTCGCACGAAGCGTTTTGCTTCCTCCTTCATAATGCGAACTACTAAGAAATGGAACTCCCTACCAGCTTCGGTATTTCCGGACAAGTACCATTTGGATCTTTTTATGAGTGAATAGGCATCTTCTGGGTAAGCGCGCTTCACCTTAGGCCTCATCGGCACTTACCATCAGGTGCGATTGATGTCAAGCGTATACCCATCATGAATAAAAAAAAGAAGAAGAAGTTTTTTTGTTATTGTCCTAAATGGTACAACATGAGGACGAAGTAGTGGGTGGGACGAGGTATATGTACTAAGTCACAAATTGGCGATATTGAGTTGATAAGACTGAATAATATAAGATATAAAACGATTTTTCGCATTTCCGAAGTTTGGTTAGACGTGTCAAGTTCCACGTGTCGTGTCGTGATGTAATGCTAAATAATTTTTTATTATAATGCGTTCATTATCTATATCGTACTAGATATTAGATATTTATACATAACGTAAAGATTCCATATATTAATTTTAATAATAAAACAGTTACAGCAATGATATCTGGAGAAATTGATATCAATATAAAAATATATATGTACCCGACTATTCGTTCTTTATTTCATAAATATATATTGAAGCCCACGTATATGCGTCTTAATTGTTGTTAAGCAACAGAAATGTTCTAGTAATCATATCACATTAATTCTCCCTTACCGCGGCAGTCCAGATTAGTTTAGTTAATTTTTTACAAGATAAGATTGTGAACATTGTTCACAACATGGCGGATACTTGCCACTATCTAATCTGTTCAACGCCCATCGATTTCAGTAATGGATGGACCACTATTGACAATGCAAATGTTTATATTATTTACATACAAGTAAATATAAGTGGAATAGTGTAATGGCGATATTAAGGGATCCCGTAGCGTGTAAGTACTATCTATTTAATCAGTCTAATGTCCATTTAATTGGATTAAATTCCTGTCAGAAGTTTCATTGATATGAGAAGATGCCCAAGTTGTGTGACAAGTCATATATCAATTCAGAAGTCACCTATAACTACATCCTAATTGTAGTTCCTAAATAAAAAAAACCAATAGACAATAAGCCTCCAAGACTTGCACCAAAACTCGTAAACAACTTATTAAAAACAGAATTCAAATAACTTACCGGCAGAAAATTCGGCAAATAGTGTCATATTTAAACATTATAAGTAATTTAGAGTCTCCGCGGAGATGCTATAGCTAGGGCGGCGAGATCTGGTTGTCACAGAATTTGGATGGATTATATTCAGGGCGACTAAGAAACCTCAGTTAGGTTTCTTTAACTCAAACATACTATTTACATCAAATTGATCACGTAAATTGAAATCTTATTGATAAATTGTGCAGGTGGAACTCTTCTGTTCATACTCTTCTAGTCATAATTAAATTGATTACACACAAATTGTTTTCTGACGGAAAATCAAAGATGCAAAATATATATATTTTTTTGGCTTTGGAGACCTTGGATGGGATGCAGAAGTGTAGAGACTACCAGCCAGGTGAACGTTGTGTATAAATCTGCAGGCAAAGCCTGGACAAAACCGACATAGAACCAAGTAGAAACGACATGGCGAGTCTTATGTCTAACAGTGGAAGAAAGAAGCTGATAAAGAATAAGAAAAGTAAGACGGACAAGTGCAAGTAGGATTCGCGCCTTAAGGGGTCTCTTTAGTTATATAAAAATACCAGCAGTCAATGTGACAGGACCAGCTAGGTCGGGCATGTATCTAAATTTGGAGCTGGGAGTCCCATGGACACCAACGTGATCCTATAAAGGTTCCGTTTTTAAGGTAAAAACAAGTAAAACATCAAATGTAAGTACGAAGAAGTGTCACTTCATATCCATCGCCCATGATCACCTGCAACCTTAGGATGACTAAGGTACGTAAAAATGTAAAAACTTTCAGCGAAACGTATTTATCCTAAAAGGCATGTTTGTGTAACGATTAGTGTAATGGGTATTATAAGCTGGTGTATGTAATAGACCAAGATAAATTTATTTATAACACGTACATATAGATATGATATGACACTACTTCCTGAGACAATGAGTCAATGTGTGTGTATTTTGCATGAAATACTATAAGTTTTACTAGTACTGGGACATAATGAATGATACTATTTTACTGGTGGCAGTACTTTAGTACAGGGTTCGCCTAGGTACAAGTCCCCCTTCGCGGGTGCACGGAGCGGCGACCATCACCCATCCATCCATCACCCATCCCAATGGGAGCCCCCGGGTTCCCTCCTTCGTCTGTGCGTCGGAGACGGCCACCGCGGGGTTTTTCAGTCGGTGCGAACCCGACATAACCTGCTCGTCGTTAGGCATTTCCCCGCGAAAACAAACAAAAAGGTACATATATCCCCCCCCCCCCCCCCCCAACGCATGCATTGCTGTGTTCCAATTTGAAAAATAAAAGCACTAGTGGCATACTCTGGGAGGCATTGCACTTACATAGCCTTTAGATTGTCGCTTAATATAAAGATTAAATAAATAAACATATTAAAATACTCGTACACACACCGTTCTGTATAATCCCAAACTAGAATTTTCTCCTGTGATATGATTAGATTAGATTAGATTTATTTATTTCACTTTTACATCTTAAAAATTCAATTTTACATGTCATTCTAGTATGGTAAAAGGGATCGTCATAAAATAAAATAATGTATAAATTACAATGTCAACAATTCAAATAATGTCATAGTATATAACATACTATCTATGTCAGTATATAATATCAAAAAATACACTTGGTATTAAATTATCACAAAGTAAATTAAATTAAACGTCAGAGGGCCCACCAATTTCATTTTTTAGAAAATTCATTTATGGAATAATATTCATTTTCCAACAAAAGGTTTTTCAGTCGTCGACTAAACGTTTCGTCATTGGTCTCGTTACGTAGATCTGCGGGCAGGTGTTCGTAGTACGTGGGGCCGATGACGCGGGGGTTTTTGGTGGCAAGGGAATTAAACAAGGATTGGACAATTCACAAATATAACATCCAGACCGGGACCAAATTGTAAACATTTTACAAAGTATTCTGTCCTCAGTGGGAATCAAACTTCTGGCGCTCGAGTCAATTGACCAATCCGCTAGGCCAACGAGGCGGTCAAGGTTAGTTGATCATGGGCGACAGATGGCGCTTACCATCAGTAGACTATCTTCCCGAGAAGAGCGGTATAAAAATACTTTATGCTTACATGTTCCCGGAGACATATTTAAATTTTTTTTTAACAAACTGGGCGTCAATGAAGTCAGTCAATAAATATTAAAAAAAGATATGTGTATTTTTACAGATGACAACACAGTTAACTACATAGCAACACTAGCGCTGTTCTGCGGTATATCCTGCACTATACTAATGCTCCGGTTTGGAGGATTCAAGGCGACATTCAACCTATCTTCAGCAAATCGAATAAAATCAGAATACTACGAAGATGTTCCGGTAATATCGGATACTAATGGGGCTTACAGGACTAATAGAGAAGAGTTCTTTGGTGAGTATGAACACCAGCTTACAAAGCTAGCGTCAATCAGAGTTAACATACTGCTAAAACTATCACAGCTGAGGAGTGATTTTACAAAGGGGTTTATTTTCATTTTAATCAAGGAGAAAGTCTGAATTATAATATTATTTATACTAGAATATTTACGTTAGTACTGATATAAAATGGATATAATCCGTTTCGAAAAGTCAGTGCTAAGAATCAAAAACAATGGGCCCGATTCTGAAGTACGTTAAAATTTGAAACCAATAAAATTGTTGCTATACTTGTCAAATTCAAATTCAAATATTCTTTATTGTGCACCAAAACATATACATTTTTTAATAAAAACAAGACTTACATAGAAGGATGAATTTAGTGTACAACGGCGGCCTTATCGCTTTCAGCGATTTCTTACAGGCAACCTTGTCCCACAGTATTATAAAGATAAAGACGAAACTAATTTTAGTTCTGTCTAATTTGAAATGTGTGCTTTCAGAATTGCGCCTAATTGATTTATATTATCGCTTAAATGCGCATACGCTGAAAACCCTATAATATTTAACAATATTAACGTATTTCTTAAGGACAGGCTAGATAGAACTACAGTATGGGACAGGCTGGCCGTAACAATTAAGTTAATTTTAATCACTTTGGCAGTTTCTTACTGTCTTGATCTATAGTATGAATAACAGATGACAGATTGTTAACGAATACTTGTATTCTGAAGTAATGGTGTAATTTGGTTTGCATAAAATAAGACAGAAATATTATCAATCGATTATCTAACCGATGTCAATCAAGGATTGATTGGTATTTAAATTTTACTTTTCTTAATAAACACCTATCGATCTTAGATTAGAATCGATTATAGCATCAATGTCCGTTACATTACAAAGCACTAATAAAATAAACTACTGCGTTAGTATTAAAAAAAATTAAATGTGTTCAAAATGCGTTACCTATTAAAATGACCATTCGACGACTAATTAAGAATTATTTTGATTGAATGGTTCGTCGCCAATATCCTTTCTTCTCTTTCCTAACTGTTGTTGAGAAATAAGGTTCATGATGATCTGTATTTAATTTTGCCATCTATGTTATCATTGTGGAATACAATAAATTACTGAAAATTTATTCAGTGTTTATAGAAATTGGATGAAATGCACACTCACTATATGACACCTCAATTTTATATAGTTGATTAAATACAGGAAAAATTTCTATATCTTCTTCCTGTTGCTCTAGATATCGTTTATGACAAAGATAAAAGAAATTCCATCAACATGAGTCAAAAGGCTGTCATTCAATATTTCCCACTATCTTTACAAAACGCATAAACGCATTCAAGCGTTACGCATAACCCATAGTATGACAGTACTGTATGACGTATGAGTCAGACACAAGACAGTAGGAACACGGAACACTTAGGCCCAGACCGAAATTTTTTACACAAATATTTGCTCGATTCCTAATCAATGCGTGACAAACAATCATAGTATCACGGACAGCGGTACAAGCGTCATTAATACTAAGCTACTTATAAAGCTAAAGTATCTCTATTTTACAGGAAATGGCAGCATATCAGATCCTCCAAAGAGAATTGACCCTTCAATGGTCAAACTGCCACAAACTGTCGGACGACCTGGTCCTGATCTGAAACCATCAAAAAGCACTGGCAACTTGACACAACCTAGCACTACACACCCAAACAGTAACAATAGCGCGAGTAACTCAACACAAACCAGCAATCTACATCCAAACAAGAGCGCTAGTAACTCAACACAACCCAGCAATCTGCGACCGGATGTCAGCAAAAGTACACCCAACGTGTCTATGAACCCGCAGGGAGAAACTGCCAATAACAGAGATACGCCCAACGTTAAGAATGCTAACAGCAAAGATGCGAAGAAACAGTTAGATCAACAGAAAAAGTTAGAAAAGAAACAACTAGATGAACAAAAGAAGTTAGAAAAGAAACGTTTAGATGAGCAGAAGAAGTTAGAAAAGAAAGAGTTAGATGAACAGAAGAAGTTACAGAAGAAACAGTTAGATGAACAGAAAAAGAGAGATAAATTAGTAGCTCAAGAGCGAGCTAAACTAGAGAAAGAAAGAAAGACTAAAGAGAAACAAGAGGCACAGCTGCAAGCGAAGCAGGCAAAAGCAAATAACGACAAGAACAAAGGGAAATCGAATGCACCAAGGCTCAAGGCTCCAACGGCTCAAGGCTCAATCAAGGCTCCAACGGTGAAGACACGTGCTAACCCGTTAGGACAAGGAACGTCGCAGGCCATAATGCCACCGCCGCCGCCACCGCCGCCGCAGCCAACACAAGCACCAACACATACGGCAAAACAAGTACGAAAACAAGCGCCAACACAAGCGCCAACACCAAGACAATATTCCACGAATACTTTAGAAAGTTCCATAAGCAGAACCAGCGGCCCACCAGCGTATACGGAGGCCGCCGATGTAGTACAAAACCAGAAAGATAACACTGGAAATACCAGTTTCGGTAAGCCAATAGACAGTACGAGTAGCTGGGACATGATCGCGCAGCATAGACAAGAGATGAGCAGACCAGCTGTGACGGGAGGCGGCGCGCGGAAACAGACGGTGTTAGACTTGGAATATACTGTTCAGACTGGTAGGAAATCAATTTATATTTAGGTTGTGATTGTTCTTTTTATTAGAGGATGATTTGACAAAAGGGGACACTATGACATCCCAACTGAAGGTTGTGAATAGCTTGTAAAGATAAAGTTTATATAACTTGTAAAATATAGTTTGTAAAAATAATAATTAAATTTAATTACAGATGCGTAATCGACTACTACTACGTAGACCTCCCTTTAGAGGGTACTGGTTGAAAAATTCGTCCAGATCAACAATCTGATATGAGCCCCCGACAAGGTCAGGTCGTAGGTTCAAATCCTGCTTGCGTATGAATTTTTCAACTTCATCATATGTTAAAATAAAAGTAATGTTTTAATTTTTTTATATAACTATTGTTTCATTTCAATGTATTATTTATGAGAAAATTAAGGAGAGTTTTATAAAGCATTGCAGTTCAGTTCTCACACTTCTTAATCGTTGTGTAAAACACTGAGCACCGTTTGTTAGTGGTCTAGTCCTACCCGAGGTTGAACTATTATAATATGCACAAAATAAATAGTTATAGTAAAACCTTATGTTACTACTCGATAGAAGCAATCATGTCGTAAATAGATACGCCATAGACATACAGGTGGCCACCATAGGGCGTTATCTTTGGAACACGAAAATGTCATAGGGATGGAATGCTGAAATTATCGACTTCCAAGATATCTATAATATTGTACTTCTAATCACAGATTACAAAAATTAAGCTGTAAAACAGGTCCATAGTGGTTTCAGTAGCGGTGTTAGTGCACCTAAAACCGATGTACTCCCTATTATGCTATAAAATGGCTGCATATTTCGGAATTAGTTGGAACGTTAAACAAACATAAGACAATCGAGATTACAAAGTTGTCGCTACGTACCTATGAATCTTCGCGAGTGGGAAGTGCAGACAGATCTTCTGGTAGAGCTCAGTGAAGTGTTTGTAGGAGCGGTAGAGCACGAAGGGCGTGGTCTGGCCCTGCCTGTAGATCCGGAGCGCGTATACGTAGTGCTTCTCCGGGTCGTAGCGCTTCTCGTAGCCGAGGCATTCCACGCTGACTAGACGGTTTTCCTGTGCCATACTGTTGACGAATTGTTTCTATTTTTTTAATTACTTACCAGGCAAGGGAACAAAATCAAAATATCTTAATAGTGTGTTATTAAAGAGAAAGCTTGTCAGATGACAACAAACTTTAGGTTAGCAGCTCTAGCGATAACTCATGTTTTCTACGGTAATTATTCCTGTGGTAAATTATAGTCTACGTGTCGTTGTGAGACCGGAAATCTATAGATATATGCTACGTTTCATGCAGATTTGCTTAACCGTTTAATCGCATAAGAAATACTCAAACCGTTATATTTGTAATATTGTACGGAAGAGACCTGGCCTTTGATATACAAGATCTTGCGATATCAGGAGTCAGGTGTAATGCTAGTTGTAATTTGCTAAATTGTACATGTAATAAGTAAGACTTAGTAAAATTAACGTAGTATGCTTGTTTTGAGAAGTTAAAGTGATTATTATTATTCCATTTCACTACATAATAGTTGTCTATGGTTAACGTATTTATGTGTACCTTCCCAGCACCTTCGTCAGTATCTTGTTACATCTTAAGGTCTACAGATGTTTATAGGCGACAGTGGTCGCTTGACCGCGTAAAAAAAAAAAAATTAATAATTTGCCATTAGCAATTGAACCTTCGACCGATCTATTCGACATCTACCAACTACAGGTGAATATTAAAATCTTATGGATTATGTACATCGTCGGCAGAACGTATAAACCTATCAACTCTATTTTGGCTGATATTGTGTTATATTATGTCGCTTTTTTATGAACGTTAGGGTATATAATTCATAATTTGTTTATTTGCACAATCAAGAGTTATATAGGTATTACAATATTTATTTTAGATCTAACATAATTAACCTTGTCGGTATGGCAAAAACTATGATGAGAGTAATTTTTTTAACTAATTAAATTTGAAATTTTTTTAGCTAAATACTCATCAACTGTGTAATAACATTTCTGTATTAGTAGTTTTTTCTACGGCTAGTTGGAAAAAAATTGTCTGCATCAATTTGTTTTAGTTTTTCAGGAAGGTGATTGAATATTTTTATTGCCATGAAATATGTACTGTCTGTTTGTAGCTTTAGTCGAGAAACTGGTTGATAATTGCATAGCAGTCAAAATTGAGTTAGCAGGTTAACACGTTTAGCCGACGGTATCGCGATTCCTCATGAAATATGTACCAAACTCACGTGTAAGTCCTCGGCATGAAGGATAGCAGCTCGGAAGTGTTACTGCCCTGATCGCCGCTCGCTCTCAACTGCGCCAGGTTATGCAGGAAGAAGTTTATAGGCGTGAATCTGTAAAAACAAGTGGTTAATCATCTCATTCCGATCGAATCATTCCATATTCTGAATCTGTGACTGAAACAGAGCTAAATACTGACGTAAATGGCCATTTAGATAGTCAGTGGAGACGTTTCGAGACACATTTGCATACAAATAACAATGGGGTTAAACTGTTTTGTTTAAGTCTAAAGAATTTAGGCTAGGCAATCGAAAGTTACCAAACAATACATGTTATAATAGTTATAAGGTCCATCCCACATATCGTGCACCGAGCCAAACTTTGCCTATACAAAATGAATGTTATGTATCGGATAGAGCCCGGGTGAATATTAGAGCGTTTCAACCGCCGTCATTATATAAAAAAAGAGTAGAAGAGACAACACCAGTTCATCGTTTTTATTATAAAATAAGTTTCTGGTCCGTGCACAGATTCTGCATTGGTGAAATATTTAATTAAATATATTCTTTTTCGTCAACTTTTGGGGGTGAGGATAATGACGGCGGTTGAAACACTTGTATATTCAAGTGGCACTGGCGGGCGGCCGTGTACGAACGCAAACGAATAGGGCCCTTTCGAATGCGGTCAATCGCCATCGCATCAACCTTACGTATTGACCGTATCGACGTACCGCTTTGGTCGTGGCGCTATCCGGCGCGGCGCGTCGATGTCAACTACCATAATGCGAATGCGCACTCAACCCTCACAATTTAATTATGCAAACTTTGGTAATATGGATTTCCATTAGAACCTCGTAACACAAAATACTGACTTGCTCTTGAGCGAGGAGTGTATGAGGCGGGCGAACGCGGCCGCCGCCTCGGCGTTGGTCGCGGCGGGCAGCAGCGCGCTGCGCACGTACGTCACGGCCGTGGACGTCATGCCGGCCACGCCAGACATCGCCATCTGGTCGCCAAAGAAAAACATCCTTATCTAAGTAAAAGTCTTGACCACAGGGTCAGGTATAGCCTGACTTACCCGTAGTTCGACAACACATCATAAACTACCTTACAAATACCTAACCTAAAATTAGACATGAAACCATGTAAACACTGTTTTATTATAAAAATTATTACATTTGGAACATTTAACTAAATACGTAATTTTAGGGTTCCATTAAAACCGATACCATCATAGCGAAGGTTTTTACCATCGGTCTGTCCGTCTAATAACTCCGAAACGCGTTCCTGCTATGTTTTCATAATCGCTGATTTTTACTATCACCAAAGATAATATATACTAGAGTCTATCACTCAAAAACTACTGTACTGATTCAGCTGAAGTTTGGAATATACATATAAAATTGCCAGACAAAGATGGGAAATCTAGAAAAAATTATGCGTTTTTGGTAAAATTTGATGTCGCCAAGAGAAACCTGGCTTTACAGGGCAGCAACAAGTTACTAATTAAATTCCAGCTTTAAATATATCTCATTATTCGGCCAATAGTAAATGACCCGTTGAAAGCAATAACTTATTCTGATTTTCCCAAGCATTTCTTCTGTATTTTTTAACTAACGTAAAATGCTGTCTGTTATGCTATTTCAATTTTAAGAAGCATTTGCTTCATAATAATAGAATTGCAAATAATAGACACACGATGTGATATTCGTAGACAACTAGGGAAAGAAACTGAGAAAATTTAAAAAAGGTTTAGAGTAACGTTTCGTTGAAAGTAATAAAATTTGTTGTTTTTGGTGTATGAACTCAATTATGATTTTTTGTAGGATGTGTGTGATATTGCAAGTTAATCGATATGCTAAACTTAAATCTTATGCCTTTACATTTGGCAAGCGTATCCTTAGGTGTTGGTTTTTTCACTTACCAACGCGAATAGATCAAGAATATGATCATGGTGTGCCCTGACGATGTTGAACGCCATGCAGCACAGTTCAACGAAATGCTGGAAGCGTTGCGTGGGCCGCTCGCCGCCGTTGATCACGTATACCATGTCGTTTGTAAGTACGAACGGTGCCCGGTCTCTGTTTAAAGAAAACGAACGTTTATCGACTGCAAGACGCAGATCAAAACAAATGGACAGATGACATAACTGGAATCATATGTATTAAAAAAAACGAAAAGAGGAGAATGGGAGTATTTGCGGGATAACTTTGCCCAATATTAGGTTTATTAGCCTGCCAATAAATAAAATGTATTAAACTGGGACTTATTCTGAAGATCAAACTTAAAAGACATCATTAACTTTGTTCCTATCCCTATCAAATAGTATTAAGAGAATAAAGACGAAATTAAGTTTAGTGCTGTCAAATTTTAAATGTGTGCATTAATTTTTTCTTAGGGGGGAGGAAAACCTGGCGCTAATTCGACACTTCAGGATCTTTTGTGCCAAACCCCTAGCCACCAACGATGCCCTAAACCGATTTGGTAGACTTCACATACACCTTAGAATTTATTCTTTATGCAGGTTTCCTTACGATGTATTCCTTCACTGAAAAGGCTGTGGTTATTATAAATAAACAGTACTATAGAAAAACTCATTGGTAAGGAGGAGTTTGCACCCATGACCTAATGAATGTGAGACGAGTGACGTCGTGTCGTCGACAGTCGTGAACAAAAGTTGATAAGTACCTTTTGAAGTTGCCAAACATCTGCGCGTCTCCAAGGAACTTGCCGAAGTCAATGTGGAACAAATGGCCGGAGGTCTTCAGCATGATGTTGTCGTTGTGTCGATCACAGATGCCCAGTAGGTACGTGGCCACGCTGTATCCCGCACATGACGCTAAAAGTATAAGCAGTCGGTATATTTATATCAATCCATAATCGGCTTTATTATGATATTATTTCGTTGAAATTTCGAATGTAACACGATCGCTGGTTCAATCCAATTAGATGAAATTTAAAACTGACATGAATTACTCATGGTTTTCTATATTCGATATATCGGTGAATGCGAGATAAAAGGCTTATCTATATTTGCGGATTTGCGTTTAAATAAGAGCTCAAGCGATTAATATTGGTTGGTTGCGCAAAACATAAACGAACATATAATCTCGTTTCTCAATTTTTTTTCACTCAAATGATAGAATAACCATAAATTACCTGTAAAATTATCCCTGGCCCGTTGGTATTCCAACTCAGAAGGGTTGTGCTTCGCGAGCCACTCGGCTATGGGCTTGTCTTTGAACGACCCAGTCAGGCCCCATTCGGTTTGTATTGCTCGAAGTGTCTCTGCTTCTGCTACTATTTCAATCATCCCTAAAAAAGCATGATAAATTTAATTACAGCTTCTGTTCTGCATATCAGTAAATTAAAAAAATACTTTTTTCAACAAATTTAAATATGTTACAAGACTCATTTCACCAAACTGTTTAATGTTGGCAACAACATTTAAGAGACAAAACTAATAAATCGTTGTACTAACAAAAATAATATTCTTGTCAAACTTTATGCATATGCAATATATTGCCGGCCCTATAGGATCGAGGGCGATCTGTTTTACATCAGTCAATTCCTCATCAGTCCAAGGGTATCTTGCTGCCATGTCTAAAAACATAGTATTACTCAATACATACCTCTGTTATGGCTGGTCGGCAATGCTTGGAACATGACCATGCGGAGATCTAGCCCAGCCTGCAGCCACAGGCTGTCCATTACTTTGATCACTTGCAACACTAGTGAGTCTTGACGCAAGTCATCACCAACCTATAAACAATTGAGTTTCTAAAGTTCCTTTCAGCGCGCAAATTTTTCAAAGTGTGTAAAATTATCGTAGCCTATATCGTCACTCATCATCAACCGAAATACGTCCACTGCAGAACATAAGCTTCCCCAAATAGAACGCCACTTTTGGTGGAGATTTGTCATAATCACCACGCTTGGTCGCAGTAATGAGCTTAATATATACAGGAGAACGTTGCTGCCCTTTTCTGGTGCAATTTCTTAGTCGACTTGAAGACACCCTCAGGGAACATTGGGGGTGGCCCTATTCTAAGCCGGGAACCACACGGCATCGTTACATCGAAAATCGCGAATGTGCCAAATCGCGATTCTATCATAATGCTATTTATGTATATGCTAGTGTAATGTATTAGTGAATTTCGCTGAAATAGCACATTCGCGGTTTTGGCATTTCAGTGACGAAAATATGGTTTAGTGATGGGCAAAGGCCACTCATAACTACTTTGTGTGCCTTCTCTGGCCACTCATTTATGTAGGCGTCTAGCTCGTCCATCCACCTTCTTCGTGTTAACCTCTTGCTAGTTTCACATCGGCTGGGATTCAATGTCGTAATGCTAAATCATAATTCGGTTGACGTACGGAATAGCAGGTCCAGTCCTACTTCAGCCTGACTGCTTTCTGTAGACTTTTAGGCGTTTAGGATGTATAAGTAAGCTGTAAGTTGCAATGGCGTTAACATACCTTAAACATGGCGGGAACTATAGCATTATCACTGCCGATGAAGTTGATCTTTAGCGGAAGCGTGTTCGACGGGAAGTACATACATGACCTGTGAAAAAAATAATGAATTACAACAGATAATAATCCATATTGTTATAAGATCATGTGAACTGAAGTGGTATTAAGTCGACCCAGTCGGTCGCTGACGGGGCGGAGTTTAGGAGTGGAGATCGCGCACAGGTAGGTGACTTAAAGAGTAAAGAGGATATTTGGAATAACAATAGTCGCCAAAACTTTCATGTTTAATAAAAAAAAAGTGAAAACTTATGTGGGGGGAGGGGGGCAGGGGGGGGGGGTGGGGGGGGGGGGGGTGTAGGTACGTACGATCAATGATAATATATTACTAGTAGGCGGTACTACATATGCACTTACTTGACGTCCACATCGTGTACAAAGTTGTGTAGGGCGAGCGGCAGCGCGACGGGCTGCTGGCGCAGCAGTTGCGCGAGCCGCTCGCCGCCCACGCACAGCGCGCGCTGCCGCAGGGCCTCCTTCGCGCATTTTACAGAAAGCGCCACCTCCGACAGCGTCTGTACATACGAACATAAATTGTAGTGACGCTCTAATGAAATACTACGTAAATACTTTGAGGTGACTTACTCATAAGTAAGCAAAATATTTTTTCGCATCTCAATGCGAAAAATTATTTTGCTTCATGGTATGAGGTGTAAGTATATGTTGCAGTCTATATACCTTGACTAGTAGCTGTTGCCGCACAAGCGTGTTAGTGAGATTCTCTCCGCATATCGCGAGCAGCGCGCGCAGCATCAGCCGGTAGCGCCACTCGGCCGTGATGTACGAATCCGGCTCCTGCGCCTCGTCCGCATTCTCCTCCAGAGATATGCCCAGGAATTCTTGACTTGGAGCCTGGAAGAAAATCATTGTCATGAAAAAAAATATTACAATTTCTAAAGCTTTAATGGACGAAGGTGGTCGAAAGCGGCTGGACGCGGAAGGAGGCGGACGGGATGTGGTGGCGTTCATTCGGGAAGACCTATGTTCAGCAGTGGCTAGGCAAGGGCTGATATCATGAGGATTATTCCTACCTAAGCATATTCTTTGGATAACCTACAAAAAAAATTATAATTACCTGTGGTACGTTAGGTAGAGAGTGGACTAGCAACCAAAACAACCGGTGAGCGACAGCAGGCGAACCCAGAGAGCGGGACAGCAAAAGCTCTGTAACAAATCCAACAAACTAAAAATGAATAAAATTAACAAACGGCGCTTGGAGCGTTGAACTTGCGCCCGTCTCTACGAATACTTCAAACCTGATGTAGCGGCGGTATACGACATAATTATCTTAGCCATAGTTCTGAGAAATAACAGCCACGCTTAGATAGTAGGCGATTAAAAAACGCTTGTAATAATGTATTTTTAATAGGTTTTAAAGCTTAATGTACCTGTAATCAACAAATGAAATGCAAATAAATTACTATGACTTTGTGAACGAACTATTGTTTCGAACTTGTGTTTCTTCGAATCATGTTCGTCTTACAATGGCCGCATCATACTAAGTCCCATACCTCATTACTGACGTGCAAACAGAGGCGTATTCTTATTTCATCATCAGCCGAAATACGTCCACTGCTGAAAATAAGCCTCCCCAATAGAATGTGACTTTTGGTGGGCTGTCCATTGGGGGATTTGCCATAACCACCACGCTTGGTAGGCGGATTGGTGATCGCAGTAATGATCTTAATATACACAAGAGAACGCTGCTGCTCGTCCTTAATAAAATCCCTTAGTCATTCTTATTTCTATGTCATAAAAGCATGTCCTCACCAGCAAGAGGTCCAGCTTCGTAGGTCTCGTGGCGAAGCGCCTGCGTCAGCTGCGGCAACACTCGGCCCAGCTCGTCGTCAGACATGCCGTTCATCAGGTCCGCTGCAGTGGTCCGCACCGCGTTATCAGGGAACCTGGCAACATTATTGGTCATTAGTCTCAAACTTTTTGTAATATTGTGCAATAAAGCATCATTCAACAAAAAGGTTTTTATTTACAAATATTAATAATCAAATATACATGTCTACACTGTTCTATTCCCAAACCAAAATTTTTTCCTGTACTTTGAGAATTAAACAAGGAAAAAAATCACAAATTTAACATTAGGAACCGGGACTAAATTGTATTAAGTTGTCTGTCCCAAGTGGAAATCGAACCGACGGCCTCTAGTCCAATAATCAAGGTACTAATCGAACGAGGCAGTCATTTCACATTATCAACTATGTACAACTGTAAAATTTACTGTTCCTATCCTCTCCATGGCACCGAAAATATATAATACATACATAATGCTCACGTCTCGGTTCCAGATGGGTAGGCAAAGACGATGTATCGTGACTTTGCGCGATCATAACAATCAACATCGCAAATCGACTTTCCTTCGCCCAATTATCGCCCCGTGACACCACTTAAATATATAATGAATTAACAAAATGCATAACTAAATACAAAAGACAATTACTCCAACTACTGAGATATCGAATTATTCCGTCTCACTTTTTAAACTATGAAATTATAAGCAAGGTGTAATAATTGAGATCCAATGTGTTCATGGTGTATCTGTTATATTTATTCAATTTTATCGTTAAACACTAGTAATCAATGTGTGATTACGTACACTAAAATACTGACGTTCGAACAGGTTCGGTTTAATTCTCTCACCCCTCTCGATAAGTAGCGGGCAGTTGTGAACTGTACTATCTATATTTCATTCCAGATTCATAGTCCTATGAAAACCAACGCTATTTCCGTCTCGGTAACATATACATGAAAGGGTCACCAGCAGCAAAAACAGGTTTGTATTACCATGTAAACTTTGCAGTCCACTTAGGAACACCATCTATTGTGTATTTTGTTTTCGAGACGCTAATGCGTTTGTTTTCATAGGACTATTAATCTGGAATGAAATATATACACCAATTCGATTTGGAAACGTAAAAAAACCCTTTCAACATTATTGTCGTACAAATTGGCACGGATTGAGCCTGCCATTGCTGCCATCTACTCATCATTGAATATCACCTACTCATACCGGAGCCGTATATTGAACATTTCAAGGTCAGCGGTCCACCTGGCAGGAGGGCCCACGCAGGGTTAATCGGCCCGTGTTCACACTCTAGAACCCGTCTGACCTAACGGCCATCGGTTTTGCGACAGATGTAACCTGTGGTTGCGAATAACTTGAATAAATTATTTTGTACTCTTACCAGGGCAGCACCAAATGCATGGCGTTCAACGGCGAGGGTTTCTGCCACAGCCGCATCAGCGAGATTAGATGCGCTCGGTGCTCACCGTACCAGTTTGTGGCCGCTAGCAGGACGAGAGGCAACGCCCCCGGAAGTTGCACTAGGTACTGACGTTTCTCCCACAACACCTGCAAAACGGCAAATTAAATATTAATACGACCACCTCGCTGGCAGTGGCTTGGTCGTTAAACTCAAGCGCCAGAGGTCGTGGGTTGGATTCCCAATAGGGACAGACTATTTTGTCCATGTTTGTCCTGGTCTGGAAGAAACATCACGAAGCCGTGATCGTGATATCGCGCCGCGAATGGGGAGAGTTGCCGTACAGAGTACAAGGACAGAATTATTTTATTTGTAGAGGGATCAAGCAGGGTGTCCGGGGACGTGTGTAGGGAGGTGTATGTGTCTGACAGGTGTGCGTGCTTATCATTGATAGGTATTTAAAATACAGGAATCGGATAATCCTTCTGCTAGCTTACTAGATGTTCTGTACAAACCTCTCTACACTCGGTGGGCATCCTCTGGTAAGCGCCCTGTTCGATGACATGAAGCAGTTGCGACTGCGTGTGACCGTCGAGGGAATCGAACGCCGGCAGGTCTTCTCTCGACACTACCTTGTCTCTGCCATCCTCCTCGGTCCATTTTACTCCAGTTTGCGCGTACAGAGGGATTTCTATAGGAAATGATATTCGGTAAGTTATCTAAAAGAGATATGTAACGTAAGTACATTGATTTCTAGATAAGAGCCTATCAGAAGTGAAAGGTGATCGTTATCTGTACTAAACAGTAAGCATAATTAACACTATATGTAAGACTCATTGCAGTTGTAAGGACCCCACATATCCTAGTCTACTAATATTATAAATGTGAAAGTTTGGATGTTTGTTACTCAATCACGCTTCAACCACTGGACGGATCGTGATGAAAGTTAGTACACATATAGGCTAGGTCCTGGAATAGGACACAGGATAGTTTTTATTCCGAAAGAACATCCCATTTCTACGGGAAATACATAATAATTTGTGATGTTAAGTTGCTCACGCGGACGAAGTCGCGGGCAACAGCTAGTAAAAAATTAATTCTTTTCATCATCATCATCGTCAGGTTATTTTTGTCTCCACTGCAGGAGCACAACCCTCTCTCATCTGCCGGAGACAGACAGAGGATTTGGCCTACACTTGGTGTTGGGGATGCCTGATTGACGTTTTATAAAGTATTCCCTTAGTCGCCTTGTACGACATCCACGTGAAGAGTTGGAATGGTCCTATTCTACTCTACCGGAACCAAATTCTTTTGAATTACCATAATAACCAGTATTGTTATTGTGAAGGGCTGCAGGCATAACTAAGGAATCACATATATCTTCCAATATTGATAACTCGCTGCGTCACGACAAGTAAATAATGCTTAGTGGCACAAAACCTGGTGTGTTGCAGAAGGGATCCTAGGTCTGATATCGTGTAATGAAAGTATTAATTTTTTTTTAATGAAGTTTTTAAACCCCCTTTCTGCAATTGACATTAGGTTACGTTATTGTACACCTGGTGGTATGTATTTGATAAATAAATATACAAAATAATAATGACCAATATTGACGACCGGATAGGGCGCAGGCGGCGCGTTCATCGGATGCGGTGCAGGCCCGGTGCGCCGGTCGCAGCACACGGGCCAGAGGGGCAGCACGTAGTGACCAGATGCAAGCATCCTGTGTACACATTATACATAACGTTTGATCATTCTCACTTGATTGATGTTCCTAAAGACCATTTAAATTATGATATGTTTATTCGGCCTATCACAAAGTCAAAGTCAAAATCATTTATTGCATATGAGTACAGTTGGTACATTTATCACGTCATTTTTTTTATCGACTACCGCTTCCTAGGTGTTAGAACTGTGAAGAAGAAACGGCGCAACAAACTTCACGCAACACATCTTTTAAAAATCAAGTTTGCATACAATTAATAAAGATTTTGCGAAGCTGAATTAGCATTACTACCAGGCATCTTTTTCATTCAAATAATCGTTTACTTTATAATAGGCTTTCTTACAAAGTTGTTTTTTAATGTGAATCTTAAACTTTCTGTCCGTCATATTTAAGATTTTCTCTGGTAGTTTGTTGTAGAAGCGTATACATTGCCCCGTGAACGATTTGCTGACCTTACTTAGTCTTAACCCTGGTAAAACAAGTTTATTTTTATTTCTTGTATTATAACTATTATTGTCACAGTGCCTCAAAAAGAGAAATACATTTTTTCTGACATATAAAATATTATCTAAAATGAATTGACCAGCTACTGTTAATATGCTTATTTCTTTAAACTTTTCTCTTAATGACTCTCTACAACGCAAATTATAGATTGACCTAACTGCTCTTTTTTGAAGATATAAATGGTCCCTATATCTGCTGCTTGACCCCACAGTAGGATACCGTATGCTATGATACTGTGGAAGTAGCTAAAGTACAAAGTATTGTTACAATCTTACAATTAGTTACAAAGTATTGTTACAATATGTATCCAATAAATAATCTGGTGGTAATAGGTCGCGACTTGCGACCTGAGGTACAAGTCACCAGGTCTCCACCTCTTAGATCTTTACATACCTACATTAATGAACTATTTTGTATAACTGTGTTAAACATAATTAATTATATGTATTGACAGAAATATTACTTAGTGAACGAATTGTATTCCAGGATGGGATCATAGGTTGTTATGCTATATTGTTTAAGGGTTACGGACAGTATAATTGACGAAACGTTAGAACTTCACAAAAGTAAAACCTCATCTATGGGAAAAAAGTGGTTAAAAGCAGCTATTAATTCAAATATATTCAAAATGCATCGTATTATCATAAATAAAATAAAATAAATTATTTTAGGTACTCATGTACATTATAATACGCTTTCTCTAATAGATATCCCGTAATTTTGGCTACAAATGTGTCAAAGACTAACTGTAGTTTATAGCTTTCGGAATTTTAATAATTTTTTTCGCTATCACTTCAACGTACTGACTTTATGAGCTATTTTGAAGACTTCAAGTTCTCTGGCGATAATAATTTTTTGTAGTGTAAAACTCTCAATTGTTCCACAAAATTTTGTTTCATGTAAATACAAGAAAGGCAATATTAGAAATTAAATTTTAAAAGGAAGATGAAAGACAATTCATACCGACTTATTTTGATACTAATTAGAATGTTCATCAAAGAAAGCGATTCAGAGACGTATGAAAACCAATTAAACCGTTCTTACCCATCGTAACTGAACATCTGTATAGCCGCCCACCCAAGTTCCACCTGCTCGAACTGTACGTCCACCTTCTCCTCGTCGTTCTCGCTGGTCTGCTGGGTGTTGTCATTGTTCTGGTGCTGGTCATCGGGCCGCTGTATGCGGCCGTACAGGATGATGACAAGTCGCGACTCGCGCGGTAGTGTGTTGAGAGGCAGGTCTTCTAAATTCAACCTGTAGAATAAATAACGTGGTTATGATGTACATCGATTAAAACTTAACATTCTACTAGAGTATAATTTTAGAGTGAGGGTATTCAAGTTTGAGAAACGCCTTTATCTTAAATTTCAAAAGCATTAGCGGTCTTCTCTCTTATCAGGGCAAATTTACAAATGCAAAATACAAATGGTTTATTATAAAGGGCAATGCTCAAAATTGTATGGAAGTTGGGCCTTGAACTTTGAACCATGCGTCTGGATCAAACTGTCGTCAAAATACAGACAAAATACTAAAGATTATTATAAAAAGAAAATAGTTTAACTATTTGATGAGGAAATTGAATAATCTTACTTAGAATTAAATCTTCGTTGGCGCAGTTTTCACAGCACCGTGAGTATATGGCCACGATTAACGGCTCGAGATCTTGACGTCATAGTGTGGTTATTAGTCGACGACGGTATATTGCGTTCGTCACTACATTAGACTCGTTGAAATTGAATTTTTCACCCAAATACACAATGTAAACAAACCGTGACAAACCAGGATGTTGACATAACATCTGATATAACATGACAGTAAGAAACCATAGTGCATATCGCCAGTGAGGTTCTACTATATCGATTTAACAAATTATCTACATCAATCAATCGATATTTGATGATATTTTCATAAACATCTTTTACGAACGTGTGTATTTTTCTTTAAATCAATACAGATAACGTGTTTCCAGTCAGTAAATAAAAAAAGTGATAGGTGGATTATCATTCAGTTACTGAAAGGCAATATCAAATATTTTTGAAAAATATCGATTATAAATATATTTATATATCTATTTTATTCTGCTTTCACTACTCTAGTTGACAAGTTGCTGGTCGGCCGGCGGAAATCAATCAGCGTTATTATTATGTTAACTTTTAAATGACCCATTCCATTAGCTTCAAAAAAATTTGAAGGGATTCTAAATTCAGACCAATATATTTGGTACATGAATGGTGAAGACGCATCTTAGGTCCAGTTTTAGGCATTCTCCTTTCCAGACTAATAAATTACATAAATTGAATTAGATTAAAATTACCAGGACCATACAGATTAGAGCTCCCCACTAGACCATGCAGTGTATTCTGGGAAGACTGAAATTTCAGGTTATAAAACAACTATACGACAAAGTATATCCTATTAATATTATAAATGCGAAAGTTTGGATATTTGGATGTTTGTTACTCAATCACGCTTCAACCACTGGACGGATCGTGATGAAACTTGGCACACATATAGGTTAGGTCCTGGGAATAGGACATAGGATAGTTTTTATCCCGAAAAAACATCCCATGCCTACGGGAATCCATAATAATTTGTGATTTTACGTTGTACACGCGGACGAAGTCGCGGGCAACAGCTAGTATGAAATAAAGTGTTAGATAGCAAAACATGATAATATTATTAGGAGGGTGAGAGTTAGATGGGAGTGTGACTTTGAGTGCGTGTGTGGGGTATCAGAGTGTAAATGTGTGTGGTGGTGTGCGTGTGTGTCTTGCGTATGTAGATGAGTTGTTTAATTAAATGTTCTGTTTTTACTAAATATTTTCGAAAGACTTTCTCTTACTAATTATAAGATAACCCTGGTCAACTTACCACGTATCGAATATAATCCTTGGATATAACCCCCCGCACTCTATTTTAGACGACTGCGTGAGACGTAACGCCTTCAGCGGCCGAGTGCCGTGGTACACTTGGGCGTGGAACAGGTATTCATCATGGTTCCAGCACAGAGGGAGGCAGTGGACCGCTTCGATGCAGAATAAGGTTGTTTCGGTCATTGTGTGCGCTGAGACCGCTTCTAGATAAACATATTTAACATCCGTTTAAACTTTAGCCCGCGTTTGAACACAATTGTATTCCTATTAATCATTGTTGTTAATGTTGGTACAATAAAGCGTTTATACACATACATACTACAACCATATACATGTCATTTTATCAGCCAGTTACAGAATATATAACACCCCTCAAAAAACGGGAAAGCAAAGTCTGAGGGAACGTCAAATTATTTGTATATTCTCCTGGAATATAAAGATAATTTTGCATACCGTCATCTTTTGTATTAGACAAAGAAGAAAGTAAAAAGTTAGCTTTCTTTAAATGCGAATATGTGTTTGCCCTTCTGCATCTTTTCCACCTCTCCACCAGACAAAATTGCATGCATGCAGTTGATATACCGTGGAGCGAAAAATAAGCGACTTTTACGGCAAAAAAATAAAACACTAAGTGACAATTATAGCAGCAGAAATTTTGTACAGTAGACAATTAAAAAAAAGTTTACGTAAACAAACAAAAACATATGCTTTGGTAAAAAAAAGGCATACCGTAAAATCCTAATTTGGCGCTTTAGCAATTTTACGTATTACTATTTATAATGTTGGATAAAAAAAATCATCAGTAAAACTTGAATGAGATATTTTTTTTTGCCTATTTTGCAAATGTCGTGGAACAAGATATTTAGATATCGAAAGTTGAATACAGTTGAATTCAAGGTTCATAACAACACACCTTGAACATACACTCTTTCATATTACAATAACAACGTAAACGCTTTAGTATATAGCAAAAATAGCACATACTGCCATAATTACAACAATGGCTTGGAATATATAATTATCAGTAGGTACAAGTGTATCAGCAGAGATATATTTATCATAAATTAATTACTTATTAGTTTGACTTTTAAAATTAAGTTACAGAAGGTGGGTGAACCGGTTTGTTTCCAAGGTTAAGGTTATACGCAACTGAGCTCGTTTATTTCCGACTATATGACGCGACAGCGAAGGTTCGAAAATGTATATATCTATATATCACAGCATACTATCAAAGAAGTTTAAGAAAAATCCAAGTATTTGAACTCAAATCCGGGAGATTGTTCCTATGCTAAGGATGTTCGCTAATCACATATTTACTTGGAAAAATTCTAGGATTTTAGATATAATCCATAATAAAAAATCGAAGGCCGGATTTTATCTAAAATTCGGCTTCTGATTTTTTATTATCCTGCGACATATAATATATTTTTTATAAGGATACGCTGACTAACTTGTCTATCAAACCGCCTGTGTCTATAGACTTGAAATTTTGCATGGAGCTTTGGAATAGCTAACTTTTAAAACGAACGAAAACGCATCCGTTAGTTGGAATAAAGTAGTTATATTACTATACTAATTTGCGGCTGCAGTGATAATAATTATAACTAGCTGTTGACTTCGTCCGGGTAGAATTTCAACCCCTTATTTCAAGGAATGTTTATGCAAAATTTCAAGTTTCTCAACGAGCTTAGAGAATTATCGTGTTATCAGAGTTTATGTGTTGCTGGGGCGAAAATATCATTTACTTATTTGAAATACGGTCAAAAATACCTTTTATAAAAAAACAACATTTCGGTCAGACCTATAAAAATCAGGCAAGCAGAGGTCAGCTCTACATACCTATTACTAGGATTCCGCTGGTATTCGAAGAGCGAAGCTATTTCTGCACCTGCCTATTTGTGCGCCGAATAACTCGAAAAATATTGTACCGATTGGGCTTAAATTAGCTACGGTAGCGGTCTAGGTAACAGACGGCGAGGGAATGCTAAGAAGCGCAAGGTGGGACGCCCCGCCGCCAGAAGGACCGACGACCTGAAAAAGGGGGCCGGAAGCGACTGGATGCGGAGGGCGGAGGACCGGGTGTGGTGGCGTGCATTGGGGAAGGGCTATGTCCAACAGTGGACGTCTAAGGGCTGATATCATGAGTTTAAATTGCCTGACAATTATAGGTAAACTCAATATTACGATATCGAAGAAAACCAATAAAAGAAAATTAATTCACGGAACCCTTCATTTCATTTCATTTTGTGACATTACACCTTGTCTTGATAAAAAAGGATTTTTTGTATTTAAAGTTGTTTTTAAGTGGATGACGTAATGTATGTCGGATATAAGGCTATACATTTCTTAATGAAATGTTAACGTCCTATGTTGGCGGTCATTTCGGTATGTAATATAAACGTACGTTATAACTACGCGATATTATTATAGTCAAGTCGTCGCTACGACTCGGTCGACGCGAGCATGTCCAATACATCACTTATCATACTGACGTGTAGCATAATGGTTATAATGATCACTGTTTTCGTGATAACTGTGTTACAGAAAAATATTATAATCGGGTACTGAAAAATTGACTATAAGGGGACGGAAATAATCCGGAAGTATTAGTGGCGAGAAGTGAAGTGCGTGAATCAGGTGCGGTAGAAACTCATTCATTCAAGCTACCAATCATTTCTGTGTGTATATTAAATTGAAAAACTTATAAATTTGTGATGTGCTGCGAGTAAATCGTCCATTACTACCAAGTAATGGGCGATTATCATCAGGTGCAGTAAAGCCTTTTGCTAGTATGATTCTCCGTTGAAGATTTACTCTAGACGTTGCAGTTGATCGCAGCAAAGAAACTAGTCTGGAACCCAGCAATCGAAATATAAAGGACTTGCTGGTTTGCTATTAGATAAAACTTAGTAACACTCGAACCATATCTTTCATTCGAGATACACTACAGCTCAACTGCGACGATTTTCTGAACAGTAAAAGGAAACGATGTCTATACCGACCAGCAATAAAAAACGATTGTTACAAGACAAAGAAATAGCAACATTAACAGGAAATGGTAAAACAATTTTATTAAATAAGCAATAGTATCAAAAGATATGGCTAACATAGCGAAGCGGCCAGCAGAAATAGAGATGGAGTTTGTTGTTATAGTAACAAATAATGTCTGAAGCAATCTTGTGGAAATTCGCGTTTAGAAATGAGAGTGTCACTAAATATTAGTTTTAAGGAAATAAAGAAGGAATAAAAATATCCTGATAAGGAAAAGCGACATTGGACATTCCTAGTTTATATTACTTTCGACAAATATTTTATTATAATGGAACCAATGACATTTCATACCGTGGACGTATCGCGTCGTACAATAACAAAGCCAAACATGGCACATATACTAATTTTCGAAATTTACTGAAAATTCAATTATTTTACTACATTCTATACGCTTTTTCGCGTGTTTTTTTTCGTCGTTGAGGTATTATTTTGGCACTTTTAATGACACAATTCGACATTCTTACAGATTTGCAATCAAAATACGACTAAAAAAAAGTGTGCTTACGTCGCCATTAAGCACACTTTTGTAGTCCCGTTAACAGCGTGCGATGTCCTTGGTATGAAATGTCATTGTATGGAACTGAAAGCTTGAAAAGAAGAAACATAACTCCATAATAAATAAATTTGTTACACATATATTACTGGAGACCTCTCGTAAGTTTATTTTAACAATGCAAAAATAAACTGCATGTTCACACACCCAATAAATTAGTCAATAATAACGATAAGATACGACAAGAATATAAAGATACGTAGGTAGTTGACACAGTGATTTGTAATCGATATTGTATATAATAATAGCTTCAACTCCGCAATTGCATACCCTTTCATTATATTCTTGTGGCAAATTTTATTTTTCATGGTAAAAAGTATCATGTAGCTACTAAGTCCAGAACATAAGCTAGCACCGTTTAGCGTATATTGACTAACAGACGTTCACACTTTCGCATTTATAGTAACTGTAAGATAATTTAAAAGTTGTCTGTAAGAAATCGCTTAAGAGATAAGACCGCCTAAATTGTAAATTTAACTTCTGAAAATTGTAACTGTATTTATTTTAATTTGGCAAAAGAGTATATTTGTATTGCATTGTACGTGTATCACATCAAAAGTTGTTAGGAAATAAAAAACGGAATGATGTATGAACCTGTTAATATTTTTATCGATTTTCGAAGTAGTCTCCGTTCATTTCTAAGCACCAACCATTGACTGAAGCAGTGAGCCCCTTCTATAAGGATCTATTACACGTTTAAAAAAAAATGAAAACGACGTCGATTTTTTTTGTCAGGGGTTTTAAAGCGAATTCCTGGGTTTATCTTTTATTTTGGGGAATAAATCAGTCACAAGGTGCCAGGTCGGGACAGTAAGGAGGATGACTCACTAATTCTACACCTTCCATGGACAAATATTCGATTGTCCACCTGGCGGTGTGAGCTGGAGCGTTGTCGTGAAGGAGTTGGATTCTGCTTCTTGGGCGCCGCTTTCGATCATTTTCCAAGACAACCGGTAAACAATGACTAACATACCAATCTGCAGTAAGTCCTTTTATTCTCTAGCGCAATTGTTGCGAAATGATCCATCCGTCCAAAAAATGAGGGAATCATATTTTTCCCTTGACTTCTGCCCTTCTTTATTTTATTGGCTAATCTTCAAATGAAAACATCCATGGGGCAGATTGGTTCTTTTGGTTTCGGGCTCGTAACAATATACGCAGCTTTTATCACCTGTGACGCTGTCAAACACAGTATTCGAGTCACCTCCGTTATACTTTCCAAGCATTTCGCAGCACCAATTCAAACGAGGGCGTTTTTGATCTTCTCCGTCAAATTATAAGGTATCCATCTGGTGCAAAGCTTTCTGATGTCTGAATGTTAATGTATGACTTTTTGCACTTGACTCATAGCAATGTCTAAACTTGCCCGAATCTGTTAATATGTCAGTCTTTTATCAGCTTTTATCATTAGCCGCACAGCACTCACGTTATCTTCAGTGGTCGCCGTAGAAGAACGTCCTTCGCGCGAATAATCTGTCAGATTGCTACGACCACGTTTCAAGTCATAAACTAGCACGAGATGGGGCTTCATCATGAAATGCCAATCGAGGTCTATCATAACCTAGTCGTCGATTAAGACCGCAACGAAAGACTTATATAAATCATGGAGCGATAATTTTTTCTAGTAAAATTCATTTCGACGTAAGCACTTTTCAAATTGCCGCCAATTTGTAAAAACAAATGACATATGAATTCAATGTACATCTACAGCTGGCTTTCTAAAGAGTTCTTTATTCGAAATGTAAATGATTTTTTATCGCAAACTTTTCTTACTGGCCAATTCTAAAAACATTCATGTGGTCCTCGTATTGTAACCATCTTCTAATTGCTCAAATGTTCTCATGTATTAATTTTAAATACGGCAAAAAGCAATGCATTTTCTTATTCTAACCAATGAAATGAAATAATCTGTAGTAAATTTCATAAGTATTTGCAGATCACACAATAAATCGTCCATTACTACCAAGTAATGGGCGATTATCATCAGGTGCAGTAAAGCCTTTTGCTAGTATGATTCTCCGTTGAAGATTTACTCTAGACGTTGCAGTTGATCGCAGCAAAGAAACTAGTCTGGAACCCAGCAATCGAAATATAAAGGACTTGCTGGTTTGCTATTAGATAAAACGGTTCTTAGTAACACTCGAACCTGCGAAATACTAATAGTGCTGGATTTAAATTAAAATATCATCCATATAAAATAGGAGGTCATAATATAATCAGTACAGATATTCAAAATCTAATTAACTAAATAATAAGATTCGAAATATATTTAGGATATTCATAATAATACATATAAATATAATAAACCAGTGCATGGTTACCGCTCTGTTTGGTCAAGTGGCCCTAAGTATTTATTGCAAAAGTTGTATGTATTAGTTATATCAAAGATAAAATATACTTATATGTAGTGTGGGCTACATTGATATAATATATATATATATATTAATAAACTTATATTAATTTATTCAAGTTCATATGTTCATTTATTTATTCTATTGTTTGCCAAAAAATGCTTATTCACTGTAGTCAAAAATATTGATAAACACCTTTTATCAGTATATAGATCCTTATAAAACGCTTACGAAATACTATATAATCAGTACATTTAGAACATTATTGTATCAGTTTGCTATAGAATTTGTGTCGAAACACTATAACAATGTTGTGCTGTTTGCTTGTATTGGTTGTTAGCGCCGTGGTACTAGGATTAGGAGCATTAGCTACTTTTGGATTGTTTTACAAATTAACAAATGTCAAGTGTAAATCAAAGAAGAGACTCGAAGGGAAGACAATATTAGTAACCGGTGGGACCACCGGGATGGGACTAGAGATAGCAACTGATGTGGCTCGTAGAGGTGCTAAAGTCATCATTGCGTGCCCTTTCCAACAAGAAGGCACTGACGCCAGAGAAAAGATAGTAGAAACCACAGGAAATAAAGACGTCACATTCAAACTACTAGACTTGTCATCGTTCGCATCCGTTCGCGAATTTGCAAGCGATATACTGAAAACGTATGACAGATTGGATGTCTTAGTCAACAATGCTGGTGTTCTCGTCCCAGATATTCTCACAAAGGATGGAATAAACTTCATCATGCAAGTCAACTACTTCGGCCATTTCTTACTGACTCTACTGCTCCTACCCCTACTGAAGAAAACAGGAAAACCATCTGAGCAGAGTAGAATAGTGAACACATCATCAAGTTCTCACACTATGGGTAAAATAGACTTCGACAATATGACAAAAGCGAAAGCATTTCGTTTCGAGTTTAGAAACTATGCTAATAGTAAATTATGTATAGCGCTATTCACTCGAGAGCTGGCTAAGAGATTGGCAGATGATAATGTTGTGGTGAACACAGTTGATCCAGGTGTGGCAGTGACGCAAATAGGTGCACATAGCAAACACATGGCTGTCCTAAGAGTATTTTTGGCTAACTTTTACCCGAGCGCTCGGGAAGGAGCTCAGACTGCTTTACATGTGGCACTCGATCTGAAAGCTGGCGAAGTGCGAGGAGAATATTTTAGGAACTGTAAAGTGGCTAAACCGGGAAAAAAAATTTCTGATGACACAATGTCTCGGCGATTGTGGGATGAATCAGTTAAGTTAGTTAAATTAAATAATAATGAATTAAGCCTGTGAGTACAATGAATTTTAAGGTGTTATTATTTATACGACATACAAAATCTGACTGACAATTACATTGTTTTAATTAAAAATTAGAGGCTTTGTTTTAACATTCATTAAATGTTATTTTATACTAAGTGAAATACCTACATCGGTTATAACCAAGTAATTTGGTATTTAGAATGTATAAATATTTAGTACTTATACAGATAATAATACTGCCGTAAGCTAATACGCTAGGAGATTCTAAACCATGCAAGGTTTGATAAAAATAATTTAAGCAGTTTTTGACAAAATTGCAATTTTTGTAAATGTGTTGTATAACCGCTACCCTCAAATTGAGAGTCGCCGGGAAACCACTAAGAATCCTCGGATGAATTAACTTACAACTCTCTTCAAAATTTGATTTCAACCAGAATAATGGTTAAGCGCTAGGCAAAGGGCGGCTGACGGACCGACGGACTGTTTTTGGGGAAATTTGTGGTTGTACCTACTGGTGTTATACCATAGAATACTTAATAATACTACGTATAGAATGGACACTCCCTTCCCCCCGCCAATCACAGCTTCCTCACCCCGCGCCGCAGTTTTGGGTAGCGTTTAGGGCACTAGCCGTCAGGGCTGTTTGTATTGCTTGAAAGATAATTAAAAGAATAATGGTGAAGTATTGTGCTGTAGGTGGTTGTTTGATTAACAGAAATGACAAAAAGAGACGATTTCATTCTTTTCCTCCAGAAGAATCGAGGTAAGTAACATATTTTGCCTATTTATTCAAACAATTTGTAGGATTGAATTTTGGTATTATATGTAATACAAATATAATTTTATACGTTTTGGTTTATTTTATTCTGTTTGATAATGTAAATAAAATGATAAAGACATTGATACAATTTTAATCAATTGTATATTTATTTGTTTGTTGTACGACATTTACACATTTTCGTTAAGTCGCGAGACGCTCGCATCGATGTGGGTCTTTTTGAATTAGGTAACTTGTCACGCGAAATTAGATATGTTTTGTGACAAAACATAATAAATCTTAAAGAATTTAAGTAGTATTAGTCACGCCTTCAATTAATATCCATGAATTATTCAGGAACCTGCAGATCATCAGAAACTTATTACATTCTAGCGCCCAACGTGGGGTTTAATTGTAGCGTGTAAGAAGATACCTGAATTCTAAAAATTTGTAGGTAAAGTTGGAAAAACACCTAGTTTCGTGTGACTTAATATATCAAGGTAATTTTTATACTCTGCAAATTTTATATTTTGTACACTTTAGACTTTAGCGTGTGGTCCACCGTACATACATTCGCATAATTGCCAAGTGTTCATGCTAGTAAAACAATTCGGTGGTGTAAGTTTTAATTTATGGCAGTCATGCATACACGAAGATAAAAATAAATGTTTGGACTCCCTCTGTTGAAGATATCATGGTTTCTTAGTGAATTGGTCCTTATCTAATTTCAATGGTACAGGAGAATGAGACGTTCTGATCTGAAGTGAATAAAATCAAGTTTGGGATTAGACAAATGTAATGTATAATACATAAAATACATATTTAATTAAATTAAAAATAACGGAACCGACGTCACGTTTGAATTTTCACCTTTTTGATGTAATCGAAATTCAATGAGCGATTGTGTACCGACTTGCGCGGATGTGTAATTGCAGCATAATAAAAAGAAAAAATGACATGTGTCATACAGTGGCGTGTGACGTGAGCTTACACCGTAACATTGTAGGAACGTTTCCGCAGTTCCTTTTGTTTGGGTATAAAATCTTTTTTTGTTTTTCAGATGTATATACTGGATTCAAGTGATTGGGAGACCCGACTTACACAATAAAAGTTAGAAGAATTACCGCGGTTGCGATCTTCATTTCTGTGCTTCGGATCGTCTTCCAAAGAAATTAAAAAGAAACGCAGTACGCCGTCAAATTCTGTTTAGCAGTTTCCAAGATTAGCCCGTACAGACATACATAGACACGATTTTTTTTATTATATTTTTGGACTCCACTGGTCTTAGGGTCTGAATTTTTTTTTACTATAATGTACAGAAACGCCTTTTTACTGTTTTAATATATGTATAGATTAAAAAAAATTATAATGTGCACAATGATGAGTGTCGTATTTTTTCCCTGTATGTCGAAAAATACTTTATTTTAGCACATGCGCCATGTTTAGTGGTAATGAAAGATGTATTTAAACCATAATGAAAGAAAGAAACAATTACGCGCGAGTAGGAATTATTCCATAACAATAGTCCATGACGCTGGCCCAATGCGGGTTTGTGGACTTCACATAAGCCTTAGAATTATTACTTCTTTGGCTGGTTTCTTAAGGTATTTTCCTTCACTAAAAACGTTCTTAGTTCGTTCTTTGGCCTGTGCCCAGATTCGAACCCTCGACCTCAAAAACGTGAGGCGAGCGCAGTACCAACTAGTCTATCACGAATTCGTACAGTTTTGTATGGTTGCGTAGAGATTTTGCACGTAAACATCGAAAGTTGGAAAAAAGATTGTATACCAACGACTTAAATCTCAATTAATCAACCACCTATATAAACTATTTTTATTTTTATGCACACTTTACGCCGCCATCACAAAGTTACTGGTGCCGTGGGCACCGTGGTCCGCGCGGTCTGACACCCCTAACGATTGCCTTAGGCATGTGTGCGTGCGCTGCCGTGTGCGGACACGATTATTGTATTTGTGTAAGAATAGGAATCGATTTCCCGCCATCGCATACATTTTGGCACAAGTGTCCGCCCTGTGGTTATACTTTGTATTTTAGTATAAAAAAATAAAAATATCGCGACAACAATACCTTTCTCGCTCAAAAGTAAAAAGCATCATAAAAATCGCTTCACAAACGCCGAAGATATTACCGCATAGGTATACAAACGAAAGAGAACCTCTAACTTTTTGTTGTTCAATGAATCAACAAAAATGTACTCGTGTTATATCTGGCTCTTATCAAAGTTCTATTAAAATGGTGTATTTGCAGATTAAGCTTCATGTGACTCGTGCTCAGTTTAATGTGATGACTTGGCTCTTTGCATTATCTTGTAGTGACATACAGTCACTAATACTTGATAGCGCAGCTCTAATCAAATCCTTGTAACTACTACCTAATCACTACGCATCACGTAAAAACTAGGACCAAGCTGATGTACTTTTCAGAAAAACATAGGGCTTAACTTACAGTAACGTTTGACTTTACTTCATCGCAATCGGCTTACTCAATCAGAAGTTATGCCAATTTATAGTTTTAAAAAACTCATATATAGTGCATTAGTATAAAATAATTCTCGGCGGGATTCGAATTGCGATAAGTGAGGACAAGGGGATGGATGATGGGAAGATCAGTAGAGAAGGGGGAAGGGGAGAGGAAACAGGAGAGCAGAAGGGGAGGGGGAAAGAGAAGAGCAGGGGAGCGGAGAAAGTGAGAAGGCTGTGGAGGGGTAAGGGGACGGAGGGAGAGGATGAAGGGCAGGAGGGCGGAGGGAGAAGGAAAGGGGGAGGTGGAGAGAGGAAGGAAGGCTCTTTTACACATCTACGGATGTAGCTCTGACTTCTTACTACCTGGCCAAAATGCTAATAATTTAGAATACGGCTACTTGTAAACCTAACAACCCGTTTTTTTACGGAAATCAATATAATAAATAACATAGAATGAATATTTACAGCCGCAAAAAAAATATTAAATTGGAAAATCGACCTGTAGTGACCAGATAGAAATAAGAAAGTAAGTTTTTGGTTCTGAAGAACATAATTATGAAATGATTATGATGTTTCGTAATTCACTGCGTGTATAATATTAATAACTATGTATTCACATAGCACCAACTTGCGTGCGAATCAAATGAACAGAGCTAATACTGCTCCAAAAACTGATGTCGTAGCAAATTAAGATCGTAACAAAAAAAAGTTTGTTACGCTTTCACGATTCCGTTATTCAACTGATCTTCATGAAATCTTGCATACATATAGCTTGTGTAATAGAGATGAACATCGGCGATTTTTTTACCGTGGGAAAGTCTGTTCCACTGGAATGAAAATGTATTCCACGCAAGCGAAGCCGCGGGGACACCCCCGACACTTCACACAAGCAAACCGATTTAATCACCTACTACTATCACAAGCGCACCAACCTGCCCGGCACACGTTTGTGTGTGCGAGTAATAGTAGATTGTATCATAAGGGAGCAAAATACTTTTTTTACGGCGAGGGCGCTTTTTTGAATCCCTCGCTACGTTCATGATTCTACTAAAGAATCCCTCGCTACGCTAGTACGTCGCCCGAACCAAAAATATATTTTGCGCCCGAGTGATACACTCTACTTTTCATCACCCTCTATGAGAAAATAAAAGGAAATTGACGAAAACGCGCGCTGTAGTTCGCGCGTTTTTTTTTATTCAGCCGGCGGCGCGCCTATGGGCCGTCGTACCAGCCAGTCTTTATTCAAACAATATTTGCTTTCGATTTCTTTGGCGCTGAACACTAAGATGTTCCAAATTCAAAAAGTGCGACGCAAAGATAATTGCGGCGCACTTATAAAGAGGATTAAAAACTCATTACTGCCCGCTAAACGTTTCTTATAGAAAACACCACCTTTGGGTGCACTTAAAGGCGAACCACTGTGTGTAGTCACTTGACCTGGTGCTGACAGAATACCAGCGCTGGAGTTCGCGTAGCGTGCTGCAGCATTATGCTGAGTCAGCGCCATTTTGTTGCTGCGACACATAGGTACCTTGATCATTTTTAAATTGTAATTTATTAATTATGTTCTGTTTATTTCTCATGTATGTGTGTGTCGTAGCTATGAATAAATGACCTATTCTATTCTATTCTTTAACCAAGTCGTCCTTTTCAAATAGATGGAATGAAATCTATATTCCGTGCTACACAGTGTGTGAATTATTTTGCGGGCGATGTTAAACTGGAAGGGGGGAGGTGAGTGCCGCTTCTTTATGTAGTAATATTTAGTATTCACTGCCGCGGGCAACGGCTAGTAGGACATAAATCACATGTTATCGAAGACTACAGGGGAAAATAAGGTTCGCGCCTAAGCAATTAGAGTCAATCATGAAGGTAAATACTTTTTCATCCCATCTATTCGAAAAGCGACGATTGGTTCCTCAATAAGTGCGACCAAAGTACGTCTTTTCTGCAAGAGAGTTTTTCAGCGGGCAGTAATGAGATTTGAATTTGGAACACGAATATGACTTTTAGTGTTCCGCGACCAAAGAGATTGAGTGCAAATATTGTATGAATAAAGTTACTGGCCGGTAACGTGAGCGGCGCGAAGGCTGAATTTAAAAAAAGAATACAACGCGCCGGCTTATTTTAAAAATGGTAACAAATGAAAAAGGCGCAAACGTTTCCAATATTAATATAAATTTTTAATACGTTGTTTGTTGTTACCTACTTCACATTCTAATAAATACACGTATTCATGAATTGTATCTAAAAGCGCCTTTTATTTATTTTTCTCATAGAGGGTGATGAAAAGTAGAGTGTATCAATCGGGCGCAAAATATATTTTTGGCTCGGGCGACTTACTTTGAAATAAAAGCGCCCGTAAAAATATTATTTTGCTCCCTTATGATGATACAATCTACTATTGCTCACTTGTTGCACAAATAACTATTTTCCGCGCTTATGAGGTGCGAAAATTATTTACCTTCATGGCGTGAGCTGTAGATACTTACTGTCAGGATTACTGGGCGTGAGATAATGCGTGTCCGTGAGCTGGAAGTCGAGCAGCCTGGTGCGCGAGTAGAGCGCGATGAGCGCGCGCACGGCGTCGCGCACGCGCCCGCACTGCAGCGTCACGTGCTCGCGCGCGCTCGCCGACCGGATGGACACGCCGCAGTATGGGCCGTTGTCCGAATCAATCTGCGGTGTCACTGCCGTATTTTTCCCCTGAAATATTAAATATGTTTAATATTCTTGCAGGGTTCGAGGTGACAGATATCTTGATAATTATACCTTGATAATAAAAATTATAAATAATATGCCGTGTGGTTGGTTCCCGGCTCAGAATAGGGCCACCCCAAATCTTCCCGTGGATGTCGTCCAGGCGACTAAGGGATTGAACCAGGGATGGGCAGGAAGGTTCTCCTGTGTATATCGAGATCATTACTGCGATCACCAATCCGTCTGCCCGTGGTGATTATGGCAAATCCCCCAATGGAAAGCCAACCAAAGAAAGCATTCTATTGGGGAGGCATATGTTCAGCAGTGGGCGGATATAGGCTGATGATGATGAATTAATTAAAGGATAAGGCCATTTATATCGCTTTACGTGTATCCGAAAGTGATTGCCGCATCCGGGCGTTAAGTGTCAACTTAAAAAAACTTGCCGTCACAAACATTATGTTTATCAACAAACAGAACATTTAGTATAATTTGTATTTGGTTTTATCACTATTTGATTATGACCAAATAGTGATTGTATACGAAAATAAAAATAAATAAAGAGATCATGTTAGGATCAGCATGGATAATTATCCTATCCTTGTTTAATTTCCATAGAATAGGAGAAAATCCTAATTTGGGATTAGACAATTGTATGTATAGTATGTAAATCTTTATTTATTTAATTATCAAACAAAACAATTGTCTTGATAATTTTGAACCCTGTATTCTTGTATAAATGGGAATAATGTTCTATAAGTAACTAGATTTCTAATCTGCAGTGAAAAACGGCAACGCAATTGAGCTCGCAATATTAGAGGCGGGCAGATCAGCCGGGAGATCACCAGTAACAATATAACGCAAATAATGAAATGTAAGCGAGTTAGAGAAAGAGTGAGGCGTGCCGTCGTGAAGTGTACGATATATAAGTCCGCGGCAGCGTTCTTATGGTCAACGTCTTTTCCAACCTACAGTCATATCAGGGTACATATTTTTGGACCAAAATACCGATACTTGCTCTGGTCTCTTTTCTATGTATACTTTTTGATTTGTTTATACACAGCGGACTCTCACCTGCGCATTGCACGCTTGCGCGAACGCGTTCAGCGTGTTTGTGACGTGCAATGTCTCCACGCCGCCCGCCAGCGCGCATATGGCTTTGACAGCCTGGAACACGTTCTTGGGGGAGCACGAGCCTTCTGCGCTCGTCACGCCCACCGCTCGCGACAGTTCGCCTTCCAGCGTCTCTGCAAACATCATTAGGTATCAACACGATCAAGTTCAAAGTAGCTGCATAATCGTTTTTTTTTTTACATTTAATGTCAGTTGTAGACAGAAAATAGAATACAGCAAAGATTTTGTCTGCGTGGCGACGAAGGTTGTGGCGCTCCTCTAATCAGTACTCACCGAAAAAAGATATATGATGATGATATCAGCCCTTACACGTCCACTGCTGGACATTGGCCTTCCAAAATTAACGCCACCACACCCGGTCCTCAGCCCTCCGCATCCATCGGTCCATCCAGGCGAGGCGTCCCAACCTGCGCGTGCCGTTCTGCGTTCTCCATTTCAGAACTTCTCTGTCCCAACGGCCATCGGTTCTGCGACAGATGTGGCCCGCCGAATATCACTTCAGCTTACTAATCCTCTCGGCTATGTCGGTTACCTTCGTTCTATTTCGTATCTTTTCACTACGAATCATACCCTTCAAAGAAACCCTCTCCATAGCTCACTCTATATAGGTCCTGACTTATCACTACCCTAATACGAGCTATGCTTACAGCAGCATAACTTGAGAGTAACTCAGACTTACCTAATAAAATTGACAAGTTGTCGAATGACAGCATGGGCGTGGCACCCTGGCTAGGTATCAAGTCATCTAGCGTAAGGTGCGAGTCCCTAGCGTCATCCCGCTCAGTCCTCGACAGCGAGCTATCTCGGCCGTCGTGTAGGCACAGACGCACGTCCTTCTCTAGGCGCACGCACTGGCGTATGTAATCGTATTCGCTTAGCGAACTGCCCGGTGTTAGGTATTGTTTTGCGCCCCATACCTGTTTAATAAATAAATAATAATAACAAATAAATAAATATCTCAGACATTCACACCAATTATCCAGTCGCAAACTAGGCAGAGCCTGTGCTATAGTTACTAGATAACGGATACACATACTTAAATAAATATATAAACATCCAAAACTTGGGTACAAACATTCATATTCATCATACGAACATTTGCCCCTAGCGGAATTCGAACCCGCAACCTCCGGCGTGGCAGTCCGAGAGCCACGGAGATCGTCTAATAAATGGCAACTCATGATTATGTACATTATAACTGTTATATATGTTTGTGTGCGTAGGGTAGATTTAAGTCATCCTTTTTCATCTTGTGTCTCAGTTGTGTAATAAAGCATTTTTGAGTAAGCACGCGTTTCAATATTCAACACTGGCGAACGAGGATTTTAGAGAGTTTTTCAGTGCATTTAGTGGATATTTTAGTAATAATAAAATGGCGAACAGTGTGGGACGTTTAAATAGTTTTGATGTGGACAATGGGAATTGGCAAAGTTATTGTGATCGTTTAGAAATGTACTTTTTAGTAAATGAAACCAAAAGTGACCATAAATTACCCACATTAATTTCGGTGATTGGGGATGCAGGATATGAGTTGATGGTTAATTTATGTAGCCCAGCCAAACCGAAAGACTGTAGTTATGACGAGGTGGTGAAATTATTGAAAGACTATTTACAACCAAACCCGTCTTATCTAGCGGAACGCTACAAATTTCGTCAGTGTCGCCAGGCGGATGGTCAGTCGATTGCAAGCTTCGTGGCAGAGTTAAAGCGGTTTTCACGGTTTTGTGACTTTGAGAACACCCTCGACGACAACATGCGGGACCAATTTGTATGTGGCATAAAAAGTGACCTAATCAGACAAAGGCTTTTTGCGGAAGAAAAAGTTACATATAAAAAGGCAATTTCCATCGCTTGTACATTGGAAGCTGCTGAGCGAGATTCACAAGCTGTCGAAAAAAATGGGAGCACATCGGTAATAAACGCGATCGTCCCTGGCTCGAGCGCTAGCGCTGCGAGTGAGTATAGGAGTGCCATGGAAAGACAGAGACAGCATAACCGTGGCAGTGAGTTTGACAGATCGGTGCATAAAGTCGACTCGGTTGTCAACTCGCCCGACTTGCCGCGCTGCTGGGCTTGTGGCGATACGTCGCATCGACAATACGATTGCAAATATCGTTCTTTTGTGTGTACCAATTGCAATAGGAGCGGCCACCTGAGGAGGGTATGCCCTCAGTCCACCGGGCAACAACGGTATCAGTGGAGTGGATCGCAACGGGGGCGCGGGAATGCGTACCGAGGACGAGGCACGCGTGGCGGCGGCGGCAGCGGCGCGGGCGGCGCCGGCCGGGCCGCTCGCCCCCGGTATGCTGGCCATCACTGGGTGCAGGACGCCTACGACGGGATCACATATCCTGACGAGTTCGAGGAAGAAGAGGAACAATTGTGTGGCGCGGATGAACAATCCGTACATTTAATGTCACTGGGTTGTTACAAACCGGTATGTTTGTCACTTTTAGTTGAAAATCAAGTTTTAAACTTGGAAGTAGATACAGGGTCGGCTATTTCATGTATAAGTAACTCGACCTATGCTGAATATTTTAGTCATTTGCTCTTGTTACCTTGCAAATTAACCTTAAAGTTTTACGATGGTTCAAAAATTAAGCCTTTAGGTTATCTAGAAACGGAAGTGTGTTATGGTAAAGTGAAGAAAAAGTTGGACTTATATGTGATCAGAAGTGGCACTACTAATTTGCTCGGCCGGCAGTGGCTCGCTGAGCTGGGAATTCACATTCCAAGTTGTTCAATAAATGCTATCATAGATGAGAAAAGTGATAAGAATTCAATGGTTGCGAATGTAATTTCCAGACATAAGGAGTTGTTTGACGGGTCGCTGGGCTGTTTCACTGGTGGGAAGGCAGAACTATGTGTGCGCGAGGGCGCCACGCCGATCTTCTGCCGCGCGCGGCCGCTGCCGTACGCGCTTCGCGAGCGGGTGGACGCCGAGCTCGACGCCATGCTGCGCGCCGGCGTCATCGAGCCCGTCGACCACTCCGACTGGGCGACTCCTCTCGTTATAGCCAGGAAAGCAGATGGAGGTATTAGAGTATGCGCAGATTACAAGGTCACTCTCAATCAATTGTTAATGGTCGATCAGCACCCGGTTCCAAAGATTGAAGATTTATTTTCCAATATGAGTGGAAACGTTTTCTTCACAAAATTAGATTTGTCACATGCGTATAATCAGTACGAGCTGAGCGAGGCTTCAAAAATGTATACAATCATCAACACTCACCAGGGGTTATTCAAATATAATCGTTTAGTATATGGACTGTCATCGAGCCCGGCTATTTTTCAAAAAATGATGTCAAATTTATTAAAGGGTATTCCGAATGTAATAAATTTTTTGGACGATATTTTAATCATGAATAAAGATTTAAACTCGCATATAAATACAATAAATGAAGTATTCAATAGATTGAAGTCAAATGGATTAAAATTAAAGAAATCAAAGTGCGTGTTTTTAGCTAGTAAAGTGAAATTCTTGGGATTTATTGTGGATAGAGATGGAGTGGGTGTCGATCCAGAGAAAATTAAACCAATTTTAGATATGACTCCCCCGACTAATACTTCAGAACTCAGATCATTTTTAGGGATGATAAATTTTTATGGGAAGTTTGTAAGGAATTTAAGTTCATACTTAAATCCTTTATACGAACTGTTGAGGAAAGGGGTGGCTTGGACTTGGAACAAAAGACATCAGGCAGCTTTCGACCAAATTAAATTGTTATTGTCTAGTACAGAGGTACTGGTACATTTTGACATGGCGTGTGAGACAGTGGTGACGTGCGACTCGAGCGCCTACGGCATCGGGGCCATCGTGGCCCAGCGGGGGCCCGGCGGGGCAGAGCGGGTGGTGGCGTACGCGTCACGGGCGCTCACACAGGCGGAGCGGCATTACAGCCAGATACACAAGGAAGCTTTAGCCATCATTTTTGCGGTGAGTAAATTCCATCAGTATGTGTATGGCCGTAAATTTATACTACGCACAGATCACAAGCCGCTGGTCAGTATCTTTGGGCCGGGGCATGGGATTCCCGTCACGGCTGCTAGTCGGTTACAGCGCTGGGCTATTATTCTGTCAGCATATGACTTCAATATTGAATATGTTTCAACGGATAAGAATACAGCAGATGCATTATCACGATTAATAAAATCACATAAGGGGGACTTAGAACAGGAGGCAGGGCAGATTCCAGAACAGACATATCTGCATTTCGCGACAGAAGCATTATTATTGGATTATAATAAATTAAGAAGAGGAACAGTGTCGGACCCCATTTTGAGTCGAGTTTTAAGCTATATAAGGGATGGCTGGCCTGCAGAGGTGGATATTAAAGAACTTAAGCCATTATTTAATCGAAGAAACGAGCTGTATATAGAACTAGGTTGTATAATGTGGGGACATCGCGTGATTATCCCTGGCCACTATAGGGAAAAAGTTCTGAAGGAACTTCACGATTCCCATATGGGAATAGTGAAAACGAAAAGTTTCGCTCGAAGCTACGTGTGGTGGCCCGGGCTGGACGAGGCGATCGAGGCTCAGTGTCGCGCGTGCGCCGTGTGCGCCGCCGTGGCCGACGCGCCGCCGGCGCACGCGCCGCGCGCCTGGCCCTGGCCCTCGCGCCCCTGGTCCCGGCTACACCTTGACTTTTTAGGGCCTATCGAGGGCATGACGTATTTGGTAGTCGTGGACTCGTGTTCCAAATGGATAGAGGCGATAAAAATGCAGCGCACTACAGCGGCGGCTGTTATTCGGGTCTTGCGAGATTTATGGGCTAGATTCGGTATTCCGAAGCAAGTGGCCAGCGACAACGGGCCTCCTTTTACAAGCGTAGAGTTCCAATCGTTTCTTAACAATAACGGAATTGAACAAATTTTGACAGCCCCATATCACCCGGCGTCAAATGGAGCGGCCGAAAGTTCTGTAAAAATTTGTAAGAGGGTAATTAAAAAGGCATTACAACAAAAGTTAGATGTAGATACAGCGTTATGTAGGTTCCTTCTTACTTACCGCAATACAGAACATAGCACGACTGGTGAAGCCCCAGCTCAGATACTGCAGGGACGGGCGTTACGTACTAGGTTAGACTGCTTAAAACCGGAAAGGGCCGATCGTGTTAGGAGCGCTCAACTTCGTCAGGGAAGAGAAGCTGGAGGCGTCACTAGATCTATGGGTACTGGGGACTCTGTGTGGTTTAGGCATTACCGAGCAGGGGATAAGTGGTGCCCGGGCGAAATTGTAGAAAGGCTTGGCGATACTGATTACAACGTTAGGTGTAGTAATGGAACCGAAGTGCATCGACATATTGACCAATTGAGAGATAGGACATACCCAGGTTTGGTACAACCTAAACCTCAAATGATAGGCAACAGACAGGCACGTAACTCCCTCTTATTTCCTGGTGGTGACGAAGGGAGTTCGCAAATGGCGGAGGGGTCGAGGAGCTCGATGGAGTCGAGGAGCTCGATGGAGTCGAGCGGCGCCACTGATGGCGCCGCGCCGTTCACTCCACCCGCAACGACTCCGGTTAGGTCCGATACCCAGGCACGGCTATCGGCTACACCCCTTCCTGTTAGTGAATCTCGCCCAGTGAGAACTCGTAGACCTCCGATTAGATTCGGCTTCGATTTCGACTGAAGCCCATAAGATAAAAATGCCTGGTTTTATTGTATATCACTCCAATGTGTGTCTTAGACATAGTAGCGGATTTAATTTAATATTTAGAATAGGGGAATGTAATTAAGGGTAGAGGTGTTATATATGTTTGTGTGCGTAGGGTAGATTTAAGTCATCCTTTTTCATCTTGTGTCTCAGTTGTGTAATAAAGCATTTTTGAGTAAGCACGCGTTTCAATATTCAACAATAACATTTCAAAGCTTTAAATGGTCATTCAACATCATCAGCCGAAATACGTCCACTGCTGAATATACTCGAAAGCCTCATCAATAGAATGCCACTTTTGGTGGGCTGTCCATTGGGGGATTTGCCATAATCACAACGCTAGAGCAATCCCTTAGTCACCTTAACTACACCCATGGGAATATTGGGGGTGGTCCTATTTTAAGCCGGGAGCCACAAGTCTGATGGTCATTAGCTAGTAGCAGCCATATCAATGTGAAAGCGTAAAGCAATAAGTCAGAACGACTTGGTAAAGTAAATTGGAGTGCACGCTCTTTTACACGCACACACCCTCCCCACACACGCTCCCACCCCCACATACACACACACTCACATCCCCCAATACTTTACATAGACATTTATTTATTTAAAATATTGCTATCGCTACCACTATTGCTACACATAATTTTTATTGTAAACATGTGAAAATCTATAAAAGGCCGTATTTTAATCTAGATCTTCCTGCATATTTTAATTATGTCTCGCCGTTGATTTTCCAAATAAAGAAATTAAATAAAAATAATCTTACCCTCAACATGTATCCAGACATATCTTCTCTAATATCTTCTTCAAGAGTGCACACCACTGTCAGTATGACATGCTCCACAGTTGACTCCACTGGAAGTTAAATATATTTATAACATCTCTACAATATGGAAGATTTTAAATAAATATACACGTACATAAAAAAGCTGCACATTCATTTGTACAGATTATAAGGCAATTTACAGAACGTGTTTGTAAATTAAATATTTTTTAAATATCCTGGGCCTTGATCGAATTATAATGCCAACATTGTTTAAAATTATGTTTCTCGTGGATTAATTTCTTGACTTATTAAGATTTGTGGCCATTTGAACGGGGCATATAATATATGACATATAGGTAAGAATAATAATAAGATAGGTTCCAAAATTTTGCCGCTAGGGGCGCGCGTAATCTTTGGTGCTCTCGAAAAACTTTTTATCTCTGATAACTCGACAGTTATCAGAGAAAAAAAGATTCTCGCTATCTCTGTCACTCTGCATATACAAAGATGAGACAGCAGGCGCAGCTTAGCTATGTCTCGCGTCTCCAACTATCCCCCTGACCTACCAGTGGATATATTATAGACTGTTATTGCCGATAGAAGAACATGGCTAATTCTTGTTTTGTGAGTTTTTTATCAGCCGAAATACGTCCACTGCTGACATAAGCCAGGGACGGCCACTTTTGGTGGACAGTCCAGTTGAGAATTTGTCATGATAAAAAAAAACGCTTGGCAGGCGTATTGGTGATCTCAGTAATGGTCTTAATATAAACAGGAAAATGCTGCTGCCCGTCCCTGGAGCAATCCCGTAATTGCCTTAACGACACCCATGGGAAGTTTAGTGCTGGTCCTATTCTAAGCCGGGAACCACACAGCACAACAGTTTTGTGAGTGATGTTATTATACTCAGGCTAGTTCGTTAGTTTAACTGTTCGCTCACCATCGGAAGTGAAGGTGATAGGTTCGTCGGAGTGCGCGTGTTGGACGAGGATCTTGATGCTCGTGTTCGGAGGGTACTTGCCGCCAGAGCGCGCCGCTATCACGTGCCCAGGGTTCGTCTTCACGTTGTTGCACGCAAATTTTTCTAGAAAATAATCATGCTGTAATTAAATCCTTTACAAAGGATCCGGTGGTCCACGGTCCACAAAGCTTCACTAGACCCGTGTGGTGGAAGTAGGGTGGCCAAATTTGGTGGCATGGATTCTGGGACGGCCACGTCCCACATCACTATCACATTTTTTGGGGGGCATATTTTCATTAAACTTCATTAAATTTTCATTATTAGATATGAAAACCAAGATATAAATATTACTGGCTGCATCAATCATTATTTGACCACCTGATCCACCCAACATTTTATAAATTCGGGACAAGACAATCCAACATTCTCATATGCATTTCCCCTTTTACTAGCTTCATCGACAGGTGTTGTCGTTCTTTCGAGCTTAAGTTGAATATAAGGTTGAAAGCGCAGACTAGGCATTTTTGATACGATTTTAAAAATCAGGACATTTTTTGGAAATTCCGGGACCTGGGGCATATTGCATTTCGGGACAATTCCGATGGGTTCCCGGCCATCTGGCAACACTAGGTGGAAGTCACACACCGACTATAGCCTTACACAATATCTATGGGACATATTTTGGCATGTTGAATGGTTTCGTTAATTTTTATATAGACTTTATATATCCGCATAAAATCTAAACCAGCCAAAATCAAATAAAATGGACGTAAGGTAAATCAGACTTACTTCTAACATCAAGAACCATTTTTAAGAATGCTTCATGTTCGCTGTCGTAATTTCTTGTCCGTGTTTTTACTATGCAGTCATATAGTTTGTTCTGAAACAACACAATAAAAAAATATAAGAAACGTTACTTAAGGGAAACTTTGGAAGAGTCTAAACCCTGATATACGGTAATCAATTTATCGGTATAAAGATTTGAATTTTTAAGTACGGAGTTGATGTAAACCATGAAGGTTTTTGGGTGAAGGAAAAAAATCCTAAGAAAACCTGCATATGTGTAATCCACCAATCCACACAAAGCCGTTGATACACGTGTTTTAACGTTTGACGAAAACAACCACAGTCATCCACAAAAGGGGGTCGGCGTGGTGGAGTAAGGCCGGCAGAATCTCGTTACAAGACTAAGCTTATATCAAACAGTGGGCGGTCTTAGGACTGTGCTACATATACAAGCGTGCATTCGTATTATGACGGTTGACCTTCACGCCGGCAGGGAAGCTCTTCCCACCCACAAACCCATACAAAAGGTCGAATGCGGCCGGCCGCCTAGCCAGTGAGATTCGTTCGATGCAGGGGCTATCTCACACCAAACTATAGGCAAGGTGCGGCGCGCCACCCTACAGTAGGGTTCAACCATAATTATAATCTGTTGATAAAGATGCTCACAGTGGTAGAGCGCTTCGCCATGGCCGGCACGGCGGGTATGCCCTTGGGCGGCGGGGAGGGCATCATGATTTTGGCCTCCCGTTTGCTGACGGTCGCGTACACGGGCGTGTCTCGCATCTCTGTCTCTCCGTACAGGAAGTCCAGTGGGTCGTACTCTTCGTAGACGCTGTTTGAGCCCTCGCTGGCCACCGCATATTCTGTTATTTACATAGATTTAAAATAATGAAGGTAGATCAAACGGTCGTTAGACGTTATATTCAAAACCAAATACAATTAGGTTAAAACCTTAAAGATATAAATGAAAGTTTTTTTTCAGAGATCCGTCAAAACGGAAATACTTATAGCGAACCCAAAATCTACTGGACCAATTGATCAGATATTTATAAAGTAATTGTACAATTGCCCGGCAATATTGCAAAGATTATGGAAATTCAGGAATTATACAAAATTTCAGACATATTTCTGGGAAAATGAATGACAAAACCCGTACATTGTGTACGATGTTACACTTTCCTGACTTCTTTATTTCTATTAATTGGATAGCGAATTTAATCTTATAGTTGCAATGTATTGCTTTTAATCTTCTCGCGCAAAAAGAATTAGTGATTATTTATTTATTTTGGAACTATCCATTAAAACAAAAATTATCTATTTTATTCAACCAGGACTTTTTATATATAAGCAAAGAATAGAACGGAGTATGGTACTGTATTGATCGTTATGTTAATTTTATTTTTAGGAAAATGCAAAAAATTGGTTTTGTATTACGCATATTTCATGTGCTATAAACATTTTAAATTGTTTACATAAATTAACCATTACCATAGACAATTTGCCAAATATATTTTGCGTACAACCAAAATTCCTTAAAAGCAAACATGAATTGAGGGTATGTGTGTGTCTTGTATTTGTGTTCAATAAAGTATAAATAAACAAAAATAAATTAAAAAGTTTAAATAAATGATTGTGTAATGATTTTATTATCACAATGTCTTAATGATGAGGACAAAAACATGTTCACACAAAAAACACAAAATATAACCACACCTATTTCTCTAATCCATTTAGATTTAATTGAAATCATGAGACAATATGTAATGATATGAAAAACAAATGATCCCAAGAAACTGTATTTTGTATACGTACTTGACTCAAAGAGGTATTGATACGTGATGGAAAGCAGTTTGAAATCGATTATTTGGTTTAATTGTAAAAATCCACTTAAGTGAGAAAAATTTAATCAATTTAAAAAAGATACAGTAGACATAGGGACTGATTCTAAAGCCACTTAAAATTGGAGTGCACTAAAATAAATTCGTCTTTATACGTCCTTCATAATACTATGTGACAGGAATATAAGCAATTTTGGTGCTGTCAAATTTTAACCTTGTGCCTTCAGAATTGGTTCCATAATAACTATATCTTTTTAAACTGATGCATTTTTTTTTAATTCCTAATTTTGTACTACATTAAATATAAAAGAAGACATAACAATATATTTATTCCTCAACAATTAAAGGTAAAACCCAGCTCCCCTTCCAGAATATGCAGCCCAAGAAGATTAGTTTTTTAAAGACTATAATCCTTGATTTACAATTAGAGACTGATCACGATCAGTGATTCTAATACTGATTGTCAGTGTTCAATCACAGACAATCATTAAGGATAATATCTCTTTCCATCACGCATTTAACGTATAACGAATGAATGAGACACAAACCACTCACCAGAATTGTTTTGCTCAGTTAGTAGCGGATCAAACGCTTCAAGCACACTGACTCTTACGCTACCTTGCGCGCTGTTCTTGCTTCTACCACCGAAGTCGATCAGGTTCAGCGACTTGGGTAGACTTCCCACCGTGTCGTAGGCTTCGTATGTCTGAAGATGTATAAAAATTAAGAAATGAAATAACTATGCCATATTTTCGAGCTAATGGGCCCGATTCTGATGCCACACCTATAATATTTGCTAGTAGTAAAATTACTGTCATCTTCATCTCCATAATATTTTCTGACAGGAACTGCTGCTGTCAAATTAAAAAGGTATGCTTTAGAATCGGACCCCAATATGTTGTTAAATGTAATTTCATTAACATCCTAATAGTAAAATAACTAAAGGAAATTGTGAAGTCACCATGTGTATGTTTAGCAGAGAAATTTAACATTAACAGACGTGAAATTGAAGCTGTTTATGTTAATGCACAAACTAGAAATAATATGAATTATATAATAAAATCTGTTTACCTAAAATGTGTAATGTTACAATTTTTTATTATTATCTAAATGTCTGTTCTGTATGGAATTCCTCTCTGACACTACATATCAATGGATTTTGAAACAAAAGGTAACTTACCCCAAAACTGTCCCTCGAGGGTTCATTCTTCACTACAGCCTGTATATTATTATTCACACTAGGACTAGGCATGGGCATGCAATTGCCCGGCATGGGATGACCCAGCATTAGATTACCCGGCACAGGATTACCGGGCATGGGGTGACCCGGCATAGAATTACTTGGCGTGGAATTACCAGGCATAGAATTACCTGGCATGGAATTACCGGGCATAGAATTACCTGGCATGGAATTATTCGACATGGGCGGGTAGCCAGGCATTTGATTTAGTTGAGGATACAAATTCACTGGCCTAGTCGGTCTTGTAATCATATTCGTTGTGTTAAAATTGTATGCGGGGACTACTTGGGTAGGAGGGTAGGGTGTATATGGAGTAGGGGTCGCCATACGAGTTTGGTTATATGGTAAAACTGGATACATAGGATTGACTTGGACTGGAGTGTATTGATTTTGGTCTGGAGGAACCATTGGTGGGGGGTAGTAGGAGTAGTTCGGGACGGGTGCAGGCATGCCGTATGTGGGGTTATTGGGGTAGGGAGGCATCGCGGTGTAAGGTTGCTGGTAGTTGTAAGGGTATTGAGGGGTGTACGGGTACCCCGGCCCCTGGTTATTGTATGGCGGGTTGGACATTGTGACTGGAGGTTGGTCGGGTGTGTTTAATGCTAGCTCCTCAGTCTGTTGACCCAATCTGAAAATACAAATAAAATATTTCTTTAATTACAGAAATACAATTTATATAATATAGCTTACAGCTAATAGTTCAACCATAGTCAAGACCTAACATCGTTAATAGAGTTGTATTATTATATCATTATTAACACTCGTATAAATATTAAATAATACATAAAAGAAAATTCATTATGGTACAAAGACAAGAGAGTCTACATTTACATGCTTTAAGGTCATTAATTTTCATTCAATTAAATTCATTCAGCCCAAGCCAAGCATATCTGAATTTTCAGACTTACAAATAAAAATAATAACTTTTTAACGAATCACAATAAAAGTTTTAGTAGGGATCCATAACTTACTAATAAATATAGCATATGTTAGGGATAATGTAGAATTCTAATGGTGAAAGAATTTTTGAAGTAAGTCCAGTGTGGTTTTTGAGTTTATTCGTTACAAACATACAAATCTTTCCTCTTTATAATATTAGTGTAGATGCCTATTTCTTCGTCCACATACAGACGACTTAACAGATGCTCGTAATTATTATTCGTCAACACAGTAGTTTTTATATATTAAAGAAATGTAATTTCTTATCTAAGCAGCAATATTAACGTGTAGTTTTATAAATTGTTATCACACGGCATATTAAAATACTTATCAATTTGATGCTTCTCGGATAGATTAGATACCTATTATAACAGAACGCGTGAAATTTGTAGGTTGTAATGTAAACAAAATATTGGGCAATATTCCGTATCTCCGCAAATGTTATATAGAGGAGAAGATTGTGAGTTTGCTCGAGGTAATCTCAGGAACTACCCAACCGATTGATATAAATCTTTTTGTATTAGAATACAGATTTGTTCTACATAGACATGGGCTATTTTTGGGTAGGTCAGTTATTCGGATCCCACTGATAATTCGAAAAAAAGGGCAATACCGCAATTATTTTAAATAAAACCTTCAACCTCCTTTTGAAATCACTTTTAAGGTCGGCAATGGAATTAGGCAATACAATACCCCGCGTTACTTGTGATGAAACGGGTAGACAACCTGTAAGCGTCCGGACCACAGTCGTAGCGTTTGCAGATCGCTGCATGTAACAGTCAATAGACTACAAGTGCGTTCCCACTATGTTAATTATATATATACTGATGTGTATAGGGCGTTCTCTTTCGCTCACAAATATAAATGTTAAGGTGAATGTAATGCTGAAATTATCGACTTACGAGATATCAATAATATCGCATTCCTAATCACAGACTAAATACATAAATAAACTGTGTTATTTATACAAATTCCATATATTTTATAAATAGCTTAATTAATCTAATAAATAAAATCGTAAACATCGCGTGTCTGTACATTGAAGATATTTGCAAAAAAAAATTGAGGGGTCTAATAGTAGGGGGATAAGTAATAGAACACATTTCAATCATTTTTGGAATTTTTGTCTGTCTGTTTATCTGTTTGTCTTTGAGTTTGTGCACGCATCACTTAAAAACTACTGAACGGATTTTGATGGACTTTTCACAGAAATATGGGGCAGAACTTAACATTTAGTCTTTATTTCATCGCAATCGGTTTACTCAATCAATAGTTATGGACATTTTTAGTTTTCAAATACGTTAGTAGGTTAGGTTAGTATGCAATATATTGCAAAAATTTTTAATTTTGATTTTTTCATTGAACATATAGGCACATAAAATTTCTCATGTTAAGATGATAGTGACTGGATAAACTGTAAAACAAAATGAAATTATAAGTGTAATTCAGTTAAGTCAAATTACATCATTTATCAATAAACACAATAGCAAAAATTAAAAATTCGGATTTCTATAATATCGATATCTCGTAAGCCAAAGATAACAAACGGCCTCTACTGTTATGCCTACAATTAATTTTACCCTTTAAACCGGTACACATCAATGTATGCAAAACCGTTTGGCGATACAAATACGTTTATTTCATTTGAAAACCAATTGTCTTACGAAAATCAACGCTATTTGCGTCTAGGTAATATGTACATGCAAGGCTCACCAGCAGTAAAAACAGGTTTGTAATACCGCGTAAACTTTGCAGTCCACTTAGGAACATCATCTATTATACATTTTGTTTTTGAGACGCAAATACTTTTGTTTTCATATAACTATTGATTTGGAATGAAATATAGAAGAATGGTGATGGATCTTGCAGTACAGTCCTACCACTGGTAAACATAAAAAATAAATACCTGTTGATCTGCTCAATGTACTCCTTCAAGGAGGCATGGGCGTCCTTGGGCGCGGTCTTGCTAGTCGGGCTGGCGAACGATATTAGATCACTGCTCTCGTCTCTCGTGGGACTGGTTCCGGTCGATCTGATATATACGGTATTCATTTATTGATAAACTTAATGTGAGATTTCGGTGGCCTGGTCAGACATTGAATTTCTTCTAATTTAAAATTACAGACGTGGTGATTTCAAGTTATATTTTCATACGAATAAATATTATAAGCATATATACATCTATAACACTTGTTTTACTATATATACATACGAGCCATTACCACAACTTATCGTAAGCCACAATTTTATGGAAATTAAACCTAAACCTTAAATCTTAAGCATTGAAACCTCATTGTTTAAAAAGAAAAAAGGTTTCGCGTAAGATAAGTTGGCGGGCGGTTATGGCTCGATATACTGTTTAAAATAAAATATAGTGTAAAAAGTGTGGAAGCTCAAAATCTCGGACTTAATTTAGGTTTATTTAATTTGTGGAAATAATCTTTTAATTCTTGATAAATTTAATCTACAGCTTATACAACATCTGCAGTTCTACACAAATAGACACAAAGTTGGAAATCGATTGCAGATAAATACAAAATAAAATAGGAGAGCAAAAACATGCAAGCTGCACTTTTTTACGAAGCAGTTTATAAGAAATTGTATTCATCACCCGAAAATTCACTTTAATATATACAATTTATTTAGGAACAACGTTTATTTAATCTCAACGATGTACAACTGAAATTTGCACACGAAGAAAAGTAATATTAAAGAAAATAAACCCTGCATTTATTTTCCGACATAATGTAAGTAAGTTACTTTTAAAAATGTCATAAATTATCATAACGTCTTTGTCTCAAAGGTTAGGGTGTACAAAAGGGGGCATTTTTTCCATAGCACGCCATTTGTACACTCTGATCCAAATAATATTAACCAATAAAGTAGTGCAGTAAAAATGTTAATTAATTTTTCACCTGGGGATATCAGGCGCACAGGGGCGACCTCGCGACGGTTTCCGCGGGGGCGGCGGCAGCGCGGGGGGAGGTCCGTCGCTCTCGTCGCGTCGTCGCGTACTGACACTCGCCACATTATCTATGTATGTATATCGATATTATATGATAAACATTGATAATATCAATCGCCCAATCATGGTGAGGCATCGATAGTGTTTTGCGGATAAGGAAGAAGCATTGTTTTGATATATGTTCCAAGGTGATGGAGAAAGACAACCTGTAGCTCTCATCTCATCTTATCGGACATTCGACGTCCAATACGGGATATAGGCATTCCCCAATGAACGAACGCGACTCCCACCTCGTGCTCTGATCTTTAGAAACATTCACCTGTATCTTGACTGCTCTATCAACAAATTGTTCAAACCGCTGGGTATAGAAACTTGAAAGGGCATTGAAGATTTTTGTATGAAGCCTGGCATAGCTGCACTCCGCCATTTTGAAGAAAAATCAAAATGGCGGCCACGCATGAAACTTATATAAATAAATAGCTGACATCAATGCAAACAGATAATATAGTAGGACCAAACCCGTAAAGCGTCACGTTTCCGAGATATTAACGCTTAAAGTTGATCACGTGACATCGATATTTTTTGAACTTGCTTGCATTTTGTTGCATAGATGTTTGAAATAATCACTCTGAATGTTTATAATAATCATTTTAATAATGATATTAAGCTAAAATATTAATGTGGTAAGTTGACTAGTTAATATTTTAATTGGTATGGTATTAATTGGTGATCATACATCATCATAAAGATGTTTTAGGTCATTCTGATTATTGCAGCCGGCTACAATACAAAATGTAGATATGGAACTCGTTTAAAACCAGGCACGGGAAATACGGTAACATTTGATTGATGTGGTATTTCTTGTACATCTTGTATTTCAAGTAGATTTTTCGGGAATATCTTGAGGAGCCTCTTCAGGTACGTCATTGTTAGCCAGCACTGTTATGGACTACTTCACAATTATAACTAGATGTCTGCAAAAATGTAAATTAACAATTCCTATTTTTCTACAAGTGGAGACTTGTAATTTTCTCTTTATAGTTGTATTTCTTATTTACTTAGATTTTAATTAGCTATAACTTTTTTTAAATAAAATAAATAAAACAAAACATTAATTGAAGAAAATGCGTCGTAATACCATTACTTATTAGAAGTGCGAGCCATAAAAAATCGTAATTATTATTTTAACTTAATATCATTATTAAAGTTATTATTTTAAACATTCGGAGTAATTATTTCAAACATCTATGCAACAAGATACAAACAACTTCAAAAAATATCGATGTCACGTGATCAACTTTAAGCGTTAATATCTCTGAAACGTGACGCTTTACGGGTTTGGTTCTACTATATTTTCTGTTTGCATTGATGTCAGCTATCGATCTAAATAAGTTTCATGCGTGGCCGCCATTTTGATTTTTTTTCAAAATGGCGGACAGGAGGTATGCCACAAACATTCAAAGCCTTTTTGCATAGAGTTTTTCTAATGACGCAAGCTACCAATGACCTAAGGGGTTGAAATTGCACGGGGATGAAGTCGTTGGTTACAGCGAGTGTCGTATGTTAAAAAGGAATGGCCATCCCTGTACCTACTGTACTGGATTGGTATATAATCTTTTCATCCACTCGACAACATTCATTCATCATCCATACATTCCATTCTCCCACACATTCATTTTTAAACAAACACTACACATCTTAGTAGAGACAACAATGATTAATTTTCGACCTCATTTATCATTCTTCAGTTATCATTCTTCATTTATATCTTCATTCCTCCCTAATTTCAAATTGTATAAACTTAATTCTGTCTTCTAAATATATGTTAGTAGCTTTCTTGCCTCTAAAATTAATTCGTAGAATGTAAAATGCGGAACTTTCTAACTGGTATCACAGTTTTTTTTATTGTATTGTTTTTTCCAAATGCTGTAAAGTTTGCATGAATGAAATATTAAAAAAAAAATAGTAGGAAATAATAGACATCCATAAATAGATATTCAAATTGACTAATCGTTTTACTAGTTCATACTTGCTGCTGTAAAACTGTGAATACCTATATTCTTAGGAAGGGTTTATGAAATTTTAATAATTATTAAACATAATCCCAAAAAATATTTAGTCTAAACCTAGAATTAGGTATCTGGAAATAGTGTTGCTCAACCAAACCAGGACAGTTCAATCGATTTGCAATAAATGCGAATTTAATCATAATGGCTGTTACTTTTTGTGTCAGAGTATAAGTTATGGTACTTTAAACTCAGGAAAGCAGCAACACTCAGAGGCGAAAAGCTACTAATAAATTATGACCACTGTTACCCATGATTGTGTAATCAAAAAACAACACAGGAAACGTTTATATGATCTGAATAAAATAAATCACAGCTTTTGTTAACAGTTTCAGTGTTCTATTTAACTTGAATCTAAAAGATAAGGTTTAATGACCTCAGCTTCCTTTCAGACTGATACTGAATTGTGTTAACGCTGACAAATTTATTGAATAATTTGTCTTCTCTTTTTTTGTCGCAATCATCAATTGTCTCCCTTTGTTTAATAAAATAAAAATTACTGCCAGTGCCCAATAATAATCAATTCCCATTTTAAACTAATTTGGACTTTATTATATTGACATTGATATGCGAGGGCTTGTACGCTAAATTAAAATTAAACAAATTTAATTAATCTAACCTATTAATTCATAAATCAAATGTAATATTTTCGGAAATAAAAGGCTATAGTTATTATTATAATGTAATAATGAGATACTTAAATATAATAATCATCAAAAAATTTACTTTCACTCACTCTGAAAGCATTTCATTTCCATTTCATACATTGAAAAAAATATCATGTGCAAAGAAGAAAAACATTTGTGTAACTATCAGCTGTTAAGTTTTATATATAGTGGATACACAATATGAACCATATACAGCACAATAAGGTTAAAAATGTTTTCATCAATTTCTGTTGCAGATTCAAAATTGTTTATTAGCAAATTAGACCCAAAATAAGGACTTGTTTATTATGATAGCCACACACTTCATCCTTTTTTTATAGTAAACTACATGGCATTGTGATAACTAAACCATTGTTTCCCATAGCAGTTAGCTGTAGATTAATCAGAATCATAACTCTTAATAAGCAAGTAAACAAACTCATTGGGGTCACAATACTCAACTTGAGAGTGACATAAACAAAATTAACTGAGGCAATTGTGGGTGCATCAAAACCATGGCATGAATATACATTGTTTATTCAGGCCAGGAATGAATAACAAAACCATATGAGAGAGCTTTATGACAATCCTAACTTAAGTACAATATGCTTTATTGTACAAATAATAATGAAAATAGGTGAATATATAGTTAAAATTTTTGAGAGGGTTAGTAGTGTGAGTACAACATGTATAAAATATACCAAGTGTACTGATGTGCAATGAATGATTTTGACTTTGACAATCCAGTCTTATTGCTTCAAGTGATTTCTGTAAAACTCTTTAATTTATAATAGGAAAGTGAATCAGTAAGTTTTACGGCTTGGTTGTTTAACTGATCTCCATGCAATTTTGTATACATGCATTGATTGTGTCACGAAGATGAACATAGGCTAATTTGTACCAAGAGAAAACTCATTTCAGCTGGAAAGAAACTTACAGCGAGTGTTGTGAGACATGTAATATGAAAGTCATAAAATATATAATTAGATAACTAGTTAGTTTATGAATGCATTTGAAGAATAATGATAAGTATCAAATTAGAGCATTGATTAAATAATCATTAATAAAATAGCCTAGATTACATTCTTTGATAATCTGTGCTTCTCTGACCCCAAGTTTATATAAAAATCTTAGATTATTAACTACAAGATGTAACGTATCTGACGTCACGACTTGTTAGACAGAGAAATGTAATCACGTAACACCTAAGAACGAAAGTGATGCAAATACTGTTTTTTTGTCCCTTTCAGCGTGGCCGGTTTCTGGCCCCATGTTGATTCACTTAGTGTCAAAAGTGACATTATGTAGGGCAAACAAATAACGCTAAAGTATTTTTACCAGTTTTTGTTGGTTTTTATGTGTATTAAGATCTTAGATTTTAGTTGACAATCTAAAAGTAATAGTAATAAGTGTGTGTAGCATGGGCAGTTGCAGTATTGTGGGCTGTAAAAACCGCAGCGCACGGAAACATGAAGGCGTAACCTTTTACTCGTAAGTAGACATAATTCGATTTAATATGTTTTTAATAACGTCTGGAGACATCAATCAAGATACCATGGATAGGAATTGAGTGCTACTTGATGAAAATATTGCTATTTAATCCATATTTTGTCTTATTTAGAAAACATAAACCTGAAACATGATCGGAGTTGGTGTTGCTAGTAATTTCATTTCTCTTACCCTACTATCAATATTAAATCTGAATTATTTGAATGTTTTAAAAAATGATTAAATAGTATTAAAATATCTAAGTACCTAAGTTTATTTAGTTTCGAGAAGTATATTTTTGATTTAGTTTTTATTATTGTAGGTTTCCACATGACCTTGAAACAATAAAAAAAATGGATTGCTGCTACTGGGCGAAATAAAAAATTGGCAGCCAAAGAAGTTTTCAAAAGTATGTTCACTTCATTTTGAAACCAGTTCGTTCATCGGTACAAGGAAAAAGCAGTTGAGAAAATTTGTGGTGCCGACTAAAAATACTTATGTAAGTCTCAGATTATACTTTTCTTGTGTGTAACTATTACCTACCCTCCAGTCCTAATTCCCTATATAGGTCCGTTATATGACACATTTTAATATCTTATAGAATGAAACGACTACGGAAACAGCTTCCACGAGTCAAGAAGAATTGTTATCATCAGGCCATGGTTCCCAGGTCATCCAGAAAGTTGCAACACCAAAAAAAAAGAAATAGCGAGGCTGACCAAAATATACCCGGAGATAAAAAACAAATAAAATGTTTGGTAAGCAAACAATTGAAATTGTTAAATATCTTCCTGTGATATTTTTGCAATAACATGATAATTTTGATTATAATACCATGTATTTAAACATATTTCAGATTAAAAGTGCTGACCGGAGCAACCGCGTCTTCATAGAAGTGCAGAATATGAAACCAATTATTTCGGTTTGTAAACTTAATGTATGTAATATGTGTTTTTATTCACGGTAATTATACTATATAGTGAATTAATTAATTGAAATATTTCAATTGCTTATGCATTTGCATAAAAAGTGTTATAGTTGAAAAGCCTTTTTCCTTTAAATTACGGCCACGGTATGGTCAATATATATTTAGATTTTTGAAATTTATTCAAATCAAGTCCATTATTAAACTGTCACGTAATGTTCAACAAGTTTATGTTGTTACTTACACATTATTCTTTTTTGTTTTAAACTACTTTTTAATGACCCGTTTTAAAATCTTATAGAATTAGGGTTCTTCAGAAAAAACTTTAATGAAACAAGAAGAAATGTTATCATCCGACCATGACTCCCAAGTTATCCAAAAACTTGGAACACAAAAAGAAAGGAAAAGCGACGATGATCATAACTTGCCACGGTTATTCCGCAAACAAGCAAAATATGTAAATTATTAATTTTATTTTTGTTATTAAGTTTGACTATGACAACAAGCTTGTGTTTGTTCCAGTTGGAAAAGCAGAAACTAATTTCAGCGAATCGCCTGATAAAATTGCGAGCTGTACGTGAGTCACGAAGAAAGAAGACTGGCTAAAAAAGTAGCTATATTAGAAAATGTTCTCACTGAATTATTATAATTATGTTAATAAATAGTAATATATTAATAATTATATTAATAATTATTATTATATTTTTAAAGTTATTAACCATAATAAATGTTATTTTTAAAAATACGTATAAATTTCCCTCATTATTTTTGGTCACTCTTATTTAAATGATTAAAAAGTCAGCATAGTGTAAGTTCTCAGTCTGGTTTCATTTTTTTTTCCATCACTGCCAGGTAATTTTACATTTATGTTCTAAATTTTAGATCAATCAGTCCAGTAGTTATTTAATTATCCGCTGTATAGAAAAATATACGTGTTAGCGGAACTCTAAAATATTTATGAAGTTTTGCCTTTAGTCCGTTCCTAACTTGGAAATATTTTGCTATAATTTTTTGAATACAATAATAAGCGCATGAAAAATTACCCTAAAAGTAAGGGACATCTTTTTTTATGGTCACACCTACTCTCCAAGCGAAAGGGACTATAGTGGCCACGCGAGTTGCAAATCTAGTAGTTAATAATCTAAGATAAAAATGCAGTTTCTTTAGACAGGCACCTATAATATATAACAAATTACCTGTCCAAATATTGTATACAGACTTTAAACAATTTAAGACAAGTCTATTTAATTGTGAAAGCATTCTACTGCATGGAGGAATATATTAACATTCGTAATACATAAGTATTGACTTGTATGTGTTGGTACAATGTTAAATTTATTTGATCAATAAATTGTATCAGTCTATACAGATAAATATATTCTAACAGTATTACAAACTAGTATTATAAACTAATATAAAAACGCGTCACAGTATGAACACGTCGTCCAGCTTGCCTGTGTGCGGCATGGTTCCCAGGACACTGGTGGCGTTACCTCGCTGGATCGCTAGGCTTAACCTTTGTGCGAGGTATGCGCCAACCCTGGGGTCTCTGGAGGCGAGGACCAGTCGTTTCGAAATATCAATAATTATTTTTTTGTGTCGGATGACCATGGACCCATTGTCTCCACCGCAAGCGCCGCAAACTCGTAATCGTCCGTCAAACACGAGTATTTGCGACGCTTGAGGAACTGGACATTTTCGGCGGCGGCGCCGGCTTTGTGAGATGTTTTCTGGATGTGGGACGCGGCTAGAGTATCCGCACAAGTGGTGTCCCACATCAGTGCTCGGCCCAGGGTCCACCGCACTAAGGTCGCTCCGTCGGGCCTCTTGCCATCGTCCCTCGACATGCCTCTGGGTTCCAACTTTGCCGGCACGGAGGCGGTTGCAAGGGCTCGACGGATGAGGTCGTTAATAGCGCCGTGGCGGTACATTCGGCCGGCGCTCTTTGCACACGAAAGTCCATGGTGTTTTATTGTATGATTAGTAAATTGTATTATTTGATGAATAAAAAAATGTAAACTGTTTTTAATGTTCCCTAGAATTATTGCATGCAATAAGGCAGATCACAGAGCCCATTACACAACAATCACAATAAAGTTATTTGAATTTAATAAGTATAGAAACTAAGAGATTTTTAGTTTCTATACTTATATATAACGGGAGGATTAAAATGAGGTGAAATTTGAAGCGGAGGCCTTGGTAGGATCATCATATCTGACATTAGGTAAACAAAAGTTTACGTCAGTTACCTGCATTTGCTAGCTTCTGCCTGCGAAACTGTTCCAACGCCAGACTCTCAAGACTCAGCTCCTGGGCCCTCTCCAAGTCCGATTGGAACTGAAGATCGTACTCAGACATCATCACTCATTGCTCGACAACCATCTACAATCAACAAACGAGCGTGGGAATTAATAACAGCACAGTTTAGTACTGCGATACAAAAACTTCGGCATACTGTCAAATTGAAAACACTGTAATAAGAAAAACTTCCAAGCTGTACTTACTCAATTAATCTTCCCAGCAACGATCAATTAGCGAAATTCCACGACATTATACCTCTTTTGATTTACAATTCCATTTCTGCTTGATTTTTTAATATTTTACAACCAATAGTCAAACATCTATATCCATCAATCGTTCTTCGTTTGTGAAACTGAAATAAGCCGGCTAAATTTAATATCAATAATTTATATCGTTGAATGTCGCGCTCTCATCTGTTGTGGGACTTTAGACGAAAGCAGAAAAGGATACACAACTGTATAGTGCACAATCAGTGGTTATCTCCATTCGGACGTATAGGACTTAAAGTGATGCGAAGTAGAGGAAAAGACCGGTAATAATCATCGGAAAAATAGATTTTTCTCCAAATCGATTAAAATAGAACTGAGTATGACAGTTGCAAAGTTATCTGTAATAATAACGTTACTGATCACTGTTACTGCACAGGTATTTATCAACGTAACGCAACGATGATATTTTCAAGAATGTCTTTTCATAACAGTTTTTCATGTTATTTAGACTTCATAAAACTGTAATTATATGATTGTGGTAATATTTTATACAACAAGTGCATACCCATATGGAAGAAACTTAAATAAAAGCATGTACCCAACTACTTGTTATTCGTTAAAGCTACTTATTATTACTTTACTTTAGTGAGGATGTGAACGACAATGTAAGTCACTGCCGGTTGATTCCTATTTTTCTGGATGCCAAACTTTGTACTGGTTTTTGAGAATAATAATGAATATTAAAAATTAAGACAGCTCAAAGCAACGTTGTTTCCAGTGCCGTAAAACAAACGCAAAGTAGATAATATCAAAGAGGATACATAAGTTTTACAATTATTAAAGAGTATATAATCATATTATCTTGGACCAAAGCGTACTTTGACCAAGTACAGGGTTTTTCTGAAGATGGTGATATTCATAGTCCTCTTTGATGGTGGCGCCCATTGACAGTACCTAATTAGAGGCACTTTGATACCTATCTGTTATTCAAGCTGAATAGAATGAAAATGTGGCAATAAAAATTCAGGAAAAATTAACGTGGCCGACCTGTGGTACAATTTTTTCGACTTGCATCTAATGTTACCAGAGTAACTCTAGATAGCGCCAGTAGCGCCTCGGCTGTGAGACCGAAATAAAGTTTAAAGCGAAAGGAACGAAAGGTTCAAAAAGTCCCACTGTGTTTTTGGGTCCTCATATAAAATAATAATTATATGTCGTAGTTGTCTCTTCTGAGGACGTGGGGTTCGGATCCCACTTCTGATGTCGTAGGGTCCTGGTTCCGCCGATAGTGTGGGATCCCAAATTGAGTTTAACTCCGTTACAAAGTTAACACGTTTACTGACTTAAATGACACTACATGAAATTACACTACATCATCAAATAACGATTTAGAAGGCAGACGATCCGTCAGCGTAACGCCTGCACACCGCACTCCTTTCCATCGAAGACTGTCTCTGTTCTGCGTCCTTGGACATACTCTATCTAATTTGTGGTTCTGCGGCTGCGCCAGTTATAGCCGACGTTCCGTCAGCGCGTGCTCGCGACGATCGCCGAACCAAGCCGAACAGCGCGCCGAGCACACACTGTGCCTTCAATTTAGCTCCTCTTTTATTATTTCGCCGACATATATTTTTTATTGTCAAAAAGATATTGGAAAGATAAGAACAGGCATTCCAGCAAATTGCTGCTCGCCTATTATCCCCATAATAATAAAATTAATTATTTCTTATACTACTTAAGCCATCTTTAAAGTTTAAACTTTATTTCTGTCTCACAGTTTGAGTACCACTAGATGGCGCTAGTAGCGCCAGCGCCCGACGCGTGAGACCGAAGTACTTAGCTGTCAGACTAATATAATCTAAGATTTAGCTGTTTTATTTTTCAATCAGTCCCACGGCTTTGTTTCGGGTTTTCATACAAAATAACATATTATTTTTTTGCCAAAAATAAACTTTAAACTTTATTTAGTTCTCACGGTTTAAGTAGGTACTACTAAGAGATGGCTCAAGTTGTATTAGAAATAGTTATTTTTATTATTATGGGGATAATAGGCGAGCAGCAATTTGCTGGTGTGCCTGTATCTGAACTGGTGTATTTAAGTATTTGAATTGTAACTTGATTTCGAAGAACTTATCTGTTTTCAAAAGTGTTTACTGAGGGGGCATCGAGAATCGGGGCATTATCATCTAATTCTAGTATACTCTGTGTCTCTAATCGTCCTTTAAACCAAAGAATTACCAAGTCCTTCCCTTAGAATAATAACACCTTGAAGCTGAGTCCGAGCACCAAAGTGAAGCAAGTACCTAAACCTTCTAAGGTAGGTAATGGTGGGGTCCATCACCCTGGACCAGCATGGTGGAACTAATAATACCTATGTACGTACGTCGTATAGGCTACTGATTTATATAGACACTTTTATTTAAAATAATTAAAACACTAAAGTGGGTTATTATTGCGATTTACGAGTAATATTACAAAGTTAGACATGTCATTAAAGTTTAGCTATAAAGGAGGAAACAATAACCTCTGGTTTGAACAGAAAAAGTCCCTTCAAAAGCAAATGTCACTATTTTAGATAATATTGCCTATACTGTTCGCAAGTAAATGACTATTTGGACTTTAATTAGTAATTCCATCTACAACAATTGTGACCACAATGATGACATTTTACTATTAGGTTTAGTGGTTGCTTCCCCACTACCATGTGAAGATAGGTAGGTACAGACTTGCACGGCTTATATCATTGTCTGTTTCTGTAATAGTTATACTTCGTTACTTTTTGAACTGAAACTCTGTTTCTAAGGAATGCTGATGAATGATATTCGTTATATTTAAGGGAACTGGGATCAAGTTACTCTAGAAGTGGCACCTCCAGTAATATCAGCGCTATTCGTTTTCTTCTTCCGTTTACTGCGTTTCTTCTTCACAGTTTTGCGTCGGACTACAGAGGACTCTCCTGGGACATCATGTATCTCTCTCTTTGTTATCTTCGTAGCGTGTTCTGGGCTTTGTTTAAGCCTAACACATTTCCCGCTTTTAATACTTTTTGATTTCGCTTGTAGAGTGTGTTTCTGCTTTATCGGGGAAGTGAGTCTCGATGTTTGTTCGAAGTTAGTGACATACTCTTCTTTCTCCGACGTCGTGGTTCTTGCTAATGTAATGTTGCATGGCGCAAACAAGCTCTTCGTTTTCTTTATCTTCCTGATGAGTCGCGTGGCTCTCTGTCGTGGTTTCATATCGATCTTATTTTGTGGTTGTGCATGACCTCCCAATGAAATCTATTAAGAGAGATTTTTTCTTTAATATCATAATATGCGAAAGTGTTAACCCCTTAACTCCAAATTGATACAAAAATAAATATTTTGGATGCAGTTATAAATAGATGATTAGTACCTTTTTATTTGGATTTATGGTACAAAAACTATATGAATCGGAGTTAGGCGGTTAACACTTTTATCTGACGATATGAGACTATGCGACGAAGGGCTCATTTACATTACGTGCGAGTAGTGACGCGAGGCAAGTTCACACATTTGCCACACAATGAACAAATCGAATTTGTACAAAGGTATGTGTATGTCATTTGACTCGTGCCAAAACGTTTTATACGAGTATCTTGACGCATCTGTACGTAAACTAGGCATAATAATAAAGTAGGTAGTTGTCATTAATCGGCTCTAAACTACCCGTGCTACTGCATTACACATGGATTGAACAAACAAACAATAATCAACTTATATTAGATACCAATGAGGGTGGGTATCTACTACTCGACTTGAAACCATTGCCTGTAACTTTGTCGACGAGCCGCGATGCGAGACATTCCACGAACGAACGTCTTGGCACAAACTACCATTCACACATTCCAGCTAAAGTGTTCTGTCGCAGTTTAGCTGCCAAATAGTCCGCACTTTTTGTGTCTGTTGTTCATATAATCATAAATGAAGTTAATTAATTTATTACATTTCCATCCGTCTCTTTCATATAATTTATATTATTCATTTCGCTTTCGTATATCGGCGTCAAAATATTTTCCATGATTTCATAAGCGAACCATGTTGGTTTATGAATGTCATCTTCTCCTGCACTCATTGACACTTTTTTCCGCCACAACTGGGTGCAAAGGTAATATTATTTTTTGTTTTTCAAAAAGTTATTGATGAAACTCACGCATAATGTATTCTTAGTTTATTTAATGACATAGACGGCGCAAATGCGTAAAATTAGTTAGTACCTATACCAAACTGCCACTTTAATATAGGTAGGTACCTAATCTTTATTCGCAAGTTACAGCTATGGGATTTTACAAACCACGAACATTTTCCAATTACGACCTCATTTGCGATAAGGGGTCTTTTGAAAAGGCCGGATAAACTAGTCAAGCCTATATTTAAAGTACTAGCTGTGCCCGCGGCTCCGCTCGCGTGGACTACAGGATCCGCTCCCATTCCCACTTCCGCTCCCTATCCCACTTCCACTCAGACTTCAAATCCAGGTCCAGGTCCAGGTCCAGGTCCAGGTCCAGGTCCAGGTCCAGGTCCAGGTCCAGGTCCAGGTCCAGGTCCAGGTCCAGGTCCAGGTCCAGGTCCAGGTCCAGGTCCAGGTCCAGGTCCAGGTCCAGGTCCAGTTCCAGGTCCAGGTCCAGGTCCAGGTCCAGGTCCAGGTCCAGGTCCAGGTCCAGGTCCAGGTCCAGGTCCAGGTCCAGGTCCAGGTCCAGGTCCAGGTCCAGGTCCAGGTCCAGGTCCAGGTCCAGGTCCAGGTCCAGGTCCAGGTCCAGGTCCAGGTCCAGGTCCAGGTCCAGGTCCAGGTCCAGGTCCAGGTCCAGGTCCAGGTCCAGGACCAGGTCCAGGTCCAGGTCAAGGTCCCGGTCCAGGTCCAGGTCCAGGTCCCGGTCCAGGTCCAGGTCCAGTTCCAGGTCCAGGTCCAGGTCCAGGTCCAATCCAGATCCAGGTCCAGGTCCAAGCCCAGGCCCAGGTACAGATCCAGGTCCAGGTCAGGTCCAGGCCAGGCCCAGGCCCAGGACCAGGCCCAGGTCCAGGCCTAGTTCCAGTTCCAGGTCCAGATCCTCAACTCTCCCCTCAACCCTCCTTTCAACACTCCTCTCAACCCTTTCCTCAACACTCCCCTCAACCCTCCTCTCAACCCTCTCCTCAGCTCTCCCCTCAACCCTCCCCTCAAAACTCTCTCCCTCGTCTCTCCAAATGTAGTCCTCGTACCTAATCCATAGCAGTGCAAATTCCGACCAACATTACTTTGTTGAATACGTATACCACAAATTCATCGTAATCGGGTAACTCAGTCAAAAGTTATGCGAATTTTCAAACACTCAAATTACACTGGTACCATAACCGCTCCCGCTCCGGTCCAGCTCCGGTTATGCTCCCGCTTCCGCTACCGCTTCCGCTACCGCTTCCGCTACCGCTTCCGCTTCCGCTCTCAATCCCACCCCCACGCCCACGCCCACGCCCACTCCCACTCCCACTCCCACTCCCACTCCCACTCCCACTCCCACTCCCACTCCCACTCCCACTCCCACTCCCACTACCACTACCACTACCACTCCCATCCCCACTCCCATTCCCATTCCCATTCCCATTCCCATTCCCATTCCCATTCCCATTCCCATTCCCATTCCCACTCCCACTCCAATTCCTACTCGCAGCTCCAAATGTAATCCAAACTCATCGCAATCTGAATAGTAGGTACGGAAATACTATTTTAAGCAATATATTGCATAATAACCTTACCTAACTAATGTATTTGAAAACTAAAAATGTCTATAACTTTTGATTGAGTTAGCCGATTGCGAAGAAATAAAGACTAAATGTTAAGTTAAGTTAAGCACCATGTTTTTGTGAAAAGTCCATCGAAATCCGATCAGTAGTTTTTAAGTGATGCGTGCACAAACTCACAGACAAACAGACAAACAGACAAACAGACAAACAGATAAACAGACAAACAGACAAAAATTTCAAAAATGATCGAAATGTGTTCTGTTGCTTATCCTTAGACCCCCCAATTTTTTTTTTGCAAATATCTTCAATGTACAGACACGCGAAGTTTACGATTTTATTTATTAGATAACTCAACAGTGATCTATTCAATAGTTTCTGAGATTACCTCCAATAACAAAAAAAAACACTTATTATCAGTAGATAGTACTGTTGCGGACCTGTTCATAAACCTTGTCGTCGGCGTCTTGTCGGTCGCAGAAGTCCAAGATCTTGTTGCAAACGTGCCTCAAGTTTTTGATACGTTGCTTCTTAGTTTTGCCGACTGGGTATTTATCAACTTCATCCAATTTCAAAGTCCTGGAAGCGATTATATGTAAAATTACTACACTGCTTCGAGTCACAGTTCGTATTACATGACCTCATTTCTGACTAAAAACATTTTCCTAAAATCACCTTTTATTACGAACCACGTAGAATCAAAAAGTAACCACTCTTGCCTATAAAAAGGACCCTTCGGCCGTAAGTACTAACTACCTATTTATTTAGTCAATAGATCCTCTTACCTAATAACTTTTGGCATATTCATAATGTCTTCTTTTCCGTTTATGTTCATCGCCGTCTGCCATATGTTTTTGAAGAGTTGCCTTCGCTCTACGTAACTTTCTTGCTTAGTCATAACACGATCCATGTATTCATAACTCTGCTATTTTCTTCATCTGCTGTTCAAACCAATGATACGTATGGATTATGGGTGGACTGCAGCTATGATGGATGAAATCACATTTTGATGAAATCTGGTTTGTAAATAAAAATAAACTACTTTTGAACAATAATTTGACAGTGAAAGAAAAATGTGTTTATTTCTGTTTATTGGCGATTTGATATTACCTACATAGATTCCGAACCTCTTTAGGTAGATATTCAAATTAATTCTTTGAGGTTCCTTACATTTAGTTATTATCTAATAAATAAAATCGTAAACTTCGCGTGTCTGTACATTGAAGATATTTGCAAAAAAAAAATTGGGGGGTCTTAGGCTAAGCAACAGAACACATTTCGATCATTTTTGAAATTTTTGTCTGTTTATCTGTTTGTCTGTGAGTTTGTGCACGCATCGCTTAAAAACGACTGATCGAAATTTGATGGACTTTTCACAGAAACATGGGGCTTAATTTGGTGTAACATATAGGCTTTATTACATTGCAATCGGTGCAGTCAATCAAAAGTTATGCGAATTTATAATTTCCGAAAACTCGCATACACTGCGAAGAATGTAGGGTGTAAATGTTCGACTGAATTCGTGAGCGGTAGCGGGAGCGGGTATGGTACAGTGTAATTTGAGTGTTTGAAAATTCGCATATCTTTTGACTGAGTTACCCGATTGCGATGAATTTGTGGTATACGTATGCAACAAAGTAATGTTGGTCGGAATTTGGATTGCGATGGATTAGTTACGAGGACTATATTTGGAGAGACGAGGGAAAGAGGTCTGAGGGTAGGGTTGAGAGGAGTGTTGAGGGGAGAGTTGAGGATATGGACCTAGGCCTGGACCTGAACCTGGACCTGGACCTGAACCTGAACCTGCACCTGCACCTGATCCTGGACCTGGACCGGGACCTGGACCTGGACCTGGACCTGGACCTGGACCTGGACCTGGACCTGGACCTGGACCTGGACTTAAAGTCTGAGTGGAAGTGGGATAGGTAGCGGAAGTGGGAATGTGAGCGAATCCTGTAGTCCACGCGAGCGGAGCCGCGGGCACAGCTAGTGTAATATAAAAGGGGCAATTCGTACGAGTGGGTGAGATAGGTAGGAAACTAGGTACTTTTAGGGATCCGTCAAAACGGATACTTCAGCTTATATGGAAGCTTTTTATTAGTCTGTCTGTTCGGTAGATAATTAAAATACTACTGGACCGCATGAAATATACTTACTGTAAAATTTACTGGCAGTAATGGGAAAGCCATGGAATATCCAGGAAAAAATTCTGTTTGGAGATATTTCAGGAAAACTAAAAAAACTTAACAGAATACGTGCACTGTTTATACCTACACTTTGCAGGTTTTACAATTATCATCATATCAGCCCTTAGATGTCCACTGCTGGAAATATGCCTCCCCCAATGAACGCCACCAGACCCAGTGCTTCGCCCGGTTTTACGACACATGCACCATATCCAGGTAAAAAAAAAACATTTTTGTATAAGTCTAGAATTTTAAATGCCGCAGTTTCTACTACGTATACACTAGTGGAATACAAATATAAATAAAAACCAACAGCAACAAGTGAGCAACGACTAATCGAATGCGTTCAACCACAAGCCATTCAGTAGGCGGTCGACCCTCGAGGAAATAGCGGTTCTCTATCGGAAAAAAATTCACGCGTCACTTTGTCGCATTTAGGATGTTTTACATAAAAAACTCTTATCGGAAAATTAAAAAATATGCCAAAATATGATTCTAACGCTTTATGGGCGGTGATTCGCGAGTTTGGAGAGGACAACTTGTTTCATGTGTACCCAAAGGTGTTGAATGATCTGCTTGTCCGGGATGACGCGGCGAGGGCGGAAGCCGACAACAGCGAGGCTGAGAAACTCGTGCTGCCAAGTGATAAGGAATGGAGGACGCAGCAGTACTTCCTACTTGTTTCGTTGCAGAAGACTTTGGACACTGAGCAAGTATCGTGCTCCATTTAATAAGTTCTTCATCATCAGCAGAAATACGGCCCCTGCTGAACATAAGCCTCTCCAATAAAATGTCACTTGTTGAGGATTTGCCATAATCACCACGCTTGCCGGGCGGATTAGTGATCGCAGTAATTATCTTAATAGACACAGGAGAAAGCTGCTGCCCGTCCCTGGTGCAACCCCTTAGTCACCTTGACGACACTCACGGAAAGATTGGGGGCGGCCCTATTCTGTTATATTACAGACTTTTTTATCCTCATAAGGAGGACCCTCCGCCCTTCCTCATCCAGTCGCTTTCCGTTGGTACATCAAACATATGTGATCAGCCCACTGCTAGTTCAGCTTACTACTCTTAGGCTAAATCAATTTATTTATCCTTTAAGTTCCGCACGTACAGACGCTAAAAAGGTAGTCACATAAATTTATATTTACCTCGTTAAAATAAAATTATTATTGGTATAATGGGCCCGATTCTGAAGGCACACATTTAAAATTTGACAGCGCTAAAATTGGTTTCGTCTTTATCTTCATAATACTGTGTGACAAGGATAGCATAGTTTTAGTGCTGTCAAATTTTAAAGTTGTGCCTTCAGAATCGAGCCCAAATATGTGATACTTAAAATCCTACTTTATAATTCGTTTCCTGTCAATAGGTACAACTGAATACAATATTACGTAATCGCTGAAAAAGATATATTTATATAAAATTCTATTACATTGATTAATGAATATGACAAAATGAAACAATAGTTACACTGAGCCGCACCGACACCGCACCTTTTGGATTATTCTGCGCCCCTGTTTCTTTAGAATCCCAGGTGTATCCGCGGAAAAGTTAGTCATTTATACTAGCTAGACGACTTCTACTAAATAAGGAATTAAAAAACCTATTTGTCGGGTGACCTACCTCATTTCAGGAACCTCTATGCAGAATTTACCCGGTGGTAGAGTTATAATAAAAGGTCCATCTGGAGGTGCTGTGTAGTTACTATGGTCATCACACTATAGGCGTTCCAACCTACCTAGTCCAGGGGGTGACAAGAATTTGAGGCTTTTGGGTTGTTACTCGCAGTAATTCACAGACTACAGATTAATGTGCTACGGTAGGTATATTTAGCCACTTATCAGCATAAATGGGCTATTTAGCCACTTAATTATGTAAAAATAAAGTTTCTAGACCCAGCAGCGGCTGATCTATACGCCCTATCTTAGATCAGTCAGTCACTCAGGGTATCGATTTATTCCTAAGTATAAGAAAACCTTAGTCACGTTGTCCTGTACACCCTAATGAAACAACCTACACACGTCGTGGATCGACGGTGACCGTGACCGTCGAGTAATTACGTGTCTACATGGTACCGACAAGCTATTACATTGTTGTGCCTGTCTCAACCCTGCACCACACGTTATGTGTCGACCAATTTGCCTGAAAGGTTGATAGTTTTCACTAAGAAACCGATCATCAAGCCGCTTGAACTGCATTTATAACTTTACGGTCTGTAGTGCCGGATTGACAGATAGCCACCTGATGGTATATTCGGTCACTATCCCCCTTTAACCTGCAGCCTTAAAGTCATAAGTGCATTGTCATAGTGAGGCCTTAGAATTCCCCGTGTTCCTGTATTTACACAGGCTCTACAACCCTTCAAACACGACCACAACAATGCCAGCATAGCTGTTCAGCGGCAGAAACTTACTTAGCCATTAAGTAATTATGCGCGTCCCTTTCAGTCAGATATATGCCAATGGGTAGCGAATACATTTAATAATTATTGACTGAGTTACCCGCCTATATATGTTACTTCGAATTTAGCCCTATATCTATGTATCAGTAGCTTTAAGTGATGCGTGCACAAACAAATAAAAAATAATCTTAATTTAAATCTCTTAGACACCCAAATTTTTTTTTTTACAAATAGGTATGTATATTCAATGTACAGATACGCGAGGTTTACAGTTTTTTATTTATTACATTATTTTTTAAATTCATTCGTCTATTTAGATAAGTATGATATTTAGACGCACATACTTGAAGTTATTTGTAATATTGCATGCAATAAGGTTATTATATTTGTTAAAAGTTCGCCAACCGGTCATCCGCCCTCCAACCAGCCGCTTCTGACTTTATTTTTCAGGTTGTCAATTCGTTTTTCGCCAGGCATGTCATTCCCCGGTCAGTTTTCTCCTAATGCACCTCATATCTCATCATCAGGTTATTTTTGTCTCCACTGCAGGAGCACAACCCTCTCTCATCTGCCGGAGACAGACGGAGGATGTGGCCTTTACTGCCCGCGCTGACCAGACGGGTTGGGGAGGCCTGATTGATGTTTTATAATCCTCATATCTACAACCGTTTTTAGGACCTCATATCTACGGTTCTTTTACTTTGCTATAGAGCAAATAGTTATAGAAAGTTATAATAGTTAGAATAGTTTATAGAAACGAAACACATTTAATATACTTTCTCGAGGTTAATCCGTGAGGCAGAAACGGAGCACTAGGTCATTGGTTGCATGTAACATCTCAATATGACCTAACAGCGCCAGCGATGATTGCATCACCCCATTTCAGTGTTTACAAGTAAAATTGCAATGCTATTGCCGCGCTGATACTAGGTACTACAATTCTAATATTATGGGACCATGGGACCCCAAAAAAGTCGGCAATAGGAAATGTCGCACACAGTGTGCCTTTTAGTCTTTCCTTATCTCAGGAATATGTTTTCCCAGAAATTTTCATAATCCTCAATCGTCATTGCCAGGTACATATAGGTAAGTAGTAATCGTCATTGCTACATATAGGTAAGTCCAATCAGTACAGTAATTTTCGAGTTCATTTCATTTATTTGCCATAAATTTTAGGCACATACAACATATTATATTGGATACTTATATATATATATATACTTAAAGTTCCTGTACAGTTTTACCCCTTTAGGAGTGTAGCATATTTTAATTGATGAAATGAGTTATCAGCTGGATGGTATATGAATTATTCACCTTAACCCTAAAATCAGAACGCTGGCTATAAACATATATTTTGACAAGTTCCGATAAACAGTTGCAACTCAGATTTGCAACCTGTGACAAACGGGAAATCAAAGTTATCTGTCTATATCAAATGTTTTGTGAAATTTTAAATTAATAATCGGACACCGCTAAACAGAGCAACACCACAACGAACACTTTCTGTAAAAGCATGGGGACAATCCCGTTTCATTTATCTGTGTGTAAGCTGTGTCGTCTTTCATAATAATGGAGAACAAAAAGACTTTCATTTTCACCTAAAATGAAAGCAATGCAACATGAACCAGTAGCATCCACTTTGTCGTAAGTACTTGTAAAAACCGTAATCTAATGATTGCAAGATTTAGAGACGTAGCTAATACGAAGTAGGTATACTAAAACGTCCATTAATTATTAGCACAAAAATGTTTTGCTGTATATAATTCACGTTAGATAATGATAAATTAGAATATAGTTAGGAATGTCGGAGATAAAACTACATTCTCAGTGATAGCCAGGCGCCACTCAAAGCTCTGGAATCATGTGGAATGAATTCCAAGCTAGTCTTTAAACAGTTGGACTACCTTGGGAATTCATACAAGATCTTCCTATATTTCATTCCAGATTAATAGTCCTATGAAAACAAACGCATTTGCGTCTCGAAAACAAAATATACAATAGATGGTGTTCCTAAGTGGACCGCAAAGTTTACTTGGTAATACAAACCAATTTTTGCTGCTGGTGACCCTTTCATGTATATGTTACCGAGACGTAAATAGTGTTGGTTTTCATAGGACTATTAATCTGGAATGAAATATATATCTCGTTGTATCATGTAGGGCACAGAGCGTTTGTAACGATTATCATTAAAGATAATACTTAGGTAATCTTCGGTGTTGCTGATGCTTACCTGACTCTGATATTGACTGTACATAACTTTCATACATAAACAGAACCAACGATGACGGGAGTCACACCAAGACAATGGAGGACGCGCCCGAAGAGTGGGCGCCATGGAACCTGGTGGTGCAATACAAGAACCCTAACGCACCACCTCCCGTCGCCATTAAAGCCGCTCCTGGACCTGCTTGGGACATCGGACAGGTCTTCACTTCTATTTTTTTTATATCAAGACCTATATCCAGCCGTGAATGTCATCAGACTGATAATGATGATGATCGAATGTCCAAACTTGGTATCAAATATTTCAAGCGAAAGAGTCACTTTCGTATTATTTTAAGGTTTTTTTCCCCCGCAGTTTTACCTATGAAGTACTCCATATAAGTTGTCAGGGGTGGAAAATTGATTTTCTGTTGACAAGAATTCAGTTTGCTTTTTGTAGTAGAGTTACTACTTGTCACTTACATGCAGGTTCTGAAGGCGGCCTGTCTTCTCTTCAAGCCACCCATCCAAGTGGACTTCGCTGATGAGCCGGAGATGCGATGCGTCTACTCGCTCATTTACGATGTATTTCGTTGTAAGTAGAAATTAATTTTACATTATTCTACACAAGTAACTCTACCAGTCTATTTTTTTACCCAAATTCGGTAAACGAAAAAGGACAGTTATGATTTTAGCCATCTATGTAGGTACGAGTATAGGTACTTATTTTTATATTTTACAATATAAATAAATGGGCAGGGAGATTCTTTGTTTAAGTAACTACCTAAGGACGCAAAACGGGCAGAGAGTCCTGATGGTAGCCGATAGGCTATCATTATAATTACATCAGCCTATCGATGTCCACTGCTGAAATAGACCTTCCCCAATGAACGCCACCACACATTGTGCTGAAAACAATATTCCTAATTTATTAAACATATTTTTATAGATGATAATGCTAGGTGCTATACTACAAGATATTGATTTGGTTAGGAAGTAATAAAACTTTGGTTTCCATTTATATTCATACCGTGCGTGACCATCTTCATCTATAAATCAGGATATAAATGTAATCTCAAAATACGATAAATACTAGTATCGAAAAAAATAAAAATGTATCCTTGAAGTGAGGTGGCACGATGCAATACAGGCGCGGTGTAGCTGTAAATTACCTCACGCCATGCTAAACTATATCCGGCCAGAAACTAGTTTACAAAAGTTTGAAAGCGTTATTTAACTTGCAGTGTAGTCTATGCGATTATATCGCGTTAAATACTCGCCTGCGCAGGAAGTTTGAAACTTGGTGTGCCTGTTTTGCTTGCTGCCTAGTTATCGTTGAGATCTTTCGCAAACTTTTGATTTAGGTGTCTACTTCATGCGAAAAACGAAATGAATCACTTAAGCGCTTGATACGATTTTTACAAAGTTAGTTTTTAATCAATGGTTATGGATAGCTGTACGATACGACAGGAAAATATTTAAGTACTTAGATACTTCAGTCGGTTTTTCAAACCTACACATACTGTAAGTTTCGTGTAGCCCTTCTAACTCTACATCAAACCTTTAATTTCCACTGTATGAAAACCTTATCAAAATTAAACTGGAACTACATACATAATGCTCACGCCTTGGTCCCAGAGGGGTAGGCAGAGACGATGGATCACCACTTTGCGCTGTCCTGACACACCTCACTAGCTTCACTCACATTCATCAACCTTTATTATGTAGATATAACTGCCATATAATTGATGTAACTAATTTTGAATGACCTTATAGCACAGATGAGTTAATAGGTAGTTACTTCGTCATATATAGTAAAACCAATAATTGATCAGTCTTGGTCTATTTGAACTAATATCTAATAAATAAAATCGTAAACTTCGCGTGTCTGTACATTAAAGATATTTGCAAAAAATAAATTGGGGGGTCTAAGGATAAGCAACAGAACACATTTCGATCATTTTTGAAATTTTTGTCTGTTTATCTGTTTGTCTGAGTTTATGCACGCATCACTTTAAACTACTGATCGGACTTTGATGAACTTCTCACAAAAACATGGGGACTAACTTAACATTTAGTCTTTATTTCATCGCAATCGGCTAACTCAATCAAAAGTTATAGACATTTTTAGTTTTCAAATACGTTATTTACGTAAGGCTATTACGTATAGTAGTATTTCCGTACTATTCAGATTGCGATGAATTTGGATTACATTTGGAGTTGGAATGGGAGTGGGCGTGGGCGTGGGAGTGGGAGTAGGAGTGGGAGTGGGAGTGGGAGTGGGCATGGGCGTGGGCGTGGGCGTGGGCGTGGGCGTGGGTGTGGGTGGGAGCGAGAGCGAGAGCGGGAGCGGAAGCGGAAGCGGGAGAGGGCTCGGAAGCGGGAGCGGGAGCGAGACCGGAGCGGGAGCGAGACCGGAGCGGGAGCGGGAGCGGAAGCGCCAACGGAAGCGGGAGGGAAGCGGGAGCGGGAGTGGGAATGGGAGCGGATTCTGTAGTTCACGCGAGCGGAGCCGCGGGCACAGCTAGTACTTACTAATTCCATTCAAATCTAGGCATACCTTCATAGGTATCTACATGGAAGCGTATGTTCACAACAGCATTTGATGTTATGCAAATTGGTTCGTGTTCTGTTGTTTTTACCTTCGTGACGTATGTAATTCTACACTATAATAAAAATGGCATGGAGCATATCCTATTTCGTATTTTTGTGGCCTTTTCATATTCACATCTTCAAATAACTATCATTGGTTTGAAGTAAAACTCAACTGACACGCGATTTTTGCAAAACAATCTTGTAAATTCATTCTACTTTTGTAAATCAAGTAGGTACAAAATAACAATTTATATTTTTCAGACAAAAACATTCTGGATCAAGCCATAGATGACATCGACTTCTTTAGCAATTATCCACATGTAAGTCAACATTTTCATGTCATTTTATCGTAGGATCTGTTAGGATATACGTAGGTATTAATTAATATATCAATCAGTAGGCAATGGATTGTTTTCAATTGTACATGTGCTTGTAGTTAAGATATATAAATATTAAGTAAACTGCAAACTTAGACTAAGATAACTGAAATAGGAACAAATTAGGCATGTTATAACAATGACCTTTAACGGAATACCTACCTATACCAGGAATACCAGACCTTGGGATATTGACAATTTTAACAGCGTCGCATTTTTTGCATTGATTTAATTCCTGAACCACATCCTGAAGGTCCTGAACTATGTAGAAGGTCAAATCTCATTCGTTTATACCGGTTACCAAGGTCATGCTCGTATATTTAAACGTCATTAGCAAACCGTAACTTCCAGTTAAGGTAGGCTCGAAGAGAGGCACAATAAAAAGTACGGGATCATTTAACTCGCATTTTGTCGTGCGTGACCGAAACCATTCTTTTTCGAACCCAGAGGACGCTCACGAAAATGAGCCCTGTATTTTATGATAGCTATTTCGGTTAAAACGAAAAGAATCGGCATTGGTAGGTAGTTCTTGAGTTTGATTAAGTGGGTACGATTTTTAAAGGCGCGGATTTTGGTGTCGTTGAACGTTTAGATTAGGCGCTAAGTGTTGCATGAATATATAAGAACATTGTTTAGATTTAGTTAAGTAGCCTGAAGGATAACTTTAGTGACAGTGTCACTCTGTGGTGTAATCGATGTCCGTTGAAGCAGACGTAGTAAAAGATCGCTTATCGAGAAACGCTTAAGGGAAGGCCTTTATTCAATGGTGTCAACTAGATGGAAAGCTACCGAAGCCATCATTAGTTGAACTTTGTTCTATTAAGCCTTTCATCTATTACCCTGACGGTGCAACCACAGTAAATATATCGATAATGGAATAAATGTTCTAAACAGCGATGCCTGTCGCTCAACGTAAGCCTCCTTTGGCAACAAGAACTAAGAACTAACTGCTGATACGGTTCTTCCATTCCCCAGTACAAAGATCATCGCCAGACTGTATGGCTGTTTCTGATGGAGTTGGCTCGCCGCCGCTGGGGCGCCAGGGTTCGAAGCGAAGTGGAGAGGGCCACACGTCTGCTGGAAGAGGCAGGGTCGCCGTTCAGGGAGATTGAAAACGACATCTGGGAGCAGAGGGTCCACTTCGCGGCTGCTGTAGCGAGAATACGCATCAAGAATAAAGCCTTCTCGTAAATATATTTTCCCTCCATATCAGGATTGGTCTTGTAAAAATACTGGCTTGCTAACTAGATGTTGCCCGCCACCAGCGTGTAGCGTGGAATTCTTTTGAACCTTATTTTTTATTTCAAGTTTCTAGGACTCAGCGGTTTCGGTTTGTTAGTTTTGTCGATATATCAGGTAGTAAATATATATACAAATATATGTATAATAAGAGTAGATTGCACGGAAGTTCATATTTAAAAAAAATCGCAATAGTTACAAAGCAAATGATAAAACATTTCACTTTCAGAATGTTGAGAATACCCATTAAAACGTAATTAATTACAGATACGAACAGATTTACGGTGTCTCCTTATCGTATCAGAAGTATCTTATATCTTGATTGAAGAACTAAAAGTTATATATGTTCTAAGAACAACATTAATAATGGTAATAGGTATTAACAATTTTCGCAGGCTGTCTGAACTGTTACCACCTCACTTACGCGAAGAGAGAATTTCAGGGAGCGCCAACAAAGAAACAGTTACGGGATGGGTGAACACTTTCAAATCTAAGTAAGACACGTTTTATTATTAGAATGTTAAAACGCATTTACATAAGTATTGCTTTATTTCACATCTCGCTCGACCAATCCGCAACCTCGGCTAAGGTGTAATTCTCAACTCGTCTAATACTTAGGTAACTCGTCTAATTCTAAACTTATTTTTTACAATTCCACGTCAATAAGATTGTCCGGAAGAAATCGCCTTGTTTATACAACGTAGTCTGAATTTAAAATGAATTGAATAATTTGCTATTAGATGTGCAATGCACTGCTTTCTTTAACATTGGTATATTAAATAGACTTTTTTTTTCAATACAGTAGCTATCTGCACATTATTGAAGAGAGTTTACTAAGCTTCCTCACTGGTTTTCAGAAATGTGGCGTCATTAGTTAAAAGATTACACTCGCTGGGATATTCATACAGCAATTCTCGACAACTCTGCGCTGGCGAGTATAGGTTCGACCGGGTCTGTCCCAGGTACATAAAATATTACTAATGTCTAATTTTAATTTATTTATTCGAAAATCTTACAGAATATAGTTTTTGATTTACAATACCTGCAGGCAAAAAGAGATCACATTTTTAAACTAATTTAACTATAGACTGAGGTAACCCAAACTAGAACTATCTGTGTAGAACGTCCAGGATCAACTTATACAGTCTGTTTACTTGGAAATCTAATCCACAATCTCTGGTGCTCTAGTCGTCTAACGCCTAAGTTATAACAAGGTGGTCTCAAACTCATCAAGCTATTTTTAACAAAATGATTATTCGCTGGACCTGATGCTAATGAAGAAACGAGCATAATTCGAAAGAGCACTCTTTCTTTGAAGAGATCCAAGTGGAATGAGATTCCTTAATAGGCGCTTATGTATAAGAGGTATATCGAATTGTGTTTTACATTTCATTTTCTTCAGCTATACCGGTAGGTATAGTTGCCAAAAAAATAACCTGTAAAGTGGGACAGAAGTCTTTAAAACCTGAAACTGACATGAACGCGGGATTCTTTACGAAAATACAGATGGAACTGAGCATTACATGTTGATTTTGAACTGTTATATGTCCGCCAGATTTATAACTCTTCGCCCACCGGCGGATATGAGCATTGGTCAGTTGGATCTTGTCCGGAATGGTATCATCGTTCTGCAAGTGAGTATTCGAATTTAAAGGATTAAAAGTTTCACTTGAACCAAAATCACTGATTTACTTAAAGTTTTACATAACTCATAAATGTTGCGATAATGTAACTAATTGCTTGCTTTTCAAAATATTTTTCGTTATATTTGAAACACTTCTTCATTCGCGCAAACCAGTATTCAAAAATTAATCTGAGGTCATTGTTGGTTGAAAGCCATCACTACCTCTTCTTGTTCCATAAATGTCAAACCTCTCATCAAATCTATGATTCTCGGAAAAAGAAAGAAGTCGAATAGTGCGAGGTCTCGGCCGTCAGCTTCACCTTTTCAGAACATTAAAGGTCTTATTCGCGGTGTAAGGAGAACGCGATGGTGCGAAAGAATGTTTTCGGGAGCACAGGGCAAACAAATCATCAAGTATCACTCTTTGATCTTCTAGGGGCACCGTACAGATAGGACCAGTAAATTCTATATTTATAATAACATTCGAAATGTTAAATATATGCCAGGAATCACAGCAATACCGGATACCGGGGAGTTGCACCCAGAGCCGGATTAACCATGTCGGGGGCCCTAGGCAATGCACGTGTCGGGGCCCGTTTGTGTTCTAACTTCCTGAAATATAGTTATTCTACCACAATGCAATGCTCCGCACGCGTGGACTACTCACTTTCGATTAGGCTACGACTCCGACCCCGAAGCCCACGTCAACGCCCACGCCTACTCCTCTTTTCACTCTAAGAAACATTTTCAAAAAAGACCCGGGGCGCGGGACCCCTTGCCGATGCGGGGCCCCTAGGCAGGTGCCTACACTGCCTAATTGATAATCCAGCCCTAGTTGCACCTGATGAACCTATTAATAAAATTTAAGCTTCTAAAGAAATGTGCGTTAATAGTTCTAAAGTCTAAAAACGTCAAATTACTTTACCCTTGATTATTTACAGGAACGCGAATTTTGCGAGGGTGCCTCCACACTCTGCCGGGCCCTTCGAGCGAATTCCCTAACAGGTGTCGTGGCCCAAACTCACGCATCGTCGCCGCGATGCTCGGCATACCTGGCGGCGCAGCTGCACGAACTGGCTGCGGTTTTGAAGGCAAAGGCACCAGCTGCGCCAGCTACACCTGAACTGGGAAAGTTGGTTGTATTCGGCGCTGGAGATAAGTGGGTATCGATTTCATTGGTTTACTTCGGTAAACTCAAAAATCTAATTAGGTTGGTAACAAAAAATAAATAGAAAGAAAATTGACTGCCAGATGGACGGACGATGACCCCAAAAAAGTATCCCGAAGCAGCTGGTTGGCAACCTGATATAGCTCATTGTCCAGAAGTGGACGTCAGGCTGATGATAATGCACCTACAGATACGGTAGCGATATTATTTGAAACGAAAGGTTTTTAAAACAAGTAGGTAGGTAACAAAGGTACCTTTGCAGTGGGGGAATTCCAGCTTATGGCAAAAAGTATCTTGAAGAAATTTCTCCTGTCTATTCAAGCAATCGCATAACATCCATATTATACTCCGAAATTTTTTATCAGATGAAACTACTTTTTGGTATCTTAGGGCTACATTTACTCTGTTTACAGAGTTGACAGCTACGTATGCGCTCTCAGAGAGCTTGGCATCGAAGCGTCCGAAGCTCCTCAGTCAGGAGCTCCAGTTTGTGTGATCAGCGAACAGGTCCACTGCGACACACCTGCAGTCGTCAGCGCCTTGGACGGAGTGGTAGCTGTTTTGGCCACACCGCCTAATTCCTATTCAGCTGTCACCGATCCGATTGATCTGGTCTGTGGGAGAGGAGGTGATCTTGCTATGCTTGAGGTAAGAGGTTTTAAGTACTCTTGGACTATGTCATCATCATCATCATCATCAGCCCGAAATAGTCCACTGTTGGACATAGGCCTCTCCCAAGGTGCGCCACTGAACCCGATCCTCGGTTCTTCTCATCCAGACTATGTATATATACCAAATCTAGGAGGACTCATTATCTTTTAATATATAGATCGTGCGTTCGGACAGATATGGTCTCGAAACCAATCGTTTTTCAGACTTTTATTCCAATAGGATCCCTGTTGATTCTTTAATTGAAATTCTTGCCTTCTGATATACATTGTCATTCAAAATTTTCTTGTGTATTGATATCTTTTTTTCTCCATCGTAGGTTCTTGTTTTGACTATAAAGTCATATAATAAAGTGATTCATGTCTTGCGGTTAGTTGTACTTTTATAATGCAACGTTATTTATAAGTAAACATATTTAGTATCTTGCCGTTTTCATATTTAAATTTTAATGACAACTTCTTCACAGGCCTTTATTTACTTATTTATTTAACTGTTTATTGCACACACACAGATAAAACAACAAGGCCTTTATAGAAGACACCCTGGTAACACAATCACAACGTTTCCATAAATCCGTTTTAAACGATTTTGTCCCAGGTTCTTACGGAGGCCGAAGTAGACAACATTGGGAAATCAAGAGTGCAGTCAATACTGGAAGAGCAAAAGAGAACTTTAAAGACACTTCTGTCTAAACCCCAGGTAAAGATTTATCTAAAACAAATTGTACGTCCGGCTGGGGTGCAGACAAGATTTCTAGTAGATAATATGATATCCTGATCCTGTGAAAAAGCCCTTCCTTTTGCAGATTCAGCTGATATTGTATGAGACCCATTCAGCGCTTGAGGCGGAGAATCAAGTGCAGATCACGCGGGCAGTAGCTGAGGCAAACAGACTGGCGCGGGAACACCATGCGCTGCTCAAGAAGAAGTATAAAGACCATCCGTCCGTAAGTAACAACTTATAGATATAGAGGAAGTCTTTAGTTCTGTGAGTGTCCCACCCAACCTTGTCACTTCCCTGTGCAATTAGCGGTTTCCTAAATAACGAAGCCTTTAATAAGAACCTTTTACCTAGGTGACCATATTATATACAGGTCTACGATATCTACATTATCCCTAAATTTTCGGTGATAATGATCTCTAAGCTAAAAGCTGCCAGTAGGTATATTGAAAAAACTGTCAATAAATAATTCTGAGGTCCTACTTTTGCAATTCCCAAAGACTACAATTTTTTATTCACATTCCACAGACCCCAAAAATTAAAGATGTAGCAGAAATCATAACAGAAACTTCAGTGGAGAACACCACTATCTCTCGCTCAGACATTATTAAAGAAGATCAGGTCGAGGACGTTTTCACTGACGAGCAGTCGCTGAAGAAAGCCGATCCGGCCTCCGCTTCCACAACTAACGGCGCTAGGCCTCCGAGTGCTACGATCCTCAAGAAACAAGCAGAAGGTTCAATTACAGGGTCTAGACCTGGAACTACTAAAGCAAAGCCTATTCCGGAAATACAAATTCCAGAAAACGATCTATTTCCAAGAGACCCAGATAAGGATAGCTCTAATATTCATGTAAGTAAATAACTGGACCCTGGATATGAGTTCTTATTTGCTGAACTTTCCTAACACTTCCTGTGGGTTGAATTATAAAAGATTACTCAAGTAGCTCCTCTACTATTAATCGTCGTACCCTTTTCGGAGTTTATTTTTTTATAAGACTTATGTTACACAGGTGCCAAACTGTGACCTATTCGAGATAGGGATCCTGCCAAACTTAGGGAACGGATTAGACATCAACTACATATTAGACCGAGACGGGTGCTTTCTCGGCCTCATACAGAGAAAGGTTAGTATTTTTGTATTTTAAAGTCGCTCTGATCAAAAAAATTACTTAATCTTTGATACGCATTTTTGAAATTGTAATATGTAAGTATTTTTGAATTAATTGTTGCCGAGTTTATTTTTAGGTAGGTACAAATATTGTCATTGCTTTCATCAGAAATAGTAACAACTATTAGAGAAATACGCCGAGTTATTGCGTTTAACAGACCATTTACTAATACGAGGTCAATTTTGCCGTCCACGCTAATACCGTCCCAAACTTTCCACGAACCTCTGTATCTCACTTCCGTACCGTTCTCCCGGCCTCCTAAACAGTTCATTGCTATACAGCATAATCTTAAACTCGTCGGAACATTATGACTTTTCTCCAGTCATCGTGAGACCATTTACAGTGCTCTGGAGAAACCTGAAGATACGGTTTCGGCTTATCTACAGGTTTGTGAGGATTTCGGTCATGATCATTCATTCTTCACCTAAATGTAAACTCACTGTTACGCATCGCACATCTCGAAGTCCATGTTGGTTCTGGACTTCGTTAAGATGTCGATCACTGAGCGAGGCTATAGCGACAAATCGGTCATCTGACGTTGATGTGGCCAACTGATGCCTGCCAAATTCTTGACGTCTAACGAACTGTCCAGTCTTTTTATACCGTTGCAACACTCGTTGGACGGTAGTATAACTTTAATGTCGAGTGCATAGTAAAGAATGTTTGATTTTTAAAGTAGGTGTGCTCATCAGTGTGTCTGACTGATCGATTCATCGCGCTTCCGGCCTATACTCGAGTTTGAACCTAAGACTTGTAACTTTTAACGTAAGGTATAATAAAGGCACTACTACATACAAGCCAAGCATCATGTTACGCAGGAAATCACCCGACTCGATGCTAAGTACATGATCCAAGTGGCGGAGGAGCGCGGGTTGTTCGGTGCGGCGACGCCGACGCCGGTGCCGCAGCGCCGCAAGCGCGCCGAGAACGCAGCTTCAACGCCGCGCCGCCGCCGCCGCAAGACCGGCGGTTTCGAGGTTGGATGCACTTTCTCCTTCATTTCCTCGTTAAAAGCCCTATCGAATCTTTTCCTGATACGAAGAATTCTACCAATTAATTAGATTAACAATCTAATGTACAAGACCACCGATCGGCACCACATCGAAGTGTGTCGATGTGTACGAAAGGTTACGGAATGTGTTGTCCAATTAATTACACACGTAATATGTTTCGTAACGACAACGTACCAGTGTGCGTTTATCCACTCGCCGCGAAAAATTCCAGAATGTTTTGCCTCGTAAGGAAATGCTATATAGCGTCTCACCTCCGGACCGAGCCGGCGGCCCCGGATTGTTCTTATCTAGTTTGTTTAATTTCTACCATTCGTAGGTAGTGGTCGGCCATTAACCAACATTATATCCAGTTCTCCAAAGTTCGTTGTCAACGTTATAGGAATAAGAGTTCGTTGGTAGTGATGGCTGTCGTTAGATAAAAGCATAAAACTACTGTAACTAGTAACAAATTAATAGTGAAATATTGTCGCTCGACACCATACACTATTATCAAAGACGGAATCCGATTCTATAACAGCGAAGAACCTGTGATAATCATTCACGTACCTACAAACACTTTATTTGACAGATAGAAAGGGTAGCGGCGCCAACGTACGCGTCGCTGGTGCGGTCGTCGCGGCGCGGCAGCGCGCCCGCCGCGGCCGAGCCGCTCTGCGCGCTGCCCGCCGACGCGCACGTGTGCAAGCGGCATGCGCGACGCCAGGCCGCCGCCAGCGCTTTCAGCGCCGCTTGCACTTGCGATGCCCGCCATAGGTGAGACAAATTCACCTATCTTTATCTACGAGAAACATATCTACGTCACTGCTATGTAATAGTGTTGTTAGCGGCGAATTGCATGTGTGCGCGCGACACCTGCAACGCCAGGCTAACCTTCAGCACCGCTTGCATTTGACCTCGCATAAGTATCTTACAAATGGTGCCGTGACCAGGATATCATAATGATACATGGTACAAAATGATGTTGTGACCACAGAATATCAAAGAGTCAAATTGGTTTGTTCTGTTTGACAGAATCCATAAAACTGAGTATTGAATGTAATTACTTATGTTTAACTCTTGTACCAAATACTATATGTTACTGATGGCAACAGTTTAAATTGATATGATTTAAATAATAATACATTTGAAATGATGTTACACTTCACCGCGCTTGCACACCATGCAGCTCATTGCTGGACAACACTTGTATGAAATGTCAGTTAGTTCATTAAAATTCATGCTGCTAGAAATTTTTTGGGGTTCTATCAAAACCCATCAAAGTCGCAAGCTATGATTGTTGGCAGCTCATACATGCACAATCTTCTAGATTCTACGCTGCCACCAATTGTATATGATGCTGTTCCTATTGTTCTCACCAGGAGCGCAAAGGATTTAGGTGTTATTTTTAACAGCAACTTGACGTGGTCAGACCACATTAACTTAATTAGCAAAAAGGTGAACTACTCTTTTCAATCTCTCAAGCGACTGCAAAAATTCTTACCCTTTGATACAAAGGTCACCCTAGCCCAAGCTCTCCTTCTTCCTCATTTAGACTATGCCGATGTCTGTTTCCTGGACGCCACGGAGGAATTGTTAAACAAACTGGAGCGCCTTCAAAATTTGTGCATACGTTTCATATTCGGACTGCGCAAATATGACCATGTGTGACAATTCAGAACACAATTAAAATGGCTCCCTATTCGACGCCGATGTGATGCTCACGTGGTTTGTTATCTCTATAACATTCTAAACAATCCTGTGTCCCCTCCTTACCTCCGTGAGCGCTTTGACTATGTCGTCCCTAGGGGTAAGCCCTGCAGAACTATCACTTCCCTTCTTCTTCAAATTCCAACTCATACTTCAAGTCTGTATAGCGGCTCCTTCACAGTCCAAGCAGTGAGATTGTGGAATTCTCTGCCACATGTTATCCGCGCGAGCGCATCGTGGAGCATATTCAAGGCTAGAGTAAAAGAGCATTACCTATCCAAATGATCACTTTGTGTATATGTATATATGTATGTATGTATGTATGTATGTATGTATGTATGTATGTAAGTGTATGTATGTGTATTGTATGTATATACTTATGTATATATTGTACGAGAGTGTATATATAATTATTTTATTACATATTATATAGATAGTTATAAATAAATTTAAATTATTCTATTTGCTATTTACATATATGTTTTTTTTCCACTACTTATTCTTACTATAATGTGCACTGCTGTCTGCCTATCTGCTTTGCTTTTCTCTTTCACCCAAAGATTTACTGGAAGAAAACTCTTACAGAGTTAAGTGCGCCTTTGTACATCTTGTGTTTAAATTAGTTGTGTGACTTATATTTGTGTACAATAAAGTATAAATAAATAAAACCCTTATAGCTGTTTGTCCGTCTGTCTTTTCGGCAGATAACTTTAGAACTACTGGACCTATTGAGGTGAAATTTAGAAGATATATGTAAATTTTTCCTGCAAGGACGGGACAGTTGCGGAAATGTCAGGAAAAAATCTTTATCGAGATATTCCAGGATAACTTATAAATAAAAAAATTCACGAAAGCCGCACATTGTGTTCGACGTACTCGTCCACTGCTGACTTTTTCATGGACAGACACCAAACACGGCAGCGGCGCGCCTCTGCTGACGCGGGGTGCGCGACGGAGGCGCCCCACCCGCCTGCCAGTTCATGCCGCCGCCCGTTCCCACTGGTGGTACACGACCTGCGTCTGCGCACCATCGTCGCCCGGCCGAATAAGGTCATCGCCTAATATGAACAACTACTGCCACCCCAAGCGTTATGAAAGCGTCTTATAAGTCATATCTGAATTTTGCCACCCCCAGAGATAATAATGGCCAGGAACTTTTTCTGAATGTTAAAGTTCTCGATAATTTCTAAATTCCCTGGATCCCGGAGGCATTATCCACATTAACATGTACGTTTGAGGTCATTTCCCAGAAATCGTTCTGCCTACCGATTAATGATTATAACATTTGATAACATTATTCCCACATTCCACCTAGCATAATTTGTCGCGGCTCTAAAGCATTATACCTTAAGACTTTTTCTTTAGCTAGGTATAATATAAAAAGACACCTGTCTGTGTTACATTACATACTTTAGCTAGAAGGGAAAGGGAGTTTTTTTGCTAAAACATCACCTATTAAAAATTACACGCATTTTCCTCATTCCATTCCTGTTTTTTATGTTCAAATATAATCAGGGCTAATACATATGGGCTCTACAAAATGTGTCAGAACTAGCTATACATACGTTTTTGAAATTATATAGTTCTCTTTGCCATTGTCGGGTCTCACGCACGATCTAAATACCATTTGGGATTACAATTCTGACCTGATCGGGGTCTAAGATTGCATTACCTATTTATTAAAATATGTCAAAAATTCATAATTTATCATAAAATGAAGATTTTGGAATGTTTAATCAGTTAGTACCTTCATTATTATTTGTAATTAATTATAGCATAGTATTCTTTATTTTCCTTTATATACTTAGCAAAACATAATGGACAATATACAATATGATACTTAAACATGACATTAATTTTGACCAACACAATTAATTATAACTTGCTTTGGAAAATCATCACCATGGTAAGTAGTCGTTATTATTAACGGTATAAAGTTCCTATTGTTAGTGCTAAAGATTTTGTTTTAAAATTTAGAAATATTTAGATTATAACTTTTAAATTTTTGAAAATAAACTACAAAATTCAACCAAGAGTGTATTTTATTGTACCAATTAGAATTTAAAGCGAGCTAATCTGTGGCAATAGTGATGACAAGACTGTAAAATAAAGAATATTCATAAAGGTTTGAGGCACTGATTTGATTTTTCAAACTTTACTGCGTACAAAACTGCACAGCAGTCGAACTTTTTTAACTTTACTTGCCATTTCCATTGTTATTAATTAACTATACTTGCTCTTAATTATCTTTCTTAATTTTTTTTTTTTTTTTTTCTGTGATATTTTGCTAACATGCAATCGGTCTCCAGACCATAAGCAGTTTTATTGAGTGCTCGATAGTGACGTGGTAGACATGCCCTCCCATTGTTGGGTTGCCTTCATGTGTGGCTATAGATTATCCCATATATGGGATCTTTTCAGACGCCTTGTTTGTAAAGGTTCATTGAGAGATAGTGCCAATCTATTTTGGTGATTAGTGATCCTATCTTTGTAGGCTCTGGTCGTGTTGCTTATTTCCTCTTTGACAGTGGGAATTTTTAGATATTCATGGACTTCGTCTGTTCTAGTGAACCATGGCGCATTTATGATTGATTTCAAAACACTATTTTGATATCTTTGCAGAATTTCTATGTTAGAGTTCTTGGCTGATCCCCACAGTTGTATGCCGTAAGTCCAGACAGGTTTCAGCACTGCTTTGTATATTAGTACTTTATTGTTTACAGAGAGTTTGGATTGCCATCCAAGTAGCCAATTTAAGGATCTCAGTTTGTGGTTCAACTCATCGCGCTTTTTCTGTATATGGGTTTTCCATGTCTGTTTACGATCTAGGTGGAAACCAAGTTATTTTACTACTGTATTGTGTGGTAGTGGGTCATCTCCAAGTTTCACCGCGGGGCAGTCTTCTTTTCTCAGTGTAAACGTTATATGACTAGACTTGGCTGCACTGGCTTTGATTCGCCAGTTTTCCATCCAGGTATGTATTTGGTTTAGATGTTTCTGTAATAGATTTGATGCTTTTCCGGGACTTGTGCTAGATGCTAAGGCCGCAGTGTCATCTGCAAATGTAGCAGTCATTACACTTTCTGATTTAGGCACATCTGCAGTATATATTAAGTACAAGGTTGGACCCAGTACCGATCCTTGTGGAACGCCGGCTTTGATTTCATAGAAATTTGAAGTGGAATCGTTAATTTTGACATAGAAACTACGATTTTCTATGTAGGATTTAAGTAAAAGGAACATGTTGTGTGCTATTGACTTTTTCAGCTTATATAGCAGGCCCTTGTGCCATACTTTATCACATGATTGCTGTACGTCCAAAAATACTCCAGAGCAGTATTCTTTACTTTCAAGGGTATTCCTTATTTTTTCACAAACCCTATGTACTTGCTCTATTGTGGAGTGGTTGCTCCTGAATCCAAACTGATGTTCTGGGATGATTTGGTTTTCATTAAGGCATTCATTTAGGCGTTTGGAGAAAATCTTTTCAAAAGCTTTGGATAGAACAGGCAACAAGCTTATTGGCCTGTAAGATGATGTTTGATGTTGTGGTTTTCCAGGTTTGGGTACCATGGTTATTTGGGATACTTTCCAGATGCTAGGGTAATAAGATGTTCTTAGGATAGCATTAAATAGTGAGTTAATGAGCATTATTGCTTTTCTTGGCAGTTGTCTTAGAACTTCGGCTGTTATGAGATCAAAGCCAGGGGCTTTCTTTAGTTTTAGGTCCAGAATAGTTTGTCGTACTTCTTCAGGGGTACAACATCGAATAGGTGGACTAAGTTGAAAAGGGCTTCCAAGATATGCTGTTACTTCATTTTCTAAACTTGCTGATCCAACATCATAATTAGGTGTAAAAACGTCGCTCAGAAATGTTGCATAGGCCTCTGCTCTTTCTTCATCAGATTTAGCCCATGCACCAGTTGTTGATCTCAGGGGATATTGTGCCAATTGCGGTTTTTGTGAGGTCTTTACTGTCTGCCATAAGGAGTATTCCTTATTTGCGGATGGTTTCAGATTCTGCAGGTGTTGTTGTAGTGTGTCATTTTGTATTTCAGACAAAAATTCTTTTAGCTCTGCTGCCGCTTTATTGAATGCCCTCTTATCTAGGGGGTGTCGGCTGTTATGCCAAACTCTTCTGAGTCGTCGTTTCTCTATAACTTTTATCTTTACTTCTTTCGGGAAATTGTAACAGGTCTTGTTAATTGTATTTCTCTTTTGATGTGGCGTACTCACCCAGGCGGCCTCTTGTATTATTTTGGTTAAGTTGTTTGTGGCTGTCTCAATGTCATCCTCAGACTTTAGGGCAATTTTAATATTTATTTTATCTTCTAGACATTTCCTGAAGTGATTCCAATCAGTATTCTTATTATATAGATATGGACGTGTAGATATTTCTATTATAGTTATGCTCATAGTAGCAATTACTGGTGTATGGTCCGAGGAAGAATCAAGACAGCTTTCAATCTTTAGGTAATATGATTGTATGCCTTTATACACGAAGAAGTCCAAAAGGTCTGGTAGTTTATTGGGATCAGTAGGCCAATGTGTTGGTTGACAAGTTGTAAGGACACTTATTTTGTTTGTGTCAATGCTTTTCTTTAGTTCTCTTCCACGGGTAACCGTAAGACGAGAACCCCAGTGCGTGTTTTTTGCATTCCAATCACCACCGACAATAAATCTGTTACCTAGTGTCTGAAAGAAGGCATCAAATTGTGCATTAGTAATTTCAGGTAGCTTTTTCTTTTTTGGAGGACAATATATTGATGAACAAGTAAATGTTCCCTGTTTGTCGTAAACCATTATGCTGGTTGCTTGTATTTGCATAGTTCTATGCTCTGGCAGTATTTGGTGCTTAATATTATTTTTCACTATTATCGCAGACCCTGCATGGGCTGTGTTGTCAGGGTGGGGTGTTGCATAGATACAATATCCTTTTAGTGTAAAGGATAACTTTTCAGTGAGACGGGATTCTGTAATAAGCAGTATATCTATTTGTTGAGTTTTAAGCAGGATGTCAACTTCATGCTTCTTGCTTAGCAGGCCATTGATGTTCCAGGTAGCAATTCGAAGAGAAGCCATTAATGCACTAGTTTATTAATGACTGTAGTCAAGAGGCCCATAAGGGTACCCATTTGTTCAATGAGGCGGTCTAGCTTTTCAGCTTGTTTTATGAGGATTAATTCTAAGGTTGGAGTGCCATCACTTTGGGCTGCTGTTATTTGTGCATATGTTCTAAGAACATTTTTGGTATTTTTCTCTTCATTTTCAGACGACTTTATTTGATTGTGTGTATTCGGTGCTTGTTTGCTTTCCCTTTGTTTTAACGTTCTATTATCAATCAGTGGTTTTGAGGTGGTCTTCCTTTGCTGAATTTCTAGAAATACCTTACATCCTTTATAGTTTGCGGGATGGTCTCCTAGACATAGAGCACATTTTGCTGGAGTATTATTGTCTATCTTCGGACAGTCTGTTGTGTTATGGTTCTCTGCGCACTTTACGCACCTGTAAGGTCTCATACAATTATTTCTTGTATGACCATATTGTTGACATCTCTTGCATTGAGGAATTACTTTTTTGCGATAGGGGTCCTCTATAGTTACACAGGTGTTGTAAATATACTTAAGGTTCTTTATTTCTCCGTTGTTGTGACTTGGCTCTACATTCACAAACCAGGTAAATAGAGGTGTTTTAGTTGGTCCATGTCTGGCGTTTATTATTTCGCCTTTCACTTGGTTACCAGTGCTTTCAATTGCTTCTTTAATAGCATCGATTGGTGTAGAGGGGTGTAGATTTCTGATTACAACTCTATAGGGTCTTTCATCTTTTCTAGTGAATGTGTGTCCTATTAACTTCTTTTCTCGAACTATACTGATGAGTTTTTTGTAAGCGTCGATGCTGTTGCATACTACTCTCAATTGATTTTTGGTCACAATTTTGTGTGTGTATTGTGACTTTTCTAAAACTGTATCAATCAGTTCATTCAGCTTTGCGATATTTTGAATTCCATAAAGGACGATTGGAGGGGGTTTTCCGACTCGGTCCTTGCCAATAGATTTTATGTTGGAAGCATGGTCTTTATTTGCAGATTTCGTCTCATCATCTCTATCAACCTGCAGAGCTGCATATCTGTTTTGTAGTGTAATTTCCTTTTCAGGGGATGGCGTCTCATTAAGTCTTTTCCTTTTATATCCTTTCTTGTGTTGTTGGAGGATTGGCACTGTTTGCCAATCATTTTCACATGTATTTTCAATTGATGCACGTCTAGTTCTGGAGAAGAGGCTAGGGTGAAAAACTTGTTGAAACAGTTTCTTAGTTCCCATATTCTCTGTTTTGTCACCAGAAGAAGCATTTTCCTGCCCCACTGAAACATGGTCACCCACTTCAGGCTTCTCCATATTTTTGGTAGGATTTAAGTTTTAATTGTGGCAACATTATTTAAAACGTCAGATGTCATAGTGACACTGACAGTAAGATCTTATGTTCTATGGTCAGTCGTATGATGGCACAAAATATGACGAGGGTAGATAAATATTGTTAAATGTCACTTTCAAGATTTAATGCACTAAAATGATTGAAGTTCAGTGTTTCATGGATGTATAACAATTGCACAAGGTCCATAGATGTTATTTTCCACTTTGTTAATGTTTTTATGTAACACTTTCACTTTTTTTTGCACATAATTAGATAAATCTTCAAGAGCAGATTTGCACACATTGACACTTGACAGGTAACTTAATAAAGTCGAATTATACCAATAAGTTTCCCTGTAAACTTTTGTAGTTTAATTAATTAAAATGAGCCAACAAGCTAACAGAGAATGTGCTTCTACAGCAAGCTGTTTAACAATATTTTTAATTTTTGTTTTCATACGCTCTTTAGAGAAACTAAACCGCTTGAGTGATTTTAAAATTGCTGAGCTAGGAGTGGTCTAAAAACAAAAGATTAATTGTGTATAAATAAAACAAACTTTAATCATTTATGTTACGAAGACGCCATCAATATCATGGCTCATTTACAACAATAGTTAAATTTCTATATTACCGTTTGTTCTGTGAGACGAAGCTAAGCGTGATCCAACGTTAAAGCATACCAAAGCCTTTCGAGTAACTTATTGCTTTCATTAGTCTATCTTGTAACTTCTCTTTGCTTTCGTACTCAGGGAGTAGTAACACGTTGAAACAGGTATGGGCGGTGGGTAAACGATTGCAATCTGGGCCGTTTCTAGCTATTACAAGTTTTAGGTGACTTAGTCCGCCCACTGGTACTCTATCTGAGCCTGTCGTGAATTGCAGGAGTTTCCTCTTGTCGTCGAGGGACAGGCTGTGAACGAGGCTCCAGAAGTCCTTTATGGTTTGCGACTCTGACGTGTAACCTCCGTCGTATTCCGTAGATTTTTCTAGTTCGTTGAAATCGAAGTTCTGAAAGAAATGCGTAATGATAGATATACTTTTATCGAAAAGAGGAAACTCGTAAAACTGAGTGAATAAAAAAGTATACAATTTTCTAATTTCATCATATTGGCAATAGAGCACATTCTAGCATAATATCTGCTAATGCTTATAGATAAAGTCTACTTCTACACTGCTAAAGAGATAGTTTTTAAGTTTGCTTGAGGCAATAACAAAAACTACTAAACAGACTATTAAACAAAAACTTGAAAATATATACGATTCTCATTTGAACATTGGGAACATTAATTTACAGTTATTACTTATTAATAATGATAATGACAGATAAACATCGCCGCAAACGAAGTAAATTACAAGCGGACAACGCCAAACCAACCAACGTAGAATGGCCAAAGCTCTCGTTGATTTTATCGAAGTATCATTTGAAGAACTAGTGCCAATACAAATCGCAAACTACGGCTAAATAACATTTGAAGGAGCACAGCTTTATCTATTTATAATAACAAATCAGAAATTACAAAATACGTAGCATAATTTAAAAAAAGTATTATGTCCTTGAAATCACTAGCTTTTATGGTATTATTTTCTAATTTAAGTGAAATATAAAATTCTTTGAGATAATACAATCCTTTAACTACAACATGCGATAATTTATTACCGGAACTTCTCGATCTGCGTTTCCATACACTAAAAACGGTAATTCTTATTAGGAGTCAATATTACCTTGCTTCCGCAGACCAGGGTCTCCACCTCCTCGGGCCGGAACAGCGCCCCTAGCGGACTCTCGTCGGTCACCATAACGAAGCCGCGCCGGAAAGCCTTGAATTGCGTCTCTACAGACTTGTTAAGTAGAAAGTCCGCGTACATCTCTACGAATTCCTGGAAATAATAAGTTTTCATTTACGTTATTTGATCCTAATATGGGCGTCATATTTGTAAGTTACGCTGTCTTTGACCCTTACTAGGGTAGTTCCCGAATAAGGGCCACCCCCAATCTTCCCGTTAGTGTCGTCAAAGCGACTAAGGGACTGCATCAGGGATAGGTAGCAGCGTTCTCCTGTGTATATTAAAATCATTACTACGATCACCAATCTGCCTGCCAAGCGTGGTGATTATGGCAAATCCTCCAATGGTTAGCCCACCAAAAGTGGCATTCTTTGAGGAGGCTCATGTTCAGCAGTGGACGTATTTCGGCTGATGTGTAGGGATGTGTCACCAACTTCTCCACCTTCGGGTTTCCGGTTACCTGACAGGAGCTTCTTTGAGATTCTTTACCTTTTTATTTTCCAGTGTAACGAATATGCTATCTCCATCCTCTTTCAAGTCGTGGAATATCGTGTTTCCAAACACGTCCTGATAGCATATCCTGAACGTCTGGTAATATACCTCCTCTAGATCACTTTCAGTGTACTCCAGCATGTCTTTTAAACCATTATAAAGGACCTGAAATGTTTAAATCATATTACACTTATTACCTATAATGCTATTTATATCGAAGTATATATGTATAGGTCGGTCGGTAGGTAAGATACAGAATAGATAAAATAATTTATCTTATTATTGTTCTCATATGTATGAAAATATGATAACAATTTCCTTATCTAATCGAACCATTGAGTCCGATGTTTTTTCACCTATTACAAACAATAAAAATTTAATTGGAGTAAATGATTTTATAGAAAGCTTAAATTTTATCAAACATGCGAACTACTCACGGGATTCCAGTCTGCCAAGTCTTCAAATGAGCCTTTCTTGCCCATCAGCTTCCTATACACAACCATTGGGAAGTTCACAGCTAATATGATATTATTGTATATGGCGAGCCCTAGCACTATTCCGATCAGTGTAAACTGGGCTTCAGTTTCAAATGAGGTGGGGTTGAACCTGGGGGAAAAGTTCAAGTTATAGCATCGACGGAACCAACAGCCTACTGTTTAATAGGTCTAACCACACAATCAAAGAAGCGTCCGGCATAAAGGGCTTAGAATAGAATACTCATTTATTGGCTGCAGCTAAACACATACAGTGCAACATTTTATATAACCAGAAACAATACAATAATAGAACTAAAAGTCGGGTGCACACGCCGGGATCGCGTCACACGGCAATAATTTAATGTTTACATAACTCGCTTGCACGAGTGAGCGGAAACGCGAGGAACGTATCCGACAAATCGGTAGTAGAACCGACGCGTACGACCGACTTGTAGGGGAGGGGACAACAGTACAGTGTGGCAACACTATTGTAGATACAGTATGTGTGCTTAGTGAAAAATGGTTGACTCGATGACATTCGCCTCAGAATTTATTCTCCAGCTAACTTTTTTAAGATCAGCGGGAATTTATATAGTTAAGAGACAACTTATAATTATAACCTGTAAAGAAGTCAATAGCAATAATTTGTAAATGTTTCGCCTCACCAAACAGTGCCATAGTCCTGTTGTTGCGTGAACATTCCGTAGTCAGGGTTGAATATCTCCTCCACTATGAGCTGGAAGAACTCCTTGCTGACTCCACCTTCGTCCACACCCTGCTCGCCTTCGAACTCCACCACTAGCTGCTTCTTCAGGTCCAGGGCTCGTTCCATTGCCACCATCTCAAGCTACGAAGACATATAGATATTATTACATTTGTTATGATCCAGCAACCCTCTTCAGGTCGTCGGCCCATCTGGCAGCGGGGAGTCCCACCCCGCTAGTCTCAACTCCAGAACTCGTCTGCTCCAATAGCCGTCGGTTCTGGGACAGATTATAGCCCGCCCACTGCCACTTCTGCTGGCGAAATTTCCTTCCCTTCGGCTATCAATAGCTCAAATTGTGCTCATCGTAGGACACGAAACTATCTATTTTATTTACTTCAATTTAATGTCATATTACGTTCTTATAAAATTCACACATTTGCAGTACCATGCCGAATAATCTCAACAAAGACCGCCCAAGCATTAAAACGTGCCCTAGGCATAGGTTGTAAGGCCTATTGGGGCTTCTCTGGATACACATTGTCTGTCCTTTCATAACAATTGCTCAGCTCATATATTGTGTTAAAGATAATAAAACATTGTGTAAATTGTCAGCCAATGTAATGTAAACAATAAACAATTTGTTCCTACATACTCGGTGCAAGACAATTAAAAAAAAGCCTTCTCACCTCAACAAGTGCGTCATCGATGATGTGCGACCTTCGCACCTTCAGCCGGAGGAAGGGCATCGGCGGCGACGCGCCCACTACAGCGTGTAGCAGAGACACGCGCCGCTCCGAATACATGCGGATGCGGTTCTCGTAGTACAAGCCTAGCGACTTGGTCGCCGCCGTCAAGATGAACGGATACTTAAGGAACGCGAATTTTTTACCTACAAGTTGAAATTACAGTACATTAGTTTTTAAAAAATCGAACGAACATAGGTGATATAACCTTTAAACTGGTTGGCTTAGTTGGCTTGGACATTTGAGTTGAGCACCTGAAGCGGTGAGTTCAACTCCTAATGGGGACTGATTTGGGATTAGATAAGTGTATATGTATATAAGAAATATTTATTTACAACTATTCCAAAAAAGAACTATTGCCTAGTTCTTAATATGAATATGAATGCTACAGACCGAAGCATGTAAATAGTACGGTCGGTCACGTTGAGGTTCAACCAAACCATTTCATTATAGCTACAATTACCGCTTAGCAAGGTAAGAGACAAAAATAACCTGATGATGATGAAGGTACGAAAAAGGAATGCAACCAGGATAGCATAAATCTAACAGAGGACTATTCACATGGACATAAGAACCTGCAGTTAGTTCAAAGCACTATAAATAAACCGGTAAAACTTAATATATTGTCACTTACCATTAGATATTTCTGTTTTATAATTAGCAAAATCTATATCCATTTCTATAGTATCGCTAAGAGGTTCGTTGTAGAATTCCTCAAATGGCAGATATGGCTTTCTAGCGTCTAATACATTTACATCTAATTCCGTAGCTGAAACAAACAAAATTATAGTTAGAACATGATACTTTAGACAAATTACTTTACTTTTTTATTATAAAAGCCACCATCCTATGCCAAAATAATAGGGGATTTATATCCTAATCACCAAGCTGAGGCGAGTTGATGATGCATAGATGATGATGCTGCCTATTACTGGATTTATTCTTTAGTCGCCTTATACGACATCTACAGGAACTAGAAGTGGTACTTTTTACGAATTTTTGACACCAGGCAAATTGCCATGATTGTCGTCAACCTGCTCAAAGTCACCCCCACACTGGAATCGGCGGCGGCGAGTTGTTAAAACTGCGGTTGTATGGAGAACGTAATAATGGTAATTTTTTGTATGGATAGAAGGGCGCGCTATGCCCGCCCGAACCAGTGCTGCTCGATACGGGCGCTATCCCAAACAAAACACGCGATTTGTATATACAAAGTGTGACACGGCGCCTATAGTGGTTAAACCCTTCAAAACTTGGTGCCAGAAATAGATAAGAGACAGGCCCAGATCTAATATGATGCTGCACATCCAGGCAAGGTTTAAGGGACTGGGGAAAGAATCACGGTCGAATATACGTTCCTGAAGTTTACTAGCTCTAATAACATTAGGGTCTGCAGACTCTGGGTTCCTACAAAGCACCAGGGTATAACCTCAGTCCCGACTTCTGGCCCGAGGGTGTAGTGTTTCGATGGTACAGGCAGGCAAAGACTATAATTCCTAGAATAGTGTGAATAACTTTGTTAGTAAGGTAACAAAATGTGTATTTCTGGGCAAAGGTATTTTTATCTATATTTCATTCCAGATTAATAGTCCTATGAAAACAAACGCATTTGCGTCTCGAAAACAAAATACACAATAGATGGTGTTCCTAAGTGGACCGCAAAGTTTACTTGGTAATACAAACCTATTTTTGCTGCTGGTGACCCTTTCATGTATATGTTACCGAGACGTAAATAGCGTTGGTTTTCATAGGACTATTAATCTGGAATGAAATATATGGGCCGAGTTGCCTGATAATAAAATAATTTTATTATTACTATTAGCCATACCACTGGGATTTGAATTTATTAAAAAAAATGCCTCACATAAAGGATCGTCGGGTTGCGAGTGCCTGGAGTTCTTCATGGAGGACAGCGGGTAGAGGTGGTCCAGCGCATCTCCCAGCGGGTCCAGCTGGCTGGCTATCACGATGGGCTCCTCCCGGAGCGTGTTCGCTTCCATCATGCCGGCTAACATATTTGCGTAGTACACTATCTGAAAGTGATACTTTTGGGTCAGCAAATTATAAAGAAACAGACGGCAACAAGTCATTAACCTTTTGAAACTCTATTACCGGTGCAATAAGTTTGAAAATTGATTACTTACTTTTGTTGAAAACTGTACAATACAAGTAAATGCCAAAATATGAAAATCAATGCAGAGTTGTTTGATATAGCTCTAGAAGATATTGTAATAGCAATGGGATTACTTTTGTCGAAGTATCAATAACATTTCTCGAACAGAAACGTACACGTAGTGTGGGACAACTCCCCAATAGATAAACGACTTGCACAAGACAGTAGGGCCGGCTGGTAGTGACTAAATGCTTTGAACCGAAGATCGGGTTCAGTAGTGCGCCTTAGGAGATACCTAGGCTAGGCTGTAAAACTGATGCAGTGCTGGTAGATCTACTGAGCGAAAACGCGCTGACAGGTCTCCAAAAGAAGCTAAACGCCCTAAATAGTCGTTAGTCAAATAAACGCTGATTGAGCCTAATCAGCGTTTTTTTACTAACTATTATTATGTTATTATCATATAAATTTAAGGACAATATTTATCTAATAAATAAAAACGTAAACTTCGCGTGTCTGTACATTGAAGATATTAATTGCAAAAAAATTAATTGGGGGTCTAAAGATCGACGGAAACAGGAGTTGCAGCCGAAACCGAAACTAATCTTCGGCCTCGGTCTCCGTTTCGGCCGAAACCGAACCTTATTTATTCCTGTTAAAATTGATATTGTATGCTGAAATCTAGTGTGTTTTACATGTTATAAAGTTTCGTGTTAAATGAAATAATAATAATAAAAAATAACAATTAAAGTATGTAATATAAAATAGATTTGTTTTGTTACAATAGGTACAACACACTTTATTGCACAAACAAATACAAGTTTTAAAAGTTAAAATAATACAGTTTAGGTCTTATCGCTCTAGACGATTTCTTTTAGACAATCTTTGGGTATAAAATATTATGCCATAGAAAAAGGTAGGTTGCATAAGAAAATTTAACTTTATGTAATATTAATTTTAAAATGAACAAATATAATAAACAATGTTACTCTTGTAAGTCTATACGAACTCACCCTAACAGCGCGACAATTCACAAACACTGAGTTTCGGCTCGGCCGAAGTTTCGGCTGATTTTTGGTCGAAACCGAAAATATGGCAGAAACTCGATTTTTTGGCCGAAACTGGCCGAAACCGAAACTTCGTTCGGACACTAAATAGAACACATTTCAATCGTTTTTGGAATTTTTATATGTAAGTTTGTGCACGCATCATGTAAAAACTACTGAAGGAATTTTTGATGACTTTTCACAGAAACATGGGGCTTAACTCGAAGTAACATTTAATCTCGCGAGATTGCGATGAAATAAATCGAAGTCTTTATTTCATCGCAATCAGCTTACTGAATCATGCGTTACGGGATTTTTAAGTTTTCTTATACATTAGTAGGTATGCAATTCAACAAAGAAGTTTATAATGTTCGGTGCTATTCATATTGCGATAAGTTAACACTACATTTGGAGGTATAGCACGCGTGGTAGTAGCAGTGGGCCTGGAACTGGTCCTGGAGGAGCGGGAGGGTGAAGGGGCGGCAAAAAAAGAAGGGAGGACGGGAATTAACACTTAATAATTTTATGCTTTATTTATTATTTAATACTGTAGTCCACGCAAGCGGAGCCGCGGGCGCAGCTAGTTATTAATAATTATGTTTTTTTTTACGTTGGACATAAAAAAAAATATGTCACCGTTATCTAGTTGAAAGATCATCATTATAACTCAAAAGCTGCAACAACTACTACTGAGTCAGATGAAGTGATTGTCGCTACACTGAGTTGTAACGCCACTCACCTTCATGAGCTTGGTCGCCATGGTGACGTTCTCGTCGTCTTGCAGCTGGAAATGGCGCGTGTAGTTGGTGGAGATAACGCGCAGCGTGATCAGCTGCTGCAGAAGCTGCACGATATGCCGCAGGCTGTCCGTGCAGTGCTGCGCCCACACGCGCGCCAGCTTCGCTTGAGCTGCAATGTGAGGGGCCACTTAGGATATTGACGGCAGGTTAAGGGGCGAAGCAAAAAAAAACGAAACGTCAAATCTTCACGATACCCGTGCGTCAAGCCTGTCATGAGTTACGGCGCTTAAAACGGCTTAAACTTTTAGGGCTCATCACCCTTAAAGTAAAAGAGAACACGTTTGAGAGGAGATTTGTGAGCTGACTGAACAGCAGACCATATATACCGGTAGACTTAGCGACGGAAACATCCTGCCTGGCTGAATTATTTAAGAAATTAATTGATGAAGGCAAAGGTAGAGGCCTATGTGCAACTGTGGACGTCAAAAGGCAAAAGAAGGGATGCTGAGGCGCTAATACCTTTAAGAGGCAAATGTTCGGCGGCATGGCAGAGCGCCGGCAGCGCTATCTCCAGATAATCACTGCAGCCGAGGTCGGGCACCTCGAACGCTATCACGAAGCAGTTGACAGCGTCCTCCACGCTCATCTTCTTGGTTATCCTCAGGTCGATCTCCATGTTCTCGGCCAGAGTCGTCAGCGCAGTGACTAGCGCTGAGCTGTAGAATTCTGATGGCACCTATTGGATGGCAATACAGTATTATATGGATATTAAGGGGCTTATATATCACAAAGGAACTTTATAGTCCAAACATGTTCAGGGACGCATAAGGTACCACCTACTATTTCCAATTTTTAGAGATAGAATTTTTAACCCTGTCTTAGTGGTTGCCTAGGTCATTTGAGAAGTGATTCGCACTGAAGTTCCATTTATTTGGCTCAGAGTTCTAATTTCTTTGGCGAAAAAAATACTAACTTACTATAAAATATGCTCAAAATACATCTTCTCAAAAATTATGTATGATATTTGAGAAAAATCTTGAAAGAATAATCTTCGAACACTCCACGCAATTCAAAATTCCGCGATCGCCCACTCAGTCTGCGCTTTTATCGCGCAGGCTACTTTATGCAGAAATAGAAATAGTGGTCGCTTTCCACCAGGTAGGCTTCCTTCCGTTTGTCACAAAAGCAATACCGGCGCAAAAATTCTATAATGTACTGAATAAGTATAGTAAATAATACAATACAATATGTAAATCAATAATTATGATACCCTAAAAATATGGTCTTACTTTGGCAAGGTACTGAAATGCTCTACGACACGAAGCTACGTCCAACTCCGGTCCTATTATGCAGTCTACATCTTTGTCAGGGTCACTTGAAGAACACATTGCTTTTGACTCTTTATCTGTAACAAACAACGTACAAATAAATACTATCTACTATCCTGCCCAGTGTCCTTAATCAGTAGACATACATCATTTTTGTGATAAAAAGAACTTTTACTTTAGAAATACAAATACAACAATCTATAATCTGCGTTGTAGAGACTCATTACGAGAAAAGTTTAAAGAAATAAGCATTTTAACAGTAGCTAGTCAATTCATCTTAGATAAAATTTTATATGTCCGAAAATATATATCTCTCTTTTTGAGGCACTGTGACAATAACAGTAATAATACAAGAAATAAAAATAAACTTGTTTTATTAAGGTTAAGACTTAGTAAGGTCAGTAAATCGTTCACGGGGCATTATATACGCTTCTTCAACAAACTACCAGAGGAAATCTTAAATACGACAGACAGAAAGTTTAAGATTCACATTAAAAAACAACTTTGTAAAAAAGCCTACTATAAAATAAACGATTATTTGAATGACAAAGATGCCTGATATTAATTGTAATTCAGCTTCGCACACTCTTTATATAATTGTATGGAAACTTGATTTTAAAAGATGTGTTGCGTGAAGTTTGTTGCGCCGTTTCTTCTTCACAGTGCTAACACCTTGGAAGCGGTAGTCGAAAAAAAAATAATGACGTGTATAAATGGACCAAGTGTACTCATATGCAATAAATGGTTTTGACTTTGACTTTGGACATTTAACAAATAAAATAAATAACATTGCATTATCGATTACTTTGTAACTATATGTTTGTAATTGCTGTTTTATTGTACCAAAATTTTGATTTGCTTCTAATATTTTCTTTGAAAATGTTCTATAAAACGAGACAAATTTTGCTTTACTTTACGTTTCTTAAGGAAGGTTTCTTTGTCATATAGGTCCAAGAATTAAGATATTACATGCAGTTTACTCGAGAATACATTCGATCAGTAGACAGAACAGAATGATAAAATCCACCAACCTTTCCTTTTACCCCCATTACTAGCCTCTCCGTTGACTTTGCTCTGGAACGACCTGGCGAGAATTGCGGGTTGCGTGAACGCCTCCCCCAGCGCTCTGATCAGCGGCTGCGGCGCTTGGCTCTGCAGACAATCGTCGCACAGCTGGTAGATGCGCTCCTCAGTCAGCGGCGCGCCGTCTGACAACATCAGGAGAAGCTCGTCTAATTGATTAATCAATTTAACCGCACGGGATTTAATTCTTTGCGTGAGACGCGAAGAATGTCTAATCTTCTTGTTCATTTTTAGCGCAATATCCTGAGAAATTCTGGATATACTATATACTCGTACAGAATTTACGTCAATACAGTAACCAAGTAATAAACAGGTCCTTTCACAGGGCAATTGCAATGTAAAATGAAGAAAATCTTAAATAATATGACTAACTTTAAATGGTTATGTTATATAATCATTAACTAATTAGTTTGTACATTAAAACTACTTAAGCTAATTGCTTTCTCTAAAATTCATTCAATGAATAATGTGTTTGCAAGTACTTAATTGTTGTTTAGTTTCCTGACCCACATGTAGAAAATATTTTTTTACACTATTTTTTTTTACCATAAACTACTGTTCATGAGTTAACATTGTATAATGTTATTTATTTTATGGAAAGAGTTATGTTGAGAAAGAGTTTCTCTAAGGGATAGGATCCGAAATGGGGTGATCCGCCAGAGAACTAAAGACTTCGACATAGCTAGAAAAGTTAGTACGCTGAAATGGCAGTGGGCTGGTCTCATCTGTCGAGGAACCGATTACAGCTGGGGTAAACGAGTTCTCGAATAGCGACCGCGACTGGGCAAGCGTGGTGGGGGACGTCCCCTGGTTAGATGGAGCGACGATCTGTGTGAGGCGGCTGGCAGTGACTGGATGAGAAGAACTGAGGATCGGGTTCAGTGGCGCACCTTGGGAGAGGCCTATGTCCAACAGTGGACTCTTTCAGGCTGATGATGATGATTGATTTTATATACATATATAACAGTAGTAAGATGTCGATTGGTGGGTCTAGTGACAGGTGGAATCACATAATAATCGTCGTAGCGGCTGTTGTCAGCGTCAGTCGGTCCGTTTTTTAGTCATTCCGTCGAAGACTGAGGATAAAGCGTTTACATACATACATACATACATACATACATACAAGACTTCCAGTTGTTAATAATACAAGTGTACAAATATACTAGCTGGACAATAATAATAACATGTGGGGACATTTCACACATGGCCATCTAATTCCAACCTAGGCACAGATACTAAGGGTATCGGACAGCTGATATACTCGTACATACATACGTAAATAAATTACATACGGTAATCACAAATGTTTGCCCGTATGGGACTGTCTGAATTAAATTAAGTCTGGGTTTTCGTATATCATAAGCACACATGCTTGTTATTTGGCAAACCCACCATTCGTGTGACAGATCGAGCGACGAAAATAATGGCAGTGTCGCATTGTGAATACAGATTTTATGTAATAAAATATATGGCTTACTATTATGACTAAGAGTTTTGCATTCCTCCTGCTGAGATACATTGTGACTAGTTTGTGGCGCCGCCGCCGTGGAGGTGCCTTCGTTCTGTGGTGCTGCGCTTGAAGCAGGCGTCTCCGACTTCTGTTCTTGGTTATCTGTGATGCTTTTCGCGCTTGATGTGGTGCATGTCGTGCTGGATTATTTGAATATTATCTCTTTTATCCTTAGTATATTGTAATTCAATTAATTGATAACGATGCAACCAATACTAATATTTTATTATTCGACGAATATGGATTCCTCATCATAGTAATAAAATACTTACATTTTTTTTTTCTATTAGGAATTAAATAATTAAAATTAACCAATGGAGAATTTTTGTTTAAAAAACACTCTTCTAAACTACTACTAACCACTAGACAAGTTCTTCAAAAACCAGTGTTACAAGTGACAACTCAAAGACTTAAATACACCAGTTCAGATATAGGATTTACCAGTAATTTGTGTTTGCCTATTATCCCAATAATAATAATATTACCAAAGTCGAAAAAAGGCTTTTTGAGGCGATAGTACATGGCTTCAAGGGGGCAGTTTTGAGTCTGGGGAAATACATGTGGAACAGTCAAACCATAATCAAGTGTCTTAAATTTTACATAGATTTATTCGTGGCGATATTCCGTGAATATGAATAATTTCTTTACATTCCGATATGGCATTGATTTTGCGATTTGCTCATTTTACGTAGCCTGCACATTTTGCGACTTGCACATTTGGCTATGGATCCCGTTTCTTTTTATTCAAGAAAACAATAGAAAGGAAAATAGTAGTCACATTGTCACAGTATATTTACCTGGCGCTAGACTCGCAAGCACTGGCCTCAGTGCGAGGCACTTTGTTGGGTAAACTGTCGCACAGACGCGCTTCCTTGTAGAACAGTTTTATGGCTTCCGCCGCTGCTTCATTTGGCGTCAGGTTTCTGGCCTGTAATGTAATCCAATAAAATTTTATATCTATCGCTTTATTTAAAGAAATTTCAGTAACTTTCTCATACATTCAAAATCCAGCAATTATCTCTCTGCAATGGAATTATTTGGAGATCTGATAGTGGCTACCCAGAATATACATGAAGGGCCTCCAGAGCGGCAAATTTTTTATTTTTTGGTCAGACTAATGGACAGACTATCAAGCACTGTGTTTTTTTCGCCATAAGAAAAAAACCTTCCTTGACAGTCCAAAGATCAATGTTACAATCCTAATGTGACGCTGGCACTCTGAAGCTGACGCTTTAAACCAGAATACAACAATACTAGAGTTACTGTTTAGCAGTTGAAATAGGTAACAATATGGACCATCTATATGGACACTAGAAAACCAAACCCCAGTTTTAGTACATTCAAGCAAGTGGTTTAACCCAGAAACTGTGTCAAGTTTTATAATTTGTATACCTTTTAATGTAATTTTTATGATTGTCCATAAATTGACAATTCTGATGATAAGATACTATTTGATTAGTGATTAAAATGTAAGGTATCTACCTCACTTTGGATCCACTGTATCCATATTATGGAAGACACATAAATAAATAACACTCCGATTATTTCTTAATAGGGAATTAAAATGATTATAAATGTATGAATGGTTTAAAATTAAATTCTAATGAATGTATTCTTTTATTTTAATAAAAAATATTATATTCTCAGATCTCAAATGTTAAATTTATAAAAAGTTGCTATAAATTAGATAAAATTTATAAAAAGTTTTATAAACTAGTTACTTCAATTGAGGTGAGTAGGTGTTCTAGATAGAATAGAACTTTCTCTAAATCTAAATTCTACTTTTTGAGTTATATCTCTCTTCTATATGTCATCATCATAATGTATTTTGAGACCTATTTGCACCTTTCATTAGCATCTAAAGTATGACCAGCAGTTTTGCATTTTATAATAATTATACATTTAGATTTTATACAATAGCCTAAATACAAAATTACATTCCATATTCATGTTTACAGTAGGTATATAGATTTTTGAACAATTCAAGAAACTTCTGAAAATAGAAAAAATAAAATCATAATTACCTCTCCACTAGAAGCACAATACTCATTATCACAGCCAGGGTTGCCACAACCATCCAACAACTGGTAGAAATATCTTTCAATCAACTGTTTAGCAGCGGCACGTTTCATAATGTCCTGGGTACTGTTTGCAGCAGGGCATAAATCTGGAGTAGACTGATCCTCAGAATTGCTCGGGGTAGTGTTTGACGATGACGCTTCGCTCCCCCTAAAATGCCACAAATATAAAACAGCACGTGATTATGTTCATCACACAGCAATACAAAGAACAAAAATAGCAAGGTAATACCAACCTAACCTATATCTTAATTTCAATACGCATCTAAATAGGCAAAAATAGACATGTTTTTGATATTCCTTTTAATATCGGCGTTGTGATACGCAGTTGTTTACAAAGACAATATTATTCTAAGAAATTAAATAGAAACAAAATTACCTTGAAGCTTCGTCAGTTTCACTTTTTGAGTTCATAGAAAGTATTCCTCTGCAGTAAGAAACTCCTAATCGATAAACAACATAAATGCAGATGGATGAATCGGTACATTCGCCAGAAAAGCAGTTCGCAGATTCACAAAACAAAACGTAGAATTACACAAAAAATATCCCAATTGTTCTGTTCCACGATCTGTCAACCATTTTGTACGTAACCGATTCATTCTACGCTCGCTGGTCCTGAATCAAGTAAAGAACAGAACAAACAAAGAAAAGATTCCACATGCAACGTAAAACGAAACGTTTTCAAACTGATTGTTCAATATCAACATATTTGAGCCTGTAACTAATCTGTGCCTGTCTGTTTTTAAATTTTCAAAGGCGAAAATTTGTGAAGCGGGCTCAAATTAGCTAGTTATACTTGCTTTTTTAATAATCAGTTACTATGATCATCCAGCCTTGGTCAATTTCGCAAATGTATGTATGTTCAGCAAATATAATACCTAATATCAGTAGCAATAAAACGAACGAACGCTGTCTGACAAGCAATGGTGACGTGCCCTTTGTGAATTAGAATCGATTCCTTTCTCTATTGTATGTTAATCGATTTGTGGCAAATTACGGTTATTTATAGTCAACCACTATAAAAAAAAACATTGATTTGATATAATCCACTAGTCCAGAGCCGTAAAACAAAATAAAATGACTTTTGTTGTTCCTTTGTAATCGATTTTTCAATTTTTCATATTTAAATAAATATAGCTAATTTTGTGTTTAGACCGATTGCGGTAAGGTTTTGCCATCATGACGGAAGTTTTGCCTGTCGAAGAAGCCAAGCAAGATCGTATTGAGACCATTCTGAGAGGCTTTCAAGTGTATCCTTTTTGCAACATATTTTCTAATTTTAGTCAATAGTTAAGGTATTTTATGTAGTTACTCGTGAAGAGTTTAGAATCAGAACCCTGATTTTTATGTAACGGTCGTAATATTGGTGTGGTGATAATTCAGTATCAAAAAAGAAAATCGACTAAGTCTAACCAAAAGGTCAAAAGTCTTGTTGGCAGAGCAAATTTTGCAAGCATATGTAGGTTGTCATACATTTACTGTTGTCTTACTGCTGGATATAAGCTCGTCGGAGGATGTGCAGTTGTTAGAACTGGACGCCAAATGCATATATACACTTGTCGAATCACGAACTAGGATTTTCCCCTGTGCTATGGGAATAAAACAAGGATAGGACAATTCTCAAATATAACATGAAGATTGGGACAAACTTGTACAAAGTTTTATGTCTCCAGTAGGAATCGAACCCACAACCTCTGGTGTTTGAGTCCAGTGACAAAGTCACTAGGCCAACGAAGCAGTCAATTATATGTATTTAATTAAAATGAGATGCAAGACAACTACAGTCTGATAGTGGTGTTCCTACGTTATTGTAATTAAAGGACGAACAAAGACTATTTTTTTAGCTGTTAACCAACGATATCTGTTAACACAATATAGATCCGTTATTGTAATCTGTCATGAAGGTGTACAATCATTATACAATATTAAAACAATATATTAAATTAAATTACACATGTAATTTTACATACTTATTATAAAATATAGGTAATAAATTATAATAATATTTATTACTAATAAAACAGCAATCCATTCTATTATACAATTAGAGTTTAACCGAATATAAAGTATGTATCCATTTATTTAATTATAATACTATAAAGACATAAGCCAAACATACTAAACATTAAGAAATATAAAAACTACTAACACTAAACTACAAGTAATAAAAAAGGCCGTCGAGGTGGTCGCACTGGGGCATTGTGCCCAGAAGGCTGGCGACGTTCCCTCTTTGTATTGCCAAACTAATGCGTTGCCTGAGGTACTGGCCAGCCCTCTGGTCACCGGAAGCTTCTATGAGGCGCGAAGACAGCTCGTTTATCAACTATGTTGCCTCCGGGCCCCAGTGTCTCCACCCCGACGGGTATAAATAAATAGCTGGAGTCGAGGTTAAAATTATATAATAATTCTTTTATTTGAAATAGATATGTATGTCTCTTATTTACACTTAAATAATTTTATTACTACAGCTAGCATGCAACCAGCTTTTAACAATTAAGCCATTAATTCTGTTAAACATAAGTTTATTTGGAAAATGGGAGTTTTCTTATCAGCATATGTGTAAGAGGAGTAGAAACGAACTTTTAGAAAATTATCTGATAGTCTTGTGAAGGTAAAATGAAATAGTAGGATCGAACTTTGCATCACGCGCAAAAACTATCATGAGGGTTTCATACTGGGGCCGCTTTTGTTCATATTGTATAACTACAGACATTCTATGGTGTTTATTAAATACTGACCATGATATATATAGTTATCCCTTTAATTTACATATTAATATATGAAGCTCCAAGATTTCCTTAACAACGTAATATACAGAAATTGGATGAACCTGCGAGATGCGGACACTGGTAAGTTATTTCTAAATATGAAAAGTTAAAAAGCTTGTTTCATAAAGCACTGTGTGATCTCAATATTTCTGCTTAAGAGGTTTTCCTTCATCCAATAGTATCTGGTATATTTATACACTTGTTTTACTCCAAATTAGGACTGTACTATGTGAGGTAGAGAATCATCTTGAATACTCATTGGAAACTGATTTGAGCCCTTAATCTCACTTCGTCTATGCCAATAATTGCACTTACAGCACTAAGAGTTGATTTGTGACATCTTCTGTTCTCATTGCAGGCAAGATCTTGTGGCAGCATAATGAGGACATGTCAAACCCTGACGTGGAGCACGAGGCCCGCGTGCCCAAACGCATCCTCAAGTGCCGCGTCGTTTCCCGAGAGATGAACTTCAGCTCCATTGAGTCTATGGACCGCTTCCGCTTGGAGCAGGTAATACAACTTTTTTTAAGTTCCATCAAAACATTTATCTTTATAAACCTTTGTTAGTTCGCTGAATAACTGGAAACTACTGGAGTGATTTAGCTAAAATCGAATAAACAACAAAACTAAAAATTACAGGTCTGTTCACATTTATCTAATAAATAAAAATAAAAACTTCGTGTGTCTGTACATTAAATATTTTTAGAAAAAAAAATTGGAGAGTCTGAGGATAAGTAATTGAACACATTTCGATCATTTTTGCAACTTTTGCCTGTTAGTTTGTGCACGCCTCACGTAAAAACCACTTAACCGATTTTGATGTACTTTTCACAGAAACATAGGTCTTAAGCTTGGAGTAACATTTAGTCTTTATTTCATCGCAAATGGCTTACTCAATCAAAAGTTATGCGAATTTTTAGTTTTCAAATACATTAGTAGGTATGCAAATATAATAATGTTTGGTGCAATTCAGATTGCGTTGAGTTAGTAGGACTACATTTAAAGCTTTAGTGAGCGTGGGAGTGGACGTCGGATTGATAGTGAGTAGTCCACTCGAGCAGAGCCGCGGGCACAGCTTGTCCTATATTAAAACAGAACATGGATTATAAAAAATTAATTTCACCTTTATGAAACAATAACATCTTGTAAATAAAAATGTAAAACTTCGCGTGTCTGTACATTGAACCTAGGCATTGTTCCTAGGCATCATTTAAGATTAATAAATAAAATTTAAAAAAGTTGGAGATACTATAGATGCTGTCAGTGTCATTTGACTTATAGCACTCTCATTGCACTTATAGTACTATTTGAAAATGTCCTGTTAATCAAAAGCACTGTGCCAATTAGACAACATAACAAATACTGTTCACAGAAGGTGCTGTTCAAAGGCCGCTGCCTTGAGGAGTGGTTCTTCGAGTTTGGCTATGTGATCCCCAACTCCACCAACACCTGGCAATCTGTCATTGAGTCTGCGCCCGAATCCCAAATGATGCCTGCCAACGTTCTCAAGTAAGTATAGTTTAAGTTAGCCTTTACTGGTCCATCTATAGACCTTATTAATGCGCGCCACCGTAAACGATTTTTGCTTTCCTCATCCAGCCGCTTTCATTTATTTAAGGTTGTCGGTCTATGGGAGGGGGAGCACACGTTCTGTGATAGATTTTACCTGCCTATTTCAGCTTACTTTTTCCCCATTGTCGTTGACTTTAGTTCTTCATTATTTGTAGTTGTTCGGGACTTGCGCAATATATCCTAAACCAGTGTTTTGTTTACACTCCAGAAATCCTCTGCCCCAAAGGCCATTTGTTCTGCAATATATGTGGCCTGCCAGCTGTGTCAACTTACTAATTATCATCATCTTCAGATTTAAATCAGGATTTCTCCAAACTCAAAACTGCTTTTCTTATTTTCCAGTGGGAATGTCGTCATCGAGACCAAGTTCTTCGACGGTGATCTGCTGCTCATCACGTCCCGAGTGAGACTCTTTTACATCTAAGCTCCCTCAAACAATCTACGAGCATTTACTAGTCAGTTTTATTTTAATGCATTTTTCTACCTATTTGTAGTTAGAACATATCCTATTTAATAAAAATATCCTCCGAATTACAGGGTTCTATAGTTTCTAAATTTAATCCGTTTATCTCTTCCTAAGGAAAAAAAATCACTAAAGTGACCTTAAATTTGCATTCCACTCTGTTTTTGTTTTGTTTGGAACCCAACATATATTTACTATATGGTCTTATCAGACGGTCTTATATTAACATGGACTACATTTACAATACATTATATATTTTTTGTAGTAGTTAAAAATAGTATGAATGTGACATTGAAAAGTAATGTAAAAATCAAAATTAATTCATAATTAGACTTAGATTCGTTATAATCATTACATGAAATGAATTAATACGTATTTTCGTCCATTATTAAATTTATAACTAAATTTAAATTAATTATTAAGTTTTCAGACAGAATTCTTTCCTTGGTTATAATTGTAAATTACAAAATTAATTCGAACAATAGATTTTTACACATGCATTTCGTACAATTTCGTTAGATTTACAATGTTTTAATTTATAAGAATGTATAGTTGAGTATTATTAGTTTAAGATCAAAATATAGTTTAAGATCTGATGTAAAATTAGCATTTTATTTTGATTTATTTTGATTCATTTTGATTCATTTTGATTTATTTTGATTCATCAAGTTTATAAATGAGTGCATAGATTATGTCTGCCAGTTAACAAGCTGTCAATCATTGTTCCTAAACTCAACTTACGGATTTTCAATCTATGAGAATTGCAATTCTGTTAAAACACATCCCACTATATTCTAAAGAGCAGCCAATGACTACCAAATAAAGTGCCAATATTGCCTATATATACCCTAGGTTGTTATTCTGTGTATGACTGTTTAATAAATTGCCCAACAATTTTTCAAGATCTGCCTATAAGTTCAAACCGAATTATATGTTATTGTTGATTCACAAAAAAAAAACATTTTCCACGATCCAAGAATATATTGAAATTAATTTTAATTGATTAAACCTGATTGACATTTCAATGATATTTCTGACATCATTGTTTTTATATTCTTTAATGTTTATTAATATATAAACATTTTCATCATCATCATCAGGTTATTTTTGTCTCCACTGCAGGAGCACAACCCTCTCTCATCTGCCGGAGACAGACGGAGGATTTATCCTACACTCCCCGCGCTGGCCAGACGGGTTGGGGAGGCCTGATTGATGTTTTATAATGTATTCCCTTAGTCGCCTTGTACGACATCCACGGGAAGAGGTGGAGAGGTCCTATTCTACTCTACCGGTAACCACGCGGCTTAAAAACATTTTCATTTTTGTAATATTATTAATATAGTAGTTGTAGTTTACACATAAACAATTTGCATGACGACGTAGTATGATAAAATTTAAAATATAGCATCCGACTGGCATACTGCTAAGTGCGACGATCAGTAAGTTCACATACAGATTGAACAGCTTAGGCGAAGTCAGCCCTCTCTGCCTCACCCGCACTCCATCCTGTATGGCTCACATAGTTCATCAGCCCATTTAACGTTATTGACTTGGTAACTATACCAGTGTCTCAATTAGGCGGTTAAATCACCAGGCAGTGCCGCTTCTTTCAGTTTTTTCCACAAAATGTAACTGACCATGGCTTTAGATAGATCAAGAAATCAGGCATAAATAGGCGTCCGTCTGTTCGTGTAGTACCTGACAGTGTGATTTAGGGTTAGGATCATCGATATTGCTTTCCTGTTTTGAAGCAGTAGCAAAAAAACACTGCAAAGGAACAATTGACGACGAAGAATTGGTATATTTGTATGTTTAACTGGTAGATTGTGCTTTTATTAAAACCAAGTGTAAAGCGCGTGTTAGTACTGAATCGTGACTCGAACTGTATATCATTAGTACGCTGACACGTATACCAGTATTACCATAGAGGAAATGAAAAGCGAATGACGGCGTCACCTGCAGGAAAAGCTCCGACCACTGGAACTTTTTGTTAATTAAAGCTACCATCACATAGAGTCGGAAAGCGGCACGAGAGCGCGGCAGGTGTGTCAGTGCTACTCTTCTATTGTTTCTCCTACAAGATATTCATTTTTGAAGGTCTCCCTTTGCCTCATTTATGTTTCATACGTTACGTATCGTCGTTCTCGTTTTTATGTCACTTGGAATGACGTTGCTCCCTTGACCGTTAAAATATGGGTCACCCACCGTGTGTCAATTTCATATACAAAAAACATTAAATTAGTATTAATGTTTGCTACAGCCAACCTACCCTTTTTTATCAGAGGTCGCGCATTGCAGTGGCAAGCGGACAAGTTTCTGCGTGAACACAGCCGCTGTCGTACAGCTCCTCCAATCAGCTCTAGTGTGGCGGAAGCTTAAATCATCGCTACCGATGCGTACATCCTCTTTAGTGAGAAACCAACGACGGATTTCTACGTAGCACGCCTACCGAAGGAAGCGGCGACGTTTCGATGCCGTGCATATGCCGCCTTCGCATATAAATAATAGAAATTATCTAATTATATGCCCAGCCGGCGAGCACTTGTAGAATCGTAATACCGGCCGCGTCGAACAATAAATAACTATTACGATGACACTTCGATAAATATCGAACGCTTTTTTCGATAGAAAGGTCGATGTTATCGGTTACCAGTTACATATTGTAATAGAACGATAAGGTGCCTAATTGCACGAGGACGTGAGTTTTGTAACGTTGCCGGACAAACTAGGCACATTTTAAAACTCGCATTATTTGTTTAATAATTTGTATTAATACATTTCGAAGTAAGCGAAATAAAATTACCACGTCTTGAACTACGAGTAAATATATTTGATCCAGTAGGTTACCTACAACCAAGGAGGATTTGAACATTCCCAATAGTACAACTGGTAGGACTACTGGGAACGGACCGTTATTACATCTACAACTGAGATCAAATCGAAATCTAGACAACCTATACATATGTCCACTGTTGGACACATACAACGAGCAAGAGTCTCAAGTGTTTAGTTAGACCGTCGCGTCGTCAGCAGCTTGGTGAGCTTTTACTCACACTTGTAAATAATTTGTTCTTCTTAGGAAACGTTAAAATAATATATAATATCTTTTTAAGAAAACTGCCTTCTCTCACACCCTGTAAGGTGGGCTGGAAGAGATCTCTTTTAGAGGTAAGCTCGCCGTTGGTTGTAAAATGTGCAGTAAAAAATATAAAAAAAAAACTCGCGACTTCATCCGCGTGGACAATTTAACATCACAAATTATTATGTATTTCCCGTAGGAGTGAGATGTTTTTTTCGGGATAAAAACTATCCTATCAAGAACCTAACCTATATGTGTGCCAATTTTCATCCCGATCCGTCCAGTGGTTGAAGCGTGATTGAGTAAAAAACATCCAAACTTTCGCATTTATAATATTAGTTGGATTCACTACTACAACATATATACATTTATATACATTAATTAAATTAAATATTTTGTTAACTTAAAATTAAGAAGTGGATAATTTTGTGCAAGTGAGAGGTCCCCAGCAAAGTGCTGCATCCGGAAGGAGCAGGTGAAGGTATATTTACGGCAACCGTAAAACGATATTGTTTTCCTTCATAGAGAAGTAAGTACGTGGTAAGATAATAAATAATCTGTCATTTGTACGGACCTGGGTATGAACTCTGACCTCACGAAACTCGCCAAGACTTAAATAATAAAATGAGTTAAATATCCTGTACTTAGGACCGAGGAGACTGGTAGACCAGCTCATTATTTATTGCACGGCGAGTATTTGGACCTTGACCGTAGATTATCTCAGTAGATGTTCAATTGGACCATATCCAGTCAGCTGCGGTCAGCCCTAAAGTTCAGAACCGGCTCCAGTTCAGTATTGGGCATACAGAATTCTTATACATATTCATACTTCCCTATTTCCTTGCAAGTCTTAGGAATATATTGGGCCCGATTCTGAAGGCACACATTTAAAAAATTAACAGTGCTAAAATTGGTTTCGTCTTTATCTTCATAATACTGTGTGACAAGGATAGCAACAGTTTTAGTGCTGTCAGATTTTAACGTTGTGCCGTCAGAATTGAGCCCAGTATCTTTGGTCTTAGTAACTACTTGTTGCGTAATGCTATAATTTCTAAAAATCATACAAAAATTGAACTAGGATGGACTAAATTGCATAAAGTTGTCAGTCCCCAGTGTGAATTGAACACCCGAGCTTTGGCGGTCGAGTCTAATGAGTAATAACCGAGTCACTAAGCAAACGAGCTTCTCTAGTATTTATCGAAGTGCTCATTTTGCGTCGAACGTAATATTTGCTCGAACCCGCGATCAAACCTGCGACTTCTTCGCAGCAGACAAAAGTTAATTAATTTCTAACATACTGGGCCCGATTCTGAAGTACACATTTAAAATTTGACAGTGCTAAAATTGGTTTCGTCTTTATCTTCATAATACTGTGTGACAAGGATAGCAACAGTTTTAGTGCTGTCAAATTTTAACATTGTGCCTTCAGAATCGGGCCCATTAACTTCTTCAATAAAAGTTGCATCACTAAAAACTATATATTTGATACATTATGTAAACGTAAAAATCGTTTTTGGGGTTTCGTACCAAAATGGTAAAATTTTCAAGTGTGGTTACTAGTTCAAGTGGGGAGAACGTAAGGGCAGCATTCGTACATTCTAAAATAGGTTTTGTTTTCCTTTTATGCCGGTTAGTTTTCGACTTATAATGAAAAATTTCAAAAAAAAAATTCAAAATACTGTTCCGGGAGTGGGCGGTACACATGTCATTGATGTCTTTAATTAGCAGTTTTTATTAAATCAGCACAAATCTTTTAATTAATTATTAATAATCTTAATTTAGTTTCTACTTAAAAAACTTTTTATACGTTTGCTTTCAAGGTACGGAACCTATAGTACGTATTCCGACTCGCACATGACAGCTTTTTAAACTTTGTAATGTATGTATGTATATTTCATTCCAGATTAATAGTCCTATGAAAACAAACGCATTTGCGTCTCGAAAACAAAATACAGAATAGATGGTGTTCCTAAGTGGACCGCAAAGTTTACTTGGTAATACAAACCTATTTTTGCTGCTGGTGACCCTTTCATGTATATGTTACCGAGACGTAAATAGCGTTGGTTTTCATAGGACTATTAATCTGGAATGAAATATAAACACTTTATTTTCCAAAATTAACAGCAACAATAAATAATAGGAATAAAATTGTGTACAAAGGTGGACTTATCCTGCTTAGGGATCTCTTCCTCTATAGAAACTTACTCCGTAGAAACAGTTTACATTGACATAGTTTTAAAATTTTTAGCGGCTTACCAAACTCGCTCTTGACCAATTTTTTTTTTCATAAAATGTAAGCTATAAATACACAGTTCACATCGATCGCTGGCTTTAGTAGAAGTGGCCTAAAGGTTTTGATTACATTTCTGTCAGTCAGTGAGTGCCAAAATTAGCCGTTTTGTCAAGCCCATAACTTTGAATGTATTTAAGATACAGTTTTGTTTAGCACTCTGAACGAACATGTATGTTTTATGTATGTAATTTTTTTATCTGCATATCTCGAACAGATACTGAGTTACGAGGGGTCAGAAGTAGCTCGAAACGGATCGTGTAAATAATGCACGGCGTACTTGCGGCCAGTTTTTTTTCAGCCGGTGTTTTTTTAATATCCCGAGCTGCAACTGTAAGCTGCTTCTCTTATCTAGTGTACGTTTAAATTCATTGCCCGAATCGGAAAATTTATTCAGTTTTTTTCAGCAGAGGAGGGGTCTACAGCCTCCTGCCTCCCCCTGCCCCCCCTGCAGCCGCGACTGGCAGCTACTGCTATGTAGTGACGCCATGTCGGCGCCGAACGTCGCCGCTCCGCCTGCCGCCGGATGAACACCAAATGTGTGATATTTTTAGGAATGTTGATTGCTCTCTTCCTGTTTCCGGCAGCGAGCCGCTCTGATCCGCCGCCCGCTCCGCTCGTTGATACCTAACGCTAATTAGTGACGAATAATTAATACTGGTAGCTTGTTTGTATGTAGTCTTGATTGGATTTAGATTCCGAATGGTCTACTCGTTGGACATAATTTATAGTGATTTGCTCCGAATGCGTTGGTACCTACTGAGAAAAGACAACTTTATGCGAAATGTACAAGTTGGAGCTGGTATGCTATAGTGTAAATTGTGCTGTGATATAATGTGGGTACAGTTACAACAGTGGAGTGTAACTTGGGAGTTGACTAGTGTACCGATACGTTCGGGTACTAGGCACAAAGGGAACTTAAAATTAGGTATAAGTAAAGAGTTGAATGAAGCTGTTGTGGGTACTTCATGTACCTACCTATTATTTCTTGAATAGTTCACCCCATGAAATTTTATTATCCATAGTAGTCTATACTATCCAAATCAGCTTTGATGAAAACTTCGCTTCTTCACACCAGATATCGTCAAAGATTAATTAATACAGCTCAAATAAGTATTGACAAAACTTAAAACTAATGTGGGTAATAAAACGCTAGCAAATGTGTAGAGTAGAGCTGGCTGACGCCGAAAGCGGAATAAATAACGCCTCCGTCAGGACACCGCGTTGGCTGCGCGGGCGCAGGCGGCCGCGGGTCAGCGGCCTCGCCTCGCACCCCTCTCCGCGCCCCTGCGCCACCCCGCGACGTCACGACCACTACGTCACATCGTCACGGTTTATCAGTCCAAGGGACAAATTGACTATTCCACTTTATTATACATTTCCATCTATTTTCTTTTCCAATTGGGAATCCGTTCTATCGAAATTTGATAAGGTAAGCCACTTTCTTTATAGATGCGGAACATCCTTAGGCTAGAAATATTACGAGCCCCGTTCGGCTTCCGTTCCACCTCGATCTGGACTCGTATCTTTAGTTTCAAAATTTTTTTATTATTTTTTCTTACTTTTTAAGTTTGTCGTATAGTCTTCCTAGCTTTAATATCGTTCCTCTGTTGTGTTGCTTTCAGCCATATTTCAGCGTGTACCAAAGAGAGATATGCTTAATATTTCCTGTGAACAACATTACTTTCATCAAGGCAAAGAATAGTTCACGTTACTGATAGAGCAATCTAGTGTAGGGTTCGCCTGGGTAGGTATCACTGTCAACCTATTTGAAATACTTTTTCGCAGCCAAATATCAAAGTTTACTAGTGTTTGGCGAGAGAACCAGTAACTATAGGCATACGATAGGAGTTATTCTCGATAATGTCATAGTAGCTAAGAACTTATTGCCTTGCAGGTGTTCATGAGATAGTATTAGCTTTCCATTTGCAGGCTGTCTTCCCACTTTGGTGCCTCAGGTATTAAAAAACTATTCAAAGATCTACCTAACCTAAAATGAAACTGTATTTCGTTTCCTTATTATTCGAGATCATTTATAAAATCGATAATCCTTATCATTCAGCACTGGGGCGGAACACGATGTTCTAATAAAAAATAAACACTATAAGAAACGTATACTTTGTTTAGAGTTACGCAGTTAAATGGGTTTCTATTTCACTTAATTTCAAATATCGATAGGAAAAATTGTAGAGTTTGGCAATCAACTTTAGGATTGGTTTAGTGGACCAAAAGTTTCTGTTTGCGTTTCGGCCCGCATGAAACCCTCGTCAACTTGGTTCACCAAAATCATTACTGCTTCGCTCCCATTGCGAAGCTCTATGTTACATACACCAGTCGTGTATGAGGACTACGATTTTAGGACTCAAGTTTATAAGTAGGTGTGGGCTTCTTCGATGTGCCATTTAGACATACGGCTAACGTAGACAGTTCTGTTTTAGAGAAATTTGTTTGCACATGGAGTGCAAGCAACTAAGTGCAAGAATATTTTCAGCCCCTTGTAGTCTTTGGATGTCTGCAATATAAAGGTTGAAGGTTTCCATGGCGACAGAAATCACGCTCAACTGTGCTTTGTGTCAAATGATTTTCAGTTCCTCTATATTCGGCATTCCAATATACCCATGGCTTTCGAGTTTCACGACAAAAACACAAATATACAGAATCCTCATAACAAAAGTACGTTTGAGGCAGTTTTATTGTCGAGATCCGTCGCTGCGGTTGTCGTGACTCCGGGCCCGCCGGGAGCATGGCGCAGTGATGCGACACTGAGGGTAGCTGTAAAAACTATGTGCACTCGGCTATGACTGCTGCATCCAATCGACCCGTCAAAACTTTCTTTTGAGCCTGTTTCGGCTTCAATGCTTCCTACTTGGTTGCATATAGAAGGAATCTTGACGTAAAGTGGATAAACCGTCTTTTAATTTTAGATTATCTGAGAAGAAATTGAGACATTTACTTCCAGAAGTTGAATTTAACTTATAATACGTACTTCGCACCAATTACTACCTAACAAGCTAGATACTCTAGAAGCAAATATATGTCTGAGACTGGAGACTAATTTGAACGGAGGCACCAGAATAAAAATTGTGGTGTGTTATCTACTCTTAGAGCTCTACATTTTATTTATTTGGCTTGATATCGGTTCCATTTGTTTGATTGGATCCTTTAGGTAGTATCATATGATATGTCCTCCTGAGAATCTTCTAGTCGGAACATGACTGCTACATCCGCTTATTCTAAGAACTAATATATCTATACTATAATCGATTCTACTAATAATTATTACTGGTGCCGAATGCCGATTAACAAAAGACAATCAGACAATAAAACGTGCACGTACCAAAGTACTTCAAACGACCTCCCAACACACAAGACCCAGGCACGCTTGCAGAGCAGCTATTTCGTAAGTCTCTTTTAGGCAAACCAAGGATCTTCGGCATTTCGCATGCTGAATACATTGGTATCCTGCTATGGTCCAGGGTTACATTACATCTTGTTTAAGGCGTTGGATCGAAATATGAAATTGGTTATCGTCGTTAATTATCGATTCATCGTAAGTGCGCAGCCATCTTGGATGTAAGTACGCTGCCATATTCCCTCGCGCGGCTTCCGGCGGGCGCGTGCTGTTGCATGCTAATGTTCGCGCATGCGCGTGTCCTGCTTGTCCGTGATACGGCGTGTGCGTTCCACTTCGGCTACTTTTTTTCTAAACTCTACTGTTGCCCCGTAACTGCCTTTACAGTTCCATTGGGCGGGGAACAAGAGCAGGATGCACTCTACTAATAGGTAGATACAACAAGTCTGATAGCGTCTATGCGACACGGACTTTGGTTTAGAAGAGAGACCTGGATCATTTCCCGAATAAGCTGCTGAAGCAGAGTCGCCGTCCTCATCAGGTAGTCGCAGTGTCGCATGTTTTGGGTCAGTTAGGAGTCCGAGCTTCCATTTGTTTCGCTCATGCCGCCTGCGCCGCTACCGCACGGAGTCGACGGGATGTTTGTTATTACGAGTATTTTGTACGTTTCACATAATGCCGTGGAATTTCCGCTTGTTTGCAGGACCCTAAATGGGAATTTAGAAATCCTAGCGGATGAGTGAATTTATGGTACCTGCAAATGAGCTGTGATTGATCTATGGAAGCTTACGTCAGTTAAACCATACATAAGAGACCTAGGCTTATTCTTATATTAGCTGGTTTCTTGTTGCTTATTTCACTTATCTGGTCATCTCAGCAACCAGACTGTAACTTTCTTTTGCTAATATCCTATCAGGCCAATCGATCTGCACAACATTATTTTAGATGATGCGTTATTGTCGATATGATAATATTCTCCATCTTATATGGACGTATATGTCTGAAATTATTATTATTATAAGTATTAAGCAACCGCCATTTAATTAAATTTAAAAATCGTAGGAAAGTCGGAGCGAGATCGTAGCCTCTATTGATTTATTATATTTAAGAAACTAACATTATTTTCCTTACGCTACTTTCAAAGGAGCAGAACACCCTAAAGACATAGCAATTAAGGCGTATTTCCGATCTTCCGTTTTTGGAAATACTTGTTTGTTGAAGAATTAAATTTATAATATCCTTTGACTATTCATTTGTATTCTTTATCTCTTTTTAAATCTTAGAGCCTTCAAAGTCTTGTTCAGCTCCATTTTCTTCACAGATTTCCAATCAGACCGATCCAGTATGATACAAAGCTACGACCTGGCCAAAGATAATATATACTAGAGTGACCTGGCCTTACCGGCGACTATTATTCATTCGACTAATCTTCGCGTAATATGGTAACCGAAGTTCCGATAACTATCCCTATGTCAAAAACTTTTCAAAATAACTATTTATACGCATTAGGTGCCTCTTACTTTACTTCGCGTGTACCTACTTACAAGTAAGTATGTATCGAGTTTATTCTTGTCACGGGTGATGTTCGAGTTAGACAGCCCGGCTGCGTGCGCGGGCGCAGGCGCGCATAAACTCATAACTCACCAGCATCGATATGCGATAATACCGCTCATTCAGTGCCATCGGCTTTGTTTGCAAGTTAACTTACCAACTGACGTAGTAGGTATTACGTTTAAAATAGGTACCTATTTTCTTATCATTACCTTCTTTGCCCACGACTTTGATCATGTAAACTCTATATCGAGATGAAAAGTGAAGTAGGTATTAACAATCCGGAATTATTATACTTACAAATGATATGTAAAAGTGACTATTCTATAAATAAGTCGATAAGAAATGCAGTAGTACATATGTACATAGTATGGGGTCGTCTGGTTATGTTAACCCACTGTTGGTCATAGAGTAGGTAGTAGGCAGGAGTGCCATTATTGCACCTGGCGTTTTTTGGTGTTAGTAACCGCTTACCATCAAGTGGGCAAGCTGGCCGTAAAAAAATAAAAATAAAAAGAGGGTTTCAACAAAGAACTCCGAAATACTGAGTGACATTATGCCTGGTAAAGAATAATATCTTATACCATGGCTCTATTATTTTTGCAAGCACCCCTTCATAATAAGGATCCCCTTATTGAAATCACCGCCCGTCCCCCTTCCCTCGCTCCGCATGGAAATGACAGGAAATGACATGTGGTCCCCGAAATCACCTCCCGTAAGATTAGTGTGGATATCTCGTCTAGACAGCCATATGTGATTTCAGATAGAGTAGAGTATGGTTACTATTAGTTAAAAGGTGAATAGTGTAAAGGAATAATTTCCATGGCGCTGTTGTTTTTAACTTTGAAGTACTATTTTTTATCAAGCGCAAAATTCATCTGTTTTTTCGTTAATATGCTTATTACTCGTGAACCACTGACGTTTTTTCTTGACCTAAAGTCCTGTTAAATACTTTTGTAGTCGAGCTCGATCCAACGTAGAGGTGATATGTGTATATGATTGCACGTCAATTTCACATACACATTTGTAGTCGATAAAAAAAACGACGTGTATAAATGTACCAAGTGTACTCATATGCAATAAATGATTTTGACTTTTGACTTTGACTTTTGTATATTAATACTAGTGTTAACAGATTTTGCAACTGTTACACTTTATTATTTTATTAAAAATCATTAATAACTGCATCATCCAGACCCTTCGACTCCATCGGCCTACCTGCGATCCCATTCACACCAATTCTGAACTCTATGCATTCATCCATGCTCGCATTCATTCTTGGATCATCCACATTCAACTTTCGGGTGTGCCCCTGCACACCTGCCATCACATTCCGTCCCTACAGGGCTTCGAACACCCTACTAATTTTAGAAGCCACCACAACACGGAGTAACTATATCAACAATGGTAAATTTAAATAACCAGGTTTCTACTGCGCACCTGATTCTGTTTTTGCTATTCGAAATCAAATAAACTGGATCCCATAGTAAATTATAAGTCAGACCATTGTGTGATCGTAGCTTTTTACTGCATATGTATCCATTTTAAGTCCTTTACTTAAAAGGAATCTTTGCTTCACACAAATATTCTTGCGTTATAAGCTATAATATCAACAGTCAATTAGAAGTCCACAGCTGGACCAGGCCTTTTCTAAAGTAATCGGAAGTTTGTGTATCACTAACGACTTCGAGTTTTTGAAGTATATGAAGTAAGTCGACATAACTGATGTCGATCACCTAGATTTATCTTTTAGTTGCCACACACAAGAAAGCTGGGAGTGTACGCTTCTGCTCCGCATTCTATAAGGTTTACTTCATGGTAGCTGTTCAGGCATTGTATGTTGGTATATTATAATTACAACACCCGTGATGGAGCGCCCTCCACCGGAGTACAGACAGAACGTTCCAAAGTGTGTTAAAACCCCATTTTTTTGTTGCATCTAGTTTTAATTTAATTAATCGATAGTTGTTAACACTTACTTAATCGTGGAGTTCAACTCCGGCTTCGATACGATTTATGTTTTTAAATTCAAAGTAGCCTTATATCCGGTTCATAAAAAACGAAAAACAATTTATCGAACATGGAATTGCTTATTCCGGTTCCAATAATTATACATTGTAACGTACTATTCCACCAATTGCTGGCGGTTTATCGTGAGTAGCAATGGAAATATGTTTTATTTCTAATTTTCGTTTTATTTATTTTTTACCAGCCGTAATCAACCAGGTTGGTAGACTTCACATGCAACATAGAATTCCTTATTTGGCATTAGCAGATTGACTCACTATGTTTTCCTTCACCGAAAGCCAGTGGTATAATAAACCGTACTTAAGTTCCAAAAACTCAGTGGTATGTGCCCGTATAATGGTATGTAGGTAGGTACTAAGTCATTGAATAGTCTTAACCAATATGTAACCAAACTCCGATCAAAAACAGTCGATCGTCGTAATTCATATATATAGTTGGGCATAAAAACCAAGTTTCAGAATTCTGTTACATTAGAACGTGGTACAAAATAAAACAAAATGGTGAGGGAACAAAGTGTATTTACTTATTATTTGTGAAGGCTGGGTGTCGCGGAGGGCTGGCGGGGAGGTGTGGGGAGAGGGAAGGAGGAGGGCTTTGTTTGCGGGCACGCGCGCTGCCTGCAACGCCGTGCTCCCGACTCCCGAGCAAGGGATGGTCAATCTTTTCTTATTTTTTGATTTCTCGTGATACGATGACACTGTACAAGCTTATACTTTAGGATTTGGGTCAAGATTAGCATGCCAATTTGGATACTCTTTCTATATGGTTAAAGCTGACGTGATTGTAAATTGTCTCTAAATCACAGCTTAGGTTTGTGGTCAGAGGCAAGCAGAACATTTATAGAGCGAAGACTGTTTAGGAAGTACTGTGTAAGACTTTTTGCCTGTCAATCTTTTGATAGGCAAAAAAGGTAACAAGAATCGGCACAATGCGAAGTGATGGTGCCGATTAGGGAGGACCTACGCACGACACCTGAACAGGTGTGATGTCTTTACAACTTTAGGTCATACATGAGCACTTTTAAAACTTGTTATGATGATAATTCATATTTTTAATAAAGAGCTTATTACGGTACTATATCATAGAACATCTAACTAGTGGGGTACAATTTCTCGGTTTTGTGGTTTGAAACGCTCGGTTGATCTCTGGAGATCAGGTTAGATTACCGTCGGGAGCCTGTTTAGTTGTCTTGATCTGTCTAGTTCTGGTTATGAAACAGTAGACCGATCATGTATTTGAATGGTATAACTACTTATGAATCACCCAATGAGAGAATTAAACATTATTCCATCGAATGAACGATTGTCTTGAAACTATTAGAGACTGGGCCAGTAACTTGCCTTATAGGTAATAATTGCATTTCGTTTTAATACGTGTACATCGCAATGACTTGACAAAGAAATTTATGTAAATATTAGGGTGATAATTTATCTGTCTCTGAGTCTGAGTCTCATAACAATAATAATTTGAATGTATGGCACTCCTACAAAAGTCTTAATGACCCGTGGTGTGGCAACACACGTATCTTATCAAAAACGCAACCTAAATTAGTAATAATTTTTATTTTATTACAAATCAGGTATAGCCACTGAATATAATTTTATATTTGGGTTTATATAATAAATAAATAAAAATAAATGTACAACCTTAGTCCATAGAAGATAGACGAGTAATTTCAAATTCAACTCTTCTAGGTCCTGCATGCTTTCTCTTGCTTTAATTTAAATTAAAATTAAAAGTAAAATGTGCATCAAAAGTTTCAGCATCTTAGGTCATAAACATGAGCGTGTTAGTTTGCTTTTCACGTTATATAACGAGTTACGAGGTTCGTCGGCCGCAGCGCAACCTTTAAGGTCGACCCGGCGGCCTCGAGCCCTTTATTTACACTTGCAAGCCTTACCGCAGTCCTTGGGTGAAATGTTTTTAAACGCTTAGCGTCCTTGTCGAACAATAGAATTGACTAATGCATTTGCATTTATACAGCTACCTGTTTTCCCCAGACAGAAGTTGATGCATCTCTCACTAGAATCTTTGACCTTTGTGTTTTTCGGTAGTGTTTTGAATTTAAAGTAAGATGCATTAAAATTCTTTGTACGAATCTGTGTAATATGATCCTTGAAAGTGTTCTTCGCCTTCGTCCGTGGTGTTGGAGTATCAACGTTACGATGAGTTCTACGAAACACGAGATGAGCTACAGAAGAAATTCTAAGTCGAATGTAAAGTTCACCAATAGACACCCGCTTGGTATCACCCGTTCTATAAAGGTCATTGATTTGATGTAAAGGCATCTGTCTAAAAATTATTTTGTAGAATTTCCCTCTTATTTTCTTCAAACAACAGACCAACAGACAACCGCTGTTTGCTGACAACAGAAACTTCTAAACTACACTTTTTTCTTACCTTTACTTTTTTTACATCAGGCTGCTGATACTATCCTAAACAACTACCTAGATTCAAAATAAGATCTACATCGTCGCCGCCACCGGCCGACCCCACAGACATTGCAAAAACTTGAAAAGGACCGGAAGCAACGGTTCGAACCCTACTAACTTCAAGTTAAATGGATTCAACGTCGCTATTCATTAACTATTTAAAACCAATAACTTTCCGCAGGCAGTGCAGTAAAATGGGTACTATTATAATAAGTAGGTAGGTACGTACGCACAGAACGACCCATTATTTGATACAAAGTAGCTGTGTTTCCTTCCGGACCTTACAAAGATGCATTGTTGTAGATTTGACAATTAGTACCATTGTGAAAAACTATGCGTTAACAGTAACAAACGCGACCCGAGCGGATGTAGCCATATTGGATGGAGCCGCGACGGAAGGAAGTGCAATAGAGCAATAACAGCGACAAAAGGCACGCCGGGTGTCGCACTATGAATAGATATTTGCCAAACGTGTCTTCAGCTTCCTTTTGCAGCTAAATGAGTGAGTTTTGTAGGGAGGCGCGCGGTGCGTGAGCGATGGATGGTTGCGGGGCTTAGCGCGCGGGCGGCGGCAGCGGGGGAAGGGACGATTTCCGGCGGCGCGGGCGCAGCGTGGGAACGCGCACCCACCTACGAGACTGCTCTTCAGATTAAATGACGGGCACTAATTAATTTAAGTTTGCGGCAAGTAAAAATAGAGTTCCGTGCTCGACATGTCTAGGAAAACTTCGCTCGAGTGGTTTTAAAGATTGCCTGCCTACGCATTTTTGCATGCGCCGCGTTAGCTTGAACAATGGGCTGTTTTTTCTGTTATTATATATTTCGACATATGATCTAGCTAGGTATTTTAAATACAATACTCATATTACCTTTAAACTTCAATGTCCAACCTTTGACAAGGTTTGACTCCGTGCAATGCACATAATAGATGTTAAGATTTAATTTATTATTATATTTATATATTAATTTTATATTGTTTCTAATCTCTTTAAACAGAACCACAGAACAGAACCATTAGGAATGGTTTCTTGTATAATGTATAAATTTGAAACAATGTAATTTCTTCGATTTCGCGGGTAATCTGACAGAAAATAAAGAAGTAATAAATACAGGGCGTAATCTTACCAGAAGGTTCTGCTTATCAGTTCTTAAAGAGTTCTTTGTGAATTCAGTGAATGTTTCTTAAAACCCTTTGTGAGAACAACACATACCTATCTGGTCGTCGATGCCAAGACGGCAGGCACACCTGGCGCGACAGATGCTAACTCCATTCAGAGCGCGGATGAATTTTATCAATGCTGCACTCCGCTCAGCGCCCATTCATAGAAGTACCTCCTTTTTTATTGCATACATACAACATGTGCTCTCTGTAGGTGTAGGTACATACGCATATTTTCCCCTATAATTCGAGAGCTCCTTGACACGATTTTCTATTCAAACGGAGGCTCTCGTGCCTTAAGAGCGGTGCCTGGTCCCCGACTACCGTTTCGGTAAACATGTCGTCATGTAAAACGCATGTAAATGCACAAAAGATGTTGAGCTGCGTTCGCAATGCAACACCATGACTACGCCGACGTTATCGTGTCGATGACCACAACGCGAGATGTAGTTGGCCAAGTGTTCCAATAAGACAGCCTGTGATCAAATCGCAGCGACGAAAACGTGACAGTTTGATCATTACGACGTATCCTGCTTTTTATAGGAGGCATGAGTTTCCTCTCTCGGCAAATAGGAACTTGCGAAGACGCAAAATCAGTGATGCTTATTGCAGTGTATTAGAGACAAAAAATCACAATCTAGAGGAAAGACCCGTCTGTCGCAATTACCTGTTCTGTCAAATAACATATTTTCTAATTTGTCTTCTACAGATAAACCTCAATTTTGGTTTCGTTAGAAGACAAAATATACAACGATGTCTCTCTATTGTTTTGATCAATTAATTAATAAAAAAAAACTAAGAAAAAAACACATGGCATACGAAAATGAAAACATTTTGCGTTTTTGCAAAGTTAACGTAATAATACTAACTTGTTTTTGATGCTGGTGTCCTTTACATTTATATTTTGTTTCATCATCAGCTTAAATACGTCGACTGCTGAATATAAGCCTTCCCAATAGAATGCCACTTTTGGTGAGCTGTCCATTGGGGGATTTGCCATCACCACGCTTGGCAGGCGTATTGGTGATCGCAGTAATGTTCTAATATATACAGGAGATCGCTGCTGTCTGTCCCTGGTGCAGTCCCTTATCCGCCTTGACACCATGTTTTAGGGGTAGCTCTATTCTAAGCCGGGAACCACACGTTTTCGTGTGCTAATTTGGAATAAAATAAGTTGTCTCTTCGCTTACTGGTTTGGGTGTTGGGCTCGAACCTAGAGTTGTCATTATTATCTTACCAGCCTAATTACGCCCAATGCTGGACATAGGTCTTCCTCAATGAATGCCACCACAACCAGTCCTTACATGCGCAGAACCAACGGCCTTTGGGACAGACCACGTGGAATGGAGACCGCCATATTTCATCTAATTAACAAATTAATTACTTTTTCTAGAATAAAATCCATGAGAGAGCCACTCTTAAATAACGAACACACTTTGCTTACATTAACTTTGGCATTTGACTCCACAATTAGGTAGTTGTGATACCCGCTCGGCAAACTTGGAAACGCGTCAACAACTTACAATATCCGCTTTATCAGTGTCTGCTCCATTCATAATTTCTTTGATAACGACTCAGCAAATGACACGAGATATCTCGCACAATTATCGCTTATTATTCAAGTCTAAACTAACTGTGGATAAGTACGGTCGGAACGGAAAGTGGTTTATCAAAAATAAATTCCAATCGTTTGCGGGAGACATCCTGCGTTAGAGCATAGTTTCTCTTTACAATTCTATACCACAGAGGTGCACTGTGTCAAGTCGGTTTTTTGCGAATTTAACTTTTTTCGATGATTTGAATTCAGCGTCGCAGCTGCTATAATTTTTAAATTAGCCATTTAGAAAAGGTGTTAAATCACACAGAAATTGTGGTAAAAAATTAATCGTTTTTCTCACCCATTTAAAATCGGTCATTTGTGACTTGACTTGACTCACCTCTGTGGTACATACAGAATTATGAACTACATCACATAATCTATTCACAAACGAAAGCTTGTTTCTGACAAGAAACGAGTAGTTAAAGGAATATGATATTAATTAATCAGAAAGTATGATATCGACACTGCAGCCAGCGCCTGCATACAACTGTCGTCCTTGTTGTTTACAACTGTTGTGTTGTGTGATGAAAGACTTTTAGGACTGACTGTACGATTATACCTATTACTTATCTTCCCACATGCGACATAACCGCAATAATTACGGGCCCTGCTTTCGATCCCGTAGCCGTTTTGCTACCGACTTGTTTACCTGCGGCTCATTTCTTAATAACTTATTAATAATTTTGCAAACAGCAATCAGTCTTTTGTCAAAAGAGGTATTTGTTCGATCGCAATTCAAGGGTATAGTATCTACCAGTCAAGAGGGGCTACCTAGGTACCTAGAAATAAGGTACTAAGTGTTAATGGTTCTACTACCGTGGTCACGATTCTACCAGCGTATTTATTTACTTATATAGTAATTGCTACAGTATCATTGCATCAATTTTGATTTCAGAAAGTGTGATAGGTGATGTAAGCTCACACGGTGTGTTAATTTCTCTACTCCACCATGTTATTTGTGAACCGTGTGCGAAGGCCCTGAACTGGATTGTCGATCCACTCCACTAGTTTCTTAATGAAAGCACTGCGAAGGCGGAGGTGGGAGCATTCATTGCCTGTAACGGAACTTACATAATTATTGGTAAACCTCATTTCACACATCTCAAAACCGTGAATCAGGACCGAACCCATCAGAAAGTATACCTTGTAGAATTACGTACAAGGTCTGAATTCAGTTGCAGTTGTAAAGTCGGTTAGGACTTTTAGTTGTTAGTAGGGTGGAGCTTCTGATGTGAATGGAGCAGCTGCTGTTTTAAATTCGAATTTCGAAGTGCAATTTAAAAGGTGTCTTATTTTAAATCGCCATGATGATTCAAGCGGTGCAGTTTTGTTGGGTTTCCTTATAGAATGAGAGCTGGCGACAGAGATTCAATATATTACGGCAACTAGAAAAGCGAAAAAAATCCGAATCTTGGTAAAAGTAGGTAATGATCTGACTTTTGCATTGCCGCCCCTTGCAAATGATAAGTTATCTTCAAATATTCGTCAAATTTCTAAACCTATTTCGAAAACGCCGCAATTTACAAACAATAGTGCAGTCTTACCAATTGGTATTGTTTTGTTCGAGCACCAGTTCAATCACTCATCTGCATGAAGGTAAAAACTTTTTGGTGGGCGCCTCTCCTTCATGCTCAACTGTTACAAGTTTGCGATTTTTATTGTCAAACTTCCACTTCTCACAAACGCAACGTTAAACGTTGACGACATGCATGGACGAAGATGGCCGTATCTTCCATGCATTTATTCTGAAAGATACGACTGCCTTCTACCAAGGGTACCTATATACGGTATAGTCTTAAGGACAATCAGAAATACGAAAGAATTTTTGTCGTCAGAAGATCTGAAAGGGCTCTTAGTACTTTGAACGGTATAAAAAAAAGTCCGGTCGTTGTGTGTTGTTGAGGTGACAAAAATGTAAATGACTGTTTATCATATACTGTAACAACTGTAGCGAATAGCGAAACAAGCAAAGAATCCCGTGCGTAGGTTGTTACTTTCCATCATGGCCGACTAGTTTTAATGGGGTATTCATTACGTAAAGGATTTGTTGGAAAAGTTTTGAACTTTGAAAGTATGCTGAAGTTAGCGATCAGAACTTTTCCTAGCTAAGACAAACTTAAGGTTAGGATACAGCTTAAAATAGTATTTAATATGCGTACCTATTATTGTGGTCTCTAAATATAATTAAACTAAACTAGTATGTATAATCGCCATAGACAGTGACCATGAATTAAGCTTTAGGTGGAAATCACATGCACGCGGTCTGAATTATATACAGCTTTGAAATGATCAAATAAGCAAGGCATAGGGCATTCCATCTGAGTCTTCCGAATTTTGTTGCAGGAATCCATGGGGTTTAATAGGGGTCCGCAATAAGGAGATCCGACAAAGAATTGATTTACTGACATAGCAGAATATCTACTAAATCGGTGATCTTAGTTTTTCGTTGCATTTCGGCGCCTCGCCTATAATCAAAATCATATTTATTGATAAAAATATTTACAGGTCGGAAGATGACAATAATCAATTAAATTGTACATATCATAATTAATAAGAATTTTTATTACAAAAAAATATGTAAAATTTTGTTTACCTGCACCCTGCGCTCGCACCGGCCTAGGGCCGCCCCTGATCAAAAGGATTAAGAAGCTGAAGTGACAGAGGGCGGGCACGGACCAGACAAGTCATGGAGTGAAGATCACGAACTTAAGTTCCATATATACCAAAGAACAAAATATTTAACACACGACTTTATAGTTGTTCAGCAAAAGGTACCTACCGATATACAAAATAAAACGTACATTTTTTTATACAACAATTTTCATTATATCCAAGCGATTTGTTACTACAAATTGGTATCTTATTACGTGGGATAATTCACCTTGTTCGCCTATTTGGTATTCACTCGCATGACACTGTGACCGGTCTGGACGGTCTAGTTAGCTATTATCATCCCATACGAGTGATTTCCAGTTACTTATGGACTGGGTGGGCATGTTGTAGGTGTGGACGACATTCCTGCCGTACAGACCAGAACAAAAAGTAAGTATTCATAATAATACCACAATTTTTATATAAAGAACCGTCAGAATGAAAAATTTCTTCGTCTGTTAATTGTAATAAATAAATATTATATAAATGATAGTACTTAAATATATGTATAAGCTGAAATGAATATAATGTAAGAATAATAAATGCAACAATTTAAATATTTCAATTATTTTGAACATTATCTGTAATAATATTATTTAGCTCAACAGTATAAATTAATGTAAATACAATCAATTAATTTGATTGCAAAAGTAATTTTGCAAAATGCTTGATGGTATAGTGTCAGAGACTGTAAGTACTTACCTACCTACTCCCTTTTTCAAAATGTGCGCAATTTCCAAGATTATGATTTTGGATCAGTGACCAGTAGCAAGAACCTACATCATATCTCCAACAAACCTCATAAAATGTTTCTATTTTAACACCAAACTATAATTCGGGATCCAAAGTTTCATACTTTCCAGAAACAAGGAAATATACACTTTTTAAACACCGGTTCTAGTTAAAAATAAAATAGATAACTGTTGTTCAAAATAAATGTAATTAAGCCCACTATTTCTTTCCACGAACCTATTTAGATAATCCCGCAATAAAAATAGCATGAGAAAGTCAGAGTCACGTAAAAATACCCTCCCCTCGGCTCATTCATATCCTGATCACATTCACCGGGGCGGTTAACCGACCGAGAAGAGAATCGTTTGCTGCAGGTTTATTTTATTTAAATTGCGCATACCTATGTAATTGGTCGCTTTATATTCATTCACGAATTAGACGTTACGGGTAGTTCCGTTCAAAATTTCTCCCACGGTTTCATGAATGGGAGTGAAGTGCGCTTACGCATCGTTCGAGAAAGAAAGAAAGGGGCACGTCACTTCCGGTGCGTCGTCAGGCATATGGCGTTACTTCCGCTGTCGCCGGATACGAATGTTCCCTGTTAAATCAATTATTACTTCCTACTTAACGTTTCCTTTCGTTAAAAGGGCGGTGCGTTGATAAATAAATACTTTTAACAATAACAATGTGTAACTGTCTAACTTTACAAAATCGTAGGTAGGTCGCCTACTAGTGCCTTAGTAAAACATTTTACATTTTGTGGAGTTGAACGGACGGACATCGAAGTCTCATCCGTACCTAAGGGTTTATTTTACTACATTATATATAATACCTAAGAAATCCTAAAATAAGGGGTCGAGGTAATCGAATTCCATTTACACATAATATGTGGTGATTCGTAAGAACTGGATCATGTCAAGTTAGTCATAAACATTTATATAAAAATTATAAATTATACTACTCCTAATCATTTATATGGACTCCTGAGCGGATGAAGCCCTCAGATTTGTCCACTTTTTTCTGCAGTGGGCTATTTACCTGAACCTAAAATAAAACCCTAATTTAATTAATCATATTTAATACAAACCTAGTGATTCAGGTCCATTAATATTGAACTAAAATAATAAATATATTTTTATAGCGACATGATAACAAAATATCCGATTCACCGCTTTCACAATCAATTGTTTCCACTGTAGGCCGACTGGCGAATGTATTTCGTTCTCTGTTACACAATCTTCAGCTGATAGCGCGCGCGATAAGGACAGCTAGCGGAAGTGAAATAAGAATGGAGTCGGGGTTCATTCATTGATGTTTCCGCCGGCATCAATGGCCAACTATAATATACTACTGTGTGGTACAGGGTGACTTAGTTTTCCTGACATTGATTAGATTACATCATAAAAGCGGTTAAGTTCTTCTGTTAGGGTTTCGTTAATAAATTAAATTATTTTGGCGAATTAACGTAAGGTACGGTACACAGCTTGGGTTACACATATAAAACCATTGCAATGTAGCCACTATTACAAAAAGAATTCATAACTTATTTTTAATGTTGATGTATTTAAATACCTGAAGAAAACACCGTAACATTGAATTTAATTGACAGTTTGAAAATTAAAACGTATATTCTGATTCAGTAATTTTTTGCGTTCAATAATATATTTACTACCAAAACTGCAAAATCATAAACTTTTTACTCTACTGAGAGGTAACATTGTTTGTTGACACCTTGTCAATTTCGATCGATTCGACTGATTCGATTAAACTATTATCTCGTAAAATAAACTGTCGGTCTGGCGGAACCCACAACGACTTTATACTTTAAGACCAGTTTTTTAATAAAGTTACTTACATATTCTTATTGCTAGATTAATATAATATATTCAAAGCCTTATTTATTCGTGTTTTTAAACTAACCGCTTAACTTTTGGGTTTTTAAATCGCGGTGTTTAAAAATATCGCTCATCTGTGCTATTTTTCGTGCAGCTAATGTTACCTTCACAATATTTGTTCCCTTTTGTCTGAGCTCGAACTGGAGGGGTCCCCGCAACTACTCGCGTCATCAACCACGTTTCTTACTGCAGCTTATCAAATAAATCTTAAACCTTCAGCATTGGGATTAAAGACGGTTATGTTGCAGGGGGATGGCAGAGTAGGTGCGTTGTGACGTAACACGATGCTCATTGAGTTGTCATGTCCCCACTAACCCCTCCCTTATCTTGTTAATCACTCCTTCCGCCCACGCCTGTGACGTCACAGAGCAATTTGCCAGAAAAATAAAGTCGCAGTGGAATCGGGTCGGTTTCTGGCTGGATTTTTAGATATGTATTTATTTAGGCTTATTGTCCTGATTCAGTCTTGCGAGAAATTATCGCATCTATAAACGCATCGCATTTCAACTATTGAGGGTATTATTAACTAATTGTACCTATGTAATACCGGTGGATATGGGTATCCCACAAAAAGTTTGCTAAATAGAGTTTGTTTCCAGAATCAGGATAAATAATAAAAATCCACAATATGTTAATTTGAATATAGACGCACCATCGTTGAAAAAAAAGTTTGAAAGTTCGCCACTACCATCGACATCCTTGACCATTACGCACATTTTGCTGTCGTCTTATATGTGTTGTGCTGACAAATATTTTATTTACGCTTAATAATTTGGAGTTAATCGGGTATCGTACCCATGCACGAAATTGTTAATATAGATATTGTAATACATAGATAATCCTGTTGACAGGCTGACATGTAACCGACTGTTAGTTCCCTTTTCCTTTCCAACAGCTTGACTTCCAACATAGGCCCCCTCTAAATTCTCTCAATCTAAATACGGATCTGTAGTGCTTTTTCTAAAATACAAACTCACGTGCGAGTTTCACTCAAGTGACTTCACTCACTTCGAAACCTGATCCGTTAATTATTAATTCTGTAAACATTCCAGAGCACTGTCAAAGTGAAGTGAACAAACAATTCACTTCACGTCGACAGTGCTCCTAGCCAGAATGTTCACACTCACAGAATGCCAATGGATTAGGTTTCGAAGTGAGCAAAGTCACTTCAGTGAGACTCGCACGTGAGTTTGTATTTTAGAGAATAGCACTACAGTTGTGACATTCTCTGAGATCAGAAATTAAATTATGTGAAAAAGAAAAAGTGCTATGTGTAAAAAACTGGACTGCAATACTGATTCTCCTTCGTTCGACCTAACAAACTGAACATAACCTATTCGGGTCAGATCTGTTTAGATTTTGGTATCGCTTTGTCAAGATTAGCCAAAAAGGGTGTTAGTTCAAACGTTGTTGGATGACATGACTTAGTTCAAATACCTAATCATTTAGTCAAATGATCGTTAGGTCAAATAGTCAATTGATCATCAAACGCGGTTATGTCAAATTAATATTAGGTCAAACGTTGTTATGTGGAATCACTACAAAAGCATCGAAGTTATAGCCAGATAGGAAGACATACAAATAAGTTCTAATGGCCAGAGTTTATCTAAAAAAGTCTAGACCTAGTCTAGTGTATTCTACTTAAAATTTGCAGTCGTTTCCCTGACACAACCCCCGCCGTTTTTTATAAGTAGGAACAGTATTTCATAAACACGTTCTCGTATTACACTTACGTTTTCCGGGCGGCATTAGGTTCGTTTAGACATTTAACTCCAACTAGATGATATTACTTGCACAAAATACAAGAGTTGTGAATGAAACAGTGCGCGTCCGGCAAGCGCGGCGCGAATGGGAGCGGAAGACCGCGGTTAGTCCACTTCCTGTTTCCTGCAGGGCCGAGAGCGGCGGCGCGCGCGCAGCCGAGCGCGCCCGAGCGTGCCCGAGCCGCTCCGAACTCGCCCGAGCGCCGGGCCGACCCACGCCGACGATCGAGATGAATTTTACTAGGATTTAACTCTACCGTTTGGTATTGGACTGGTATATTGTGGAAAATTGTTGACGTAGGACGTTGCCGCATTCTTTATTTGTGATTTCACTTTCTAGTTGACATAATATTTTTTATTCTCTCTCTCGTAAAACATTTGTAAGTAACTATAAAATGTTATTGCATGAGTACAGTAAAATTGTTAAGCACAAATATAATTAAAAAAACACGAACTAAATACCTGAATGACTAATAATAAGCTCGAGTACCGCACACATGTAGGGTATGTTAGGCTTACTCGATTTTAGAATAATTTAAGCACCACAAAGATCACAGTGAAGATACCAAATCTATTTCAAAATATACGATATTTTGTAGGTATAATTCAACGTAGGCATACGTCCATTAGTTTAAATCTCCGCAAAAGCATAAAATACTTAATAATATGGCTAAAGTCTTTCGCATATCAATTCTTGAAAACGTCGTGATCCTGGAGAGCTGTTAAACGTAAACAGCTTTGTGTGCAGTACTAAACTAGAAATTCTATACAAACTATTTTCTACGTAAAGACCTCAATCTCAATATATCCATCATCATCCAGCGTAGGTACCACATTGTTTGAAAAAGCACTGACGTCACGATTTGATCGCGACACGCACACTAATTGCCAAATGCGAGTAACGCTATGGGTATAGCTGCCGAATCGCCTACGCTGAACGCCCACGCATCGCCCACGCGCTCTCCCCTCTCATCCTCCGTTGATCTCGGCGTAGTAGTGTAGGTTCAACATGGTCATAGAATAACGCCACCGAGCGGACACTCCTAACATATCAAGTCGACAAAATACTACACCTAGAGCAAGAGCATGTTATGACGTCGCAAAACGATTATCTGGTCTAAATAAAGATGAGCTCCCCAGTTCATACGACCCCGCTTGCTCAGGAAAAAATTCTGATAATATCAGTCGAACTACAAAACATTTGGTACTCTCTAACGCAGGGATTCCCAAATTACTTGGGCTAGAGACAAAATGAAGTGATACCTCAGACCCCATAGCCAAATTACTTTAAAACATCTATCTCTAGTTTTTTTCCTATTGTTACAATTTAACAACTTTGGGGTGGGTTAAGTGAGTAAACTTGACATTATTTTCTCATCAAAATGTAATAAAATGAATAGATTAAAAGTACAACAATAATACTTCCTACTAAAATATTAGTCATTCTTGTAACAAGTTGGTACACGTAACACAAAGTGAAAGTTTCAAATAAGAACTTGTGTTAATTAATAGGGATCGATTTTTAGATCTCGTCGACCCCAAAATCAGTTTTCGTTTATGTCGCACCTGGGAAACCGACTTCGACCCCAAGGGGTCTGTGTCGACCATTGGGGGAATCGCTGCTCTAACGGGTCACATGACTTATTTCGATAAACGTTTAGCTCCAAGCTGCCATAATGAGACGCCAGGCGCTTGCCAGATTATGTCACGATACAGGACACTTTACTACAAGAAAACTATAAATGCTGGACAAAGATAGATACATAGTGGTAATCAGGGAACCGGATGACGATCGATAGGAAGAACACTTCAGGTCACAGGGGTTTAGACGGACGCAGCAAAATAAAGATACTATAACATCAACCCAAAAAAAAACGACAACGTGCTTCAGTAATATACTGAAGTGCAATCTCTGAGGTCATCTACTAACTATTTGCTCTTTGCCACTATCCTTCTGTATTGGACCGTGGGGAGACAAGCGGATTCAATTGCGCCAACACGAGTCGTTTCTCGACTCACACGCAGAATTAATTAAATTGTACAACGCTCTTATTATTGTACTTATGAGTATTGTGACTCTTATAATGGATGCAACATGATGCGGACTTGTCTAATAACTATGCGCATATCATAAATTGGTTGTACCAGGCCGGTTTGTTTGCAAAAAAAACGTCTTCATAAGTATCAACAGTATTATAAAGAAATAAGTATAAGTAGGATAGGGGATAGATGTTGCATAATGAAGCTAAAAAAATACCTATCTAAGATAGAACTCTTCGTAACTATATTGTTTTTAGAATGTTAAGGATAATTAGGGCAGATTTTATGTTCGTAAATTAACATTACATTAGGATACGACACAGGGACATGGAAATGACATCGTCATAGTAAATGATCAGCGGGCCTATTCCGTTCGAATAATATCCGTAGAACTAGAAAGCCATTTTGTACTTTCTAACGGGTTACTGGGACATATTCCGATAAGCGTTTGGCGACTTACTAATAGTTAAAGGCCAAACCACAGAGATCCTATCAAGATAGAACGGTTAAGACATTTGTTTATTCCAGTTCCGCGCATGCCGATTTTCGGACGCAGTGCGCCCCTCCCGCGCTTTTTTATGCGTCGCGGTCACGTGTCTAGTAAAGAGATTCAATTATGCATTTACCAACCGCGCAATATGGCATTCTTGCAGATTTTTTATCGATGTTTACCCGACTTGACTCAGCGGGAAACGAGTAAGCATTTGATAGTTTATGCAATATATTGCATATTGTTGGCACGCGTGTTACGCCTACTTCATCTTGATTGGGTTTCTGTGGGCCAAACGCTTAGAATATGTCACATGTCCCGTTGCAGAGTACAAAAGAAAGGCTTTTTAGTTGTACTGATATTATCTGAAATGCTTCCAGAGACCCTGATCACCAAAAAGTATAATTCTAGCCTTTGCCTTACTATTCGCTGCAAGCATGAACACAGTATTCACAATTGGAATAAACACAGATAATAGTAACAATGTGGCTACTCAATTATGAAATCGCGTCGAGTTTGGCTCTGGGTCTTACTTAACTAACGGGGTTGTGGGGTGGCCCCTTATTCCCCTCCCCTCCCCCCTCCTGGCGATGGCGCTTAGCCACCATTCACCAGACGCAGGCAGCCAGGCACCGGGCTCCGCGGAGAGCGCGATTACGTTACGGATCGAGACACATTTACATAATCATATTCAAAAGGCTCCACTGAATCAGAGTTCAAAATTCCAATGATTTGTGACAGTACGAAATCACTTTTCAGTTTGGAATTTTGATGTTTGCCGCGGTTTAGGTGTTCGACTTCGACGTTATTCTCTACATCCTGATCCAAAGAGCGATATCTTAATTATTTATAGCTAAAGGAGCTATAAACTTTATTTTCTATTGCATATATGTTATCAATAGGATTACTATGTTTTGATTCAATAATATTATACTGTTACGAAAAATTTATTATAGATCTACTTATATTCTATATCTATTCATCACAGCAGTTTTATTATAAGCATTACCATATGATCGGCCAAATCAAGTAATAAACAATATAATATTAACGGTATTAGATAACACGATTGCAACAATAACTTCGCCAACGTAGGATTTTATTGATGTTGGGAAATCTTAGAAAACATCGAAGATAGTTGTAAGGGGGAAGTGGGCTTGGGTGGGGAAGGGGGCCGCGTGGGCCGCCAGTATGAATGAACTCCGAACAACGCCACACGCCAACTGGGCCTGTTTAATGTAAATTTCAACACGATTATGATCAATAAAGCCGTATAGAAAGTGCAACCCACGTAAACGCTATAAAGGTGTAAGATCAGCAATTCGCCTTATCTTTTGACTTGTCTGGTTTTGAGGCTAATTTCATTTAAGGTAACATTTTGAAAGTAGGTATGTAAGTAAATTTGGCATGTATGTTAAGAAATTTGCGTTTCAGATCAGGGTCTTGCGTTGTCGGATTCATTATAACAATGCACTTTACATACCTTGATCTAAGTTAATAAGTACTGTGTACACTTACTGGTCAATGCTTTGTAGAGCTTCTGTAATAAAGATATAATTTGTATAATAAATGAATTTTCTAAAAAATGAAATTGGTGGGCCCTCTGACGTATAATTTAATTTGTGATAACTTAATAATAAAGTGTATTTTTAAATTTTTATTTTAATATTATATACTGACATAGATAGTATGTTATATACTATGACATTATTTGAATTGTTGACATTGTAATTTATACACTATTTTATTTTATGACGATCCCTTTTACCATATTAGAATGACATGTAAAATTGAATTTTTAAGATGTAAAAGTGAAATAAATAAATCTAATCTATACAATGTGGACCCTTATTCATATCTGTGCTGAAACAACATATACCTACTAGATTTACTAAACATGTCTCACGGCGTCAAACCGCAGACTCAAACCTCCAAACAGTTTAATAAAAACGAATATTTTGGGTTTAGTCAATGCTTGACCCTATAAGTTGTGGTCTGTTCGACTACACGGAGACAAGTTCAGGGAAATCAACTAATAGCCATGCTACGTTAATAACCGCACCCGCACGTCTCCCTCTTTGGGACCACGAACGCAGGCTGCGGATTGAATTCTTACGCACTGTCATTTCACAAATAACCATAGTGCAAACTCACAGGGTCAGGTCTTGGCTAGACATAGACCACAGTTTTTTCTCTGAAGGGAATCTTCGGGAAAAAATTGTCGTATTCTAGGTTAGTTGCCTATTTAGTATAGTTACCTAGTAATATATTATCTTTGGTATAGTCTACAGACCTTCCAATTACTATGCGTGAACCATTTTATGGCCACAATGCAACGTGCGGGTAACATACTCAGATGCTATGCTTAAAAAATCAGATTTTATTTGAAATTAAAAATTCTTTATCTAAATGGATGGATATACCCAGTTATGCAGAAATGATCTTTCGTTCAGTTTTGTTAGACAGTTTGATCCACGTCCATCACCAAAAAGAATTCAAAAAATTAGTTCAGTATACTTACTATACAGCTCTTTTTGGTCCCAAAAAGCTTCTCCCACAGGGCAGAAATGTTCCAAACTAGCTTGTTTACTTTTTTTAATAATATAGATATTTATTAATACTTGAGCATAACATTCTATTGAAGAATACTAAGTTCGGCTTTTATTCATGGGCTACGTATGGTTTATGTAAGATCCCCTAGTTTGCGAATCAGTCCGCGATCCAATTTCTCCATCAGCATGGCGTGTTTGTTTAAACTACCTAATTCTGCAAACCAAACAGGGAAGGTATTGTTAGAACAGAAACGGACAGAGACGTACTCTGTGAAAGGCAAATGAGGCGCTATGGCAATTTTAGAAGGATTTTTTTTCCATGATAGGGTTAAATAATTACAAACAGCTGTGCTTATTTTAATTTCATTCAAACTAGGCATTTAAACAAATAAAATGTATTATATGTATATAATACATATATGTATGTATATTTCATTCCAGATTAATAGTCCTATGAAAACAAACGCATTTGCGTCTCGAAAACAAAATACACAATAGATGGTGTTCCTAAGTGGACTGCAAAGTTTACATGGTAATACAAACCTGTTTTTGCTGCTGGTGACCCTTTCATGTATATGTTACCGAGACGTAAATAGCGTTGGTTTTCATAGGACTATTAATCTGGAATGAAATTTATATGTAGGTTTGTACGCTTACACTTACATAAATTTACACTTGTCTAATCCTAAATTAGGATTTTATCATGTACTATGAGTTCATTTTTCATAAACCTTTAATCTGAAGAATATATGAGGCGCTTCGTTGGCTAACTGATTTAGGTGTTGGGCCCGAACGCCAGAGATCGTAGATTCGATGTCCATTGGGGACTTTGTACCAGTTGGTCCTAATGGTGTGAGTGTTGTGAATTGTTGTGTGGTCTTAGAATAAACCAAAAGGACAAACGACACGATTTCTACAAAACGAAGTCCAACGGACCTAATTTTCTTAGTCCAGCACCGAATGACGGCTTAATTGCATTTTATTTACATTCGAGTTGCATTCATTATTATTATTACCTACGGGTTTTAGTGGAAGTTACGTATTAAAATGCCTTCTTGTGCTTTATTTACTCGGTGCTTTAATCACTAAAAGCAAAAAAAAATAATGAGATAATTTTTTAGTTTTGGTTTTGTGGGACTACGCGCAGTGCGTAGTTACCAGATCTCCCCTTTTTGATTTAATCTAAGATTAGTAGGAACTACCTTCTGCCCAATCTAGCCTAACTACGGCCGTCGTCGTCGGCTGCCCGGATGCGGGAGTTGTTTGGCAGCGTGTATTATCTCGACGCTCGACGCCGTCCGGTGTCCGGCCGGACGGCGAACGGACGCGCGTCCGGCGCACCAATTAAGATTGAATTTAGTTGCGAGTACACGAGGTACTTTGACTACCAAACTTTTTTGTACTGGAAGTCGGTGTTGTTTACGATCCATCCAATTTAGACGGTTCCTCAATTCTGAGGATCGCTACTGTGCTCTACAAGCTATTATAGCTTGCGGAAAAGAGTTCTCGCCATCTCGGGGCCCTATTTCTTAAGCATTTATATCAATTAAAAATAGTGGAAATAACGGGTTGTGTGACGTATTATGATAAGCTTTTGGCATCTAACTATCGTAGTTACACGCTAAACGCTTAACCGTATATGTAAATTTACCCCTTAGAGAGTACATATTATATTTTAACACATTCGTGGACACAGCTCACGTGACATGAGACTATGAAATCGTGATGCAGTATTAGACGACGAATCAGTACGAAATACGACGACATTCTTTACGTTTTTTTTGACATACAGTCCACGTATTAATAATGAGCAACTAAGCATCTGATACTAAACAATTTCTAGTTGTCAACTTTTGGAAATTAGAAAAGTAATTTGGATATACAAGGCTGAAGAGTTCAGGCGAGGAGGTGTGCTTGCTAGTGTTGTATTTTGGCACACCCCGTAACAACCTGAAGCGCACAATAGTACATGAATTCATTGATGTGTTAAGTTATATCACATCACTGACATCACATTATCGCTCGCCGGTGTCGCAAGCGCAACGCAACACGACCGCTTCCTGTGTCGGCCGACACTCGATATTTACAACTGCATACAATGTAACCCAATACCTATACCTCTCCTACATATGATATTTATTATTTTGAAGATTTTCTATAATCGCCGGCACCCCTCATTGATCGCGATCGTTCTACGAGTATAGAATGAAGTGCACACCGGTACAGTCGACGTGAGAGGTGGAGGCGAGGGCGCTGGTTATCCCAAATAATAGCTAGCAAAGTTAACATCATACTCAATATGCGGATTCAGTGACCTTATTTTGTAAGTTTTCCTGAAATGTTTCTAAAAATAACAAGTGTCAAATAACAAATTTCAATAAATGTCGCAATTTTCGAAGTACGAGTATGTTTCAAATTTCAACTCAATAGGTACAGTAGAAGATTGCGTGGCGTTTTCAGAAATTGTAACCTGGAGTATGCGTCAACCAAACAGCTTCCATTTGTCCAAGCAGAATAAACGATAATCCCATTTGTAAGGAAAAGGGACCTTACAGATCTATGAAATTTGTATGTATGGCACAATGATAAAGTGGTTATACAAGCATCTAGGCATAATGCTGGATAAATAACTAAGGTACAGGCTACATGCAGAGCTGACTAATTCTAAAGCGCTACAGGTATTTGGGATGTTTCGTTCCTTATGTCGAAAAACCCTGGGGGTTAAAGCTTAATTAAGTGGATATATACTATATAGTGGATATATAGTATATTGAAGCATCGTCAAGTGGTGGAACAAAAGTGTAACATGCACTATAAAAACTTAAAAGTGCATGCAAGGGCGTTAGTCGCAGGTATCTCACACATCTTACATGACGCATCCGACTTTATTAAAAAAAATCTATACATAAAATGTTATACATATAAGTATTTTTTCCATGATCTTGGAGGTGCCTCCTCCAAATGTATGCCTAGAGCCTCTATCCTAAGCTCGTAAAGATGATAAATCCCCATTTGAAACTGGTAGGCAATTAGGCTGTGCCTAGTTTGTCATTGTTTAAAATGAACTAGTTCAGTGACAAATTGATCCATTGACGGGAAAGTTGAACTACCTCCGGGCTAACTGTGGTTCATAACCATAACTTTGGCCCTAATTGTTGCACACCGCGGGCTAATCGAGTTCGCCATATAGCAGACTAATGAACGCAACTTGTCTTGTTCTAGCTGTAAAATAACCTCATGGCATTTGTGCGTTATGTGATTAATGATCATACAACCATCACACAATTAGGTATATCCATAATTGTCTTTGAAGAAAAATATGCTTCACATGCGAATTTGGTTACGAAATGGGACGAAAGGGTTAAGACATGATGAAGCACTTGACTTGTGCTTGCAATTTGCTGCACTTTTAACGTAACATGATGGACAGAGATGTAGACCTTGCAGAAAGGGGATGATTCAAAAAAAATTCTTGTATCTGGTGTTTTATCAGACTAATAATTGTAAATGCGAAGTTTGGATGTTTGTTACTCAACCACGCTTCAAACACTGGACCTAGGGTTTACCATAATCACCACACTTGGCAGGCGGATTAGTGATCACTGTAATGATCTTAATATACACGGTATAACGCCAGTCCCTGTTACAATCCCATATAGCCTTGACGACACCCACGAGAAGATTGGGGATGGTCCTATTCTAATCCGCGTACCACAAGACACTCTAAGCCACATACGGCACAAGTTTGAATGTGTTCATTAATAAATTATCAATGAAAGTGACTTTTTGCACATATGCCCAAAATATGCGGTTTGATTGGCAAACTGGTCCGACAGGCTGCAGCGGAGGCGAACGATCAATGAAAGGGGTTAAGATGGCGCTCGCTCCCACGAGGCGGCCTCCACAAAAACTAGTTCTCACCAAGATTTCCAATGAATTGGCGGCGGCGCCGGCAACATTGCAGTGGGTTCATCGTCGATATCATTAGGTAAAATGAAGCTAGACAATCTAAAAACATATAAGTAAAAGAGTGAATCGTCGGAAGATGACGATTTCCATGACATAAAAGTTTTCCAGATTTTCACCAATCAGACCAGCTTATTATGATAAAAGTGCACCCTTTGCGCAAGTGCACAAAACGATGTCGTCAAAATGTATCTTTTGAATAAAATAAGATAGTCTGAAAATAAATTTGAGTAATGGAAATTAACACTTCACAAGATATAAGAATGAAGTTTGATTTAAACATTACCAAAAGAGCAAAGTCCTATTGGACAACATTTCTTCCTTTTTAAGGCGACGTTGACGGGTGGATAAAAAGTTTCAGTAACCGCAGAGAAATTGCCAAATCAGCCCAGAGCTGCATCTAGTGCGTAGGGAAAAGTGGCCATGCCAGATGCTGGACGACGGCGGCGCTAAACTTGTCTTGCACAGGGGGCGCTAATTAACTTCCACTATTACGCTAGGTATATCGACCGATCATTACAGCAGCAGCAGAATTATGGGTTAAGTATGCAGATAGTTGCAAACTAGCCAATGAATGTGCCAATATATCAATGGGCGACTCGTGGCGGCAGGGCACTACAGACACCTACAGAGTGCTCGTAGGCCGGCCGCCGCCGGCGGCGACAAATGAGGGCAGTTTTTTATCATCCGCGTTGTTTGTGACCCGTTGACCGTGGATCAGTAGACTCGAGTATAGTATAGCTACTGAGTATTTGATTTTGAATCCAAAATAACTTCCAATACACTGCACTTTACAAAATATGGTTTTTTTAAGCGTGTAATATCGAACTTGTGCTGCTAAGATTAGATTATGAAATACTGTATGTAAAAGTAACTCCTTTTTCATATTAAAGAAAAGATTAGATATAAGTAATCTTATATTTATGCAATTTTACTTTAGTTGATGTAGATTCAGTACTGTTGAGCCTATCACCGTGCCCGTAGTTTGCAGCGTCGCCAATTTGTACGAGATATCAGCCGGCTCGGCAGATAAACTCGCTGCCCACTCGCCAGACTTCATTTGACACGAAGAATTCATATTATCGCCCCTACAGACACAAGTTTCTTTTGCAGCGTGATCAAAGGTGATGTCATGCTTTGTTTTTAAGGGATTTCAGAATAGATGAGAGAGGTGAATATATAAAATACTTTGGTGACAAACATATTGGTTCATTGCGTAAGATTTTAACGCCAATGGCATCAAAGAAATGTCAGGTCTATGTTAACTATCTCACTTATTAATTGACGATCAAAGTGACTGTGTTTTCCTTATAGGCGTGTTATATTAAAATAGGATGTGTTTACGTTCTATTTCTGAGACATAAAAGTATAGGCAGTGTGTACTGTGTATAAATGGATCACCTTTTTCCGAAACTGCATTTAGTTACGATACTACTTCAACCAACCCAAGATTCTTGACTACTTCATTTAAATCGAACTATATATTCACTATTACTAATTTCTATATAATCTTTCGATTTTCTTAAATATTAAAGAAGCGAGATATTTTTCTAGCGTAATTTATTTATCATTAGAAAGATATAGTGTCTCTGTGTATCATTTTATGTATGTGTTATCAATATTTGCACGTTATATTTGGCAGAATATGTTGGAAAAATTACCCTTTATCCTACTAATATTATAAATGTGAATGTTTGGATATTTGGATGTTTGTTATTCAATCACACTTCAACCACTGGAGGGATCGTGATGAAACTTGCACACATATAGGTTAGGTCCTGGAATAGGACATAGGATAGTTTTTATCCCGAAAAAACATCCCATTCCTACGGGAAATACATAATAATTTGTGATGTTAAATTGTTCACGCGGACGAAGTCGCGGGCAACAGCTAGTATGTTATAGATTTTATAACCATATTCTACGCAAATAAATTTCATTTCATTTCTATACACTAACCTATATTTGGGTTCTTCACTAACATCCATTTTTTTATTATGTATATAAAATAGTGATGAATAAAAACCTGTACCATTGTTGCTTACGTCAGAACAGAATCCTAAGTGGGAGTCGCTTCCCTCGTGCGTCTTAATCTTTTATTTATATAGGAGATTGATTGATGGAGCGAAACGTCGTATGTGAATAAATCGATTTATGGTTTCGTCGAGCGGACACTGTTTATGTGCCCGTTTGACGTCAAGAATTTAAAATCGAATACGAATAAATTTGTCCCTTGAAACTAACATCATCTACGTAGAGGTATGCTCTTATCAGTACAAATCTAATTAATACAAATTAAATTGACACATGATTAGACCGGCGGGATTAATGGGTATGCACAACAAAATCAGGATATAATTGAAGGGAAATTATTATTATAATTATTTTCATTATTACCTTTTATTAAGTATGCTTTTTGCTAAATTAATTCAATAATTAATTCAGACATAATAAAAATTGTGTAACCTACATCTAAAACCTTTGAAACTTCATATTTCAGGGTTTATTTAAATTATTATTAAATAAACTTCTTTAAACAGTTATCAAAAATGGTAATACTTCTAATAAATAAAAACGTTAACTTCGCGTGTTTGCAAAAATGTACATTGTGCGAAAAACTTAAAGGCGTTCCTCCATTATTTCGATCCTCCTCCCCGTGGGAATACGAAAAGGGGAGTGGGTGTGGGAGCGGGAGCGGAAGCGGGAGTGGGAATGGGAGCGGATTCTGTAGTTAACGCGAGCGGAGCCGCGGGCAAAGCTAGTCTTGTAACTAAAATCGTAAATTTCGCGTGTCTGTACATTGAAGATATTAGCAAAAAAATTGGGGGGTCTAAGGATAAGTAAAAGAACACATTTCGATTTAGATCATTACTGGAATTTTTGTCTGTTTGTTTGTGCACGCATCACTTAAAAACTAGTGAACCGATTCCGATGGACTTTTCATAGAAACAAAGTGCTTAATTCGATGTAACATATAGACTTTAATTCATTGCAATCTGTCCAGTCAATCAAAAGTTATGCGAATTTATATTTTTCGATAACTCGCATACAGTGAATTAGTATACAACAAAGAATTGTAGGGTGTAAATGCTCGACGGAATTCGTGATCGGGAACTTTTGGCTTAATTTCATTGCAATGAATAGTTTTCAAAACTCACCACTCATTGGTATGCAACAAAGTAATGCTCGGCGGAATTTAGATTACGATGAATTAGTTAGAAGGACTCAATTTGGAGCGACGAGGATAGGAAATACGTTTGAGGGAAGGGTTGAGGGCATAGTTGAGGGCAGGGCATGCAGAAGTGGGAGTGGGAGCGGGACCTGGACCTGGAGCGGGAGCGGGAATAGGCGACGGAAGGGGAGGGGGAAGAGACTTAACACTTAATAATTTTCAACTTTAATTCTGTAGTCCACGCGAACGGAGCCGCGGGCACAGCTATAGTTTAATACTAGCTGGCTAACTTGTCTCCGCTCGCGTCGACTACAGATTAAATAAAGTTGAATTCCCGTCCCTCTCGAAAATAAATAGAATCAAAGAATATATATTTGTAAAAACCATTTAAAATCTGATTATCTTGATAGTCTTTGAATCAATCACCTTGTGCATTGCATGTAAATGTAATTACCTAATTCATTGTCTTATTTCCAGATTTAGGTTAGCAATCAAACCGACTGCCATCCGTGGGCATCGTCACCGATTACACCACTTGTTATCAGCCAGGGCCGCAGCTAGTGTTTATGCTGGCGCCTCGAATTTGGGGCCCCTTATTATGTAGTCTTTTGACTTTTAAATGTTGTAAAGAGAAATAAATTCAGCTCATTTTAAAATCTATCACACGTTCAAGTTGAATAATTTCATGTTGGCGTGATAAAATGTTCCTCGCTTTTTTGAGAACAATTCTGTAATGTAAGTTCTGTTTACTTTGTTGAAAAATCATGTTAATTCTGGCAAAGACCAGAATACCTTGCTAGGGCTGAAGGATTCGGACTCCGTGGCCACAGAGTAACAGACCTGTTATCTGGTTTTCTTTTGAGGCGCCGCCACTTCCTACGCGATGACCCGCCGTTATCGGGTACGCCTGCGCTGCGTCTCCGCCGCTGTGCAGCAGACGCTAGACGTTGCGCTCGATCAACCGCCAAACAGACTGGCCCCTTTTGATATGACACTGAAGTCTTTTGATATGTTTCTCTAAATAATGAAGCGATAATTCATATTCAGTACTTAGGTAATTTAATTTATTGTTTTATATTGAGAGTAGCCAGTGAGTTATTTAATAGGGATTATTCAACGCAACTCAACAAGCTTTTCACGTAAGCTTTTGAACTATTCCATAGTACATTGTTTGCTAATTGCAAATACCGACATTTAAGTACTTGAAACTTAAAAGGCAATGATATATTGAAATATTTTATTTGAAAAAGTACAATAGAGTGCGTCATTCGGCTGGAATGTTGCGCGTGAACCACTGATTGAAAGCTGTCAAGTAAAAGAGTAAAACCCATTGTATAAATTCTGAGGACTCGTTTGGAGGGCTTGCTTTAAAAAGAACAATTTTACACAATCAGTCATACAAAAAGAATTCCTATTATTAAATGGAGTTTGAATAAAATACAGCATTAAAAATGAAGCAGAACCATATACCTATCTGTCTATATTTATTTGCATGTCAAAAATCAAACTGGCAGTCATGATGCATGATGCATCGCAAGCACAGGTCAGAAGTCAGGGAATGATATCGATAAATATCGGGATTTGACAGTAAAATAGCCAGTTAAAGTGTAGTATCCAACCAAAGAAGCTAACAAATGGCATCCCATTAGTAATGTTTTATTAATCTGTGCCACTACTCATTTAGACGTTTAAGTTCTAGATTTATGGGTCCATCTTTCTATCTATTGAAGGACGATACATGCAAAGGGTCACATTGAATGCATTTAACTTTCTGATTTGGATTATCAAGTACGGGCTCACGACCCTCATGACCTACCTGTGTATAAGTCTCGAGATCCCTGTCACAAATCAGTTACAATAACGTGAAATGAATGATACATCTCCCCCGTACCAGAGGTTAACATGGCCAGCTAGAGTGGCATTTTATACGTTCACCTGTATCGAACTGGTTATCTGTTATAATTTGGTTAAAATATATACATCAAGAGAGACACACTGTCATACCAAATTGAAGTATGTTTTTTTGTTGTTTAATTTTTCTATCATTATTATAATTATTTATAGGTCGTAGTCCTGTTTAATTTATAGATTTAAAGATAGAGCTGCCATTATTCATTATTGCTCAGAATAAATAATCAATTTACTCTAGAAGCGATCAAATGTATTATTTTAAATTGAGAAACGATAGATGCAAATATAGAATCATTAAAATACATTATGTCGTGCGCTTACGCCCGCTGCGAATAAATAGCTGGTACTAAAGCTGCATTCGGCGCGATGCAACAGGAGAACCTAAATATATCGGGTGCAAGTTGAGGTAGGTACCTACTGGCTGGTCACTGATGTAGAATTATAGGGATACGATTCGCAGTAAATAATTAAAACTTTCCTCTAGGGACCTGTAGATATTTAACCATGAAAATCTGTATATATTCGTATACTTACTTATTTATAGAAGAAGAAAATAATGAATGTACTTAAGTGTTGTTCAGTATTTAAAAGATTTAATGTCCCTTTATGTTTTTCTCTTAACTAAAGCTAACACTTACTAGTAGGCCCAATAACCAATAATATCCTTTTATCACATCGCCAGGCCCCATCCGGTCATCAAACTGCGCTGTCGACGGCCTGTCAACATCTGTTGTCCCAATTTAAAACGATCTAACAGTGTCTGAGTACCTACGTGTTAGACGAGTAATTTATAAACAACGTAAGGGGAGCGAAAACAAAGATGTGGAAATTACGAGGAAACCAGTATTTAAATACTACTGATATTTCAATTTGAATATTCTATTTAACAATTGTGTAAGTTACCTTCCATTTTGTTATAAACATAAACATAAGCTTGTTAAGCTGTAAATTTGAATAAAAACCTAAGTTTATGTTTACGTTCATGATATTGTAGATTTCACACTAATTTCAAAGACGAATATATTAAAGTTACCGCTACTGATAACTGATCTTGATAGCGCTCCATACGTACAGTTACGTCATAGAGTAGGTACGTGACGTGACATCACGATACCCTGTCCACAGGAAGAGGCAAGAGGGAAGAGAGCTCCACAACAGGCATGCACGAGGCGTGCATCCCGGATAGCCAGTAAAAGGAAGCAGGCTGTGCCACTTCTTCCGATAAGTGCCAGCTCATTATTCTACTTATTATTTCTGACTTGCTGTTCCCGCTAGTTCGGCCGCGTATATTTTTCACACCTGAAGGATAAATGTAAAAAAATTCTTATTACCTACGTAATTGAGGAACCTCTAAGTTTGTAGGTGGTCATCCAGTCACTTTTATAAACTTACATTAACTATCAGCTCAGATTGAATAACTATTTCATCATAGTATCTAAAATTAATTATGTAAATGAATATCTCAGGAATTCAAAGAAGTTGTTTCAGAAGATAGTAAGCTCTTGATCTAATAAATTAGTGTTAGTTAGGCAATAAGTACTTGCATATGATAATTTATGAAGAGTAAATTCTATTGGATACCTATATTATTTAAGTAGGTACCTACTCTGATTTCGTTCCCACGGAAGTTTTGTAAACGAAAAATATTTATCAATTCATAATTTCATTTCGATTTTTCAACCTTTTAACTGAGAAATACAATTAAAATGAAAATCTATGTTACTTTCCTATATTTAATTCAAACGAGTAGACAGTATATTTGCAGCATATATAATACTGGTAACACTTTTAGGGTGGTTAGGACGTAGGTTGCTTAAAAAAATATATTTTTACTTAATAGGTATATTTTACTTAATATTGCCTGCGACTTCGTTCTTAGGCAAGAAAAGTATGAAAGATAACTAGTAACACAGTTACTCACTGAATGATACTTTCATCTTTGTGCCAATCATGTGCATTTACCGGACAGACATATACAAAAAACTGATTTTTAGATTCTAATGGTCATAAATGGTACTTGGTTCTTTTTTTCTAATCAATGTACGGATTGTCATTTCATTTTAAGTAGGTAACTTATTATTTTAGGTGTCTTTAATGTTGATATTATTCCTGGAAACCCCTGGTTTAAGTTTCCAGAGCCGTAAAACACATGATTAAAAACATGTTGATTAGGCTTTGTTTTGTTTACAAACTTTCGGTGGGAATGTACATTATTTAAATAGTTTAGTAATTTGTATCACCACGTTTCACTAAATATTTTATAAGTAAAAGTTCACCCGAACATTATTATTAATAATATTGGTGTAAGTTAGCCTTTCATAATGGTTTAATATTATATTATGGATAATATATAAATATTATCCTATACAGGATAATAAAAATAAATAACCGAATATTTAGGTCATCTCACTTCTAGTTGATACTAATGTTAGTTCCCACTGTTAGTAATAGATGGCGTTGCATTGATCTCAACGGTCATTGTCAATCTAGGAAGACCCGAAAATTATAAGAACAACATAAAGTTCGGTCGGCAAATATTTTTCTTTGATTGTTATGGCCTTGCCCTATGGGCTTTTGCAAGCACTCTCGCGTATTTTGACATTTTATGATACAATCAGTGCCATATATCGAGTTATTAAGAACTAGGTAAATCTATAAAAAAACGCCCTTTCTGGAACCAGCCCTGACTTTACAACAAAGCGTGTAAGCGGTGAATCAAAACGTTATTAAAACTGTGTGATTCATAAGTAGATTCTGCGTTCCTTTATATTGAAGTAACTAACTTCGAAAACACTCAGTTTCTCTAGCCGTGAATTAAATTGTTAAATTATAAATCGATACTTACCTAATAACTGCTCAATCCTAAATCAGTAAAGTCTGGATCAGATGTTTCACAGAAGAAAGGTCTGTATAAACTAAAGTTCCTTTGCTGTCACTTGCACAGAGCATAGACGTTATTAATTAATTATTCTACGGCACAGATGTAAAAAAAAAATATTCAGTGCTTCACATGTTCAATTAGTAGGTACTAAAACTTCAATTGAATTTCATACTTTCATACTTTTAGTTATCATCTCTATCAAAATTATACCGAGTTCTTGATTAATATTTAAAGTTTACTGAAAATAAACTTGACGCTGGCATAAATGCAAGATGCAATTGCCATACACGAAAAAAAAAAATCATATAAATAGTAGGTACTGTCTCTTCCTTTCTTCTTTCTTTATGAATTCAAGACATACTTAGATGGAAAGGAAAAGGTGGAATTGTGAGGACAAATACATAGGTATTTTGTCTAAAGGGATAAATACTGTGATATAGGTAATACCTACCTTAGTAATTGAGTGAGTTCTGTACATTAAAATAAATATGAAACTGCAATTTGACTAATAGATAAAACGGTTGCAACCCCAATGTGTGGTGTCTTTCGACGAATATTTAGGTAAGTAGGTAATTGTTTAACTATATTTATTTCAAGCTCTATCGGAGTGTCATTCATATTGATAAAGATAGCAAATGTGAGACATTTCCCACATCAAGACAAATCTAAAGATTTATTGTTTATACAATATAAACTGTACTTACATACACACATAGGTCCCTTATTCCACGTAGATAACTGAAGGTAGATAACTGTAGGTAGATAACTGTATGCTATAAACCTGTACCATTACTGTTCTGGATAGTGAGACAAAAAGAAAAAGGAGTTTAGAAAACCACAATTAAAAGTAATTTTCTTGCCAGGGTTGGTGGTTTGAATCTTTATAGGAATTGGTTCCTCCATTGTATGTTAACTTCTGTATGTGTTTTTTCCAGTGCCCTGTTGTTTTATACATGTGTTTCAAAGCATTACTTAGTGTTTAATATCTGAAGGCACACATTTAAAATTTTACAGCGCTTGGTTGGTTTCGTCTTTATCTTCATAATACTGTGTGACAAGGGTAGCAACAGTTTTAGTGCTGTCAAATTTTAACGTTTTGTCTTCAGAATCGGGCCCAATATCTATGCAGTATGTAAGTATCTACTTAAATATTTTTATTATCGCTAATTACCTCATTTTGCTATTTTTAAATCGCTGACTTAATGACCCCCTGAAATGTTCCCACTTCTTATCATTTTATTTAAAATACATAACTGTGTGTACTTGCCATATAATATGCATGCAATAATTGCTTTGATTATTCCAAATTATCATGCGGAGAGAGCCGAGTACAGTTATATAAAAAAAAATAGATATTTAAAAATCAAAGTAGGTTCATTATTAGGATACCATAATATTGTGCAAGTTAAGCTTAAAGTTATAGATTGCTGTTTGATATTCATATTCATTTATTGCTGCTGTTTGATACCTACGATAGGTGCATATTGAGGTCACTCTAGGTAGGTAAGCACCTCAGTCTTCTATATTTATTAAGGTAGTGAAGTAGAAAAACAAGCATGATATAGTAAACATTCGTATTTATAATATAATGTTGTCATTTTATTTACAAATAAATACAAATTCGTTAATAAATAAATGGTAAATTATCTACATCTTAATAAGTATGTTTTTATATCTCATTTCTTAATCTTCTCTGGATTTTTGTTTAATCCAAAATACTAACGTTAACGTTTTCTTTATGACACGTTACGGTCTCAAGAAAATTTGAGACTTTCGGCGTTCCTGCGACACGTTCACGTACATTCACACTATACAACTATATTTACAAGGTACTCGTAGACGATTCACTCGGCGCCGCGGGGCGCTAGTCCTGCCGCGCCGGCGGCCCCGCGCCGCCCGCACACCACTCGCACCAGGCACAGGCCTCACTGAGTCCACCCCACGCACCCCCGCCGCGCCCGCGCACTCCGGAGTTCTCCGCTCGCCAATAAATATTTGTACAACGCGGGCGCGACTCGCGCCGCTCGAGGGCGGCGGCGTCGGGCGGCGCGCGGCGGGACTAGATAATACTGGAGAGCCGCGGCGGGGGCTCCGGGCAGCGGCAGCCGGAGCGGCGGCACCGAGCGTACAGCGCCGCGCCCGCAGCCGCGCACCCGCGCAGGGGCCAGTACAGCCACAGGCACGGCAGCGGCACCGCCAGCGCGCCGACGCACGCCAGCCGCGGCCCGCACGCGCACGGCTCGCCCGCCTCCTCCTCGCCGCTCCCGCAGTGGTAGAACAGCGCCTTCACGCAGCACATGCACGACGCGTAGTCGACGCAGGCTTCGGCGCTGCAGAGGCACGAGCCGCACAGCCAGCGCGACGGCAGCGGGCGCGGCCGCGCGCACTGCTCGCAGCGACAGCGGCCGCACGCCTCGCACACGATCGAGTCGGCCGGGAGAGCGCCGGCGCGCCGCTTGTCAGCCGCGGCGGCCGGCTGCGTCGTCACCGGCTTGAGCGGTTGCGAGGCAGCGTGGGAGGCCGCGGGCGCGACGTGCGCTCGCCGCGGCGCCTCCACGTAGGCGTTGCGCTCTCGTTCGGCCTCTGGTCGCGGCCGCAGCAGCGACACGGTGGGCTGGCGCGCGCCCGTCGGCCTGTGGACGCGCGCCGCCGGCTTGGGCGGCCGGGGCGGCGCCGCCGGCCCGCCATACTCATCCATTGAGTCCGGCTAACGGCTCTCCGGGCCGTCGCCTTCCTGTTCCCTCATCGTCCCCACCTGCGGACAAACAAACAAACACACATTAACACAGTGTTCAGATACAACTCAATGATTGGAATCTATTCTTATCTATGATTCCGCTTTGCTAATAAACAGTAGATCCATTCATTTAACTCATTTAAACAAGATTCGAGATAGGTTAGGATAGTGCTAAAATAAAATCTATTACGAGACGTTTATTGACATAGTAGTTTTTCTTGGTTTATTGTAACTTATAATTTATAAGATAAAAAATATTCAGTAAGTACTCAAGCATTTGCCGCAAGTGTAATGTCACCTTCGACTATAAATTTTGTTTTCTTTTCATTTCTCACTTAACGTTTTAATAATAAAAGAACTATTATTATTACTGTAGTTAGGTAAAATTTGTGAACCTACGTCCTTGGTGCTTTGGTGATCCGAACTCGTATATCATTATAATTATTATTATTTTAAGGGCCCATTTGGAAATTTTAAACCAAGCTGCGTTCGGTAATGTGAGAACATTGTGAAACTGACTGTTAATTGATCAATATAATCTTAATCCGTGTAAAGCATGTGATTGAAAGTAAGAATTTGAATAGGTAATTCATTATATTTTCGAAGGTACATTGATGATGATACACGATCTCTCTGGTCTCACGATAATTTCCTATGCAGTACACAGTTATAATAAAAATGTATGTATTTGCCTTTCTTGACAGACTACAGAGAGCATTTCCAGCAATTCTATTTCTATGTTAATCACTAAATTCTTGTATAAAATCGGAAAAGTAAAAATAGTCTGTCGAAGTTGCAGTAACTTTTGTGTATACTCTAAACTCGAATCTACTCAGGTTCTTATGGAAAACTATGTTTAAATTCGGCCGTTCGCATAAATAAGTAGCCAAGTCTAATCGTAGCCTTCATATCATAGGCGTAGGTGATCATTAAGGTAATACCGTCGTAGTTTTTTTTTCACTAAAAAAGCTAATTTAAGCTAGTTTAAGCTTCTTTAGTGAAAAATACAAAATGATTTAGCTTGCCTTCAGGAACCTAACTATTGTATGTAGACAACCGGCTTAAAATAAGTTCATTAGATTAAAATTTATGAGCGGAGAGAAAGACGCTGTGTTCTATTTATATTAGGAGACATTATTTTGCAGACATCTCACCTATATAGAGTGGGTTCATGTAGTATGTTGCAAATGTACTCGTACTAGAAAAGCTATTTAGATCTCCTGTGCTATTAATTTATTCAAGAAAAGAAATACGCGTATTGCCATGTAATATGCGTATTACTATTTTGATTAATAAAATTAATTAACCTTTAATGAAATTACTGGTGATGAATTTTAGAATATTAAAGACACGCATTTAACACGTATGTAACACTGACATAATATAATATATATAATAGTGGTCTTATATTCCCGAAAACCATGTTTATTAATAACTCATAATGTGACTGAATCGGTACGATGCTTCCCAATATGGAAAACTCCTTTATTATTCTTACTTTTTTATTATTATCACGAAATAAAAGCAATTGCTCCAATAGCGAGTTTTTTTGTCTGTCTGTCGATCGGTGTAGAGAATAATTCGAATACTACTGAACCGATTGAGCTTACACATGTCAAATTCATTCATTTCATTTTTCATCTTATTTATTCATTAAACAATAAACATTGTATGCGAATATTTGTACATTTACATAATAATAAAAATAGGTAATATAATAAAATAAGATAATTGGCTGCTAATGTTAAAAAAATTATGAGAATTCCAGGATTTTTCGTTTCCAAGATATTTTAGGAAAGCAAAAATATATAACTAATTGTGTACGATGTATGCTTAGGTGACTCTTTTATTTTTTATCTTATGCTTATAATTAAATAGAATTATTTTCCATAAGTTATTTAATTTAGCACTAATTCCTTCCAGGTTGATTCAGCTTAGTTTTATATTAGACTAGATGTGCCCGCGGCTCCGCTCGCGTGGATTACTAAAATATACTATATAAACTCTTTATTGTTACCCAACATTAAAAATAAACGTAAGTCGAATAGTTTTGTAGTTATATGCGCACTAACGGACAAACAGAGAGACGTAGCGTTTTATAATATGTAGGAATCCCTTACTGGCATTATGACCGGCCTGTCTCACTCTGCGCTTAGGTATAAAAAAATATATACTTCACGGATCGGCCCCGATTGCCGGGGCATCTAGGCGAATCGCGTACGACTAGTTCCTACGGCTGTCAGTTGTGCATGATTTAGCATTTCAGCGACTGTCGTCCATGTGCGTAGGATTCAATTTGGCTTGCATTACATTGCATGAATGTACTCGTAGTAGTTACGTTTATTAGAAATTGAACAAGCTTTCTTAGAGAGTACGCTTACAGTACTTGTACATATTCTGTGGTTATGAATGATATTATCACTTTTTTGTATTGCCAACAACCTCTCTGACCCGAACTCTTAAGCGTCACGTTGGTAGAAGAAGTGTCCTCATTGCCCCCATCATTGCATTTGAACTTTTCAAATGTATCTGGCCTATTTTTGTTAGCCTTGTTTTCATATGAAAACATCTTTGCTTTCACGAAGATACATAAGTCAATAATATCTATAAGTTTTAATATTTGTTTGTCGATATTCAATGCTCTCCATTTTTCTTTTCAGTATTCTTTTCTTCTCGTCACCTGAATTTAGACTGTTGTATTATCGATATCCTATGTATGGACGATTATCAGCCGAAATACGTCTACTGCTGAACATATGATAATGGCACTTTTGGTGGGCTGACCATTGAGGGATTAGCCATGATTACCACGCTTGGCAGTCGGATTGGTGATCGCAAAAACGATCTTAATATACCTACACAGGAGAACGCTTCTGCCCGTCCCTGGTGCAATCCCTTAGTCGCCTTGATGACACCCACGGGAAGATTGGGGGTGGCCCTATTCTAAGCCGGGAACAACACGGCAATTATTGTACAAAAATTATAATATTGTCTTATTGCCCTTTCATAAAGTTGTTTTGCTTATGACTTCTAAAAATGCATGTGGCAGTATCAATGTTTGCGATTGCTATGGTGAGCGATTTATAAACGCTCATATTACTGAGACGTCTAAAGTTAAACCTTCGAGGAGTTTTGTATAAATTATGATCAAAAATCGTTTCAGATTGAATCGACGACACAATCGACTCATTGATGATTGATGACTTTGTTTTAAGAGTGGATAACTAAAGAGTAGACTGCACAATTTTGGGATTGAACTAATTAAGAAGCAAAAGAGAGGACGTATTGGGAAGTGCACAATTTTAGAAATACTTAGTTGATTTTGAAAGTGGATGACTCAATATTATTTATTATGGTGGCGGTTGTACAATCTTGTTATTGTAGATTGCCTATATGTATATCCCATTGTTAGCTAGGATCCAAGTAACTTATTTACTTAAATGATATGGCGGACAGTAACGTATTCCTCACTGTATTTAGTTTTCAATCTGCTAGTTAGTGGTAGTACTATATTATTAAAAAAACGGGTGTTAATTTGGGGGTGCATCCCCCTGGTCCCCCGCTCTTAACCCCACCAATATAGCGATCAGTGTTTGCAAATAATCCAAGTTTAGATGTCTATGTATTATAAGTATTACATGTATGCATGTGACTGCATATCAATTGCTATTTTCCTCGACTATTCACTGTTTACTAACTTCATATTGTTTATCTTCGTCGTGTATTTATCTGCTATTTTATGATTTACAACACATTTTACGATCTACGATTGTCTAATACGGTTTTTGATATTACAATTCCTAACATCATGATCATGAACTAAAGGTGAAGCAAATATCAACTTTACTCGATGATTTATTGTATTTGAAGGGTTCAAGGAAAAAAGGATGATTCTCAAAGTCTTGCCATATTTTATTTTTTGGGTATACTGCAATGATTAGTGAAAAGTAACAGATAGATTACAATCAAAAACAGCCTTAAAATGACTCTTTTCCATAAAAAAAATTTGCATTCAAAAATTTTAACACCAATTACCTACTTCGCGCGTTCCAACGTCGCAAAGCGACTTTCTTTCGTCCACTATTTAGTTTATAATAATATTATTTTATTTAATCTATCGTTTCCACCAATATGATGTTAAAAGTAAATTATTGTGCATCACTTAAAAAATTGATTATTAAATGTTGATAACATTAATCTATTGTTCTTTTAATCGAATATTTATAAAAATATCGCGTTATTTTACATGCTTCGGTCCATATTAAATAGTACTTTACGTCGAGATTAACTTTATGGCTCTTCATAAACTTGTTTTATCTAGGTAGTTTCAACTACATTTGACAGTACATTAATCAGTGTTTACTTTATTTATCACGGTATCTTGGAAACAGTAAATAAGGAAAGCTCAGCACGCAGCTTTTCTGAATCATTTGCAAAGGTTATTTAACTGAATTTTTTTAAACTATATTACATTAGTTAACAGATACTCTACTTGATCCCCATGGTACTTGTTCTTAAAAATCACAGGTAATACAAAGGTTATATAGGTTTAATGGCAGGTTTGTTTAGGTGACTAATGCGAAATTATGCTTTGTGGTAACTTCTTGAGTGATATTGCTGTCTGCTGATAATACCTAGTACATGTTGTCATTACTCTGATGCTATTAACCCTTAGATATCACGGCGAGGGGTAAAGAGAGATTAAGCGCTCAAACAGAACCACTTTAATGATTTTGTAATTGGTAGTTTACTATTCTACATTACTCAAGGAGTTGTTTATCAGTCAAAATCAATCTCTTCGTAGTATCAAGCTCCTAAAGTGACGGTAATACAGATAATTTTTCATCTTCACTGAATATGCCTGGTCATTTTAAACTATTCATTTCGATTTGCTTCGTACTACTCTCCATGGCCTTTTCGAGGCAATTGATTTTCTTGAAATATCTTCCTAGTTGTAGTCGGCGCTGTATAAAGCTAATTGTTTCTCTAGAATGGCACTTTTAAAAATCCCTAAAAAAATTACAATCCTAGAATTCATAAATCCTCAACAGAGTGAGCCGCATTCTCACGAGAAAGACTAATAAAATGTTATGCATCTATTGAATGGGGTTATACAACATTGAAGTAAAAGTTGCTCTTATACCTATATGAGAGACGTTCCGTATAATTACACAAATAACGTTCTTATTTTGTGTCTAAATATACCTACTCATTATCGGTTAAGTTCGTTACGAGATATTAACAGCTTATGTTGCCATTGTTTACAATTTATTATTATTTTATCTCCGCTCCCAGTTATCAACTTATTGTCGAAATTCATTTGACTGTTGCTATAATAAGTCAAAGTGGACTTTATATTCGTAGACAGACTGTTAACTATTGATTAATTTGTTAATTACTAAATGAAGTGCAAGAAATAGTTAAAATGTAGTATTCTCAAGCCGCATTATCGTGAGTTTAGTTTCAGAATATCAGTGTTTTTATACAAGCCACCGTGTTCTGTAGATATATTTCAATTGACGAAAGTAGGTATTTGAGATCATTCAACGCTCGATTGAGATACATGTATTAATGGAACGGATATGCTTGACGTTTTTAATTGATTGCAGACTACAAACGACGTTCAAACAGAATTTAACCGTACAACAAATGAAAGCATTATTATTAACTCGTTAGGTACTGGTTGAGAACGTTCTCAGCGCGAGAGCTGGTCGCTCGCTGCACGTGCGCCGGTCGGCCGGCGCGGCGAACCGTCGACGCTTCTCATCATTCATGTTAACTCGATTTCTTAGCTATTCATGTAATTACTACCTACGCTTATTGTGATTTACATCACTAATTCTACTGTATTATTCCATCGCGAGTTAAATCCTGTGGTTCGGACGGACAGTACGACCTGGTGGGCGAGATATCCCACGTCAGGATGCCGTATGTACTTACGAAACCGACGTTCCACGGTCACGTCTCCTACACACATCGCATCACACAAGGGCACTCGGGCCGACTGGCCCCACACACAACACTGAGCTCCTTGTCGGCGCTCGGGCAACCAACCGATCGTGCCGCACCGAAACCGCGCCGGAAGATTCACTGACACACAAAAATACGGCAGAACCACCGAATTTCGGTCGCGCAAATCCACGGGAAGGTTCATAAGACCGGCGCGGTCCGGAGCGGCACCTGGCGCGGGCGGGGGGCGGCCCACGCACCGGCCTCGATTCTCGTCCGCCCGCCGCGCGGTTATCACTGCAATATGGCCGCTACTCACTTCCTCGCTGAAGTTCTCCGTTGATTTCTACTCCTAATCTCGACGACGGCGTTTTTCGTAACCGTTCCGAACTCGTGCGGATTCACTGCACTTATTCTTATACACATTTTAATGGAAAACCGGGAGCGCTAGCGCTACGCTCCGACGAAACGACCGTTCCGTTCGTTGGCACATTCCGCACTGGCGTCGGCAGCGGGTGCGGGTCGGCGGGCGAGGCCGCGCCCCCGCCGCTCCACCTCAGCCCGCCCGCGCCTCGCCTTTTTATGAATGGAAGGCGGCCATACTGAATGAACTGCGTACACGGAGCGGTTGGCAGCTATTTTCGCGGGCGAGCGGTATTAGGGGTCCGGGGGGGCGGAGGCCGGAAGCGAGCTGCGAGCGCTCGCGGTGCCAAATTTTGAGGCGCGGGCGGCGGCAGCGGATGTACTCGTTTACCGAGCTTCCGGCGAGATCCCCCCGCACAGCCGCATCCGGGAATTGGGTTTCCGGTTGGCGAGAGCCGCGCCACCGCGATGCCGCCCACTTTCGTCCTGCAACGGCCATGCACTTCCCTTAGATAAAGGCTCTATCGCCAGCTAGCTTAAAATGAGTTCTGTGACATACACACGGGTATTTCAATGTGCATACTTTCTAGATTTTGTTTTCTACATCTTATCTTTGTTTTCTTTTTTGTCATTGTTTATTTGTAACGTGTGCCCTGTAAACTCAGACTAAATGCCAAGTAGTATTAAATCTATGCCTGTAAACATGTTTTCTTTCTTTCCTTCTTTCAAATATGCTGCCTACATGAAAGTTACGGTAACAATTCACTGGTTATTAATTTTAAAAGCAGACGTTCATCATTACAATTGTGTTTCAGATTAGCGTGATGTAATTCATGAGCACGCATGTAGAGTTTCCATTCACTAGTACAATTTGGCATGCGCGTGGTCGAGAGGCGCGGCGGCGACAACGACGGCATCTGTTATCGCTGGCGCGGTAATTTTCGCAAGGTTGCTGCGACAATAAGCGCGTTGTGTACGCGGCGTCTCTGTGTCAAGGACGAACGATAACGCTACGCCATACGTCGGCGCCGGTCACACTATAATCCACGGCTCCACCACCACTTGAGACAATAGTGCCCATTCAGCATCAGACGACATTCACTATAACAAGCACAATCTGTGGCAGAGATAGCTGCAGTTTTAACGTAGGTTGAATGCCTACTTCGTTATGTCGATATACGTCTTTACGAAGCACTTCACGTGCAAAATGCCAAACACAACAATTTTGTAGGGACTCTGACTGAATGAAGAAGATGAAGGATATTAGATAACTATGAGGCATATTAGTTGAGTATGGCAACCTTCTTCGGTCTGTTGGCCTAGTCTGTTGTAAATTAAATTATGTAAACTATCTGAATATTTCAATCGAAGGCGGTTTTGGTACCCTTGCTACCCTGGAAATAAAAGGAAAACTTGGTAAAAATTATACGATAAATATTATTCTCGATTGTGTTTTCTTGTTGGGGTCATGTATATGGAATACATGACACTGATTTTAGTGAATGTATATCGTGTAATAGACTTGTACATTTGACAATGAAAACTTATGTAGTACTCAACCATCGGTACTTGAATCCGATATTCACTCGAGCCATAGCAATCTCTTCACTGTGCTGTACTATGATTTTTTTTCCTAAAAATGCTTCCTCTTACCACTTGCCATGCAACTGCCGGTCTTTAACAGGCACCATGCATCATTTATTACATTCAGATCGTCAGGAATTGACATAAAAGTTCTGGAATTACAATGTTAAGAATGAACTGTATGTATTTACTGATGTACTACACGTACTATTCTTATCATAGATCTATACATTTATGTACCTATACATATAAATTGGTCTATGACCGTATATTTGAATTTCTAATAAAAAATCTTCAAGGCAATCAACATCGTACATCCGTCCGTCAGCGAGTTGATGGCAAATATTTGCATTTAAATCTAGATTTCCTAACATTTTCTATTTTGTATATCTATATCAGCACTGGCTGGCTGTATAGTTCAAACGAAACACATTTCTTTTATTAAAAAATATCTCCTTTGGTTAATTTCACTTTCATTTCCTGTGATGCAGTGAACCTGTAATTTAGCAGATACTTTTTTTTCAGGTACTAAGTTACTCTCCAGATTTTTGTTTACCATGTACTTATTTTTAAAATAGTTGTGTTTATTGCTTACGTAATTTCTGCTTTCAATCTCGAAGTAGCTATAACTTCTAGTCGACTATTAAACCTGAATGGATCGGTAAGCAGGGGGAAAGTCGGTGAAATAAATTATTCACGAAGTTAGAACAAAGAACGAGCGGTCAGTGCAACTGTGAATGGACGGAGCGATAGAATGACTGTATCTTTAAAAAAAAAGTTTCTCTACCTGAGTCTGTTCATTCGCATTAGATTCTATTGTTGAGATGCAGCCGCACACATTTGCTACTGTACGGTGTTTAGCATTTACATTTCATTCAAACATTCGATAACGATATGAAATCTATAAAATATGTAGGTGTGTATGATATTATTTCTGTCTTGTTGCTGCATCTCAAGATTTGTATATTTCTTACATAAATGATCTTGGTATGTGTTAAGTTATGCAGCGTAATTTTTCTTGTTAACAAAAAATACAACATCCGTCCATTCAATTTTTTTTGCTAACGGTTTTTTTAAAGGTTAGGTTTAAATGGATATCATATTTATGTAGGTATATAAGTATCAAATACATTAGTTTAAAACACATAGTAGGTACTTAAAGTACATAGTAATTGATAGCTACTGGAATAAATTAATTTTAAGTGATAATGATAACTAAAAGAGCACCATCTGTCTCACTCAGTATAATAGCATGTATGTTTATTATAGTTATTATTTATTTTATATATACGTAGTTTAGGTATTTAATTATGTACTCTATTATGCACTTATTTTGCCTCCCCCCCCCCTCGCTCTTACTAGGCTCACGCCCTGTAAGGTTGGCTGGACAGATCTATTTTTTTAGAGATAAGCTCGCCTTTGTACACAAAATTTAAACCTGTATTTAGGTTTATTAAATGTGCAATAAAGAATATATATAACAAAATATGCAGACAAATAAGTCACTAGTTCGCTGTATCCTTTGACTTTCGAGACTTGGTATCTAATAGTATTGAATGTACGTTATAAAAGGTAAGTATAATATTGATTTTGGAATCAGTTAAAAGTGAATATCCTGTTTCTTACCATCCGTTTTATGTCTCATTCAAAGTTGAGAACTTTCGATGCGCTTTGTTTATGCATTTTTATCTGCCAGTTCCAGCAATCGGGTGCTGATTGAATTCACGAGTTGTTACGAAATGCGATGCCAATGATGGAGGAACAATGGAAGTGACAATGGGTGGCCTAAATAGGTATAGTGAAAACGACACCTCTGCCTTCCCAATCAAGCGAATGTATGGCTCTGTTTCATGGAATGCAACAGACACCCTCATGGAAGCTCCATACAATAGATTTAATTATAGAGAAATCTGCCTTTGCGATAAATCAAATCAAATTAATAATGAAGAAGGCATTAATTTTTTACAATTTGTACAAGTTGGTCCTGGACGGGAAGTTTTCTAATTCCCATAGTACAGGGGTATATAATCCGGAATTAGACAAGTGTGTGTGTAGGTACGTTAAAAAAACGTTACAAGAAGCTATTAAGTTGATGCTAATATTAGCAGTTTTCTATAATTAAAGTTAGACGATACGTGTTCTCGAGGTGTTGGCGTTATAAGCATTGATGTGCTGTGGACTACTCGATAGAAATCAGGTTTCGTTTGTTATTCTGGAGGCGGCGCGAGTCGGCCGAAGCGGAAGCCGGCTTCGCCTCCGCCCGCACTTTCCATCCGCTATTGCTTGCACCTATGCAGTTTAAATGTCTCCATTCTACGACTATATCATCTGTTTTATGTTTAATTATACTCAAAGTTTTATTTAATTCTTCTTTTCATATTAATATTATAATAAGTCATTTAGTCTTTATATGTGTTTTTTTCTATTTCATCTTTATCATAAATAATAAATTAAAGATCTTTTCGTAATTTGTTATATATATAAGTAAATGAATTACATATTAAAATATTTCCTGCATAAAATCCTTGAATTTGCAATGGACTCTTTGTAGCGCTGGTTGTTATCGTTCCGTGTCGATTGTTTTCCAAATATATTACTTTATCTTTGAACTTCCTTCTAGAGTCAATAATATGTTCTTATCAATCACTAATGGTGTATTTGACAATTTCTAATTTATCACAGCATAACTACTTTGCGTCAATTAAATACAAAAAAATATATATTAAATCTCATATAAATATACATACTTATTATGTCTGTCTTTAGTTACCTAACAATGATAAATAGTATTGTTTTGAACATTAGTTATCTTTTGCTGGTTTCGAGAGCTAACTGATAAGAAGTTCATTAAAGAGAGTTGTTTGTCTAAATTTACTATCGTATGCTGTACCTAAATCGTTTGATAACTATAGGTAGTAGAGTACTAAAAGCGCAGACTCGTTGAAAAATAATACCGGATGTTTGCCACAGATAAAGGAAACATGAATGAGAGCGTTTGACGCGATCCACATATTGACCACAATATATACTAGTAGGTATTTTGCGTTCTATTGCTTATTTATTAGATTCTTCCGTTTGTATGGTAATTACATTGATCGTGAAAAGACTGTGGGCAATGGTGATGAATGAGACTTTTGATTAGACAGCAAAATCCACGTTTTCAATAATATTAATAGTGAAGACGGCATACAAGTGTCAACATTATTTAATTTATTTGGTCTGTTCACGATTATGTAACAACGGAGAGATAAACGACGCGCTTGGTAAGTACCTACACTGATACAGTATTTAAATTAATTGACCAATAAGTGGGTGTTACGTAAGAACAAAATGCTAGAATGAAGGATCTCATTGAATGGATGTCGCGCTCCACTCGGTCCATTCATGGCACGCACTCTAGCTAGCGGGTGACCTTAGCCGTACCCAGCCCATGTGGTTATTTAGCCAGCACCGCGCTCGCCGCGCCGGCGGAGGCGGATGTGTGTAGTAGCGAATATTTGTCGAGCGTGTAATTGGGATGATAAAACACATTCCTATTGCTCTTCGTACAAATTACTTAGCTAGCCGGAATATAATGAATTGTAATGGTTATATTTGGCAGTATGGACGTCGAAGTTGGAACGTTTTCTCGTTTTAATTGAAGACAATTACATAAATTCCACGTAGCGGTCGAGTGAGGGCTCACAAGGGAGAGGTGCGGGAGGTGCGGTGAGGCGGTCGACCTTCTGCGAGGCCTTCGGAGCGCGTCCGCCGGCCGCCGGCGGCAGGCGACCGGCACTCCGCGCCGTGCCACTCCGCTGCCTGCCGTCGCATCGTGTTGTGACGATTATGATGGTTGATGTGATGGCTAATGAGCGCATGGAGCTACCTTAGGCCCAGAGTACACCAAAGCTTAGAAGAGCGGAGATGTGTGAATCTACCAATATGATTTCGTTGTTTGGAATAGTAGAGCGGAGGTAGAAATATAAAGAAATCGTATTTAATTCAATTACACATCCTCTCCGCTTAGCTTTGGTGGACCTCAGACCATAACTTACCTGCCAAATGCTGCTCAAAACTTGATGACGATATTTCTTACTCCAAAGTCAAAATCATATATTGCATATGAGTACACTTGGTACATTTCTACACCTCATTATTTTTTTATCGACTACCGCTTCCAAGGTGTTAGCGCTGTGAAGAAGAAACTGCGCAACAAACTGCTTATGTATTGCAAGTATTGATGTTTTATTTACCATAAAAAATACCCAAACTAACACATTACCGCTTAAAATTCTTACAGCCTTGCTGAGTTGCCACACATTGCACTTTATTATACAATTATGAGAACACTGTCAACCTAATCAGACATTAAATTCTGATGAACGTAGCCATTAAACCGCGTTAATGGACTCGCAGGGTTGAGCAATAAATTTCGAAATCAGGTTTTCGAACCACAATTGATTCAATTTTTTTGCGGATTTAAAACTTTAGTATTTTATTACTGAGGCAAATCATCCTGATCAATTTTTGGTAGGTAATAGCAAGTTTGCAAAGTTAGTAGAACATCCTGGAATTAAAAACTTAATGAAATCTATTAAACATTTGACTTAATGACGTTTCCTTCCCACACTGTACTTCTGATTCTACCGAAAAACAACAACTGTCTACTGGTATACTCGGTTGAAGTAATTACCAAGTTAGCGAAGGCTGAGTTAATATTTCCTCTTTATTATCAGAGAAACTAATAAATAAACAGTTTAAGTGCTGGAAATAACATTTAATTTACTTTAAATGTTATGCGATGCAATGACTTACATAACATGTTTTGAATACTGTGGTATTATAAATATTCTCCAGTGAAACTAGAAAGATCCGACTTAGGCAACTGCTGGTTGGTGACAACTGGCAATATTACACGGAGGTGTAGTGATTTACGCCTTCGGCGGCGGCGCGGCTAGGTGCGGCGCCGTGGGCGAACGGGCATGCTGCTGCCCACGCGTATTGCCTGCGCCCGCGCTCACGTTGAGTGTCGTCGCCGCAAATTCCGAGCCCACCACCTCTTCCCATCCCACACCTGTGAATCTACACTTTCTGTTGCTGCTGTTGTCCTAAATGCTGTCCACTGTTGGCGGGGACCGGTTTGCTAAACTGCTGTTAAAATTTCATAAGATGCATCATAATGATCGACTGTTCATATTCGTTCATCCTCTTCATTTCATGTCAGATCTGAAGCAATTCTTGCAGGCCAGTTTTTGATTCAATTATTAATATAAATTAATATTAGACATCTTTTTAAAACATAATTTTATGATAGGTAATTTAATTTATCCTAGCATGATATTTTACAAAACATTTAAATTATTGGACTGCCGACCACATAGTAAAGGTTAAGTAAACATTAAGATACTTACTGCTAACATAGCTAGATGATTTTTGTGGGGTAGCTTTGGGTATAAGGGCAAACAGGCATGATAACGAGTTTACCATATAGTAAACAAAATGTTATCGGACCAAAAGTGGGTTTGAATAAACGGTTTATCGACTCGGTCACTGTTGTTTGACGGCATGTTGCCTTAGCCGCGAAACTGAATGAATATATAAGTTATTAAATTTTAATCATTTAATTTATTTTATTGTTCTTCCATAACTCAAGTAACATTTCACTTCAACGTTACTTGAGTAGTAATAATTTATCGTCACTATAGTTATACTATGAATGATAGCAGAAATATAGTCAACAAAACATGGTGTGTGATCTAGACAGAGGTTCTCAATTTTATTTGGCCATGGAACCCTAATTGATCATACTTTTTTTTTTACGGAACCCTAGCTGGCTATTTTGATAACTAAATTGTTTACTTTATAGTTTGAATATTTTTATGTTAGACTCGAAAAAATAACAAATTATAAATGAAAAATTATTATTATAAGTATTGCAAAACATTGTACTCGTAACAAAGAAATACAACGTAGGTAACTATTTAATGTGAATAATGTTTTTTTTAGTTTAGTTTTATTTAACTCTCGGACAGACTGCGGAAACCCTGTGACCCTTCCACGGAACCCCAGGGTTCCCCGAGCCACCTTTTAGAAATCGCTGATCTAGAAGATAGTTCATTTTATAGAATTGAAAAATGTTTAAAATTTCAGGAAATGGTCACTACTTACCTCCTTTTATAAATACCGATAGTTGTACTTTGTATGTCAGTCTGTCCGATCGTAGAACTATTAGTATGACTAGCTGGACTCACCCTAATGTACCTTATTTGTCGGAAAGTAATTTGAAAGATAATGGATAAGCTTTCGATAGTGTTTAAAATATAGCGTAAAACATCAATGAACATGTTGAAGAACAGACTAGACAATTTCTTAAAGAAAAATAATCAAGTCGACTAATGATATGGAAGCATGAGCTGCCTCTCCATTTAAAATAAAATAAATAAATAAATGCAATGTTATTTATTGCAGATTACGGGATTTCATTTTGTCGTTCAAATTTCAATATATTGTTGGGGTTTGGTTCATTTACCGATTTGCATCTGATTTTTGTAATTTTGGATCACCAATTAAGTTCTTGCATCAGTGAAATCGTTTAACTGACTGGTCAGATTACATAACTTGTCACACGCCCAAATGAAGTTGCATTATAAATAATACACATTTAATTGATCATTTATGCATGTTTAAAAATTAGACTCCTATAATATTATAGAGCTCTAATGAATCTATGTCTGTACTTATGTATAACTCCGGAGACACTGAACGGATTTGGATTCTATATTCAGGTGTATCATTCGAGTAAGTTATAAATATACTCCAAATTATAAAAAAAGTGGATGTATATGTAGCTGATGCTAATGCTACGAAATGCTAGCTAGGTAGGTAGTGAGGTATTTGGAGTAATTTAGGTGTACGGGCCTTCAAACGAGAACATAAAGTGAACAATATCGTACCGATGGCTAGTGTAATGAATAATTATATTTTTATAGAAGTGCATACTGCTTAGGTAGATTGAATGACTGTTGATCTATGTGTAACCTAGACTACTTGCATAACCATTAGGTATCTTTGATATTTTATTAATGAAATGAGGTGGTAATTTTTTATAATTTTCATTTTTCTTTATTATCGATATTTCTCATATCGGTGATTTTTATGACTCCTTACTCATTGTTATTATGCAACTTGGAATGTCAACTGTTACATAACTGACCTCTATATGTGGTGCTATAAAATAATTAATAAGGTATTGTAAATTACCTTTACGATACTCTCTAGAGATGCAACAATAATCTATACCTATATTTACTCCTGGGCAGATAGATTTTTATAGAGAAAGCTCAAATATAAGTTATTCGTTGGCCTTTTATAAGAAAGCAAAAGATTTGTCATATATGAGAGTTGCTGCGCTTGTGAGGCTATAATATGATCTCCACACTTCTGGTTACTGCCAGTACCAACATTAGATGACTGCCACAGAAGTTTGGTACATCGCTGTTTTAAAAGGTCACCATGCAGAATACGAACAACAAAACGCTTATTTGAAATAATAATATTTATCGTGAATGAATAAACAATTCCACGTTCATAGCGTTAATCAATGAGTTGCATGCAGGCAAGAGTTCGAGTCGATGTCGAGCTCATTGATCGATCGACTCTACAGACACCACTACAGATACACTTGATCTGGACAGAGCGCTCACTAGTAAAGAAAACCGGATGGCGCACACTAACAAAAATTCAAGAGTGTGGGTGTGTACGCAAAGGATTTCCTACCGCCCCGCGCCCGCGCCCGCGACCCCTGCCGCAGACCTGTTGCGCCGCTACCGGAGTTACGCCGCATAGTTACCAGACTTGATATGCCTGCTCTGCGCCCGCGCCGCGTCGACTCAGCGCCGCACGCACACCATCAAATCACGTTCGAACTCTTAATTATCATGGCGCAGCACTCGTGAAATTGCTGTGCATCTCGTCTGGTCTCATCGACATCTTTTATTAATCTGATATCGTATCTCCATTACCGGTTGCAGCGAAGTAAAACATCTAACCCGTTCGATTTATAGCCCCTCTTGTTGATGCAGGCGGATGCATGACATCATGTGATGCTAATTTGCTCCGACGGCGCTATCATTTAGCATTATAAATCTTGGAGAATCGGTCATTACGATAAGTATTTTATTAGTGTTCCGTAGCTCCATTCCATAATGATGAACGAAGTCAACATTCCTCCATTTTTTACCTGCCTCGCTCAATTTCTTTTAAACTAGTTATCCATCTATTTTCAAATTTGTGTTGAATGAAACCAAAGATAATATTGTATTACTAGGATGAAACTAAACTTTTATTAATAAACAGATCGGACAAGAGCACTAAAGGAGAGTACGATTTTAGAATGCAATTAAAGAAACTAAAACCTGAACCTTTATCAAAAAAAATATTCACGACTTTGCTGGAGTATCCCACTAATATTTTAAATGCGAACGTTTGGATGTTCGGATATTTGGATGTTTGGACGTTTGTTACTCAATCACGCTTCAACCACTGGACGGATCGGGATGAAACTTGTCACACATATAGGTTAGGTCCTGGAATAGGACATAGGATAGTTTTTATCCCGAAAAAATATATAATTCCTACGGGAAATACATAATAATTTGTGATGTTTAAATTGTCCACGCGGACGAAGTCGCGGGAAACAGCTAGTATTTCATAAAGATTATAATCATTCTGATTGCTTTATTCAATAGTAAAATCTGCATCTAGGTAAATCCGTTTTGTTACTCTTGGAAGTAGATATTTTATAGGTTCTCTCTAAAATTTCAAAGGATGTGTTGGATTATATTCGTTTGAAGTAATCTATAAAAAGATCTATGAGTTCATCGACCAAATAAAATTAACTTTGCTAATAAAACATCATCTCAAACCCAATTAAAAAGAAAGAATTTAGAATTTCATTATTAAAACTAACGTTAAACTTGAAGGTACATATTGAAAATAGGGAAGGCGGCGCGGCGGGCCGATCCTAGTCACGGTCAGTAGACCTGGAGAACTCCGACTAGTAAGATCATAGTTTAAACATTATCCTTGCGTAAGGTAATTTATGTTATGTATTAGTGTACGAGTGGTATATAATTATGTATTAAATAGTAATAAAAATGTGTACAAAGTGGACTTTTCTTGGGAATTTCGTCCAGTCAACCTTAGAGTAACTGAAGGGACTAGTATAATGTGTATCTGGTGCCATTTTTTATGATAGTATTGAATAAAAACGTGCTATAAACTTGCCCTACAGTACCTATGCATTTATGTATGTATTAGTAACATTAATTATACAATACAATATACACAAAGACACATACTATACATAGCAGTATCCACTTCTATTAGATTTTGTAATAAGTGTTATTTCTAAATAAGTATAAGACAACGCAAGCGCGCTGGCCGCGAGCTCAAAGGACGGTGGAAAAAACAGGTAGCGCCGTTCCGCCGTATCGATCTTTATGTTATTTTTCTTATTTATCTTTTTTATCTGGGGCTCCGCTTCGAGACTCGGACCCGAACGGAAGTTGTAACGATTTTTAATCGTAGCAAGTATCTCGACCGGCCGGTTCGTATGGCCGCTTTGGACAACGAGTTTATATATATTTTTTGTAAACAACCACCGGAAACGGGCGAGAGAACGTACTCTGGAACACATATCTTCCATTACGTCTGTCTCTCGGTTCTCAGTAATAATGATAAGGTATACAGATAAGGTCAAATGTTAAAGAAGATCTATTGAACACTTTCGAAGTCTTACAAGGTAGAAGACCTGTGAACTACTTTATAGATATTGTTTCCGATGAAGGAGCTCGTATCAATGTCAGTAGTTGATCCCATATAAGACAGACTGTAAATTGCGACGATGTATATTTTTGTAACACTTTTCTTCCAATAGCGAGGCGTGGGCGCGTGATAATGCCCAGAAATATCCACGTTCGCAACGCCCACCCGGACCATCGAGAATATTACTCTACAAATAAATATTTTTCCCGAACCGATGTGGATGATAGACGTTCGACTGAAAGCTATTGTCTATACCTTTGCACGGTTATACCTTGCATACTCGCTTTATATAATTTATATGTGATTTTGACAGCAATTGGTCCATAATATAACTATGTAGATAAAATGAGCTTTAAGTTACGTTGCTTATTATGGTGAGCAGATGAGTTGCATACAGATGCGGGGCTCACGTTGGAAATGGTCGCTTAGTGCTCGCAAGTGGGTAGATTGTTATTTTAGAGGCGACTTCCGCCCGCGGTGCAGCGCGCCAATCAAATCCACACCGTGATGCTAATATTAAAGCTGTGTACAACTACAGGGTTGCCATTGCCGTGACATACGAAGCAGGTATTTATTATATATATTGACGCACAGCTGAGGAAAAGTCGTTATAGTAATATGCAGAAACAAATAAACTAATAAAGGAAACTTCTTATTGAGAATTCGTGAAGAATATAACTATGGCTAACTCAGGCTAATCACACAATTGGAATCTGTGAAAATATGTACGAGTATGTAGCACCCCTGATTTACCTTGGCTTGGGTAATTGTTATTTGAATTTGCAATGGCTTTTGCATTGTACACTATAATAATGTAGATGCATGAGCAAATTATTAATAAGACTCGTGTGGTTAGAATTTAAAATAATCGGGCTATAACTTAAAGGCATGCAAAAGATTTTTTTTTTCTATAAATGCTAATATCAAATAATTCCTAGCAATAAATAATTTTCACGTAACCTTCACACAGTCAGACTTATCTGTATTTACCAATTTAAACTACAAAGATCAAATAGTCTGCAAAATGTTACTTGTGTGTATAAACAGCTGACTTTAAATAGAAAAACTTCAAGGATAGAGATAAGTGATATAAGCAACCATATTATGAATGCCAGGGTTTTAGCGACTCTACATTATCGTTGAATATAGTGCTCCTGGTTTGCGTTAGATGTTTCCTCGATTTCGGCAAGTAGGTACAGTATCGTCTATCTTACTGAAAGATCGGCTGTCAAGATGAAGAGTTCCGTACGTTGTCGCGGACGGGCGCCAGCGCGTATTTATATCCCTTTGAAGCAACCGCTCCTTATGTTTTTACTGGTAGTAGGTACGAGTTTACTTAATCTCTGATGTTTTCCGCCCTAAATATTAGAAAATAACGCTTTTGCCTTAGTTTCGAATCGAAACATGAAGCTTCAACTGATGCATCGATGAAGCCGGTTTAAAGAAATCTTTAGAAGTTATTCAATACGCACATCGTTCCCAGTTTGTAGGTATCATAATATGTTATGTGACTAATTACGTTTGGTTTCTGGAAGTACTCTTTTATTTCTATTTCGAAACACCAGAAACATAAACGCTTAAATCGTAAAAGAAATATTCAACCCCTAATAGAATTTTACGGATTCCAAAATACTGTATACTGTAATACAAAATGTAAAAGTATCAGTTCTGTGATCATATTGATCATTCGATGCATCGGTTTTATTGGTCCTAGCTTCGATTTGTAAAGGAATAATCGATAATCATCGCCTGCTTTACATTTAAAGAGTCTACTGTGTGCTCCACCTGGGAGTGGTTGCACTCCGTTCTAACTGATGATATTCCGTGTGATTGCTCTCTCGGAAACATTACTATATGATTCTCAATCTTATGCCTCTGGTGTTACGTGCAGGAGATATTTTATGTTGACTATGATGTAGGTATAGTGTGTTCTACACATCGACATCCCGGCAGCGGAGCGGTCGTCGGAGAACCAGTTTCATTTAATCATCATAATTGCGTCCTCCGTTAAGCTTATCCCGCGCGTGAGTGTGGTAGGGAGCACACATGTGCATGTTTCTTCAACCATAGCACTCTACTCAGGGTCCATTTAGAGTTCAACAAAACCTTTCTTTGCTGTATTTGATGTGCTAATATTATATTGAAACTATGAATTAGGTACGTACTTAGTGTTACCATAAATCAAGAATTTTGACATTTTTCTGAACTTTCTATTAACAATAAGATTATTAACACTTGATTTTTATAAGTTATTCTAGGGTTTATTGTAGTTTTTTTAAAAGAAGGTCTTTGACCGTAAGTTTATTGGAGAATACCGTTTCTTGTCTGCCAGAACATGCATACTCGTATCTCTTTCAAATATCTTATTTCCTATTTAGATACATCTGATGTTTCGTAAATAAAGTGGTCTGGGTTTGTTTTATTTTCTATTTGGTATTTCCTTTTATGACTTAACTATTCAAGTTATATCTCTCCTAAAACACCATAGTAGTGTAAATATCCCTACATAGTAGTTGTTCATATATGTATATGCAAAGCATTAATGTCAAGTAAATGTGACACTGTCCACCTCCCTATAACATAAGTGTGTTTACTGATAACGATAAAGTTGTACAATATATTGTATGTGTCTAAAATGTTATTTTTTATTCCAACATCCACAAACCACCAAGGCCATGCTGTACGCGGAACTTACTTCATCGAACATAAAAACTAGTGGACTCTTTTAAGCATTCGATACATTAAGAAAGTTAAAGCAATGTCATATAAGTCACGGGGACATTTAGAAGGTATTTGCTTCTTAAAATTTTATGGTTCGATAAATATTTACCTTACCTGCTATCGAACTAAAATTCAGAACTATTTGATTTGGTAGTAGCCATATTGATAAAGCTCTCCGTCCTTCATGAGCTTTAGGGTACTCTATAGAACTACGCCACAATATACACTTGCGTTAAACTACGTTGTAATGTAAGATTGATAGATCTTTTATGGTCCAAAACTGAATCATTGTAAGCTGTAAACGAATGTTTAGAGAATTTCTCCCGATAACAAAAGTCACGACATAACAGGATCGTGTCGCGTCCCGCTGTGAACTACGTGCTAAGGTAACTAGTCTTTCTAAATCCTAAGTCGATTACATTCTATTTTTTTTATTGTATGTGACGTGAGAGGCTTACTTTACTACGCGACTACCGGTGCACCAATCCTAAAATTTTGTCATAGTTTGATCAGACAGCGAGGGTTTGTTTGGTTTGACTTATGTACAGAGCAGTCTAAATATTTATGGTTTTTTGTAGGCATTCGTTGTAAAACTACGATCACAAAACAGACTATAGCTACGGCAAATGTGTTGTTTGTGTAAAAAGTACTATTTTTCATCACGGTTCGCGGTTCTGGAAATGAACGCTTCCCGTGTTCCGAAGAAATGACGTAAAAAGATTTTGGTAGGTAATTCCGAGTTGAGTTGAGGCGTAATGCCCAACAGACGGCGCGGTAAACAGGAAGCGGTGTCGGGTAAGCCCTCCTATTGCGTACCACTTGCGCTCAAATCTATTCGATAAATCTCACTCCGTACTCTTCCAAACTTCGCACACATCACGTCGGAGCAAGCGCGATGACGTAAGTCTTATCGAATAGAATATTAAAGCGAAGCGGTACTAAATACACTAGTGGGGTTAAGCGAGTTGGCAACTCTTCAATAACCACGTGCTCTTGCGCTGACGATGGCGCGGTGCGCATTCACATTAAACATTACATTGATAGCTCAAAAATTACTTGTCATTGAAATAAAACACGGGAAGTACCTACTCACAGTTTCGTAAGTTGAAATTGAGCTGCCAATTATAACGGAAAATTGTACGTTCTCTCTACCTGGTAGGTACCTACTTGAGTCCCTTAATCTACAATAATTGTTTTAAACAATTCAACATCGTCTAGCTTGTGTTGATATAGGAGAGTACTTACTATTCTTTTCCATACTAATATTATGAATGTGAGAATCTGTTTCTGTTTGTTTCTCTTTCGCGCCTCTACGAGTACATCTTAACGAGTCTGTGTGAAATTTTGTTTGCAGATAGTTTACGAATTGGGGAGTAGGTATAGGATACCTAGACAAAAGCTAAGTGTTCGTAGCCTTATTATCTATTTAAAATAATTTTCTTAGCCTACTTATCTTTTACCTTGAGTTCCTTTCTGTCCGATATTCTTAGTAGGCGGATAAATGAACTGGGATTTTGTTCAACAATTTCGTATGCCAAAAAATGCGACAAAAAGCAGCGCGTTCCGTCCGCGGCCGCGAGCCACATGGCGATGGTAGGATAGGAACAAAAGGCGCGATCGAATATGCGCTACAGATGTGCTATGTGGTCCACATGTCACGAACAATGCATGCCTTCACCGACAGACGCAGCGACATAGAATACTAACATCTTACTCTCTAGAACATCAATTTAAATTATCATTTCATCATCATCCATCGTACTTATTTGAAAATTTAATAGAATGAATTAATAAGTCGATAACAAAATGGTACGCCATTTTACTACAAACAAAATGGTAGGTACGCCACTTTACTGTCATTTACTACGACTAATAATTCTCATCATTTTACGTTACATTTCAATAAGTCTTAGAAGCAATAGGTATCAACTAAATAACAAATTTTCCCTGAATTAGCAGAATAAAATGTTATCTGATACTTTAGCAGTAAAATGTAGAAAAACAACTCAAAAACACAGTATTTAATTATTGAATTATTTATATACTATAGTTGTTTATAAGAAACGAGTAATAAGAATCCAAAAATAAAATCTAGATTGATATGAATTTCTTTTATAATCTACTTCAGGATTTTCAAGAAGGAATCATTATTAGAAAGATTAATAAAACTGATCATATTTATTGATAAGGTGTATCATATTTTTCCAAAATGGCAATCAATATCTGTTCGAATCTTTGGATTTGGTTGATAGAAGAATAAGTATACTTATATTTTTTGTTAACAAATCCAAACGTCTACAATTTTATGAGCAGATATTTATTTAAAAGTCGCTGCAACGCATTAATTATTATACAACATTGTTTCTTGAGGACTAAAGATAATGAGTTTGTGTCAGTTTGTCAAATACAATGATCATTTATGAATGAATTAGTGAATGACAGTTCGGCCATGTTGTTTGTTTACGCGTGCGCGGGCGCAGCCGCGATCGGCTCAGCTCGGGCGCGTTCGGCGGCCCTCGTCGCCTCGAAATAGCACGCACCAACATCGAAGAGTGCGGTCGACGACCCTGCGCCCTGCTACACCCAAATATTGGAACTCTCTACTTCGAATCAATCCTTTCTCTGATTGTGATTCAGGTCAATAATATTTCCAAATTCACTTGGTCCTTCTAAAATGTTCTGGCTTTCGTCTGGCGGTTTGAGTAATATTAATTGAACTGGGATTATGATGTGAAATAAGATTTTTTAAATATGTATATTTTTAAAATTTTAATATTATTTTTATACTAGATTAAAATATTACACAGGCAAGTGTATGTCTTTGCCTTGTTCCTTGTCTATAATCTCCGTATTAATTTTTAAAAATATGTTCATATTTATTTTGCTATCAGTGTTATCTTGTGTTTAATTAAAGCAAATAATTATCGTAACTTCTTTTAAAGGCTGCACTTGAGGGTTGTGGCTAAAACGTCCCTCTACATAATTTCCTCAACATCTATAGATTGCGCCCTCTACCCGGTTCACATGGAACTATGTAGCAACGTCGTCTGTCCGACGTCTAGCCCGTGTGGCTCTAGGTGGGCTCGGTTGGTACTAAATAGATGTAGCTGTCCTACGTATTTTGGAAAAGTGAGGTAGGTACATAGGTAGATGAGTCTACAATCTTAGTAATTATAAATATATAGCATCCATTTTATATAGCATAGAATAGAAGGGTATCTATTCTATGATGCTATAATAAGCAGACAGCTTGAGAAAAATAAATTTTAATTAAACAATGGCTTTAATTTTTGTCCATTCTAAATTAAAGAATTATATTATATCAAGTCCTAAAAGGTTTCGTCTCCGAGGTACATGTTATTCCCTATTTTGGTTTGTAATAAAATAAATGTTTTCTCTGTTCAATAAAAAGTTAAATATATTCGTATGTATTGTATTTTATTTAGATTAGTTTTTTATTATTGTTTCGTATATTTACAGGTTTGGTTAAGCTTGAAAATTGATTACTATAATAGGTAACTGTTAATATTGTAGCAACATAAACCACTCAAATTGTAATGGAATTTCCATTTGTTTATCACAAATTTATACTGAGCAACTTCATGAGATCAGTTGAAATAATTACTAGTAGGTACCTAATTGGTTTCTTTTACATATTTTCGCCTTGAGCCCACCACAGCGAGCGGTATGATTTATAGCAAAGTTAGCAGAAATTGCATCGGCCGGGCCCACATTCCCGAGGGATGACTCCACCGGCAAAACGGACGCAGGCCTTTCCTCAATGACTCCACTAATTTAACCAAGAAAATTAAAAAGCTGAATCTCACAGATTCTCTGGGAAAAAACCTATTCGGACGTAGTAGATCCTGACCTCCGATTTTCAGTACCTACAACTAATGACGAGATTATTTAACAGAACTGCCGGGCAAAAACTATCATTACAAGAAAGGGAAGGGGTGAGGAAAGTCGTCATGGAAGTGCAGGGGGAAAGTAGGTTGAGAAGAAAGGGGAGGAAGCTGGAGCGGGAGCGGAGTCCGAGTCGGATTGAGAGTGAGATTAAAAATAATCCACGCGAGCGGAGCCGCGGGCACAGCTAGTATTTCATATTTTTTATTGATTACGGGAAATACGATAAGGTAATTAGGGTAGGTACTCGTAAAAAGACTATGAACGCAAGCATGCAAGTGGTTTTTCTTTAATGTAATACTGAACGAATTTAAATAATTTATAATATGTTTCCATGCATGTTTTTAAAATGAATCGCCTGCATTTATATGTGGTTATATGTATAAAGAAGGAACGTTAGAAAGGATAATAGTGCACCTAAGTGCTTTGCAATCTACGGCCGGATCTTCTTAATTTCTTGCTTTTTCTCAATATTATCGTTCTCGATTGTCGGCTTCATGGCCATTCATTTGGCAATCGAGTGCCTCCTGCCTCTCTTCTCAGGAATACCCAGTACCAATTTTCTTATGTTCCTTGTAATTATTCTTATAAGTTTGCAATAAATGAGCGACGCATGTAGCAAGCCCATGTTTATCTGGATTACATCGATGAGTCTGCGCTGCGCACATTTCCGTGTCGGCGGCGGCGGGCGACGTTTCGAGCGTCTCACGTCGGTCTGTCGGACTGTCCAAACTATTTATTTGCAACTAGATCTACGCACTACACTGTGAGTACAATTATTAATATGATTACCAGAATATAACGTTAGATAGTTGCAATTAAGGGCGACTCCATTTTATAATTTGTTAGATGATTGTCATGACAGACATGAAGAAGTGGCGAAATGACAAATAACTTATTTGGTACTGGCTTTCAGCCCACAGTTATTTAAATTACCATTGGGATAGAAAAGTACTTTTAATTAAAGTTCTAACCTATTTTACTCTCAAGGGCTTAAACTCCCGAATATAATAATAATAATATTCTAAAATATAAAAGCTGCTATAATACTTTTCATATTTAGCAATATTTCTTTGTGTGGTCAATACCTAAGTAAAAATATTTTCCAATAAGTTTTATTAGCCAGATTAGTCTTCATACGAATTTAAATCCATCTACCTGTGACATTGTGGGTAGTTATGTTAATGGGGTATTAATGGAATAAATATTATTATGGTGGATATTACACGTGTTTCGCGGGGGCGCACCCACGGCTCGGTACCCACACCTACTGCCACCAAACCATTATTAACAGCTAATGTAGCCCATTCAGAGAATGTGTGGCTCCACCTACTAGCTAGTTGCACAAGCTTTGGTATTCAATTCAACAGTAATTACGTGATAACTGAAGCACAATAGAACGGAAGTTATAGTTATGTAGTACTTTTTCATTAGTTAAAATTGATGATGGATTTTGTGTGACACTGATTGCTTATGAATTATAAACTACTATACTCACTAGTGAAATAATACCGTCGGACTTTGAATATAATATTCCATGAATTGAATTACAATTGGTAATATTCTAATTGTAAGTAGTTTTCTGCTCGTAGATTTTCGAGTTTTCTGTTGTATTTGTGCGTTGTTATACGTCAGAGTTATCTTGTACAATTAATCTAAAGGCAACAATACAGTTTATATTCTTATGTTTCACTACAAGACAAAAAGAAATTGAGAATTTTTTAAATTGAAAACCTACATGTTTTGTGGTATTAATTTTAAATAAGTAAATTATTATCAGGTGTCTAATATTTAGTTAGAGCCTAACCTTACCTAACAATATAATTTTAATAATTATTAAGGCTTCACAGCCGTGGGCAGCATACTTGGGTGCGCCTACGCATCCGTGTTCTAACTTCTACCTCCAGTTTTGTCACCGCATTTCGCAACGCGATGCACTCGGCCTGCCTGCCTGGCACCAAATTCTTAGCCCACAGACCAGACGTGGGCAGGTGAAAAGCGGACCAGGTCGTACCAGACGGGTATAAGGTTATGCAACCCATCGATATGGTATGCACCTTATTGGATGCGAAAGTTGAGTAGGTACCGTACCGACCTTCAAAAGGCAATGGCATTTAACTGTTGCATTGGTATAAATAACAATAACTTATTACGAAGAACTTACGAAGCTTAGGGATAAAAATTACTCTGAATCTGTTTTCAAATTGAAAAATAATTATGCTCCCACAGAACTCTGTAAATAGTCTAAAACAGTGTAAAGCTTAAACTGTGTAATGCTTTAAGAAGTCCGGCAGAGTAGGTAAAACTTAATTACATTTAATTTCTTTTTATAATTTATACTTCTACGACACTTTAGTTTCATTTAAATAACGGTACGATATAACTTTTTTTTGTAATTATATTTTTATTTTAAGCAAAAGACCCATAATAAAATACATATATAGGTAGTAATACATAAAAACAATCTTTGTCAAAATTATAATACTAAAAATCAACACGCGATCAGAAATCTGGAACTCTAGCCTCTACGATTTTCTTACGAGTAGGTAGGTGCTTCTGACGTAGTGAGCAGATAATTATAATGTACTAAGTCAAAATTCCGACTTTAATCAAGGTAGCACGCACACACCTATGATGTACCTCAATTGGCAGTTGTTCATCGTTGCTGTTAAGCTAAAAATTGAAGAATCCGTCGGACGAAAAGCAAACTGCGCATCATCTACACGTAGGTTCAAGACAGAATTTAACCTTTCCAGTATTTTCCCTACAATCGTACCTAAAGAAATCGGTCTATAGATCCTGAGACTGTAAACCTGGGCACCTGTTTAATTGATATAGATTTTGTTAATGTGTGTATATTACACATGAGGACACTTGTTTAATCCCAAACTGCGACTCCCTGTATTATGATTATGACTTATGATGAGAAAAAACAAGGACAGGTCCAAGGACCAACTTGTATAAATTGTACAAATATTTATATTTACAATCCTTATAGAGGGTTTCGAACTCGGTTCAGTCCAACGCCTAAGCCACTAATTCAACAAGGTGGTTAATTTTTAATGTTAGTGTAATAATTATTTCTTATTGGTGTAGTAATTTTTTAGAGTATGAAAGTGATAAGTTATTTATGGCGATTGCATTTTTTAACGCGTTTTTTCAGGCAACAGTGACACCACGAGTCATACATCACTCACCAGTAATCAACACATGACATCGTCATCTTGTGGTGACTACATATCTCTACAATCTGAACACGAGAAATTAGTCATAAGTTCCAGCGGATGGACTGATGAAAGATGGAGTGAGTGAACAATAATCCCGAATGATTATCATGAATACTTTTGAATCACTGATGTTACATCACATACTTACAAAGATAGCTTCGTTGACCAAGTGGTTTGGGCTTGAAAGTAGCTTCCTTTTCAACCAATGGGGCAGACAACTTTCTACTATTTGTAGGTAGGAATGAACTTGTCTGGATATTTGAAAAAGTTACGCGCGACTTAAAAATAAGCATTTTGTATGAATCTTGAAACAATTGCCTAAAACCCAGAATTTTAGGAGATCGTCCTAATTCTGTTGTTAGTAGAACCTAAAAAGTTCGTAAAAACATAAAAAGTTGTTCTACCTACTGTAATAAATAAATATCTAAATAATACTTGTTATTACTTTATTGTAATAGATTTAGATAAGCATATTAAATGTCCCACATCGACCAACCGCCTCCAGTCAATTACTGGGCAGAATCTCGTTATAATCTACAAATCGGGTACCTATAACGATTTGTTTGCGTATATTTTTGTCACGGCACTTGATCGCCTGCCATACAGGTAGAGTGCAGCCTACGCTATGCTTTACATAATGTCTGTATGTATGTCACGAACTACACATTTACATTTATATAAGTTACCTATATATATAAGTACCTAGTCAAACGTGAGTGGACTGTTTTGTTTTACAATAATTATGCAACGGCAAATCGGACCAGTCGGGATAGGCCATCTGACAGGCTTCTATGGTACTAGCATAACATATTGTAGGAACGAACGCCTTTGTAGGAACGCTTTGACTATAACAGCTGGAAAGTAGCAATTTTATTTTATGACTTATTTATACAAATATGCTACATGGTAATATATATTTGTACCTACATACTGATGTATGTAGCTATATATTTCACTAGCTGTTGCATCGTCCGCGTGGACCACTTAACATCACAAATTATTATGTATTTCCCCTAGGAATTATATGTTTTTTCGGGATAAAAACTATCCTATGTCCTATTGACCTGAGTACCTAACCTAAGTTTCATCCCGATCCTTCCAGTGGTTGAAGCGTGGTTAAGTAACAAACATACGAGTACAAACATCCAGATTTGTAATCAAATGAGTGTCTTCACATTAAAAATTTCAAATATCGAATGTTTATAATTACCACTACATATAAAAAAAAACTATTAAGTATGTTTTTATCTATATTTTTGCATTTTCCTAATTTACAAAAAAATCTTTCTGACTGCACTGTTTTACAATTGTATTAATTCAGAAAATAGCAACTTCGTCATCAGTTGTACACTTTTATTAATATAAATATTTCAATACTGGTACTCGTCCTTAGGTAAGTGATCATGATAAAGTACCGTACCTGCATTTAAGGTATTCACTGACGGGTCAAGTAATAAATACTACATGAAGCAATTTTTTTCTGAATCCCTAATAGGCCCCAAGGATTTAAGCTTTAGTACAGGAAACACTCATACTCATTTATTTGGGACATTGACAACTCTAGGCTAAGTCGAAATTGTGGTTTGTAAACATTTTGTTTTATGTTTATTATTAATTGTTGTCTACGACTTCATCTGCGCTGTAATATTAACAATTCAGTTGTGTTATAAACATTTTTCTTAGTCGTAATGCAACGAAATCGTGAGCTTAGGTTACCTATTGGTGTCATCTATTCTCTATATAAAAGAAGATTTTTTTTCGTAAAGAAACCGATGTTTGCTATAATAGTAATTAGACATCAGACACTAAGTTGCAAGTTTGGAAAATACTATGGAAATTTCGAAAATATCTTTTATTAAGCTCCCCTACCCTCCTCCCCTTCTCCCCCTCCCCTTCTTCCCATTGCCCCACACTTTCCCAATCCCATATCACAAGCCCATACACCAACCTTTCCCACCCCTTTTCCCTTCCCCCTCTCCTATCCCTCCCATTTCCCATCCACTTTCCCTCCTCCAAACCTGCCTATCCTCTCCCTATTGTCCTTCCCCTTACCCCTCTTCTTTCCCTTCCTTTTATAGCCCCTGGACACGATTATAGCGCCCTGGTCATAAGCGTGCCGACATTCCGGAGCTGGGCGAACTCTGAGCACTACCGATTCATGCGGGGATCTGGTGAGGTGGACAATTATTTCTCTAGCTACATAATTGTGCTACTACAATGTCTTACAACACATTAAATAGAATAGATCATTTATTCATAGCTACGACACACACATACATGAGAAATAAACATAACAGAATTAATAAATTACAATTTAAAAATAATCAAGGTGCCTATGTGTCGCAGCAACAAAATGGCGCTGACTCAGCATAATGAAAACGGCCGGAGCGAATGCTGCAGCATGCTACGCGAACTGCACGCCTGGTCAGAACCAGGTCGAGTGACTTCACCGATTTAGTTTATAAATTGTGCTTAGAGGGCTGTCAATGTATTGGTGTTCATAATAATATTATTAAATATATATAATTTTGTGTTTGTAAATTAGTAGAAATAAGGGCATTACGCCAAGTGGTATCCGGGGCGAAAAGCGGGCGAAGGAAAGTCACTTGGCCACGTTTGTCAGGATCGCGCAAAGTGGCGACCTGCGGACTGGGACCAAGGCGTGAGTATTATGTATGTATGCATACATGTATGTACGTACTTATATATGTATGTCACCACCAATATAAGTGGCTATGATAAATTGTATAATCTAGGGCGCTAGGTGCCCGTCGTGGTTATTTTAAAACGAACAATCGTTGTTACAATGTAATGCCATACGGGCCATGAATCATGATGAGTCTTTACTATGTATTATACAACTTTTAAACCTATTCTTTTCGGGGCTTTCATTATAACTACAAATATTTTTTATTACAAATAAAACTCCAACAAAGTAAAAATAATAACTATAAGTAATTCTTATATATGATGTCTGCTGCCACAGAAGTTATTTTTAATCATATAGATAGATAATACGGACCTTAATGCTTATGCATAAACCCTATAAAACATGAGTGACGACAAAATGGAGGAGGTGCTGCGGATAAATACTATTCACACATTACCACGAATTATTTAGAAATCGTGACACTTGCAACTACCTGTATCCTACAACTAGAATATTCGCCATTCCACGACTGTCATAGGTACTTAAACAGTGCATAAAGGTTATCTGATCCTTTTAAAATGACAAAAAACGTTATCCGTCGAAGCAAATGGACCTAAAAGTATTGAGTGATGTATTGCGGACGATATGGTGCGTTCAGAGTGCAGGAGGCGAGTCAGGGCGCTTCCTCCGGTTGCGGGACACGCGTCCCCTTATCGCGTTCATTGATAGATTTATCTGAGCGAGGTCGCGCTGCCGTCCGTCTGTCCATCCATCCGTTCGTCCGTTCGGCATCCGCGCGGCGAGTCACGCGCGCACTCGCGCAAAATGTCAACTAACCTTTGCTATACGTTTATTCCATTCGTCAACAACCGCAAAAATATAATATAGGCAGAGAAGCTAAAAATAAGCAGGCGAAAAACACGTATCTTCTCTCCAAATTCAGTCAACTAGAAGTCGTGGTAGCCGAATTCGAAATTAGCAAGGTCTGTCAAACCCGAACCTGAGTCAATGAGTTTTCCAGTATATCATAGCATCCACAGACTTCAGTGAAGAAAAAAAAAAGAAACGTGAAAAGTCGCATAGGTATGCTGCAGAAGAAATTCTGCGACCCAGCACTGGAAGCCTGTTTATTCGCATTGGACTGGGTTCACCGCATAAATGTCTAAAACCAGCACACTATCTTTATGAGGTAAACTTGTCCAATAGTGGGACGTTATTAACGACCAGCGGTCTGTACCAGCTTTTAATACTTAGATGCTGAAGCGTACCTATAAATAAAAATAATTACCTGTATAATTGATTTTTAAAGTTAAACAACTCCTTTGGATGGTTTTAGTGTTTTGACAAAGGTTTGCTGGTTTGCGTTAATGGAAATCTGTCATCGGCTATAATATTTAAAGATAGGTAGCAGATGACAGCTTGATGCATCCACAAACAGTGTATTGTTGTCATTCGGGGAAGTCTGATTCCGCGAATCGGCTACCGCATTTGGCCAGCCACGATTGATGACCATGCGAGCTGTCCCGCTGTCCAAGCCATTTGTTTTAGTAAAATAAAACAACTTATCTGTGCAACCCTTTGTGGGGCTGAGTGCCTGGTATCAACTAGCGAGTTCAAAAGAATTCGGAAACTTTGTCCTGGCAAAAAACGACTCAGACAGGCGCCACTTTGATAACCGCCTAAGTTGTGAGCCTTGTCATATTGGCTTTTAAATAGATAACGTTATTCTTTTAGAATAGCGGTGGTTTACTGGTCCTTGAAGTGACTCTTATGACTAAAGTATGTATTTTTTCCGCTGAGCTGGTGTAGCGTTTTGTTTGACCGAATTGGGTCTGTCTGCTGGCACGATAAAATTCAAAGAAATGTAGAAATGACTTCCTGTAAGGGCGATGTAAGATATCGGCCTAGTCAAAGAGGCCTGTGGCTAGTGTGTACTTGCAATTTGCAACGGGACTCCGTTGCTGGTAATCAGACGGTTCAGCAGTTAATAGCTTTAATTTCCTGCCAGTGGGTGGTAAATAAGAAAATGTTGTTGATTAGGCGATCTAGTGATTAGCCATGTTGGTATATAAATTGCTTTGAATATTTTATAATATGTGTATCGCTGATCCTGATTTAAAATAACAATAGAATACCAACTCGCACACTTGCCTTATGCTGAACTAGGATTCTTCATCTGAATTAGGAAACAGAAACACCGAAATGTAACAAATATAACACCGATATCAGTAGCAGCATCCTGATGTGGACGAAATTATAGATTATTTCTGTATGTCGGAATTAAACCACCACGAAACACATGAACCATTAGATGGCGGGCTAGTGATATATGTCATGATTGTATGTCAGGTCACAAGGCATACAAATGCAGATACATTCATTTACAGATTACGAACAATGCTTCAATGAAAAAATACATTAAATTGTAGATAATAATGTAATCACTTGAATAGGTAGCACTGACGGCACTGAGAGCCAGCTAGCAACGTCAACGTGTAGGACTTTGGATCGTTGAGTATGTTTGCTTACTCATTATGCAACGACAGGAAGTGTGAATGTGCATGCTAGTAGATAAACTTACTCCATAAAATTAAGTAAATGCTATTGCAGTTCTTAACAAAATCATTTTGGAACTATTTATATCTATCATCCTCAACAACTTATATATCTAATAAATTATCTTCAATTAGACAACGTTGAAAAGTCGTGTTAATTTTACTGAATGAAACCACATTACTCTGTTCAAGGTCGTTGTTCGGGAGTTCGTTTCAGAGTGGTATAAATAGATGACGCACCGACAGAGGATCCGGTGTGATGGTGAAGCGAGCGAGCGAGGCCAGTGTCTCCAACTCACTCAGTAAATAATACGGTGTTACCAGGTAAATAATACGGTAGGTCTACGGAATGGTTAGAGCAAATTTAGTAATCTTATATGTCCGATTTTATGTTGTTAACTTGACTCAAGAGACAAGTCTGTCCAACTGAGTCAAGCATGGCCATTTTTTGATTCCATCTCTGTTCTGAAGAGAACCTGATTCCAAAATTCCTGTATAAATATCAGGATTATTAACATCCAGTTGGATTTACCACCTACCGTATATACGTACGGTCGGTGATAAATCCAATGAAATTACGGTATCACTACCATAGTAATTACGGTGTAGTTGGTACCACTGAGCTAGAAACAGAGTGTCACTCCAGGTGTTGTGGGTGTGTTTGTTGTGTCACTCGCGGTAGGCGCAAGTGCAGACAGGCGCTGCGCAATGCGCATCGCGGCAAACGAGCAGACTTGCGGCGATCGACTGTTTTTGTTTTAAAGCCAGTGTTGCCAGGTCCCGGCATAACCAAGACGCTAAATATTTGGCACTAAGCGGTCCAAAATAAAATAAAAATATGACTAATCGTGCATTATAGGCAATGACTCTATGGAAAGTTTATATCAATATAAAAATCTGTTAATTCTGGATGTGAGGATCTCACAGTGTAATTTTTGTTCCATTTAGGTCGCTGTCAGTAAGTATCCTAAAGCCGCTCCCAAATTAAAATTTTTAGCAAAAACAATTTTAGCTTTCAATTTCCTAAAATATGGCAGCACTGCTGGCTGTTTCAGCGCCCGCGATGCTCATTCATTCCTACGCTTGAATGAACGTAGCTATACTCGTGGCCTGAAAAATGTAACTGAAATCCCGTCTAGCTCGCTGACGATAAGAGAAAAACGCTGATCTGACCTCGTTTCTTCACGTCTAGACTGTTGAACAGACTTGGCTTCGCTCTTAAGTCCTAAACTCAGGTATATATAGGTATCAACCTATGGGCAGATAGGAAATATTACAATTTACATAGATTTTTGTCGCATTACTTAGAATTATGAAATGAATAAATGGGTCATTCTCTATAGGTAAGTACGACCTTTCCTTTGACAATCAAAAGTTGTGGAGACCATAATTAAATCATTGTCATAGGATTCCGTACCAAAATGGTTAGACAGGAACCCTTATGGTCCGACTTCATCCGTCAGTCCGTCTGTCTGTCACAGCAGCTTATTTCAGTAACTACTATTCATATTGACTTTAAATTTTGAATAATTTTAAATCTTATAAATAAAAACGTAAGCTTCGCGTGCCTGTACATTGAAGATATTTGCAAAAAAAATTGAGTATTAATTATTAAATTTGAGTCGAAGGATAAGTAACAGAACACATTTCGGTCATTTTTGAATTTTTTGTCTGTTTGTTTTGGGATTGGGATTGGGAGATTGAAAGTCTGAGTGGGAGTGGAAGTGGGAAAGGGTACGGGAGCTGATTCTGTAGTCCACGCGAGTGGAGCCGCGGGCACAGCTAGTTTAACATTATAATAATGCTTGCTTTACCCGGCTGCAAATGAAAGAATTAAAACAAATATATTATTTTCATTGCAAAGGGGGGTGAAATGTGGGGGTGATTTTTTTAAATATGGTTACTAGATCAAAAGAGTTGTAGGCTAATTGATCGGAGGATTTTTATTTGTTTTCCGTTGGCCCTAAATTGGATACAACAAAATCCCTGTCATACAACAACAACAAAAATTACAATTTTGTCAAAAAGTCCTGAACGATTTTGATCAAACCTTACATTTAACTAATTGTATTGTCTTACTGCAGTATTATACATTGGTCTGGCAAAATTCATATAAAGGCGGTTCCAGTATGAGCAAAATGTTAAACTTCGATTTTTACGAAATCGGTTGAAGTGAATAACTAGTTTTAATTAGTGTCCGACCAAAACAGGATTTGCAGCCGAAACCAAAACCGAATCTTCGGCCTCGGTCTCAGTTTCGGCCGAAACCGAACCTTATTTAGACCTGTTAACAGGTTCCCTGTCCCATGAGGTACATGTGCCTCATTGATGATTTAATGGTACGCCCATTAGGCATACGTGCCTCATAGCCAGTGATGTAGATAATGCAGTTGTTCTTTCGATAAATAATAAATTTTATTACGTATTATATTATATTATTTTTATTAATGAACCACATTCAGATAACCAATGAAATTACACAGGGCTGCGATGGCCTAATCTGAAATGCTTGATACAAAAAAAAATATGATGTATTTTCAATCAATCTTATTCGTATTTTCAATAAAGAAATAAAAAAGTAATTAATAGACGTAAAATTTCGCAGTCTTGTGTTAAACATATGCAACAAAATATAAATTTTACTATTTAATTTATATTTAATTTCCAGAATAGTTTTCATTAACATCTTTGTATGAGTCTGATTATGTTTATTGTAAGTAAACATACTTTTTTCGTTTAAAGTAAATATTTCATTTCCTTACTCTCAAAGTTGTCGATGTAATCAATATACCTATCTAACAAAAACTAGGACACATAAAGTATCATAAAATACTTGAAGGGAAATGACTTATCTTATACGAAACTTTATGAGCATTTAATGTCATTATTACTATGGGGACGTGTCGAAAGAACGTCACATGCTTTGGGTACCCACCTGTTAAAATTTATATTGTATGCTGAAATCTAGTGTGTATTACACAGGGAAAATTCCAAGGGAAATATCCAATGAAATTACACAGGGCTGCGATGGCCTAATCTGAAATGCTTGATACAAAAAAATATGATGTATTTTCAATCAATCTTTTTCGTATTTTCAATAAAGAAATAAAAAAGTAATTAATAATCGTAAAATTTCGCAGTCTTGTGTTAAACATATGCAACAAAATATAAATTTTACTATTTAATTTATATTTAATTTCCAGAATAGTTTTCATTAACATCTTTGTATGAGTCTGATTAGGGAGCGCTGATGGTCCACCTCCTCGTGTGCATAATGATCTTTTGATCCAGATGGAATAACCATATTCCGGTGGAACGAAAGGTTATGTGCCGGTGCATCCTGGGCTTCGACTAGCAACTTCTGAGAGAAATCCTGGATCTTACTAGTCGAAGGCGAAGAGACCATCCCCAAGCCAAGGTGTAATCCAAACCGTGCCGATGGCTGCATGACTGTTGGGAGTTCAGTCTTGAACGGTGGCTTTCTGACACCTGGGCAATCAGTTAGTATTCAGTGCCCTTTGGCCGACACCGGGCTCTGTCGGTTTTTGACGACCCTTTCCTGTGTTACTCGTGGGACCAATATGGATGACCAAAATACAATTGAAGAATTTCTTTTAAACTCCGACCAGGACGACAACGTCCTAGAAGGAAACATTTCAGAGCCAAGGAGTGGGCCTCAGGTCCACCCTTTGCCTGAACATATCTCGGCTGTTGCAGGGACGAGCCTAGGTGCGAATAGAGACGAAAACGACTCTAATACGCCCATGGTGACGGACCACGACAACGAGAAGAGCAAGGAGAAGCACAATGCAAGATTGTCTGGTGCTGCTCGCAAACGCTTCAAGAAGCTTAGGGCTGCGAACGTAAGTGCCGAAAAGGCCTTCGAGGCATGCCAAAAGCCTTGGAGCGAAATCAGGAGTCTGCTCCCGCCGTGCCTGCCTAAACCTGCTGACCAGAGGGCGATCAAACGCAATCGGTCAGAGGAGGAGTCACCTAAGGAGCATACTAAAAAGGCTCCAAAAGTCCACCCTGAAGGAGGCATCAAGCCAAACTTCAGCGAGGTGGCTGGTTCCTCTCGTGTGGGTATTCGAAATGAAAGCCCGATGGGAGAGGACCAGATGCAGTTAGTGCGCCGCTCACTGCTGACAGCGATTACCAAAATCGCTGACAGAGGGACCGGTCCTAAATTCTTGGGTTTCTCGCACAAGCCAGGCTGGGTACTGATTACGTGTGAAAATCAGATGAGCCGGGAATGGCTTGTGCGAGAGACCCCAAACCTCAAACCGTGGCCCGAGGCGAAGCTTTCAGTCATGACTGAAAGTGAACTACCTAAGCCATGGGTTTGTACTACGTTCATTCCCAGCAGCGAGGCGACTAGTATAGAGGTCGCCATAAGTCTGCTGACGAATCAGAACGAAGGCCTGTACCCGGAACACTGGAGGGTTCTACACAGCAGGGACGAAAAGAATGGTCGCATTGTGACCTTCTCAATCGATGAGCCCTCTGTTGAGACGCTTCGGCGAGCCGACTGCAGGGCCGCCCTTGGTTTTGGAAAAATTACTTTCAAGATCAGGGGTGGGCCAGCAGAGCTGTCAGTGCCTCAAGCAACTCCGTCCACCTCTACCCAAGGGGAGCAAACACCTGCACACACCCAGCAGGAAAGAGGACCGACAAATCGGCCTCTTCCTACAACATCTGGCGGGAATAGCAGAGGTGCACCCAGAGGTAGAGGTAGAGGGAAGAAACGTGGCAAGGCACAAGGCACACCCCAATCCGAACGTGGACGACCTCGTCCACCCTTGGGGAAGGGAAAGCCTATGCCTGGCCCCGCCGCCCCTAAAGACCACTAATGGCGACCCCAGGGGATTCGGCGAGGGTTCTCCAAATCAACCTCCATCACGCCATTGCTGCCAGTGCAGTGGCGGAGCGTTGCTTACTTAAAGGAGAAGCAGACCTCGCCCTTATTCAGGAACCCTGGGTAAATCGCTCAACCATTCGGGGACTTAGCGCTGCGGGTAAGATTCTATCGTACTCTGGTGGCAAAAACCCTAGAGCATGTATTGTCTTTAATAAGACTATTAACTTTCTGCCTGTTCCAGAGTTATGCACCGACGACCTGGTTGCAGCCTACATAAATCTCAAAGGATGGAGAGGGTCAAGAGTAATTATATGCTCGGCCTATCTATCCGGAGAGAGAAAAGACCCTACAGAAGAACTGGCGAGCGTGGTGAAGTACGCTCAAACCCACAACGCAGAGCTTCTGGTAGGCTGTGATGCTAATGCTCACCACATAGCGTGGGGGAGCTCAAACATCAACAACAGGGGTGAGTTACTTAATGATTTCCTTCTGACCAACTGTCTTCATTTACTAAATAAAGGATGTGTACCGACCTTTGTAACATGTGCTAGACAAGAAGTTTTAGACATATCCTTTGCTACTAAAAATCTAGCCAGGCACATTAACAACTGGCATGTTAGGGATGACACCTCAATGTCTGACCACAGACATATTTCTTTTGAAATCATAGCTTCCATAGCTTGTCATCCCATTACATATAGGAATCCGAAGGCCACCGCCTGGGATGTATACCGTGACAAACTAAGGCGGAACCTTGAAATCTTTCCTAAAAGTATTAAAACGTGCGAGAGTCTAGAATTTGCTGTGGCAATTACCAAGGAAGGCATCATAAAAGCCTACGAGGAAAGTTGCCCACTCATGACAAAGACCTCCAAAAGAAAAGTTCCGTGGTGGAACTCGAAGCTAAATAAGCTCAGACAAGAAACCCGGAAACTATTCAACAAGGCTAAACAGACTCTCAATTGGGAGGCCTATAAAAAAGCCTTAACTGAATATAACAAAGAGATTAGGAGAGCCAAGAGAGCATCGTGGAAAAAGTTCTGCGAGGAAATTGTGAAAACGCCTCAAGGAGCCAGAGTACACAAACTGCTCGCAAAAGACAAACCTAACCAAATCGGTCTTATGAAAACATCGAACGGTTCCTTCACAACCAATGAAAAGGAAACTTTGGAGCTTCTAATAACTACCCACTTCCCAGGCGCTGTGAATTCTAGGAAATCAGATACCTCTCCGCACAGACCTCGAAATGAGGACTGGAGCAGGGCTGCTAGAATCATAAAGCCCAACCAAGTAAGATGGGCAGTAAGATCCTTCAAACCTTACAAATCTTGTGGGGACGACGGAATCCTGCCTGTGCTGTTGCAAAACGGCATAGACATTCTAACCCCATATCTGGTAAAAATCTTCAGGGCAAGTTATGCCTGGGGACATATTCCAGAAGAGTGGACCAAGGTCAAAGTACTATTCATACCTAAGGCTGGACGAAAGGATTACGCTTTGCCAAAGTCCTTCAGACCAATCAGCCTCACATCCTTTATGCTCAAAGCACTGGAGAAGGTACTGGATAGGTACATAAGGGAAGAGGTCTTAACCGACAACCCTATCAGTTGTAACCAACATGCCTACCGTAGAGGAAAATCTACAGAAACTGCTCTGCTCTACTTAGTAGACAGAGTAGAAAAGGCATTGGAAGACAAACAAATTGCACTATGCGCATTTCTAGACATTGAGGGCGCTTTCGACAACACCCCAACTGAAACGCTAGTTAAGGGATTAGAGGCGAAAAAAGTTGACTCTACCACAACTAGATGGGTAAAAGCGATGCTCTCAAACCGTACTGCCAAGGTATCGCTCCATGGGACGAACCTTGAAGTCAATACAACAAGAGGCTGTCCACAGGGAGGCGTTCTTTCGCCCCTACTATGGACTCTTGCTGTAGATCAACTCCTGCATAAGATGGCAGAAACAAGGATAGACACCCAAGGCTACGCAGATGACCTGGTGATCATTGTCCGAGGTTTCTGTCAAAGTACAATTTCGTACCTTATGCAAAGAGCAATAAACATAATAAGCAACTGGTGCAAAGAGAACGAATTATCAGTAAATGCTGATAAAACCGTCCTTGTGCCATTTACTAACAAACGGCAGTTGAAAGGACTGACCATGCCAAGTCTAAATGGCAGACAAATACCATTTTCCAAGGAAGTAAAGTATCTGGGAGTCACACTCGACCAGAGACTAACTTGGAACAGCCATATAGACAACATTACACAAAAGGCCAAAATTGCCTTAGGTATAAGCTACAGACTGGCAGGGAAACAGTGGGGTCTTAACCCCAAGATATCCCACTGGCTCTACACAGCCATTGTGAGGCCGATAATTACATACGCCTCTGTGGTCTGGAGTAACAAAGCCAACCAGATAACTGTAATCAACAAACTAAGCAGCCTACAAAGGACTGCCTGCCTCATTACCACTGGGGCAATGTCCTCCTCACCTGGAGCAGCTCTAAATGCACTGCTGAATATACCGCCTCTTCATCTGCATGTTGAACAGGTCGCGAGATCCAGCATGTACAGACTATCTGCCCTAGAGAAGGCAAACTGGATTTCTAAGACGCTGAGTTCTGTCCTAGACTCGGTATTAGAAATTCCAATCCTAAACATGGTATCGGATACCATGCTTCCACTGTTCAAGTTTGAAAAACTTTTTAGAGTGGAACTGCCGTCCAGAGATGAATGGTTGAACAGCCAAATTCACTGGGAGGCCGGTAGCCTGAAATGGTTTACCGATGGGTCCAAGTCAGGCCATGACGTAGGATGTGGAGTCTACGGAGAGCGCCCAAACTTCGGAAGAAGTGTAACTTTGGGGCAACACGCCTCCATTTTCCAAGCGGAGGTATACGCCATTATTGAATGTGCGGATATAAACCTCCGTAAGAACTACGTCAACCATCACATATATATCCATTCGGATAGTCAAGCAGCTCTCATGGCACTAGCTTCGGAGACAATAAACTCTAAGTTGGTGCAGAACTGCGTGACAGTATTGAATTCCCTGGGCGAAAAGAACAGGGTGATTCTGCGCTGGGTTCCGGGGCACGCAGGAATCGAGGGCAATGAAAATGCCGACGAACTTGCAAAGGCGGGAGCCAGAGGAACGCTATGCGGTCCAGAACCATGTTGTGGCGTTCCAACAAGCCTGGCACGCCTAACGCTCAGAAACCTTTGCCTAGAGCAATCCATCAATCACTGGAATTGCACGCCAGGGTTGAACCACTCCAAAGCACTAATAAAGGCTTACAATCGTAAGTCTGCTCAAGAAGCGCTAGCGCTTAGCAGGAACAACTTACGCATAGTAGTGAGAGCTCTCACAGGACATTGTGGCCTGAACAAACACATGTTCAACCTCAAGCTCCGAACCACAGGAGAGTGCAGGCTCTGTGAGGAAGCAGAGGAAACCCCCATGCACCTCCTGTGCGAGTGTGGACCACTGATGCGTAAAAGAAATACATACCTAGGTAACTACTTGCTTCACCCTGACGAAGTAAAACAACTCAGTGCTAAAAGCATAGTGCAGTTTCTAACTGCTGCAAGGCTTAACACGGAACTATAGTATGGTGGCGATCACAATAGACCAGAAATGGTCGCAGTGATACAAGGTCTAAACTGAGATCTTGAAATAGCCCCAACTCGAATAATAATAATAATGAGTCTGATTATGTTTATTGTAAGTAAACATACTTTTTTCGTTTAAAGTAAATATTTCATTTCCTTACTCTCAAAGTTGTCGATGTAATCAATATACCTATCTAACAAAAACTAGGACACATAAAGTATCATAAAATACTTGAAGGGAAATGACTTATCTTATACGAAACTTTATGAGCATTTAATGTCATTATTACTATGGGGACGTGTCGAAAGAACGTCACATGCTTTGGGTACCCACCTGTTAAAATTTATATTGTATGCTGAAATCTAGTGTGTATTACATGTTATAAAGTTAATTCGTGTTAAATGAAATAATAATAGAAAAAAATAACAGTTAAATATGAAATATAAAATAGATTTGTTTTGTTACAATAGGTACAACTCACTTTATTACACAAACAAATACAGTTCCAAGTTTTACAAGTTAAAATAGTGCAATTTAGGTATTATTGCTCAAATCGATTTCTTTCAGACAACCTTTGGGTATATAATATTATGCCATAGAAAAAGGTAGGTTGCGCTGATAACAAAATTCAACTTTATGTAATATTAACTTTAGAATGAACAAATATAATAAACAATGTTAGTCTTGTAAGTAAAGTGTATACGAACTCACCCTAACAGAGCGCGACAATTCACGAACACTGAGTTTCGGCTGATTTTGGCCGAAACCGAATTTATGGCCGAATCTCGATTTTTTGGCCGAAACTGGCCGAAACCGAACTTCGGTCGGACACTAGTTTTAATGTTAAACAATTTGAATTCCGAATTGGTCATATACGTACATGACAGCTTACTATTTATTGTGTAATCTTGATAAAAAATATGTTTCCCTACTATTAAATACCTATTGTTAAAACCAGGGGCCAAGTTGGAATGAATTATAATATTGAATCGCAAAATCTCAGATGTGTTGGTGGGTGAAAACCGCGTTGGTACATGACGTGACCCGGGATCGATATCGGACCTCTCTACCTACATAAGTAAAGATTTTGCGAGACAGTATGTGGAGCGCCACTGCACAATTTAATAAAAAATTTTTTTTTAGTTCTAACCCTGTTTCAGTGTTTATCGTATCATCACATAAGCCTCTCGACATCAACTTTTGAACATAGGCCTTCCCCATACCCGGTCCTCCGCCTTTCGCATTCAGCCGATTCGACCTACTTCTTCAGGTCGTGTGTCCATCTGACGGGTGCGTCTCACGTTGCGCCTACATATTCCAGGTTATCAAATAGGTAGGTACCTACTTATATAACCAATTATTTTTTGTTGTTGAAAATAATATATGTCGGCGAAATGATAAAAGAGGAGCTGATTTGGAGGCACAGTGCGTGTTCGTCGCGCCGTTCAGCCTGGTTCGGCTACCATCGGGAACCCGCGCTGACGGAACATCGGGTATAACTGGCGCAGGCGCATAACCGAGACAGTCTCCGATGGAAAGGCGTGCGGTGCGCAGGCGTTACGCTGACGGAATGTCTGCCTTTTAAAATCATTCTTGATGATGTAGTGTAATTTGAAGTGGTGTCATTGAAGCCAGTAAACGTGTTAACTTTGAAACGGTGTTAAACTCAATTTGGGAGCCCACACTTTCGGCGGAACCAGGAACCTACGACATATATTATATACACACTTTGGTTCTGTCAAAACGGATACCTTAACGAAGCTTTCTCTAGTTGTCTATAAGTATGTCTGACTGTATTATTGCGTGGCAATAATGGGAAATTTTTTAATACATATAGAAAAATAATTATATTAAAGGAAAAATAAGTTTTTTTTCGGAACCCTACATTTTGCTTACTTATTATATACTGTGACGTTTTTAAGGGCCGAAATTATTAACAATTGCGTATATATCTTTAAAAGTATATCATCATCATCATCAGGTTATATTTGTCTCCACTGCAGGAGCACAACCCTCTCTCATCTGCCGGAGACAGACGGAGGATTTGGCCTACACACCCTGCGCTAGCCGGACGGGTAAAAGTATATAAGTATACAAAATCTGAAATTTGAGTACAAACCAGTACATATTCCAAGGTGAAGCGTGGTGTAATCAGACTTTAGGTGCTTTTGTTAAAAATGTCCGAGCTGGAATTAAGCTTATTTGTTTTTGCTTTCACTCAGACCCACAAACTGACTAGCACGATAAAGACCATATTACACTTCTGAGATCTCCCAGACTTCAAAAATAAGTTCATCATCCTTTTTTTATAACTGATGGTTTTACGCTTACCTTTAATCTCACTGGATGGTAAGTGACGATTAGGCCTAAGGTACAGCGCTTTCCCAGAATGCCTATTCACTCTTACTGTAAAAATATGCATATTGTACTTTTTTGGAAATACTGAAGCTGGCAGTTACATTCGTTAGCCGTTCGCATACATACAACATCATGTCGAAGTTACCCCATACAAAATTGGTAAATTTAAGCAAATCTAACGATATTATCTGCTAAAGGATACAACCATTAGCGTCCCCACATATCTACTCACAATCTTCCCCAATACTCTATGGAAGATTTCGATATTTGCAGTATTTCCTGCTTATTATGTATTTAAATCTAAGTACGCTAGTTTTGGAGCCTAAGTTTTCGATACTCCGTAATTTTTTGGTACCTACTTAAAGCCTGTCCGAGAATCAATTTTTTTTTTATTATTATTTGTGAAAAATATTAAATTTTATTTTGACTAAGTACATACGTTACCTGTGATATAAAATCTTTGCAACAACGGTTTTTTTCAAAATCCGATATTAACGCAGCGACGGCTTTAACATAGGCCTAACGGAAGCTCAACCGAAAACTCTCTAATTGAAAGTTCACAAAAATAAAATTGTTTAGGTGCCTATATTTATTTAAAACTAATTAAACTAACATATATAAATTCTAAATAGTCACAAAAATCTTAAATACCTTAAAAACTCATATCCTTGATGACTGTTGACGATGACATAAAGTCATGAAGCACGAATCACCAACACTTTAACTCCGATTAACGTTTTGTGACCTTTTAACTATGATTAATTATCATTATTTCTATATCACTTGGTCGATGTTCCTTCCATGAGGAAGAGTCCGACGGGCTGTGAGCGGATCCAGTTCCTGAACGGAAGCCCGGCGGCCCGCGCACGCGCGGTTCAGCTCGGGGCGTGACCTAGACCCTGAAAATGCCACCCCCTCGCCCACGCATACCGCGTTGCCATGACTACCGCATCAAATTGCACTGAAAATCTTCAGAAAATCATCAAAATTTCCGAAAAATCTATCCACAATTTAACACCAAACTTAAAGTAGTATCTGCTCAAGAAATATTTTTCGATGTTTCAGTCAGAATAATTAAGAAATTGTGCCATTGCATAAATTGCGTCATAGGGTAGCACGGTTAAGATATGAAGCGTTACCTACAGTGGTTAGCTCCACCCAATCAACGATGAAGTTTGCCGGCATTGGCGTTCCTTAGAAATGGAGTGAGGAATGATGGCTTTCCGGGCAAAACATTATCGACGACAAAAAGGAATCACATAGGTAGGTTAGGGACCTATTAAGTTATCACATTAACATGTTCGTATGTAGAAATAGTTCACGCTAACTAGAAATAGAAAGGTCAGTCGACCAAATGATCAAGCTACTTATACAGAAACAGCGTAAGTATACTATTACTTGTATACTATTCGTGTATGTTGCAACTCATTACAGTACAACCAGTGTTGTGGCAACAAGTTACTGTTAACTAGTAGTCATAATCCTTAGGGTGGCAACGAACTTGTGACTTCAGTTTAGTAGGCGACAGTGGTCACTTACCATCACGTAAGCTGTCTGCTTGTATGCCCTTCAAGCCAGTTATGCAGAGATGATCCAACCCACAAGACCTTAAGGGTTAGTTAAATGTTAAATCTATTAAACTACTATTTTTAATCGGAAAAATCATCTGGAAGAAAGAAATAAATCATTCACCTGAGGCAGGAATGTCTCAGGCCAGTTTTTATACTTTTAATAGTATATTCATTAATACTCGAGCATATAATTTTATTAGTACCTACATCAGTAAAGACTTTAGTTGGATCAGTTCTGCATATAACACTTCATTCTGTTAAGACCCAAATAAGGCCCGGTCCCAAATAAGGTCGTCAAAACAAAAATCGTACTCCGCTAAATCGCCGTCATCGGTGTCATCTATTGATGTTACTCAACCCATAATCGACCACCCTAACAGCAGTGTATCCAATTTTATAGGCTATGGTGGTATGTACCTACTTGGTTTTATTTGACGAATTTCTAGTCGAACCGTTTCACGTTTCTATTTTGATACCTATATTGGGATGATTCAAAATATCATTAATTTTATCCTCGGTATTTATAAACAGTCTACAATAATCCTTTGCTGGACCAGATTACTTCATCTCTTCCAAAGTAAAGGGAAGCTTATCACGGCGTTGTTATTGACGAGTCTAGTTGATCAAGTTGATTTACTGCCTATTCGTACTACGTGATTGCCCTTACCATTTTTGTCAACTTTTGTAGTATATGTCAAGAGCCACCTCCGGTTTTCACGTAGTATTTATTCATGTGTGACAGCGCTGGGCCATATTATTAAGGTATTCTATGGCTGGGCGCTAACTTAGCTTAAAAATACGGTAACAAATAATTTGCGCGCCAGTATTTCATAGGTTTTAAAGTGAACTTTCAAATGACGTAAGTCAATAAAACTGTTATACAAATTATTTGAGCGACGCGTCCTTGTTTTTATTTTTATAACAAGTTACAGCTCCCGTGACAACTACGTCACGAAAGTCTAGTCCCTCCTTCCCCGTGACGACTAAGCGTGGTATTTTGTGAACCCCTCCCCCTCAAACCGTTCTCGTGTATTTTTCCATGGATTTATTTTAATCACATGATATCACCGCCGAATACCTGACAAATCCAGGACTGGACAGTAGGCGCTTACTATCAAGTGTGCAGTCTGTCCATGTAAGATTTAAGTTGCAGTTACTGCTAAGGCTTAGGTGCGGTGACTGCTAACAGAAATAGACTGCCTGTATACTATTATAGCTACACTATAACCAAGAAAAATTAGGAAAATATCAGGATCAAGTTGTTATAACCTAGTTGCCAGTGTTCTCGCCTCGTGTTCACGCGGCTGAGGATTCAAACTGGTCCCGTACTCTTTCCCGTACGGTTATTATTACACCACGACACAGATTAGTTGATCACCGGCTTTTTGCTGAAGAAAAGTCATTTGCGCTGTAGAATTGTTAAGTCTATACCAACTCGCCCTGGACCAGCGTGATGGACAATGGTGCATAGGCCATGAGGATATATCCTCTTCGTAACAGTAGGGCGTATTAAAGCGCAAGTAAAGGTTATCGGAGAAATAGAGTAAAACTCAAAGAGTATATTTAGTAATTTTAATATAATTTCTTCAATATAAGAATATGTCCGATTCCATCTATATAATACAAAGCATTTCAAAAAGGGAAAATACCTACAATATAAAATACAACCTTCTGTACCTTTACTACGGACTACTGTCCCACTTCCCATCAAGTTATAGTTTGTGATCCCTGTATGCACAATTTTCCAGGATAGGCATGAAGGTAAAAATTTAAACGCGTCGCCGCCAATATAATGGAGTTAGCATCACGCTTATTTTGTATGAAAGTCTATCAATTTGCCAATGCTGATTATAAAGGATCTGTTCATAAAGCATTGTTATTATTTTCATTTTGATGGACATATCAAGCGATTTTGAACACGTTCCATAATAAAATGAGACAATTTTGTCACACGCACAGCACAATGCAACTTTAATCATGCTAACTCTCACATCTCTATATCCATTGTGGCGAGCGAATATTTAACTTCAACTCCATGTTTCTTCTCATATTCTAACGAATCGACATTTCCGTACAATATACGACCTCCTAACCGCAAATACATAGATGACAGTGCCTAGATTGCGTACCTAGGTACAGTTAGGTACCTAATATAGACATCGATAACAACATTCAAGTATAAAAAGACTCGACTTCAGAAAGTTAACTACAATAGAAGCACCGCATAAATATTGCCCTACAGAAAGACACTATCATTTTTTATGAGATCGTTTATTGCACTATTCTAATCTAAGACATAATTTCCGTAGTAATGTTGCAATGAATGTTTAACTATTTACACGCAAGAATAATCGTGATTAATGAATATTTACACAGGACTGTATATTGATAAATAAGACATAATATTATAAATTATAATGCATTGACAGAGAGAGTAACAGATAGTTGGTTTAAATGACATTACATTACAGTTGAAATTAAAATAACAGTATCAAATACTGTTTTGTTTTTCCTACAAATTTAAAATTAACATTAATAACTTCCCATACAGATCGCACTGATTCACTGTCAGTTTAGTGGTGACAATAAAACAATGCATTTACTGCAACATAAAATATTAAAAGATTTATGACAACCCAAACAACACTCGTAAGTCCAAACAAAGATACTAAAGGTTGAATTATAAAATCTCATAATACAAATAAATAAATTTAAAATGTACTATTTACAAGAATAGGTCGTTCGCAGTACTATACTCGAGTAATACGTAATTTTGCCAAATCGTCTGAATTTTAGATCTTAAAAATTAAAAAAATTACAAAAGACAGCAGCTGGTGCAATTTAAAACGAAACAAATATAAACATACACATTACAAACAGCCTATATTTTTAAAATATAGCACTATTCAAGACTCAACAGTCTAGCTCTGATTATAAGTTTTCACAACATACGATAAAACAATACATGCATATGGCTACTTCAAAATTAGGAATACGGATTTATCATAGAACTTTAACTGGATATGAGATTCTATGACACAAAAGCGAAGGTTTAGATGGACCAGACAATACATTATAGTACACTGAGGCGGCAGTCTCACGAAGACTGACCTAGGGATGTGGAGTGGTTTAGAGGATTTCGAACAGTTTCTTCAGCTCAACCATCAGCTGCCAGTCGGTCTTAATGAGGTCATCTCGGAAGTAGTCCTTGCATGCGTCGATACTGGCGCGCGATATCTGAAACAAAATAATGTTAATGAGAAAAATGAGATAAAAGTAACGCTTATCTTATCTTCTTAGGGGACCAGGAAGACTTGGCAACCCTTCGATCCTTTTCGATCTTTTGTGCCAAACCAACGGTGCCCCAAGTCGATTTTCTGGACTTCACATACGCCTTAGAATTTTTCCCTTGGCATACACAGGATTCCTTGCGATGTTTTCCTTCCCCGAAAAGCCTGTGGTATTATGAATAAACTAGCTGTTGCCCGCGACTTCGTCCGCATGGACAACTTAACGTCACAAATTATTAGGTATGTATTTCCCGTAAGAAATGAAATGTTTTTTCGGTATAAAACTATTCTATGTCCTATTCCAGGACCTAACCTATATGTGTGCCAAGTTTCATTCCGATCTGTTCAGTGGTTAAAGCGTGATTGAGTAACAAACATCCAAACTTTCGCATTTATAATATTAGTGGGATCGTACTTAAGTTTGGAAAAACTCATTGGTACGGGGTTGAACCCACGACCCCAGAACGTGAGGCGAGTGCACCACCAACTAGGCTTTTACGTCCCTCTAACGTACAAGTAAATATAAAAACAAAGTACCAATTTAAAGCCAAGGCTGAAAGTAATGCTATAAAAACGTACAGAGCTAAATACTATACATACTAATAAAGTGTACTCTCTTGAAAAAGTATAATACATACATCTTAACGCTATTTCCCTTGGTAGAAAACCCGAGCACCAAGTATGGCGATCAGGGACGAAACTGATCAAAGACAAAATGACTTTTTGTCAGCAAAATGTGCATCGTACACAAATCCGTAATTTTTTATTTATTTTAGTTTTCAATTCACATTTTCTTTCCTATAATTATCCCATCATTGACGGTCAATTTTACATAATATACATTCCAAATTTTAGCTCATCGGTCCAGCAGTTTTTGAGTTACAGCGAACCAATAAAAAGTTCTATCTTTTTAAGGATATCCGTTTTGACAAAATCATTAATTAACGCAATATGGAAAGACTTAAAAAGTTAAAACATAAATACTGACATTGCACAGAGATTACAATTTAAAAAAATAACTGCAAAATGGCCATGCAAGCAATCAGAGGGAAAAAAAAGTCTTGCCTTGCAGAGCCCATCGAATTGTCATAAATTAATTCGCTGTGCGCAAAACTTAATTGCATACTACCGATACATCCGCAAAAACTGGTTCCAGAGCCTGGCTCCGAATTGAGACCGCCTTCGGAGCTAAAAATAGCTGCTCATGATGAATGTACCAGAGGTTCATTCAGGTCGCCCCAGTTAGCGACGCATCGATTCAGCACTCCGGGGTGAATGGAGGTTATGACGTCATAGGGAAAATAGAACAGGTTGCAAGCAGGGAATTAGGTCACGGTGCACCCCGCGTCCCTCCAGCACCTCCGCTGCAGCGCGGGCTCCGGGGCATCCGGGGCTCGTCGCTGGGAACATTGGACCGAGCTCCGACGTAATACTGCTAGTTGGCAGAGGACTTGGAAAATTGCCTTGAGAGCGAAGGATGTGTAATAAAGCTAGGATATATTAAAGTTTTCATAAAATATTCGTTTCATGTTATGCGAAGTGACAATATTATAAAACATTAGTTTCATTATAAGCAAGATTCGATTAAAAGGAATTATATTTTGATTGATATTTTTAACTGGAAGAGTGTATTAATATCAGAATTATTCATCTAACAACTTTTTATTCCATAAAAAACCAGAATGAAGGTTTTAGCTGATAAATGAGTACCCATTGCTTAAGAACGAAGAAGATAATTAATGATTGAATATCATTTAAGAAAATATATGTTACCCATAATGCTACTGATCAAAAGGTTGTCGACCAATTTAGGAGACTATGGTCATATCGAATGAGTCAAATGGTCTATGCAATTTCTTAAAAAAGCTGTTTCATATACCTTCATTCAACAAGACGAATACCTAACAATAAATTGAGCCTTATGAGCTCTAATACTTTCTCATCGCCACAGCGAGTGTGACACCACCCATACATGTTAGTTCCATCAATGAAACCGTCGCGAAATATCAATGGAGCTTCTAGAATGGGGGTTTGACCCGGTCAACACGTTAGTGTGCATACGCTGCCGTTACAGCCGTGGCTGTGGTAGTGAACAACCTTGCGCCGGCACTTTTAGAATTATGACTTTTGCGCGAAGGGGAATAAGATCCACGTTGGTGGTTTAAAGCTGTCAGGGGTGGCCTATTTGCTTGCATGACGTCGAGCCTAACCTAATAAGACAGATAGTGCTCCTTTGTGAATTAGCTGACCAGCTAAAAATAGATTTTTCGGCTATGCGGGGTGTTTTTAACAAAATAAGTTATAGGTTCGAGAGGAATGTCGAAAGGGTACATCAAAATGCAACTTGTACTCAATTTTACATACATTTTAGCAAAGATTAACAACTTATGTGAATCCCATGTAAATTGTGCCAATGAATTTGTCATTTTAGACAAGTCTGCAATTGTGGCGCGGTTAGTAAGTCACCTTAGCCTAGTTGAGTCTTACGTTTTTGAAGTCGCAGGTTCAAACTAGGGCCTGTACCGACGACTTTTTCGTTATTTAATTTCGAACTACATACCACAGGCTTTTCGGTGTATGAAATCCTTGTATTAGAGAAGAAATTTTAAGGCGCAGGTGAAGTCCGTGTGGCCTATGAAACGCATGAAATGCAATGAAACGCATTAAATTGTCAGTCAAATTATAAATATTTAACGAAAATGTTTTAAGACTTCTGCTATGGATTTACTTTTATCTGGAACACCTAATATCTAAAACAAGACCCCTTTTTTTGTGACTTAGTATACGAAATCACTTCATTACAGGACTACTTCTAATTTAATCTATATTATAGCAACGGGCAAAAAATAAAAAACATAATGTAACGAGCTGATCTAACATAATAACAACATAGTCGAACATCATCGCGACAGACAACTGTTAGGAAAGTTTCCCCTAACATAACAATAATGACCAGGACAGGGCACGTGACATAATATTAGGCTCAGGGCGTAACTATTGTTCTCTTTATTTAGAAACGTTGGTGCACATTGTTGATGTATTTATAGTAGAGATGAAACCGATATCCGGTAACTATCCGGTATCCGGCCTAGTTTTGTATCCGGCCGGATACCGGATATTGGCCCAATATCCGGCGGATACCGGATTTTAATAAAAAGGTGTAATTTTCCTAAAATCAACGCTGACAAATTGATTTATTGTTTATTGATAAAAGAAAAACAAAATTAAAATCACATAAATAAAACTAAACTGTTTTAACTTTCGAGCGTAGCAAGATTGGTATTGTCACTAGTATATATATATATATCAAATTCAAGTTTCTCAAAAACGTTCGACCATTCGTCGTCGGTCCATGGGACTGTCCGTGCGTGACGCAGTTTAACCGCTTCGCCTAGCGGTTAAACCATTTGGGTCTGGTATTTGGGTCTGGTTGAAATCAAATGTTTAACTCGTGTTGTAGGCTAACTCCTCCGAGGATTCTTAGTCGTTTCCCCATGGCTCTCAATTTGAGGGTAGTTGTGACAAACTGCTCTAACGACTTTGATCAAACTCTGTATGTTCTAGAATATCCCAGCATATTATCTTACGGCAGTGCCACCAAAATGGAAACTTCGAATTTCTCGAAATCGGTTGAAGTGAATTAGTTTTAATGTTCTACAATTTGAATTCCGTACTGTGTAATATCCGGCGGCTTGATATCCGGCTATCCGGCCCAGAGGCTGTCCGGATATTAATTATCCGGTATCCGGTCAAACCACTATCCGATTCATTTCTGATTTATAGGCATAATAGGTGAATTATGAAGTCGTACAATCGCATAAAAACTGAAACTGCAATTACAAATTTACTGCACATAGAATAAGTCGGTCGTTTTGGTGTTTTACTTGTAAAATGAATAATCCTCGTATATATAAAATTCCCATGAAACAAGAAATCCATGTTTGGGATTAGATAGGTGTATATTGTTGTGGCATATTGCACCCCACGTTGGCTTAGTCGCTTCATTTGACTCCAACTAGAGGTATAGTTAGTTCGATTCCTATTAGGGGGACAGACAACTTTGTACTAGTTGGGTCCCAGGCTGGGTAATAATTATATCTGTGATTTGTCTTTTCCTTGTTTAATTCCCATGGGACAGGAGAGATCTTTATTGGAGACCTTAATGCCTGTAAATGTATTGTAAATACATAAGAAATATTTAGAATTCATCTAGAGCCTATCCTACAAATCCACATCAAGATCTGGCCAGGCGAGATGTCGATCAAAATACTAGTAACATACATATATAATGCTCACGCCTTGGTCCCAGAGGGGTAAACAGAGACGATGTATCGTCACTTTGCGCGATCCTGACAAACGTCGCAAAGTGCTCCTTCGTACGCATTTCGCCCGCTGATACCGCTTGGGTGAGGTGATGGGTGGGTTGCGAACAACATCGCCGCCTCCGTGTTGAGACACATTGTGGTACCACGATAAGCTAGGGAAATAATTATCCACCTGATCAGAGCCTCGCATGACACAATACTAGTAATCATGAATTAATTAAAAATTGCTTTGTACACAGTTTATATGGTAAGCATTGACAAACGAATATTTTGGTGTCACCAAGTGCTCAGTTATTCGATCTCTGATTCGATTTCTGATCTCATCACCATAAAATATATTCAGCACCCTTTGGTTACATATCCCACAACGAACTTATTTCCGAGAATCAAGTAAATTATCCAGCTAATTCAATTCCATGGAACCACGGGAATGAAATGGGCTAGTCCACGCCGTGGGTGGGGATGTGGACAAACACTTAGCTAACGCATGGAGAGCGGTGACGTCATCCCGTCCAAAAATACCGCGACCTTCGCGTCATGGAAAACTGCTGAGCTCACGGCATTTAGTGCTTTTACATTACTTGGCTGAACGCAAACATTAATGTGCTGATGTTGTTTATGCCAAAAAAATATATATAAAAACGACGCTGTCTCTGGAAATTTCATTCATATAATGAACGCCTTTTGTTGGACGTGCATACAACTATTCATTCGTGCTATTTATCCCAGTTACAAATGTACGGAGATCGAGCCTAAATCGGAACCGAACCGTGCATTAGTAATTCGGGCCGTAGCTAAAAACGTCAAATTCGCTCCCCTTCCCGCTCCCGCTCCTACATCCGCTCCCGCTCCAACTCCCACTCCCGCTCCCACTCCCGCTCCCACTCCCGCTCCCACTCCCGCTCCCACTCCCGCTCCCACTCCCGCATGTGATGAAAGACATTTAATGGCTAATTTTTTTACACCTTGCGTTACATTATTGAAGTTTTAGTAGAGATCCCTATTATTTTATAGTAATAAATATAGCCTATGTTAATCAGGGATAATGTATCATTCTAATTCAGTAGTTTGTGAGTTTAATCGTCATAAACATACAAATCTTTCCTCTTTATGATTAGTGTAGATGTAAAATTGTACTAGTCGGTCCAAGGGTCTAGATGTCATATGATATGTGAAAAGGTCATGTTCTTTGTTTTGTTTATAATATTGTTTTTTAGTTCCGTTTATTCCATGTGTTATTTCCTACCTTGACACTACTGGCAGAATCACGTAAATCAATAAATAATCATCAGAGTACATCAACAAGCCTTGTTAAACTACTTCGCATTGCCAGTAAATTGTTCGAATTAAGTATAAGAGAATAATGTGCTTGCATCGTTGAATATTAAATACATTGCTAAGCTAAACTACAGCTATACTAAACATAGCAACAGAGCGAATCTTATCACACGAGAGTGCACCAACGCTCCCCTTTACCCCCGCTGTCAATTTCCCCGCGACCTAGTGACCCGCCGACCCCCCGCCCCTCGCCCCGCCTTGCAGCGATCAATGGAGCCGCGAGGAGGGGGAGCCATTGATGCTAGATAGCTTGCATTCATATTGCACTAGTGAATGAAAATTCCAAGTCGTTTTTGTGGAAGCCAAATGGAAGAAGAATTGAGAAAAAATATAGTCCTGACTACTGGAAAATGGGTACGAGAGCAAATAAAGTATAGAAACAGAAAGGCTCAAAACTCATGTAATTCTTTTGTTATTGCAAATTCGGATTTAGGAAACGAAACGTCGAATGGTCTGTGCGCTGGGTCTTTTCTGTTAGCCACAGAGACATGGGACCCAGCCTAGACCATTCGACGTAGATTTTTTTCTGATTTCGAATTTGCAATAACAAAAAATGGGTTCCAGTGTTTCCGCTCTTTTGCGTAGAAATATTTTTAGGAATAATATACGGGTCGTAGACGCAAAACTGTTTCTGATTTTTCCTTCGTGATGATACGTGTGCACAGGCACAGCTTCAGCAATTTTTTCTTGCGTTCTAGGTTGAAGGTTCTATATGAAAGCTAGTTTAATCACAGGATTAAACTAGCTTTCATATAGAACGTTCAACCTACGAGTAGAAAGCAAGAAAAAATTGCTGAAGCTACCGACCTATCTACATCATTCGCGTAGATCTACGTTGCACTGAAGGCCGTTTCTACGTCGCATTTTTGTAAAAGATGTGTTTTGGTTTGTTAAGATTCTTAAAGAAAGATTCTTCGAATTTTGGACCGAAATCAATATGTCGTTTGGACACTATATATAGCCAAACAGTCTGTGTTATACTCAGTGCACAAATATCAATATATCGGCTTGTGTAAACCGAAGCGCAACAAAACGTACACAATCACGACACACGGCTTCCGTTCTATTCTCGAATGCAAACATTCGCAGTTTAGGTTCAACAGATAAGAGAGGGGTACATGTGGGGAGCGGGAGAGATATCGTGGGGTCAGAAGTGAACATACCCCCAGGAATCTTAGATATTAGTAAACCTAGTGCGCTCCTCTAAAACGTTACAAACTTTCCACTGGTGAACCAATTCTGCATGAAAGAGCATGTGTACAGGTTAAGTTTAGAGTCGGTCGAAATATAGGCTACTTACGGCAATACTAACTGCGTCGTAGGCTTTAGACGATCAAAAAATTTTTTGCCTGAATGCCTGAAACGGACAGACAGCAAGGCCATTATAGTCCATGAACAGTAGCAAACTTTGTATCGCCGCGTGCAACCGTATAAAAGCTATAAATGTGTTGCCACCCTGTGACTTGGATTAAAAAGTCTCACCAGGAACATTTGTTTTGTGAAATTTGGTTAGTGAGCAATCGAAGCGTGAACGATTACTTAGCGAGCACATTCTTTCGCGAGTCAAACATTTGTTGAGCAAGTTGAAACAAACATTGGGCGTTTACATGGGCATTATTAGGTCCCTTTTCAAATATTCATTCAATTACATCAAAATTATGCAATAAAGAGTAATTGAATTAAAATTATAGAATATTTAACACAAATTTAGAATAATCTGGCAATTTCCGTACAACGTACACGTCAAGAGGACCTTTGAATATAAAATACTATTTATTTATTTTTGGCAAACTTACATACATATGCTTACGCCTTAAGAGGGGTAGGCAGAGACGATGTATCGCCACTTTAGAAAACTTACTGCTCTTTATATCTAACTAGGTTACATATATGTACCCCTTTTTGGTATACATACACAATAATATACCAAAAAGGGGGAAATTCGTCAATGAATGCAGTTGCACACGTCATAAATACACAAAAACAACAACGAATACAAATACAGAAAAATAAAACAACGGAAAAAGAAAAATTAAAAAAGATGTACATTAAACCCTTGTGTGTGCCTCAGTACCGAAAAGGTACCTCAAAGACAAAATCCTTTTTTGCATATTGAGTACACTTGGTACATGTACACATATACACTTTTTACCGACTACTGCTTCCTAGGTGTAGCGATGTGAACAATAAGTTCTTTACTCGAGAGCCAAGCGCTAGTATTCTGTTGACACCTAGTCGGTGCCGCACAAACATAAAGCTACCCTTTGAGTAAATCATAAAGCTAGTCGCCATACTCAGGCGTTCCCCTCTGCCAAAGCAAAGATAATATATACTAGAGTAAGATAAGCAATCCCCGAACAAAAAGTGTAAATCAAAAATTGGTAGCATAAACTTAGATGGCGCATTTGCTATCCAATTCTAAAAGTATTATCTAAAATCCGCACGGCGCTGGTGTTTTTAGTGCACTGTTTCTAGTTGTGGCGAAGGTAAAAAGTGGTAACACTACCCGTCGCTAGATGTCATTACATGTAATCACCTAATGAGTTCATGAACGTGTTACGTAACAGATGGCGCTAATACGAAACTAGTTACAATCTGTCGCAACTTTCATAGTAACAACAGTTATATAAAAAACGAACTAATGGCAGTTATACCTGTCTTGCTTTAACATAGATACTTCTCATTCACACCCCTAGCCGCCATGCCCGCCATGTTTCTTATTGCAGTGTTGTTCTTTGAATTTCTTTTTAACCGACTTCAAAAAAGGAGGAGGTTCTCAGCTCGACAGTATGTTTTTTTTAGTATGTTACGCGATTACTTCGCCAATTCTGAATGGATTTTGATGTTTCTTTTTTTGTTTGGTAGGTTATACTTCAGAGGTGATCCCATATAAATTTTATCGAAATGGAGGAAATGGGCTGGCGGGATTTTATCTCAAATAACCAAATGTATTTTTTTCAGTACTTTCTGATCCTATTTCTTTCAAATCCGATCCATAAATTCCTTTAATGAGTCATTAATATTACATGTAGGTATATACATCTCTGTGTTATGGAAACAAAGTACCTAAGGAAAGGACAATTCAATATAACATCCAGACTCGAACCAACTTGTACAAATTATATAAAGTTCCCTGCCCCCAGTGAGAATCACGAGTCCTGACTCACTCACTCTAGTACATAAATATTATCTTTACTACAACGATCTCTATGTACTACTAGATGGAGCGTTCCAAACAATCGCTCTGTTCCACGCAAGTAGCCACAACTTTTTCATATTCACAATGAAACTTGTGCAGTTGCTACGCAGAACATTTAATTATTTACTAAATATTGACATAATTTAACCGTAGCGTCAATATTTAGTAATAATTAAATGTCTGCGTAGTAACTGCACAAGTTTCATTGTGAATGTGAAAGAGTTGTGGCTACTTGCGTGGAACAGAGCGATTGTTTGGAACGCTCCATCTAGTAGTACCTACATAGAGATCGTTGCTTTACTATGACCTGTAAACTTGTTTTTCTTATCTTCTAGGTAACTAAAATTGGAATACAATCGCAATTGCACAGTGCTCTGGTAAATCAAGCCGAGGTAGATATCTAGATATTCAAACAGGTCACTGACCTGAGGTCAGCTGTTCTTTCTCGTTCCATTTGTTTTTCACAGTTGCGAAATATGTTATGTTTGGTAGCGATTACTACTAGTAGTGCAGTCAAATTCCGAATTGTGACCATCCCTAGCACCTTATTATTATAGCGATAAAGTAAAAATTAGAATGAACATGGTTATTTATCGTATCAACCGAAAGTACCAAATAGGCATGACGAAAGATTTTGAAATCCTCTTCCGTAATGTAGGTACACATTTACTATTTACGAAAAAACCTTTATTTCGGTATAAAACTTAAGTTTAACGGAGTTTAAAGCCATTTTGATAATATTTTTTCAATATTGCGCGCAAACAGCTCGCAGCTGTCATGGCGTCGGCTCTGACGTCACGGTTAGGTAAACATGTCATTGTGTCTATGCGTACGAAGTCAACAAAATATTCAATTAATTCGTGTGATAAAAATGAATTCCAAAGTTTATAAGTGGTGTGCAGTACTGCAGTGTAAAAACACATCAATAAAAACACCCAACAAAGTGTTTGTACATGTTCCAAACAAGTTATGAACAAGAGATAAATGGTTTGGTTAAAGCTCGCACGGCGAAACAACGTAGTCACGAATTCGCCACTTTATTTCTGTGAAGACCACTTTGGTGTGAGTATATATTGATAGATCTTATACTTAAAATGTTTGTTTGATATGAAATAGTTGAAATATTGAGGCTATGGAATAACTAATTTATTGAGGTTATATTTGTTTTGGTCTTGGCCATCATTCCTAAAACAATTTTAATCGTTTACTTTTCTTTTTCCAGTTGCCAAATGATATGGAAAATTATACGGAGTATCATGTGATGGGGTCAGTATCACAAGTACGTATGAAACCAGGATGCATGCCCCATAAATTTATATGCCAACCAGACAGGAAAACACGAACATCTGACACAACAGAGCGACCCTATATAGCTAAGAAACGAAGAATTATGATTCTTGAAGAGTGTAAAAAGGAATTCGAAGAAAAATGTATAGTTACAAAACAATCAAGTTTTGAAGAAATTGCATCTGGTAGTTCAGGTATTTAATATTAACTTATTTATTAGAATATAGCATTGAAAAAGTTAATTTTATTCTCAGTGTACATTGTTGGTACACACAAAACTACATAGATTTTTCTGTGACCTAGTAATCTCCTATTTGTGTTCATAATTATAACATTGCACTTAAATAATAAAATATTTGTTTTACAGTTCAGCAGAATGTAGAAGTTCCCCAAGTAACACCAAGAGTGTTGGATAAATCAATTCAAGTACACACATGGAAAACATTCAGAAGTAAAGCTAACCAAACAATAGTCAGTTCAGTAAATCAGATGACATCACCATTGAAGCCGTTTCTACATTCTGTCTCTACATCACCATTTAAAATCAAGCATCAAGGTGTTAATAGTAACATGCCTATCTTAAGTTTGGTTAAAGTTCTTGATGATGTGATAACTATAGCTTGTGGTTTGATTAATATACAAGATTCTCTTATTAAATAAAACACAAATGAAATTACTGCATTTTTATTTCCTATTCTATACTTTTATATAACAATGGATACACATAAGTTTTTCAAAATTTAATAACACTTTCAAGCCTGACATATATTGCTCATCAAAAGTTATACATATAATTTCTATATTTTTATGCTTATGGGACATTTTATCTCCACAATGCTATCTTGACATATTCCATCAGGGGAACCAGCTATCATTGGATATTTTTGGGATACGAACAGTCCAGTATTGATTTTTTTTCCCTAGTTTCTTGGTTATTATTTCCCGTTTCATTGCTGGTTGCACATAACCGTTTTAGTTGCACATAACTGATTGCATCATCCACATATGATGGTCTTGAAGACCTAAAATAATTGAAATTAATTAGAACAAATATATACACACTGACTTGGTGATTTATCCGATTTTAGGTGTTTAATATGAGGAAAAATACTATACTAGTAGGTGTTTTTTAGTTACAGAAATGTACTAGTTTTATCGGGTATTAACATGGTATTAACTCTAAAATAGCAACATACAAGCTCACCTCAAAAATAAACAATGACAAGTTTATTGTGCAAATAACCTATGAAAGTAAAATAAACTCGCACGAGTTCAAAAAGTTTGATTATATCTAGGTTGGTTGTATCTAGGGTAAAGATAAATACAAAATTTACTTACAAGGAAGTTTTCACGTTTCTCGTAACTCAGCGAGCAAAATTCTTTATTTGTTGCGAGAAAATCGCCCAACATTAATACATCAATCCTGGGCGAATTTGAGCTATTTGCCTTAACAAAGCTTGGTTCCATTGTTATAATACAGTGGAGTCGATAAATCACACGTAAAAGAAAAAAATCAATCCAAATGCGTAATCAGTAGTCAAAGAGAATACAAGATCAGTAGTATCAAAGATAATATATACTAGAGTGTATCGCCCAGCGCCAGGGATGAGAATACGCCAGCGCAAGCTCCGTACGCTCCGTGTGTAAATGCGGCAAACCGCATTGTATACTCATAGAGTGTCATCTCATTACCGTTCTCTTCTTTCTTGCTTTGCTGATGCATAACGACCCTCTCGGTCGAGATTTAGAGGAAACCACTATCTTATTAAAATATGATGTCGTTGCATGGAGATAAATTACTTTTTATGTCTGATTTTGGTCTGATTGCAGTGATAAAGACTAGGGGTTTAAAAAGAACCATATTTACATCTACCATTAAGTCAATGTTTATTGTAATAAATAAATAGAGACGGAATATTATTATTATACCAATAATAATATTTCGTCTCTATTTATACTATTTTTATTATTAATTTTGAGGTTTCTAATGTGATGAAAAAGTACTCGATACTGAGTAGTATCGATACTTTTGATTCAATACTATCGTCGGCATCGATACTTTTGATGCAATACTGGTATCGAATACAGTATCGTTACTTTTATTTTTTTGCGTATCCCTAACAACAACAAAACACAGAGAATGACAGTATTAGGCGTGACGTCATGCACTGTGATTGGTGTTTCAGTCAAAATGGCCGATTGCAGTATTTTAATTAATGTTTTATTTTATTGAAAATCTTAATAATCTGAACCTTTTAAATAAAACTAAACCAGTGTTTTAAATTCTTTTAATATGAATTTTCCCCTAACATCATTAAATCGACGATTTTTGGATACTGTCGATCCATACCATTTTTAGTTTCGCTTTGCTTAAGTACTCAATTTATATTTTTACTATGGGTAGAGGTGATAATAAGGTAATGGGCCCGATTCTGAAGCACACATTTAAAATTTGTCAGCTCTAAAATTAGTTTAGTCTTTATCTTCATAATATTGTGTGAGAAGGATAGCAACAGTTTTAGTGCTGTCAAAATTTAACGTTGTGCCTTCAGAATCGGGCCCAATAATAATTTAAAGTTAAACTTGCAAACTCAAATTCGAAATATAATTTTTGAAAGTTTTCATTTGTAGCTCAGATTTGTACAACAAAAACGCGATGCAAACGTCAAACGACGTTCCGTTCCGTAAGCTAAGATTTCGAGATATAATTTTTGAGTTTTCATTTGTAGCTTATATTCGTACAACAAACACGCGAAGCAAACGTCAAACGACGTTCCATTCCGTTAATAGCTAAAGAAATGTCACTTCTTATGCATCAATGCACTCAAAGATATGAGCTATTTGGGTAAGCGAATGAATTACAGCAAACATGAAACGAAATGTGTTTGACAGCAAAGCTGTTATATAATGAAATTGAGAGCTACTGTTCATTATCTGCTCGTCGTAGTTTATAATATTATCTTTGTACTAAGTAATATAGGTATTATCATCATTGATTACATACATTTGTCTTGTTATTTACCTAAACGCCATCTATTGGGGTTTGTAAATGCTATAACATTATGAAAGATATAACGTCATACGACTATTCGACCATAGATGGCGTAAAAGTCTAATTTTTCAATATTCTTATCGAATTGTGATAATTCGTTACCTGTAGCGCAATCTAGTGGACCGTTGAGTAACTACAGCTTGATTGACGCAACCAATAATGACATTTGCGGCCCTCGGCCAAAGGTACAAGATCACCGGCCATGCGTATCAAAATGTGTCTATGTGTACGAGAAGTTTTAATAAAAAAAAAATTATAAATATCTCAGACATTCACACCAATTATCCAGTCCCAAACTAGGCAGAGCCTGTGGTATGGTTACTAGATAACGGATAGACATACTTAAATAAATATACAGGGTTACAGGAAAAGTCGTGCTAGATCCCTTAAGGGTGTGGAGCACCCATCATTTCTGACTTATTTCACTATGAAACACCCTACCCTAAACTTAACCCTTTTCGAGATATTCGACTTTTAATTTTTTTATTGAAAATTGCTGATTTTTAGGCTACTACATTTATTTTTGTTTATTTTGTGTATCTTATTATTATTATTATTGCATTTTTACATGTGTAGTAAGATGCTTTAGGACGTCAATCATTAAAATAGTGCACAAGTTATTTGAATAGACCGTAGTAGACAAGTGAAAGAAAAGAAATAAAAAACATATTAGAAAGTTTATTTTTCTCTAAGGGATATCTAAAAAAAATATTATGGTAATTGTTCGGCAGATGTTTTTTAAAATATCTACGGTTCATCAGCTATCTAACGAGGTGTAACAATCTAGGGTTTGTATTACATTTCGTGGAAAAAAAGTAGTTGGGACGCTCCAGGTAGCAGTTCTAACGGTCCCACGCCTATTGTCCTTCAAGTTAAGACGCACCGTGCGAGCGAGACAAGTGACGATTTATGTAGGTACGAATGAAAGAAAAAATGTGTAGACACCGGCTAGGACTGGGAATACAACCGGAAACATTGTTTTGGTTGTCAGTCTGCTTTTGAGCGGATCCGACTACTTCCACTAATATTGTTGCCCGTGATCTGGGGCTTTCGCAATGGAGAGTGTGGTTTACAGTGCATACTGCTGGCCTATACCCGTACCATTACACGCCAGTACACGTTATTGAAGAAGGGGACCCCGCGAGAAGATTGGACTTTTGCAGATTTATGCTAAATGCTGATGTAGAAGACCCAGATTTTTTAAGAAATATCTTATGGACGGATGAGTCCAAATTTGATAAAGATGGCATAACTAACTATCACAACGCCCATTACTGGGCCCTAAAAGAACTAAGGAATCCCAATAAGAAAAGAGTGAAGGGGTCCCAACGAAGATTCAGCGTGAATGTGTGGATGGGCATTATCTCCAATCATTTGATTGGACCTTACTTTCTCCCGGATAATCTAAACGGGGAAAGCTACGAAAATTTCCTGAGAGCAGACTTGAGTGATTTGCTGGATGATCTGCCACTCAACCTGATCAGGGACATGTGGTTCCAACACGATGGCTGCCCTGCCCATTTCAGGAGAAGTGTCAGAGACTGGCTGGACACAAATTATCCAAACAAATGGATTGGACGAGGTGGGCCATTGCCATGGCCAGCAAGAAGTCCGGACCTAACCCCCATGGATTTTCATGTGTGGGGCTGCATGAAAAGTCTCGTGTACAGCGAGCCGAATCCAGTTTCGTCTGTGGAAGACTTAAGAGAAAGGATTGTGGATGCAGCAAATAAAATGAGGACCATATTGACCACTGGCGTAGTGAAGACCGGTCTCCGTAGAAGGATGCGACAATGTATTAGAAATAGAGGCGGCCATGTTGAACATGAACTGTAGAAAAAGAAAAAGTTGTGAGAAAACCTTTAATAAATGCTTACCTATTGTTTTATTTTACTTTTTAGGGCTAAGTATACATTTTCTTCTCCACTGTCGCCTATGAAACTAAATTTTTTTGAATGCATTTGAATAAAACCCTACATTATTATACCTCGTTAGATAGCTGATGAACCGTAGATATTTTAAAAAACATCTGCCGAACAATTACCATAATATTTTTTTTAGATATCCCTTAGAGAAAAATAAACTTTCTAATATGTTTTTTATTTCTTTTCTTTCACTTGTCTACTACGGTCTATTCAAATAACTTGTGCACTATTTTAATGATTGACGTCCTAAAGCATCTTACTACACATGTAAAAATGCAATAATAATAATAATAAGATACACAAAATAAACAAAAATAAATGTAGTAGCCTAAAAATCAGCAATTTTCAATAAAAAAATTAAAAGTCGAATATCTCGAAAAGGGTTAAGTTTAGGGTAGGGTGTTTCATAGTGAAATAAGTCAGAAATGATGGGTGCTCCACACCCTTAAGGGATCTAGCACGACTTTTCCTGTAACCCTGTATAAACATCCAAGACTTTGGTACAAACATTCATATTCATCATACGAACATTTGCCCCTAGCGGTATTTGAACCCGCAACCTCCGGCGAGGCAGTCCGAGAGCTACCTGTTCCGCCACCGAAGTCGTCAAATAATATTTTTTATTTCAGGCATAAATACCCCATATACATTGGACAAATACAAACAACATAACATAACACAGAATAATTAAAATAAACTAACACCTAATATAAAATACAAATACTACACTTATTTTCTTTTCTGGTCTTGATGAACAGATAGCCAGTACAATCCAGTCACAGCCAGTATAATCCCAAACTAGGATTTTCTCCTGTGCTATGGAAATTAAACAAGAACATGACAAATCACAAATATAACATCCAGACCGGGACCAACTTGTACAAATTGTGCAAAGATGTCCGTCGAGCTCGAGTCCAATGACCAAGTCACTAAGCCAATAAAGTGGTCAAGGAGGATGATATGTGTTGTTCGATTTATTACGTGTCTCTTAGCGACAGTCTACATAACGAGTGTGTGTGCGTGGCTCCCCACGCGAAAAATGACAGGATGTTTTGCATAGGAAGAAAACGCTATGGCGTCTCCCCGGGTCAAACCGGCGGCCGTGTTGCTCTAGCCCACAAGCGATAGCGAGTATAAAATAAGACAAAATTAATTAAAAATAAGACAGATCAAATATTGTTACTGTTAATATAATAATGACATACTTATGGAACCCTAAATCCCAATATTTTTTTAAGAAATAGAAGGACCGGTTGTAGTGGCGTTCATTAAAGAAGGCCTATGACCAGCAGTCTGTGGACGTCTAAGAGCTGCTAAGAAATGAAAAAGACAAAATGTTTTTTCCGACAAAAAGTCTAAAACCGTACAAAAAAGTAAGTACGCGTCTATTTGTGTAATCTGTGTACAGGACATGTAAATAAACCTACACACGGATGCGTTCGAGCTATAAATAGCTGTGTCAATCGGTGCCATTCGTCTGCCGAGCGAGCGAGAATACTTCGCGATATCTACAATGCGTTGGCCATTCATTAAAACGTCACTAGCGGAGAATACCTAAACTAATAGTCATTGCATTGGACACAGCGGTCCGTGTCACACGGGCGTTAGTAACGCTACGTTCTTTGAACCTCCACCTAAACATGTGAAACTACTAAACGTCGTATAAGCGGCGATCCAAGGCGGATGGTCAGCGGTTTCAAATGGCTATGTATGTATCGAAGAACATGCAACTCCGAGCTGTGTATCATTCGCAGCGGTGGCAAGCTATTTTATCATTATTATGAGTGCGCTGATGCGCTATCGCGAGCGGCGAAAGATTTCACCGCGGTTGATGTGACAGCAGATTTCCTTGAGGATTGATGTTTTAAAATGTATTCCCTTAGTCGCCTTATAAGACATCCACGGGAAGAGTTGGAGTGGTCCTATTCTACTCTACCGGAAACGACACGGCCCGTTTTATCGTTGCCTTGCATTACTAAAATCCTTCTTGCTTGACACCTTAGGTCATAGTATAATAAAACAAACTCAAAATTTTGTATAAGTTACAGGTAACACATATTTATGTATTTACAAGTGATGACAATACTCGTATATGATAAACTTGATATGCGCGGATCCTGAGAGCTACTCCGTAAGCATGTGACATATGATGAGCGTTTAGGATCGAATTGTCACAGGTAGGGTTGGTTGTCGTGGTAGCGGATCGCATGGACGGACCGTTTGTGGCTTCTTGGTTGGTCTGGCTGTTATTGCATGCACCAGAGCCCCACGACCGAGCAAGAATGTATTAATTTGCTGATCTTAATTTATTTTACATTTAGTAATTCTGATTTATTTATATTTTTAAATATTTGAATGTTACTGACACCTAGTCAAGTATTTTTATATTACTAACAATTGTGATCTTTGACATCTGTATAAATGAATGTAATAATAATAATAATAAAAAAAAAACATGTATTAGTAAAAGCGATGGCGAGGCTCAAATAGGATTTTTAAAAACCCGAATCAATTAAGTCTATAAACCACAAGGCTCCATAAGCGTTTCGGACTCTCAGAGATGACATGTGACGTCTTTAGATACGCATTTGGCGTGTAACTATCGTAGTTAGACGGCCATATAAGTCACGTGTCCCGTCAGAGAGTACAAAATCAGTTTTTAGTTCCACGGATATTTTATCCGTAATACTTACCGAGTAAGTAGGCCCCAAGGAGTAAGCTAGCGGGTATAATGCTATAGCGATTAAAAACGCGTAGCGTGAAAGCTGCCTAAGATCAAATGCAAATCGAGCGCAGTATGGCTACTGCCAGCAACGTCACTCTTTTATTTACAGATCAGCAGCATCTGACAAACAACTCCACTAAACTGACATTTAAAACTACAATGTAAGACAATAAGGAATTGTTATTTTTGGAGGTATGTTCTAACTTCGACCACGCGGACATAAACCTCGACTTATATATTGTTAGTGCCATCTCTTCATGGAGCTATACCTAACTATATATAAAAAAAAATTGAAAGTAAATAAGTCTCTAATTGGTTGATGAAGTGTGTGAGGTGTGTCAGGATCACAAGTGTGTGAGCATTATGTATGTATGTATGTATGTATGTATGTATGTATGTATGTATGTATGTATGTATGTATGTATGTATGTATGTATGTATGTATGTATGTATGTATGTATGTATGTATGTATGTATGTATGTATGTATGTATGTATGTATATGTAAATAAGTCTTCTTTGTTTAAAATGTGTTATCTTCATGGTTAAGGTCCTCTTCGTGTCCTTGACATGTAAGGTTCAATTTATGAGTTTATGATACGTTCATTAAAGAGATATTATTGGCCCTTGGTGCCATATAAATTAATAATAATAATTTTGTTTTCGGTTTGATTCCCGGCTCAGACATGACAATGGCTCAGGCAGACATGACGCGGCGGACGTCGTCATGTGTTTTAGTGACGCCATACGAATTTACTGGCTTGAAAATCAATCTCGTAGAATTGTCAGCGGAACATCTCGGTAACTCGCTGGGGTCCGTTGCTCATTCTGCTTATTGCTACAGATTACTTAATAATTACTAGTAAAACGGAAATACCTACGCTTTTGATCACCTACTTCTTCCCTCAGTCAGACGATACATGCAAAAATGTGTCTAAGGCGCTTGAATTACCGTTGTTATTACCCGAAAGTACTTTACTGTACTTTTCGCGGTAGGTTCGTTCATTGCATACCGACTTGTATCTGTTCAAGAAACGCCATACGAACTCACCTTACAACAACAACCTGTAATATGCAATTATTGGACAAGGCTTCGGTGAAACAGCCTTGGGATATGATCCGACGTCACTTAAGACGGGTCATAAACTATAAGTGATAGAGTAATTTGTTATAAGGAACCATGACGTAGATTTTAGAGATAAGTGCATTTATAGATTTTCAAAATGATTCAACGCGACTGGGGAATCGAACCAGGACCTTTAAAACAAACATATACTATTTTATTATGAAAATTGATAGTGTAGGTTGTAAGGAATAAGTGTTGCGACGGTCTTATTTATAAAAAAATTGAAAGCGAAGGTTGTCCGCTACGCAACCGCAGACCGTCTGGCTACGTGAAAATATAGGCTTTGTTACGTGAATATAGGTTCCGATATTTACACATCTTTACTGCTTTTAACGATTAATTTGGTTTCCCGTAGAAATAAAATGTTTTTCGGGATAAAACTATCCTATGTCCTATTCCAGGACCTAACCTATATGTGTGCCAAGTTTCATCCCGATCCGTCCAGTGGTTGAAGCGTGATTGAATAACAAACATACAAATATCCAAACTTTCGCATTTATAATATTAGTGTGATACCACAGGCTAGGCACAGGAAAACATAGTAAGGAAACCTGCATATACCAAAGAAGAAATTCTAAGGCGTGTGAAGTCCACCAAATCGGTGGACAGGGGTTTGGCAGAAAAGATCTCAGGAAGAAGTGTCGCCAGGTCTTCCTGACCCCCTAACAAGATAAGATAATGCTCCTCCTGCCTCCTGTGTACCAACTATACTTGTCTGTGTTCTAGTAATGTTATAACAACTTACCTTGCTGACTAGAAAATCAGTCTCGTCGAAGTGTCGGCCGAACATCTTCGGTGCCTCGCCGGGTATCGGCTCAATCTTAATGCAGACCTCCTGTCCCTTGCGTGCCGTCTCCACTTGCTTGTGGTTCACTTCGATTGACGTCACGAGGCCCAGTTCCACGAACTGTGGAATGAGTAGTGATTGTCAGTGCCATGATTAGCAGTTGCTCTAAATAGATTACATAATATGTCATGTAGACTCGCCTAGCGAGTCAAGACATATGAATATGAAGTTTCAAACGTACGGAAAGCCCGATACTTATTTCTAAATCTTGACATTTCATCTTCAGCCGAAATACGTCCACTGCTGAACATAAGCCTCCCTTATAGAATGCACTTTTGGTGGGTTGTCCTTTGAGGATTTGCCATAATCACCACGCTTGGCAGATCTATTGGTGATCGCAGTAATGATGTGCTTAAGGTGGACTTTCGAGCATTTACCGTGATCAGATTTTGTAAATAGCGGCAAGTTTGGTGATCACATAGCCTGTGTCATGGAGATGAATACAGGCTGATTTCTACCATGGGTCGAAAAACTCTTTCCGTAGGAAAGAATACTTATTCCACGCGAGCGAAGCAGCGGGCTATTGCCGTGGCTAGTAAATTATTTATTACAACCTTTCTGAAGAGACGTTCTCGTGTGTAAACTTACCTCTTTACTAGGCACGCAAATGGGCGTCCCTTCCTTCACTATACCGGCCTCCACCATAACGCCAGCCACGATGGGGTCGCGCGAGTTGAACACGAATTGAGGCAAAATCTGCACAGGAAACAAAAATAATTCAAATACATACATACATAATGCTTACGCCTACGCCTTGGTCCCAGAGGGGTAGGCAGAGACGATATATCGCCACTTTGCGCGATCCAATGTCGCAAGACGACTTTTATTCATCCGCTTTTCGCTCCGTGATACCCCTTGACGTGATGTGTTGCGAACAACATCGCCGCCTCCATTTTGAAGTAGCACGATGAGCTAGGGAAATAATTGTCCACCTCTTCAGAGCCCCGCACGACTCTGTAAGGCTAACAGTGACCGGAGTTCGCCCAGTTTCGGGATGTCGGCACGCTTACGACCAGGCTAGCCCCTAATCACATATATATAACCTTAAAATTACTTAACAAATTCTTTTGCTCTTGTACAACTTCATTTGTTTCAAGTCTTGATTGTTCTGTGTAATGTTAATTCAATTAATTCAAATTCAATTATCTTTGATGCAATTACTCTTTATTGCACGATAAAAAAATACACAGATTACAATAAGAAAGTAAGCTTACGTTAGTACATCGAGGCGGTCTTATTGCTAAAAGCGATTTCTTCCAGACAACAAATATCGTGCAATGTCCAGATAATAATTGCTTATAATGACCGCCTCCTTGGCCTTGTGGTTTGGTCCAATCTAGCGCCAGAGGTCGTAGGTTCGATCCCACTGGGGAATGACAACTTTATATAATTTGAGATGGACCGACGACCTGAAGAAGGTGGCCGGAAGCGGCTGGATGCGGAAGGCGGAGGACCGGGTGTGGTGGCGTTCATTGGGGAAGGCCTGAAGGTCCAGCAGTGGACGGTTAAGGTATGACATGATGATGATGATAATTTAAGCCCTGTCTGGATATTATATTTGTGAATTGTCAAATCCTTGTTATAGTTCCATGAGGAAATCATAGTTTAGGCTTTGACAAGTGTACTCGTATGTAATTGTGTATTTAATGTAATATTTATATTAAAATACGGATTTATTAATAAGTCACGTTCATGAAGTCGTGTCCTAAAATTGGACCTGTATCAGTTTTCACAACTTAAATACGGTCAATTTATCATGCCATAGGCATTTAAGTGAAGAAAATCATTATGTGGAAATCTGTCTACGCCAGAGACGAAATTCTAAGTAGTACGTCAAATTCAGCAACAGGCACTGAGCCAGCGGGGTGGACTATTAGTACGCGCTCGTTATAATGATGGTAGCTCCCTGCCCAACAGTGGGATGTATTACAGGCACTTGATAAGATTTGATACCTTAAGCTTGCACGGGAATACAGCAATATGTTTGAACTCCTCCCGTTTCTTCTGTTTCAATTCCTCACGGTACGCTGTGAACTTGTCAAACAGGTGGTAGATGATGTCCGCGGCGAAGATCTTCACGCCGAGCTGGTCTGCCAACTCCTGGGCGTCTCGCTCGATCTGTCACAGAAAACTTATATGCATATGCTACACAGAAAGTCATGGTATAGAATGACGGAAGTGGTCAGCCTTGAGATGGTCGGGAGAGGTCATACGAAACAAACGGATTTGCGCATCGGAAACAAAATAAACAATAGATGGTGTTTCGAAGTGGACTGCAAAGGTAACGTGGTCATACTAACTTGCTTTTGCTGCTAGTGTCCCGTTCATGTTCATGTCTATTATGTTTTCGAGACGCAAATAACCTTTGAATTCGTATGCCTTTTAATTCAAAATATACATATTTATTTCAACGGTGGTAGATTGACGAATAAGTTTTTAGACATTCTTTCTTCATCAAGTGTAGACGTAGAAAGAATGTAGAATTTATTCGTCAATACGTGAGGTTAAGCAGATCAACAGAAATACGGTAATGATGGTTGATCTGTTGAGGACATTCACTTCTATACCTGTATAGTCTTACTACATCAGTATAAAGATGGATTTACAACGCACACAGTGGCACGTTTTATCAACGCGATGAATAATATGACCAATTACAGAACGCGTTGCTTAGAACGATTATTTCCGGTAAGTTTCTTCATCGCATAAAACTTGAATTGTGGCGCGTGGTTTCTGTGATTCGAGCTTCAAAATCCGTGTGCTTTCTGGCTTAGAATAGAGCCACCTCCAATCTTCCCGTGGATGCCGTCAAGGTGACTAAAAGATTGTACCTGGGACGTTGCTAACCGCATCGTTCTCCAGTGTATATTAAGATCATTACTGCGATCAGCAATCCGTCTAACAAGCGTGGTGATTATGGCAAATCCCCCAATGGACAGTCCACCAAAAGTGGCATTCTATTGGGGATGCTTATGTTCAGCAGTGGACGTATTTCGGCTGATGATGATGCTTCAAAACTATTGAACGAGAATCGATGAATGGTTTGTCTTAAATGAAATAATCTGCCACACAAACCTTGACGTCGAACGCCAATATAGTAGCGTATTGAGAGTCGTGTTCCAACATGGCGGAGGCTTTCATCACGTCTCTCTTAACCACCGGTCCTATCCTGATGGCAGAATACTGAAAAAAAAACGAGAATAAGCTTAGTATAAATAAATTAAAAGGGCAATCAAAATCAACACAACTCTTCAAGCTTCTCGATAATAAGCGACACTAACTGGCTGGAAAATACTTTAGTTTTGAAGTCTCAGTTATATGAAAATACACAATACGTGTAAGTTGCTGCTTTCTTGTCATATGTAGTGAAATAAGCGCAGAGATAAACATTGATTCTGTCATGTCAGTCGACAGTGAAACTTGTAGTAGGCAGCCTAAAGTTTCTTTTGTGCGAAGCGACTAGCAACCCCCGACTTGTATGCTCGGCACAGAATTTATTAGACCCCATGAATGAATTAATATACTTTCTTGCACATCAATTACAGAAATAAGTACATTAAATAAATGTATAGTGAAATAACAAGGGGCCTTCTCGCTTATAGCGATTTCTTCCAGGCAACATGATAACGATGTGAACTAGGGGCAACATGAACGTAGTTAGTCGTAGGAAGCAGTAAGTCTAACTCGAGCCGATTTAGTTCTCACCAAATAGGAGATGAGCTGGATATTTTCAATTTTAATAATTTGTGTATCATACTTTTCTTTTCCTTAATACTGAGAAGGGATAATTTAATTTCCCACACCAAAACAAGAAAGGCGTGGCCTGTAACGGTCACTGCCACCGCTCCAGTGAAGATGTGGCTTTACTTTGTTCATAGAAGACACTACAGCGATAATGTACAAGTAAATATATAAACAAAATACCAACTTACGGGAATTTTGCTAGTTCTAAGGAACTCAAGCAACGCTTCTAGAGAGCCCAGCGTGGAGGCCTGCACGTACACGCCGCGCTCCGTCAGCTTGATGGACGACAGTGCGCTCTTCAACTCGCGGGACACTTCCTCTCTGGAGCAAACAAAGTCATTTTATATGGCAATAAATCAGCTCATGACCCTGTTGATGTCCAATGAATGACATAAGCCTTTATCATATCAGCTATTCGACGTCCATTGCTGGACATAGGCTTTCTCCGATTAACCCTACCATACCCAGTTCTCCGCTCTCCGCATCCAGCCGGTTTCGATCTTTAGATCGTCGGTCCACCTGGCGCCAGGGCATCTCAGTGCCAGTTCTCAGTCTCCACTTCAGAACTCTCCTGTCCCAACAGCCATCATTTCTGCGACAGGTTTGGCCGGCATACTACCAATTTAGCTTGCTAATCTTTTCGGCTATGTCGATGACCTTAGTTCTTTGTCGGACCTAGAACTTTAATTTTTTTTTGTTAGCATGCGTCGAAAGCCAGTAAATAATGGTATATTTAAGGCGATGTTAGGTCACATAAATATCTAAAACCAGTTTAATTCGTTGTAAGAAAAGTTTTTTTGCGAAATTGCCATATCAAAACCAGTCAAACTTTGGAGTTTTCGAAATGTATATATTTTATACATACACTTGTCTATTCCTAAACTATGATTTTCTCCTGCACAAGGATAGGACTCACAAATATAACATCCATACCGAGACCAACTTGTACATGTCTGTCCCTAGTGGTAATCGAACCCACGTCCACTGGCGCTCGAGTCTAACGACCAATACATTAGGCCAATGAGGCGGTCAAAAAACCAGTACATGGCTTGACCACAGAATGAACGCCGACCACTTAACATGGTAAGTTGGGTCTTCACTGCGCCACCGTCGCTCTCATATGAATAGAATATGAACTGGACTCACATGAGCACGTCCACCTCGTCTGGTTTCTGCGCGACGTGCAGGTTGAGGCCGGCGATGGCCTTCTCCAGCTCCTTGGCGGCGATCTTCACTCCCTGCGCGCCGACCACCTCTTTGTGCTCGATGTACGCGTTCTGTGCAATGCACACTCATTATTTACAATTTGTACTACTTACTTTGTATTAGGCCCACGTCACTGGTACGTTATCGCGATAAATACCTACTCTTTCACGCGCCGTCGACGGCTCACTTGCCCCGCCCACATCGCGCGCTGTACCGAGTATAATAACGCTAAGTCGAGCGCCTTACGACATATTTTCGGGCGCTGTCGGCATCATCAAACGCGTAGCGGTCCGCCTACAATAGCGCGTTTTTGCCTGTATTATCGGTACTATCAAAGGCTCGTCGAGCGCTGTACGGAGTAATAACAACGCTAAGTCGAGCGCCTTAGAAACATTTTTGCATGTATTGTCTGACAGTGGGAAGGACTAGATGATGAAAAGCATAGGTATTTTCGTTTTACCAGGAAGTAACTATTACCTCATCTGTGCTTTGTAATTGATGTAGAAAATGAGGAGAGAAAAAAACATACACTCCTTCACTACAATATGCTGATTACCAGGGATGAATTAATTCATAATTATGTTCATGATAACGACTGTAAATAGTAATTGGCTCATTTGTAAAGTTTTATAAATATTTGATTTGTGTGTGTTTAATTCCTTGAAATATGGTCCCAAATAGTATATTTAATTATGTATCCTACTAATATTATAAATGCGAAAGTTTGGATATTTGAATGTTTGTTACTCAATCATGCTTCAACCACTGGACGGATCGTGATGAAACTTGGCACACATTTAGATCCTGGAATAGGACTTAGGGTAGTTTTTATTCCGAAAAAACATCTCGTTCCTACGGGAAACCTAATTAATCGTTAAAAGCAGTGAAGATGTGTAAATATTGAAACCTACGCGGACGAAGTCGCGAGCAAAAGCTAGTTTTATACTAATCATTTACCTAATCAAACTAGGCGGCACATCCTCACGACTATGCTGTTTTTGGCATAAATATATCTTTAAAAGGACGAGGGGTACCAGTTCAGTAACAGAGTGGATGTTAACTAAATCCAGTTTCGACGCTATAACCCTAAGACTAATAACGAACAAACTATGGTATGTTCCATAACAAGAATGCGATTGATAAAGGGCAGTGACAGGTTCCTTCTAATACATAATAATTTGTGATGTTAACTTGTCCACGCGGACGACGTCGCGGGCAACAGTTATTAATAATGGGAATTCGGAAAATTATAAGAGAGAGACAGACAGAACAGATTGATGATTTTGTTTAAAATATGTGTTGTAGTTGTTCTTTTTGTATTATTATAAATTGTATTATTATTATTTATAAGATTCAAACACAATGTAAAAATTGTATATGAACAAATAAACTAAACTAAACTAAACTAAACAGATAATAAATATGGAGCAAAAGTTAGTTTGCAAGGTCACTTATTGTTGCGAACTCAGCAATTGTACAAAGATGCGACCGTGACAGCGCACTTTACGAACAGATTCACGCTTTAGAACAACTACAAGTGGCAACACTGCCCACTCCCCTCGCCTCGCAAGCTACCTTCGATCTGAATGAACCACCATCACAGCTGTTTTCTACGATCTTCAGCTCAAAGTGTCCACAAATTAATTACCTTGACCCTGAGTTCCTTCATGGGCTGCGGCATGAGCAGCGAGCGTATCTGCGTGACGATGGGCCCGTCCGTGCCGGCCAGCACCATGGTGTCGCCCTCGTGCAGCGTGCCGTTGATCAGGATCGTGTCGATGGTCGTGCCCAGCCCGGGGATCGCTTTCACCTGAAAATGATAATCTGGTAAATAAAAACGTAAACTTCGCGTGACTGTACATTGAATATATTGGCAAAAATGATATTTGGGGGTCTAAAAATAACTAATACAACATATTAGGATCATTTTTGGAATGTTGTCTGTGTTTTTCTGTTAGTTTGTGCACGCATCATGTAAAAACAACTGAACCAATTTTGTTGGAGTTTCCCGAAAAACATAGGGCTTAATTCGGAGTAACATTTAATCAACGCGGAGGAGCCGCGGACGCAGCTAGTATAATTAATATAACTTTTATTCAGATTACAAGATCCATAGTAGTAAGTATACAAATTCATTACTATGTTCGTTTTTACAATGTAAGGATAGAATATAAGTAATTTTCCAATTGTAATAACATTTAACAGGTACATCTTTGTTGTCACACGCACATGATTACATACCCCCCCCCCCCCTCCCCCCCCACACACACACACACATCCATACACGTTCACTTTCAAACTCTCGCACGCTTAAACAGAACTTTACAATATCTGTTTTGTTGATATTTGCTTACTCTACACAGTTGGACTTATCCTTGAACTCAAGATTAATATGACTTCCGAGTGGAGAGAGCCTGGTGATCTGTAAAACAGGCACTTGCCTATTTCAGACACCAGTCTCTCACAAGACAAATGCTGTCCATTGATCTATTGTTAAGCCTAGCATACTGATTAATATTGTATGTATTTACCCCGTGAGAAGAAATAAATAAATTTATTATTATTATTAATGTGTTACAACATACAATCATGAAGAAATTACACTAATTACTATGCCCATCCATTTATTCAAAATGGGGCAGTCAAATATTCCAGCAATAACCTTCAGAATGCCGTTGTCACTGTCCCGCGTCCTTTGCATCAGGGATTACAGAGAATTACTATGCGATGCATTCTCCTTTGCTTTATGAAACCATTTTTCTTATTATTGACGACGGCGAAGAATATTACAAATTTTGCCGACACGCCCAGTAAAATCTCAAGCACTACAGATACATACATCTAATAAAGCAATTTTTAAAATAATAATACTTGTCTAAAAGATATTAACCTTTTATTTATAATTGTTTACTTCGGTATAACAAGTATAATCTATAATACCAGTATAACACCAGCTTGAGGTATCTCAGGTGAAATACCAAACACCTCTAAGTAATAAGTTGCTCTCACCTCAAGCACAGTGGCGAGAAGCTGCTGCGAGAACACTAGCCGCTTGTGCAGCGGCCCCTCGCACGCCTGCACGATCATGGCCAGCAGGTTGCCCATACCCTCGCCCGTCACCGCCGACGTGGGGACCAGGGACACGTATGTGCGGGGGTCGGGGTTCTCGTAGAACAGTGCAGCGTTTAAACCCTGGGAAATAAAATTACAAGTAGATGGTATTTTATAAAAGTACAAAATTAAAAATGCTGGTTGACTTGTCTGTATGAATTATCTAAAAGTGTATAAAATGATCTGGTTCGGCCAACGTCTTAAAATACTGTATAAACTTAGATTTCCTTGTTTGTATCACAAATGAATAATTCTTCTAAAATATATAAATGTAGAATATACGAGTACTCGTAATTACTTGAGCCCCTTAGCCTTCCGGCACAACGAGATACTTTACGATCATGAAAAGTGAAAAGTAATTTTGTTCGTCAGTTACGGTCTGTTGGTGCATATTACCCTGTTAATTAAAATTTTGTCTTCATCAGACATTATTTATCTTGTAAATATGGAAAAAGGGCATTTGAATTGTTTTGTAATCAAACAAAAGGAATAATTGTTATGGCAAATCCGCCAATGGCCAGCCCACTAAAAGTGGCATTCTATTGGAGAGTTTATGTTCAGCAGTTAACGTATTTTGACTTATGATGATAAAAGAAAAAAGAAAGATTACTTCCTTCACGAGCGCAGTCGATGCTTTACTTTGTAATACAGTAGGCAACGAAAATAGCCGAGTACTGTTTAAACTATCGAAAATTTAATAAATAATGTTCAAGCGTCGTACGTCGGTTTACTAACACTAAAAGTATTTTCTGTAAGATCAGTATGCTGATGACTACTATAATGCGAGTATTCACCTGCTCAGCAAACTGTAGCGTAACATCCTTAGTCCTCTTCTCGAACTCTAGCTGTGTGTTGGGCTGCTGCATCTTCAGTATGTCCCTGACATCCTTACGCTGGGCACTCTGCCAGTCGTACAGACGATCTATCTTGTTTAGAGCCACAATAAATGGAGTCTTTTTCAATTTTAGCAGGTTTATTGATTCAATTGTTTGGGGTTCTAGCCCATGCATTATGTCTACTACCTGTAGAAAGATAAAAAAATTAGCATAATATCAGTCAGACAATTACAGGTCAGTAGTGGCAGCGTAATTTTTTGACTATGAAGAAAGTTGGTTAAAATAAAATTGCTTGCAGATAAACTACATTCAGCCGTTTTACTGAACTTTAACACACAGTATTATATATACACGTTTTGAGTTTGTTCAATGCGGCGGGTCAGAAAATTTTACATGTATAATTTACATGTATGTATGTAGTGTACTCATGTGAAATAAAGGATTCTGAATTTGGGTACAGTGTTAGTTGCTGTATCTATTACTTTTCTAGTCTATTAAGTTAAAAATGATGTACACTCCATTGGTAATCTAATAAATAATATAAAAATACTCACAAGAATAGCAATATCACACAATGACGACCCTCTGCTCCTTAAGTTGCTGAAGGACTCGTGTCCAGGTGTATCAATGATAAGTAGACCTGGTAACTTGAAGGCTATATCATTTACCTGAAATAAAAAATTAAATATGTGATAAGTCAGGAAAATTGTTATTGCAAAATAGATAGGTTATCTTAACCTCCTCCATTCACTGATTACCCATCCTAAGATCTCACCAAAAATGCTGTGGAGAGTTAACGGCCTCGTTGGCCTAGTGACTTGGCGATTGGACTCGAGCGCCAGAGGTCGTGGGTTCGATTCCTACTGGGGACAAACAACTTTGTACAATTTGTACACATTGGTCCCGGTCTGAATGTTAAATTTGTGAATTATCCTCATCATCATCAGCCTGAATGAGTCCACTGCTGGACATAGGCCTCTCCCAAGGTGAATTGTCCTATCCTTATATTTAATTTTCATAGAACATAAGAAAATCCTAGTTTGGGATTAGAAAATATATGTATGTATATGTAATATTTATGTAATAAAAGATTGTCTACATATCTCACTCACCCCTTTAACATGTTTCGTCTGCTCCTTAATGTTTTCAATGGGCACGTTGGTAGCGCCGATCTGCTGCGTGATCCCTCCCGCTTCCCCATCCTGCACGTTGGTGCGCCGCAGTTTGTCCAGGATCTTAGTCTTACCGGTGTCTACGTGACCTAGCACACACACCACAGACGCGCGGAGGGGATTGTTCGTTTTGTTTGCTTCATTCTCTTCACGACGTTTCTGTAAATCAACTTAATTTTTTAGACACGATTAAGTATGTAGTCTCCACTATCTGCAATGAAAGGACTCTAAGCTTCTTCGGTCACATTGTGCGATCTCCCAAGCACGACCTGGAGAAGCTCATCATTCTGGGGCAAGTGGAGGGCAGGCGTGCCAGAGGACGAGCTCGGACGAGGTGGTGAGACCCGGTGAGGAGGGTGGCTGGCGGATCCTTATATGAAGCAGTGCGGCTGGCCAATGACCGCTATGCGTGGAGGCGCATTTTATACGGTCGCGATCCTCAGAAGTAAGGGAACGACAGAGAAGAAGAAGTATGTAGTTATAGAATCTCGTAATAACAAAAATATAATAAGACGTAGGTTACCTCTGACCAACGTGGAATAAAAAATAAAATTTAGTGTTTCTGACATTAGTGGGCAAAATCCGCACATCCCCCCCACAACGGAGTTTGTCATTATTAGCTTTTTTAGTGCTATGTATAAACTATTGGGGCCTTACACAGTATTTTAAAATTTGGTGCCCTGGGCCATAGATTAACAGAAAAAATATTTAATCATGGAAAAAGGCTATGCTAAAAGAATAACCACCAATATAATTTTTTTTTGTTTCATTAAAGTTATTATTTTCTCAGTGTAATATATAACGATTATTAAAGGCTTCCAAAGCTAAGCACAGGGGCTTGTGCCCATGGCCCTAGAGTAAATACGCCACTGGCCTTAAACCAGCATCACAGATATTAAAAAGCTTGCATGGTTAAAGAGTGTAATGGACCAGTTAGGATAATAGAATCAATAAAAGGAAACCTTGCTGTACTGTCCATGATTTACTTTCCAGTAGGACAAGAGTGTAAGATTAAATCTGCTTTAGTATCATCATCTATTATAGAAATCCTTTTGTACCTTAACATTTTGTAGTAATTTATTTATTGAACACAAGCAAAAGATAGGGTAAAATACATTCGTAACAATATCACTAAAATAAACTACTTCAAAGTAAATAAGGTTTTATTTATAATAGTTCAACTTTTGCCATAACCAACTTACCTCTAATCTCTTTAATATCACCTCCCTCTTTTTTTGTGCATCAGTCATCTGGTCATCTTCAGAGTCTTCCTCTGAGCTGGTCTCTTCGTCGGAACTATTATCATCTTCCGAAGCACTACCATCATCATCATTCTGTATTGAAAAAATTATGTTATACTTAAGACATATAAAAAAGAGGCCTCATTTTTTTATTGGTCTACATTTATATGTAATGCCTTTAGCGGGAAGTTCCATAAGATATAGTAGGTTAGGAATACATATGAAGACAGGGCGTATTGGTTAATTATCTACAACGTAAGCCATTTAACAATAATTGTTACCTCCTTTGTTTTATTCTGCTCTGACGAAACTCTCTTGTCATCTTTAGCTTGGGCTGGTTCTGGCTTTGGCGGAGGCTCAGGCTCCTCCTCTGAAGACTCAGCATCCCACGCATCTTTAACTGATTCATTGTCAGATTCCTTCTTCTCAGCAGGCCTTTGTGGCTCTTCCTGTGAAATAAATTTTATTGTAAGTCCTATTAGCAAAAGTTTTGCCTTACTAAGGTTGCTCATTATAAATAATGAAACTACCAAAACTAAGTTACGACAAAGAATATACTATCGAAAGTCAAGGTGAAGTAACTACATCGGAAACAGATGTAGCCGAGTCATTTGAAACCTTTTTCAGTAACATCCCCATAAAAACCACAGAAGCTCTGCATTCATCGCTAATTCTCACAGAGACTTTACTCATAATTATAGTTTCTTACCTTTTTATCAACAATCTCAAGTTCAATCTTCTTTTCTTCTATAGGTGTTGTAGGAGCTTCCTGTGATATTTGACTTTTCAACCTATTTACCTTTACTCTTGTCCCAGACCTGGGTGGTTTTTTCTCTGCTGACCCAATCTCCACACCCTGTGCCTTTAGCGAATCCAATAGAGCTTGGGCCCTAGCTTTCTCTGCCTTCTGTTTGGGAGTCAATAGCTTACCCTCAGCCTTAAGTCTTTCTTTTCTCTCCTTTTCTTTTTGCTTCTTTCTTTCTTTGCGCTCCTTTTCTAATCTTATAGCTTCCAGTCTTTGAAGCTCTCTCTCCTCTTCCTGTTTAACCCTTTCCTCCTCTTCTTTTTGCATGCGTTCTTCCTCTTCTTTAACTTTCTTCAGGGCCTCTTGCATAGCAGCAATAGTTTTTTTTGTTGGCCCCTTTTTCCCTTTGTCTTCTTTCTCCTCTTTAACACCCTTCTTCTTTTTTTTACCTTCTGTTACTGGTGCATCACCATCATCTTCTTTTTCCTTCTCCTCAGATGGTGCTTTAGGCTCTTCTTTAGGTTCTTCAACAGGTTTAATTTCAGCTGCCTTCTCTGTTTTAGGTGGTGGTTTTTCAGTAGAGTCCTTTTTAATATCTTGCTCCTTATCTTTCTTTTTTGCTTCTTGCTTTTTCAATTTTTCTCTTTCTTTCTTCTCTTTCTTTTTCTGGGCTGCAGTTTTAACAGTAACATCATTTTCATTCTCACTTCCTTCTTTTTCCTCAGCATCATTCTCAGATTCCTCCTTAGGCTCCTCTTTTTTCCCTTTTTTCTTTGATTTTGGCTTATCCTCAGCCACTTCCTGCAATTTTTCTGCTTCAGTAGTAGGTGTAGGTTCCTTTTTGACACCAGCATACTCCATTTCTAGTTCAGCAAGTACTTTCTCTAAATCATCATCACTATCATCCTTCTTTCTCTTTGACTTTTTGCCCTTCTTTCCAGCAGGTTCCTTCTTTTCCTGTGTGGGTTTTTTCTGTGCCTTTTGAACTGGTGTTTCATCATCTGATGATGGTTGTGCCTCAGGCGGCGAGTCTCCTTCATCTTCAATTTCTAATAAAGAAAAAGCACTTTTCTTTTCATCCTTTTTTTTGTTCTTCTTTGGCTTCTGTTCTGGCTCATCATTTGACTCATCTGTGTACAGTAAAAGAGTAAAATGAAACAGCATATTTCTATACATACAAGTATAATGGAAGTTTATTATCTAAGATTTAACTAGAGCATTAGCTGTGCCATTAGGCACCCAAGATCATCAATACTTGGCAGTTCACTACCAAATTATATCCCTGACAAATTTTCATTTCTGAACACTAGAAATAGCAGTATTGCAACATGTTGTTTAAGTATTAATCATACTATTTACTATATTCACAATTGTGTAATTTGATGGAACAATTAATACATTTTATGTTACCTTCACTGCTGGCCGCCTTTTTCTTTTGAGACTTGTTTGAAATTGACACATTTTTAACATTTTTTGTGACTTCTTTTATATCATCATCAACAGATTTCTTGTGTTTAGATTTTGCTTTTGGTTTATCCTCTTCACTCTCATCAGAATCTACTACTATTCTATAATATGATAAAAAATACACGATTAGATCAGTAAATACGACATTGATGGTCTGTCAGCGTTTTGCAACTAGCTCTGGCATAACTGCAGGGCGAGAGGCTGAAGATCTTGATCGAAACTACATAACCTACAAACAAATACTCACTTGTTTGCCTTGTTCTGCGTCGGCTTTACGGTTTCGATTTTAGTAGTTTCTTCATCGCTTTCTCTAAAAAACAACGAACATTATTAATACCTAGCTGAGATACTGCTAAATGAAAACATATGCTAAACCAACTTACCCGTCCTCTGTAGCAAGATTCTTCTTCCCTTTTTTAGCTTTTCCCATTTTGTCAGATAGCTATATTAAGTCACAATGCCGGTAATATAGTGTTCTGATTCCGTATATTTTTTAATTTCTATCATGTGAAAAGTAATCAGTGCAAAAGTACTATAGTTTTAGTAGCCGAAACGATTTCGAGTCGTCAAGTCGTCGTGTCCGTACTCCACTGCCATTCACGTCGCACGACTCGCACGTCACAAATCATTGCCAAATTTGACACCGACCGAGAACGTTGTGATAAACCGATAACAATAGAAAAAAAACCTGATATCGATTATTTTTCTGTGACAGAAACGTGTACAAAAAAAATATTTTAGTTACTTTTAGAGCCAAGCTAATATAAGTAGGTACTCGAGTATATGAATACGTTATTTAATAATCAGTAATTCGATACCTACGATACATCGAAGTTAAATATAGTTAGTTAAGTTAAAATAAAGGGTTTAAAAGTAAGCATCCCTTGTAAAGCATTATAACAATTTTAAGATTGGAGTTTTTTTTGGAAAATAGCGATGGAAAATAGGAATTGTTGTGTATTTCGTATTCTTACAAAATGGATTCCTCGGACTGTTGTATTTAAAAATTATACTGCATTATGCTACAATTGCCTGTGCGTGTATATTAAGAAGAAATATAATAAATGTGACTAGGCTGAACTTTAAAACAGAGAAATACCTAACCTCAAACCTCATTAAATCCAAAGCATACGTATTACACACTATGCTAAAGCCAACTATCTATATGTACTACTAGATGGAACGTTCCAAACAATCGCTCTTTTCCACGCAAAGAGCCGCAACTCGTTCACATTTACTTTGAAACTTTACTATACTTACCAGTAGCGTCAATCAAAGAGTACTATGAATATATGAAAGCGTCAATCTTTAGTAATAATTAAATGTTCTGCGATTGTTTGGAACGCTCCATCTAGTAAGTACATAGAAATCGTTAGGTCCAAGGCTAAAGCTTACTATTAATTTTAATAATGTATGTATGTAAAAGCTTTATTGCACCAAAAATAACAACAACAACAATAATAAAATAGGAATTAAACTAATTATTAATAATATGGCGAAGACCATGAGATTAGAAGTTTAGACATTTTTGAGAGAGGATTTTGTTCGGATGGGGAAGACCATGAGATTATATATAACTAGGAACAACGATATTTTACATGCAGAAGTTTAGACATTTCTGAGAGAGGATTTTGTTCGGAACTAAGAGGCTATATTAAGTTGTACGTACGGAATGACTAAAAAAAAGGACTTTGTTCGTATCACTGTAGACAAGGCTGTATGGTCCCTGATACCGTTGCCTTCGCGTACAAGGCGTAAATGAGCCAAAAAAAAAACTTATGCAAAATGTGAATATTTAAAATTATTAGTTGTATTTATTTTCTTTTCAAAATGTATAAAGGTTTTACACGTATATTGGCTCTATACTGTGCTAACAAATTACAGCCGTGTGTTACAACATTTCTCAAAGGCGATGTTCTTTGTACTCGCAAAGGAAAACTTGGTATAGGTTATGTTTTCAAGAGAACTAAGAAACACGACCGGGGGAATCCTTCGGCCCTGTTTACTCCCGTTCCGGTGAAACCAAACCCTGATGATATAAACATTGGGGAGGAATTTACAGGTCGCTTGAAGAAACAAGATTTGCTGAAAATTCTAAATAAATTCTATCAGAAGCCAGAAGTCCGTGCATTGGCTTTAGAAAGTGGATTAGATGATCCGTTATTGCATCAGGCATTCCTATCTTTCAGAAGACATTGTTTAGAACATGATTTACCTCCAGATTTACACATAACCATAAGTGATATACTACAAGGTTTGTTACTATTTACTGTTTCACCCAAATTGATGTGCAGTTGAAGTGTAAGACGGGACAGTATTAAAACAATACCAAAATATATACTAATAACGTCATAGGGAGTTCCATACCTCGATATGACAAATGGAACCCTTATAAAAAGGATCACTGTTGTCTTTCTGTCCATCAAGATAAGAAATGGTTTTAGATGTTGAAAGTAACTTTAAATAATGAAATCTGACACCACTAACAAAGTCTCAAATTGTATTTTCATACTAACGGACTCACTGATTTTTATATAAAAGTGATTTCTGCCAACAAACTGTACAGTTTGGTGGAATTATTGCATGTATTTTTGGAGAAATAATTTATTTTGGGGCATAAAGGGTTGGTGGGAGTAGGGTAGTTGTAGAGGTATGCCTGGGAGTTGTAGAGGTAAACAGTGAATTAGGTTATAAAAAGACTAGAAACGGGTTGTGTAATAAAAAGTACTTTTAGTGTACACTAACTGCTGGTAATGTAATAACTGTCAGGGTGTGCTCCAACCCTCGCACTTGTCTGTCTTTTTTTCTTTAGGGCTAATTTCATACATTGTGACTTAGCTCACTTGATTGTAAGTGGCCATTATGTGTTGCCTAACTGAGAACTTGGTTGGAATGCCTCTTGAATATACACAAATAGATGGGTTCATATTCATAATAATTTTCAGGAGCTGGACATGTCAATGACCTGTTCCCATACTTCCTTCGACATGCCAGATTAGCATTCCCTCATTTAGACTGCCTAGATGACTTGAAGAAAATATCTGACCTAAGGACTCCAGCTAATTGGTCAGTATAAAACCACAATTACTATATGAAATTTGATTTCTTTCACAGATAGAAGTTATCCTCCACCACTACTATGTAGAAATAGTGCTATTCAAGAGTGACTATGCCCCTCACAACAAAGTAACCTGTTCAAAAGTTCAATAAACAAATTCTCTACATTTTTTTGTTCTTGATTATTATTGGATTTAACAATACAATCCTTTTGAAATCATTACCTGTTGTTAATCTTGATAGGTTAATAAACCTGCAAGCCTGCAACATTCTACCCAGAAACCCTGCTTCTTTATTTTAAGGAACTTGGATGCCTCTGGGTAAATTGCACAATCCCCATATCTAAAAATAAATAATAGATAGTAAAACAGTTGCCCAGGTACGGGTTACCTTGTAAACTACTAAATGGATTTCGAACAAGTTTTTACCATTGATGAAGCCTTTTCTAAAATAAGGTTTTAATATACAATACTGTCCAGTTGGTGCAGACAGCTACTTGTAAATAAACCAATGGTACAACAAGAGACCTGTCTATTAAGATTTGCTATGGCCTTCCAGGTATCCCGAAGCTCGTGTTATGAACAGAAAAATAATATTCCATGCTGGGCCAACTAACTCTGGAAAAACATATCATGCTATGGAGAGGTTTCTAACAGCAAAGTCAGGTGTTTATTGTGGACCCCTAAAGCTATTGGCGACTGAGATATACCATAAGTCTAACAAGAGAGTAAGTAATTAGATTTTGAAATCTATTACATAATTCATTAAGAGATTATGAAAATTTGTGTATGTGCCTATTAAAAAAAACCAAACAATTTATGGAATCTTAAGAGAATCTATTATAATTTATAAGACACTTTTTAGACAATATTTCCGTTTCTAATCTTCCCATGGATGTTAAGGCGACTAAGGGATTGCACCAGGGATGGGCAGCAGTTTTCTCCTGTGTATATTAAGATAATTACTGTGTTCAGCAATCTGCCTGCCGAGTGTGGAGATGACCCAAATGTCGACTGGTAAAGAATGCCTTCAGCATTAAATTCGCCTGTTGTGCAACTGTGTGCAATAAAGTTTAAATAAATAATTGAAATGATGATGTACATTGTTTGTAGGGCATCTCATGTGACCTAATAACAGGTGAAGAAAGGAGGCATGCTTCGCAGTACAACACATTAACATCTACTGAGGAGGAGCCTCCTCCAGAGAGTGAAAATTTACTGCTAGCTGTTCCTGAACTTACTCCATCAACTCACGTGGCATGTACGGTAGAAATGACGTCACTCAATAACAGTTGTAAGTTGATTATATTTGATGCATGAGAATGCTAATGTCACACAATCTAATAATACTATCAGCATAAGTTTATTTTTTGTGTTAGTTTCCATGTTATATAATCATGGAACTGAAATTATGCAAAAAAATTTCTTGCAGATGAAGTCGCCATTATAGATGAAATTCAAATGATTGGTGATAGAGGAAGAGGGTGGGCGTGGACTAGAGCTATATTAGGTAGTATTAATCAATATTTGTTTTATATTCCAAATAATAAAATAAAAACTTATATCTAATGCATATTTCAGGTCTTCAAGCTGATGAAATACACTTATGTGGAGAAGCGGGAGCTATTAATCTCATAGAAGAAATATGTAATACTACTGGAGAAGAAATAGAAGTGAGTAATTAACAGATTTCTAACAAATTGGACGCTTCTTAAGTGAAATCGCGGGCCAACTTTAACATCAGTACGATATTTGATACAGAAGGTATACATTTGAGATTTCGAAAAAGGTAGGGTATGTTATGTACTCGTATGTATAGTAAGGTAAAATATACCTAATCGGCGCGGCCCCGATGCCTAAATGCGCGAGGTTAATCGCGCACGATTGTCAATGTTGCGTGATGACGATTCAGCGTAACATTGACTTCTCCATTCGCATATGATTAATTTTGGCTTGCATTAAATTTTGTAGATACGTTTATGAGAAATTGAATAAACTTAGGAAGTGCGCCTGCTGTACTTGTACTGTTACTTATTTTGTGGTAAGGCTCTTATCGTAATGCTTTTGAATATAAGTCCCACTTTTCCCAGTCCCACAAAAACTTTTATATTCGGGTCTTGCACATAACTGCCGTGTGGTTTCCAACTCTTCTCGTGGATGTTGTATAAGGCGACTAAGGGAATACATTATAAAACATCAATCAGGCCTCCCCAACCCTTCTGGCCAGCGCGGGGAGAGTAGGCCAAATCCTCCGTCTGTCTCCGGCAGATGAGAGAGGGTGTGCTCCTGCAGAGGAGACAAAAATAACCTGATGATGATGATGACATAACTGTGCATTATTCACACGCGACATATAGAAATTGAATGACTATCAAACTCTTTGGAATAGCAGGTGCTGCTTTGGAAGTTCTATGTTTGCTTGTTGTATCTTATTTTTCTTTCACCACTAAGCTTGTGGCAACGAATACTACGTAAATAAGCGACACTCACTTCCCTCCGCCAGTTTAACATCGCCCGCAAAATAAATAACAGCCTTTGCTAGCACTACTGGGTTGTCGCCATTCGGTTCGCGCCATGCCACCCACCGGTACAAAGCTACCACGCCAGTATTCGACCGATGCCGAGATCGTCGCTATAAATTAGAAAGAGAAGTACTTATGTTATTGACGTATAACGTTGTCCCTTTTTCGATCGACTATACTCGCGCGCTGATTGCAGCAGCCATACAAGAATTTAAGCGCACACACAACCGGTACGTACAGGCTTCTGTAGTAGTAGTAGTAGGTAATGAAATCTGTTCGCTTGTATGGAGTGCTTGTGTGTTTGTCGTATGTCATTGCTTAGGAGATGATATAGTTTTATTTATTTACAGGTGCGCTCATACAAAAGGCTAACAGAACTGAAAGTGGAGGACTGCGCACTTGGTTCACTGGACAACGTGAAGCGAGGAGACTGTATAGTGTGTTTCAATAAGAACGACATTTACAGTGTAAGTCGTGCCATAGAACAGAGGTCAGTCCCATGAGGCAGGTATCCAATAGCAATTTGTATATGATGCGGCAGCTAGGTGATTTTGCATGGGCGTTTGTTTGAATATATTCAATTTAACCATGTCTCTTATAAAGTTCGATGCAGGATATTTCAAGCCACCCCGTTGGCCTAGTGGGTTCGTACATTTGTCTGGATAGCCAGAAGTGGACTCCAAGGGTCGATGGACTTAAGTTTGCCATAAAAAAACTGGAAATTCAATTTCCGGATTGACTCATTGGCGAAGTACTAGGGATAGACACCGGTCACATAACTGAATGTTTACAGTTATTACGTCAAGAGTATTTTCATCTTTTAGAAAAAAAAAATATTTTTCTTGTTAATGAATCCAAATTTTTGTTGTTGAAGAAGCAATATAGGTACAATAATTATATAACTATTATAGTCTAGTCGTTACACTTTTTCGGAACCCAGCTAAGAAGTCTATTACAAATATCACAATTTTTATTTAGTAGCCTACAGGAGAGTTAGCTTATATTTTATAACTGTAATTATAAATGTTGCAGACGTATGTGTGTGGTAGGACCTAGTGGCTATTTTACAAAAAAACTTAGATTTAAGTATTTTAACTACACCAAACATGATAGAATAGCTAATGTTACAGTTCGTCTGTAACATTTCATTTCCTACTACCCTAGTAATTTGAAGTATTATATGTTATTGTTTTTAGGGGTCATGAAGTAGCAGTAATCTATGGGAGTCTACCCCCGGGAACAAAACTGGCGCAGGCAAACAAGTTCAATGATCCAGATAGCTCATGTGAGGTCATGGTCGCCACAGACGCTATAGGTCTTGGAATTAATTTGTAAGTGGGATGACATGTCGAAATAAACTTTAGCTCAAGGGCCAAAATCATCCTCAGTTCATCACTTTAACATGTCCCCCCCTCCCTCCCTTCCTGTATTCCACTTCTGGTCGATGTAAATTGTTAGCATGCGTCCTCTGATTCGCCACCCGCCTAAACCTATTTTAGTAAATTAAAAATAGCATGCCTAGCCTAGCATACAAAACCTCACTATTATATGTCATTAATAGTAATGCAAGTAGTTTACGACAGTCCTCGACGTCATTCTGAGTGAGTGAGTCTGCAAACTACCACATATTCGGAAGATATTAAATCTGATATTACTGGTATAATTATATGCAAATAACTTATAGGAAAGTGATGTACGAGAGCTTCCTTAGGTACACCTCATATACTTATTATATTATTTACATTGTTTTGATTATATTTCAGGAGCATAAGACGAATAATTTTCTACTCGCTAATAAAGCCTGTAATAAATGAGGATGGAGAAAAAGAAATGGATGTCATTAGCATATCTCAGGCCTTACAGATTGCAGGTAAATAATGCCCTCTTACAGTTTACTTCGACTAATCAGAGCAAGATACCCAGTTTTCAAAATGGAATAAAAAGAAAACATTAGACAATCAGTCTACCATGAAGTTTTATTCTATGTTAACAATCAGTTGTCTGCGACGAATCAGGGATTAAAGAGATGGCTATTGGGGGAGTGGGGCACGCCGAAATAAAGGCAGAACCTTTTACTGCAATTGAAAACATACAGTTTTGTTATTGAGTTAGGCATTGCTAATATTCGTATACAGGTTTCTTCCCAATGTTTTTTTTTTACCGGAATGCCTGTGATATGATAATAAATCGTTTTAAGACAGGAGTTATTGCTAAAGGTCTGGTGAATTTAAACGAACACGAGGAAATCACTCTACCAACTTTCATGTCATATCAGCCCTTAGCCGTCCACTGCTGGACATAGGCCTTCCCTAATGAACGCTACCACACCCGGTCCTCCTCTCTACATCTAGCCACCTGCTTCAGGTCGTCGGTTCACCTGGAGGCGGAGCGTTCCATCCTGCGCGTGCCGATCCGCGGTCTCCACTCCAGAACTCGTCTGCCCCAGTTCGTCTAATGGCTTGGTAATTATACTCAAACGCCAAAGGTACTGAGTTCGATTCTCATTGGGGACAGACAACTTTGTACAAGTTGGTTCCAGTCTGGATGTTATATTTATAAATTGTTGTTTAATTCCCATAGCACCGGAGTAAATCCTAGTTAGCGATTAGACAAGTGTATATGTTAATGAATATAACTACCAAAGTTTCGCAACTTTCATCGATTGCATTTATAGGTCGAGCGGGCAGATACGGCAGTGCCTGGGAGACCGGATACGTCACGACCTACAAACCAGAGGACCTGGCCACCTTGAAGACGCTTCTCTCAAAGACTCCAGACGCCGTGCTGCAAGCTGGCCTGCATCCCACCGCGGAGCAGATGGAGCTGTACGCTTATCATCTACCTCATGCGAGTCTCAGCAGTCTGATGGTGAGCGAATCTGTCGCCATACTCCGTTCCTCTCTGTCGAAGGTTCAAGACCATTTGCCTATGCGCGGTATCGATGTGTGTGTTTCGTAGCGACACCGTACAAGTGTGTAGTCACCCCCGCGAAAAATTACACAAGTTTGCATCGTAAGAAAATGCTATGACATATCTCCGAGTCGAGTCGGCGGCCGTGTTGCTTTGAGGGTTTAAATGCCGATTATTCAGCAAATGGTGCACTTTGTTATCAAACCAGGGTCCAATCACCGAACAATGATAGTGTATCATCTCATATCCAATTAGCTTGACCAGAAATGCTATGGGTCGGTGATGACTGCTTGTCTGCCCAGTGTTCTCGAAAAAGTTCGTGAGAAACGACCGAGAAGTCACTTTTTGTTGCACACCTCGAGTAAGACAAATACTTTTTGTATTCTGAAAAGGTAGAGCTCGTGATATTCTGCTTAAATCCCATGCCCTACTCCGTAAGCATGTTAGATAATGCTTACGGAGTAGGGCATGGGATTTAAGCAGAATGAAGAAGCATGGGATTTTATGACATTCTGACAAGCTTATGACGTTTATCGTAGTTAGACGTCAAAAGCTTAAAAAAAAAGTCCCATAACCCGATAGAAAGTACAAAATGGCTTAGTTTGAAGGATATTATCCGTAATGCTTACGAAGTAGACCTACGGATCTCTCTCATTATATGACTTTTTTCTTTTCCCGAAAATCAGAGATTCGATGAGAGGTTTAACACTTACGGATCTAGAAGAGGCAGTGATGGATTTAACCAAGACGTCGATAACATGCCCTCAGATAAGCATTTCTTTGAAAAATGGTTTGAGCGAATGTTTTTTTTTTAAATATAACATAGTTAAAAGGCTAACCTAAAACTTCGTGTGGCCCTCATAATATGTGTTAATTTTATCCACAGGACATATTCGTGCACCTCTGCACGGTGGATGACTCCCTCTACTTCATGTGTAACACGGAGGCGTTCAAGTTCCTTGCGGAGATGATCCAGCACGTGCCACTACCGCTGCGCGCGCGCTACGTGTTCTGTTGCGCGCCCATCAACAACAAGCTGCCCTTCGTGTGCGCACAGTTTCTTAAGGTGAGAGAAGTCGTGGTAGCCTAGTTTGTTGTGCACTTGCCTCACGTTCATTAGGTCGTGTTCAAATCTCGCATGTACCAATGAGTTTATCCAAACTTTAGTACGGTTTATTTATAATACCACAGGCTTTTCGGTGAAGAAAAACATCGTAATGAAACCTGCATATGCCAAAGAAGAAATTCTAATGCGTATGTGAAGTTCACCAAATCGGCTTGGGGCATCGTTGGTAGACAGGGGTTTGGCACAAAAGATCCTAAAGGGTCGAAGTGTCGCCAGGTCTTCTTTCCCCCCTAAGAAGATTAGGTGAGAGGAGAAGAAAGGAGATTTTGGGATGACCTTAGCATATGGATTCAAGTTACTCGAGATGATCCAACACGCACGCGTAACACCCTGCTTGCTAATGAACGAAGTTCTGCACTGACCGAGCAATATTAAAAAAAATTATAAAAAAGAGAAAGAAAAAAATGTGAGAAGAGCAAGGCTTATTCACTTATCTATCTGACTTTATTAATTAACTGAATTTGGCGACGAAGGCAGGTGTCACGCCCCTGAAGAGAGTATGGAATATGGAGAGTACTCTGCACAAGGTACAAGGGATGGTATTATTATACCTATAGGGGGATCAAATAGTCCGGGAAATATCAACTAAGTACAAGGCATGTCCCCCGTGATCCAGCCTATATGACCAAGATGTCGAATGACCATGGGAGGTGGATGGTGACCGGTAACGGTATAATAGCCATGCAGACTAGTTGGGTCCCGGGCCTTCAGCACTACTGCAATGGTCAATGCGAATAGGCTGTCACATCTAGTTAATATTTCACATCCAAATCTCTGTTTTAGATGGTGCGGCAGTACAGCCGTAACGAACCTATCACCAAGACATGGTTGTGCAACGCCGTGGACTGGCCGCTGCCGGCACCCAAGACCATCATGGACCTGGTCCATCTTGAGTCCGTATTCGACGTGTTGGAGCTCTACTTGTGGCTGAGGTAGAAGATTTTTTTTCCAGATATTTGTGTCGTCTCATTAGATAATCTGCGGTAGATGTGGTAACCAAAGGTCGATGGAGCAGACGAGTTCTAGAGTGGACTTCACACTGCGAAATGGTCCGACGACATTAAAAGGCTGAGCTACGGATGCGGTTTTACGTATTGCGGGAGGCTTATGTCCAACAGTGGACTGTGGCTGTGCAAATCCGTTTGCCCATCTTGCACGGGAGCGTCATCTTCACTCACGTACGCCCATCGACCATCTGTTATGCGACAGATGTTGCTCCTAATATGAATAAATGTGGCAATATCAGTGATTCTTTTTCATATTTAATAAAATATATATCAATCAACGAAAACTTATTTGGTCCCTGCACATTACATTTAATTTTTGTCGGGATATTCTCTGTTATGTTGGATACGTTATAGATTTATTACGTACATAATTCAATTGTACTTATGAACTTTGTCGGCAAACAGCTATAGATTCCCGGACATGTTCCCTGATGTGAAGCTTGTACGAGACATGGAGACTGAACTGGATGCCATCATTCAACAAGGCATCTTCCAAATTACTAGGTATGTTATTATTTTCGCCCCGCGTCATTACCTACGGGTAGTCTACTACCTCATCTATATCTCGACTATAAATCCAGTATCTTCAAAATACTGGAATACTGGACTACAGTAGTTTAGATAACTCAGCATTTCCAAAGTGAAAGAATGGAGCAAATTTACAATTTAATTAGGCCCGATTCGGAGGGCAAAAATTTGAAACTTGCCTGCACTAGAATTGATTCGATCCCTGTCCAACAGTACTATGAGGATAAGGACCAACTATTTGTAGTACTGTCACTTATTTACTTATTTAAATGTGTGCTTTAGAATCGGAGATGTAGTTTCCTAAATTTTAGCACTTCAGGGGGAGGGAGGAGAAATGCTGTAGGTTATTATATGCCCTGGGGTGCTATAGAATGATAAACCCATAAACTTATACTAGCGGTATAGACGAACAATACGTGAGAGTGGGCAAACTACTTGGTGAACATATTTACAGATGGGAAAGAGAGCACTACAATTGACTTATAGTACTGGTTTTGAAATGAATATCTTTGTAGTATATTTGATAGGAAAGGCGAGAGAAATGAGACAATATAATGGTAGCTTCTGAAGTAAGTGTAATGACTGAATGACCTAGCTTACATGCAATTACTTACATGGTAAATAAGTAATAATATTGACATTGTGCTGCTGCCTACATATATATACTACAATCTTCACGCGTGATTCATTCATTCAATCATCAATATCAACCATACATACACATTGTTCATTCGTGATTTTATAATAAAATCCAGTGAAATCAAATACACGACAAGTTATTGGGACAATTATATAAACGTACATATCACACGTAAATTATAACGAGGTCGTTCTTACTTACCTTCATTTTCGCGAAATTGAATATTGTTACAAAAAAAATATGTTTATTATACACTAGATAAAAGCCTAAATAAAATATGAAAACATGTTTACCGGGATTTTTGCTTAACTTATTTTTATTGTTACACGTTTAAGGACAGTGATTATTTAGAAAGTGGATAACAATTTAAAAAAGTTGAATTGATAATGATTGTATGTATTCATCAATATATTAAATGTTATCTAAAATTGGAATACCAATATAAAAATTAAAAATCGAGTAAAACATCAGTCACGTGTCACGTATCAGGTGTCTCTTAGGCGATATAAATAAATAATTATAATAATAATAATAATAATAGGATAAATTTGCATTTGTCTTATACCGCAACAAATAAAGCATATATGTAAATGTTGATAAACATTCCTATGTTAAGATGCTTATTGATTTCTAGGTTACTTCGCAATTCGGAGAAGGTCCTTCGAGATGATACGGACAGCGAGAGCGTAAAACTGCTCGGGCGGAAGGCGGCGCGCGCGCTCGCTTACGCACACGCGAAAGACGAGTCTAAGGAGAAACTGTCGGATGTGCTTGTTGCTAGAGTGAGATTTTTGAGTTATTGCTTTGATGTCGATTTTACTTGACGTCGAGTCTCGCGACGTCGCAGCTTTTAACCTGTTTGAGCCTGTTGAAATAAGGTACAGAGGGAAAAAACGAAGTCCTCACTGTCTGAATCATTATTGTTATAATCCTTTAAGGTTTGAACTCTTGGATCTAACGATTTAAAGTTTGGGCATGCGCGCATTTGTATTATAGCGGTCGCTGCGCCGGGCAGCGCGTTCTCTTCCACGCCACAAACAAACCGATACGAAAGGTCGATGCGATATAGTGCGAACAATGTACGGTCAGCCATTCGCCGCGAAGGTGCTGCTAGATGCTAATGCAATCTCATACAATACAGCGCGTTATAGTGGAGATCAACCCTATTGATCACCAGCCTAAATATGTCCACTGCTGAACATAAGCCTCCCTAATAGAGTGCCACTTTTGATGGGCTGTCCATTAATCCGCCTGCCAAGCGTGGAAAATCTCCAGCCCTATTATAAAAGCTTAAATAATGAAATAACCATATCTTTTTCAGGGTCTAATAACACCTCAAATGTTGAAGAAACTGCAGCAGGAGTTGACAACGGATAGCAACGCGGAGACAGAGAGGAGAAATAGAAAGAAGCCACCGTGCAACAGAACCAGGAGGAAATAATAGTGTGGACCTGTTTGTAATGTAAATAGTTGTTAATCAGAGTCGAATGAATGTGTAATAAAGTGTCGCAGTGGCTGTTTCGTTAACGTTTTGTTTATACTGCTTCGTCCTGACAACCCATTGTCCCCAGAGCGTCCGAGTCGATAGTACAGCGAATTATAAACAAGTCTACTTAAGCAACAAGGGCGAACTGGCTTTAGTCCACAAGGATCTATTCTAAGTATTATTTTAAGGAGTTTCTGGTGATCATGTCTGTCATTTTTGATGAGTCACGGCCTCGGAATTGAAATCTAAATATGCAGGGAAAGTGCCGAATATGTGCTATTTTGTGCCAGGAACCAGAATTTATGCTCCAGCCCCGTTTATAAGGTGGCTCCGACAAGATGAGAAGTCTTTACTGCTGAGCTGTATCTCAAAAGCTATTAGATTCTGTAAATGAGCCCTACATATAATCAAATTATGACCACAATTATAGGTAGTTTTAAATAGTTATGTAAAAGAAACAGAGATAAATCTTCCAGCTCATCCAGCTTAGTCAGGATTCATCAAGTAGGTAGGTACATAAGGTTAAAAATTTCCCATAATGAACAACTTGCAACATTGTGGTCGACTGCTCACTAAAACTAAACATTTCATAGTCACGGAGTTAGTTCATTGCATAATCACGAAGCAAACTAGAGTCCACCCGTGGCTTCGTCTATGTGGTCCCAACATTAGTCTTATAGGCAGGTCATAGGTTAGCACTAAATATATATGGGTTATTCCAACTAGTTATTCATTCAATACATTAGTAGTGATAGGCTGTGGTAGGGTATCTAATAAATAAAATCGTAAACATGGCGTGTCTGTACATTGAAGGTATTTGCAAAAAAAAATGTTTATCTGTTTGTCTGTGAGTTTGTGCACGCATCACTTTAAAAACTACTGAACGGATTTTGATGGACTTTTCACAAAAACATTTAGTCTTTATTTCATCTCAAACGGCTAACTCAATCAAAAGTTATAGACATTTTTAGTTTTCAAATACATTAGTAGGTAAGGTTAGTGTTTAATATTGTGCTGAATTAGCATCTCCGTGGAGAATGACAGTTGTCAGAAAAAATTAGATCCTCTTTACAATTATTGCAATGTGGTTTGATTTATCGCCGGTCCTTATTTTCATAATTATACATGGTCCTCTCGCCAGTAAATAAAGTTTCTTCAGCGCAATTAAGCTAAGGTTTGTGACCGGTCAAGAAAAACATCACAAGTTTAGCCGTTTTAGTGGCGAGTAAATTTGGTCGCGTCTTGGGCGTGACCGACCGACGAAAAAGCCGTTTTTACTTCGACGCAGTGGTTCAGCGGTAGACGACGAAAGTCACTACGCGTGAGTGCTGATCGATTTCATTGTTCGGGTCGTCGGGAGGGTTTCAATACAAAAATAAAAGAACGCAAAATCTCAAAAGTGCGTGCGGCCATTTTGGTTTGTCCTGTGGCGTTCTCCGTGCTTCTCTTCTCAAGGCGACGGGAACGCATCATTTGGAAATTGGCAGCAACATTGAAGGTTTATGCGGTTCAAGTTCCGTGTGTACGTGCTGGTCTGCAATATAATTTTTTTTTGCTTGGACGGCGACGGCAGCTCGGATATGCGTAATGACGCAACATTTTTATTCACTCTTGAAGTCGTAACTTCATTTATTGAGTGGGTTCTTTCATAGTAGACTGTTAAGTTTACATAGTGCTACATTATAAAGTAAGTCTCATAAGGCAGGTGTCGCTTTCAGCTGTGTTATTTGGATAAGTGGGTATCACTTCTATCTGTGTTTCCTGTTAGGGTGTTCATACAAACCTTCACCATGGACGAAAAGTCGTTAATCAACAGGAGAAGATATTTGAAAGGCCGATTAACCAATATTGAAAATCAATTAAGCAATATAGATGGCATGTCCTTTCACCAGTTGCAATTGCTGGACGAGCGAGCTCACGACTTGTTTAAAAAGGTAGAAGAAGTGTGCATGGAGTTGGAGTCCATTGACGAAACACAGCAAGAAGAAGATTTAAAACTCGAAGAAAAATTCTTACTTATTGTAAAACACATTAGGGAAAGGCAGGACTGCATTAAGAAGACAACAAGCACAAACCAAAACGGTAAGTCAAACAATCACTTGCCTAAAATAGCTTTACCCAGCTTCGATGGTAATTATAATGATTGGTTGAATTTTAAAGATTTGTACACCAATTTTATACATCAAAATGGGGAGTTGTCCGATGTCCAAAAATTTTACTATTTGAAATGCAGTTTAAAGGGGGAAGCAGCCGCCTTAGTAGCAAATATAGATTGTCTTGCGGAAAATTACTCCAAAGCTTGGCAGAGTATGTTGGACCGATATGACAACAAAGTATTGATTGTAAATCATCATATATCGGCAATTTTTAATTTAAATAAGCTAACAAAGAGTAGCAGTCATAGTTTGAGACAACTTACGAGTGAGTTCAGGCAACATTACAACTCAATTAAATCTCTCAAAATGGAAAACTTGAGTGAAATTGTTCTAATACATGTTTTGTCGCACAAGCTGGATTTCCAGAGTCTGCGTGATTTTGAGCTGCAGCGGGATGGAAAAAAATCACCTTGTCTAGAAGATTTTACCATTTATCTCGAACACCGCTGCCAAGCTCTTGAAATGGTTGCTCAGGACCAAAGTGCTGCTCGAGCTCCTGTGGTACAACATAAAGTAGCCCTTGTTACTGCAGAATCCAACAAACAAAAGGTAATCTGTGCTGTTTGTTCAAAAAACCATTTCACAAATAAATGTTTCAAGTACCTGAGAATGTCTACAGAAGACAGATTGAAAGTTGTGGATTCGCTTAAGCTTTGTTCTCTGTGCTTAGGCTCATATCATACGAAATTAAACTGTCCTAGGAAGGATTTCAAATGCGGAAAATGTAGCGCGTCACATCACACCAGCCTCCATAGGTCCAACACACAAAAATGTTTGACGACTGTTTCAGGTGGAGATTTCCCTGCTGCGTCTGTCGACGGTAGCGGCGGTGGTGGTGAGCGTAGCGAGGTTTATTGTACGAAGTGCCTTGATAGCGGCGGCAGCGGCGACGCTGAGGCGGAGCGCTCTGTCAACTGCCTGTCTAAGAATCCATATGAGCAGGTTCAACTGTCATTATTGCCTACTGCCACCATCACTGTGACTGATTCTCAAGGACAGAGCCATAATGCTCGGGTCTTATTGGACAGCGGTAGTATGAGTAACTATATCACCGCCGATTTCTTCCAAAAATTAGATGTAAAATCATCACCCGTCAATGTGACGGTGTCGGGTATAGGTGGTCAGTGCGAAAAAATTAAAGCAAAGACTACTCTTACGTTTGGTTCTCGCGTTAACGACTACAGAAACTGTGCTGAATTCTGCGTCATAGATAAAATAACAGAGAATCTTCCCACAATGTCATTTAACAAAAACTTGTTAAAATGTTCAAATAAATATGAACTAGCCGACCTCGACTACATGAATTCAAAGCCCATAGTCATGATACTAGGGGCAAACGAATTTCGGTTGTGTCAACGCCCTGATCAAGTAAAATTAGGAAAGGGACTTCCAGGAATGCTTAACACAGCGTTTGGTTGGGTGTTTTGGGGTGACTTAACTCTGCCTGCGTCTTACGTTCCTCAACGGAACCGACCTGAGGTTGTTGGTCACGCTTTACTGCACGACGCTATATCTAAGTTTTGGCGCCTGGAAGAACCCCCGCACCGCCGTGCTTTGTCCCCACAAGACAAACAATGTGAAAAATTATTTAACGATTCTGTCACCAGGAACAGTGAAGGTCGTTATGAGGTCGATTTACCAGTGAAAAAAGAACTTCTAAACGAGCTAGGCAACTCAGTTAACAGAACTTTGGGTTGTTTCCTAAGCTTAGAGAAGAAATTTCAGTCTGACAAAGAATTAAAGAAAAAGTATTCAGAATTTATCCAGGAAATTTGGAGGGAAAACGTCAATTGGGACGAAAACGTTTCAAACAATATATTTAAGCTTTGGCAAGATTTTTGCAGTAAGTTGCATCTTTTGAGCAGCGTCTCGATCCCCAGATTGATGTTACAACCCAACTATGACCGTGAGCTAGAAATTCACGGTTTCGACAGCTCTACAAAAGGATATGGTTGCGCGGTCTTCGCTCGTAGTCGCTCTAACAAAAGTTATACAGTCCACTTAATTTGCTCCAAATCTAGAGTGGCTCCCATTAAACCCGTGACCCTGCTTCGTCTAGAGTTGTGCGTTGCAGTATTGTTAGCTAGATTGATGGACTCTGTTCGTAAAGCTTTACAGGTAAACGTATCGGATATACATTACTGGTCCGATTGGATGATCACTCTCCATTGGATCAGAGGTGACCCCAATAGGTGGAATTTGTTTGTAGCTAATCGTGTTAGCGAAATGCAAGAACTCACCTCCGTCGAGAAATGGCATTATGTCAGTACAAAGGACAACCCCGCTGACTTGGTTTTCAGAGACTGTGATCCTTCCACTTTGTTGCAGTCGAATTTATGGTTCAGCGGTCCTGAATGGTTAAGCATCACCTAAAGCGCGTGATGGCTAATACTGCGCTCACTTATGAACACCTTAATACCTTGCTAACACAGATAGAGGCGATTATTATTTCCAGAGCACTTTGTCCCCTAAATATAATAATGCCATTCATATTATTTATACAGGAAATGTTAATGTAAATGTACGCACTAACTAGCCAGTAAGTTCGGAATATTTAAGGTGCCATAGTATCAACATTTTTTATTTAATATCTACAAATAACTATGTGTGTGTTAGTAAGATGTTGTTTCAATCTGTAAAACTATTTGTTGTGTGTATTAGTTATTCAATGTGTATTATATCCGATTATTTATCAAAAAGGTGTATTCTAATGACCTGTGACATGATCACAATATTACTTTATGTTTAGTTTTCGAATAAGTAGGAATTTGTGTTATTTTTTGATAAATTTTATTTGTTGTGTATTGTTTCATGAACATTAAATTTCATTTGCCGTGCACTATCCTCCTTTGTTCGGGGGGCCTGAATGTTTAATATTGTGCTGAATTAGCATCTCCGTGGAGAATGACAGTTGTCAGAAAAAATTAGATCCTCTTTACAATTATTGCAATGTGGTTTGATTTCTCGCCGGTCCTTATTTTCATAATTATACAGTTAGTATGCAATATATAGCACATAATAGTATTTCCGTATTATTCAGATTGCGATGAGTTTGGATTACATTTGGAGCTGCGAGTGGGAATTGGAGTGGAAGTGGGCGTGGGTGTGGGAGCGGGAGCGGAAGAGGAAGCGGGAGCATGAGCGGGAGAGGGAGAGGGAGAGGGAGGGACCGGAGCAGGAGCGGGAGCGGCAGTGGGAATGGGAGCGGATTCTGTAGTTTACGTTAAGTAATCGAACACATTTCGAACATTTTTGGAATTTTTTCTTTTGTTTGTGCGCGCATCACTTATTATCATCAGATTATTTTTGTCTCCACTGCAGGAGCACAACCCTCTCTCATCTGCCGGAGACAGATGGAGGATTTGGCCTACACTCCCCGCGCTGGCCAGACGGGTTGGGGAGGCCTGATTGATGTTTTATAATGTAGGTTATTTTTTTTAAGCGCATCACTTAAAAACCACTAAACTGATCTTGATGAACTTTTCACAGAAACAAAGTGCTTAATTCGGTGTAACATATAGGCTTTATTTCATTGCAATCGGTGCAGTCAATCAAAAGTTATGCGAATTTATAGTTTCCGAAAACTCGCATACCCTGCGAGAAGTGTAGGGTGTAAATGCTCGACTGTGTTCGTAAGCTGAAGCAGGAGCGGGTATGGTACCAATGTAATGTGAGTTTTTGAAAACTATAAATGCGCATAACTTTTGATTGAGTTAGCCGATTACGATGAATTTGTTGCATACGTATTTGTTGCATTGAATTTGGATTGCGATGGATTAGTTAGGAGGACTACATTTGGAGCGACGAGGATAAGAGAAAGAGGTTTGAGGGCAGGGTTAAGAGACGTAGATGCGGGAGTGGGTGCAGGACCTGAAGCGGGAGCTGGATCTGGAGCTGGACCCTGACTGGGCCCTGGATCTGGACCTGGACCTGAACCTGGACCGAGACCTGGAATGGGCAGTGGGAGTGCGAGTTCGAATGTCTGAGTTGGAGTTGGAGTGGGTAAATGATCGGGAGCGGGAGTGGGAACTGGAGCGGATTCTGTAGTCCACGCGAGCGGAGCCGCGGGCATAACTAGTTTTTAATAGTTTTCTTAACATAGATATTACCGACATTTCAAGTAATTCTGTCATTCAGATTCAATATATGCATTTTGACCTCACTAACGCTAAATGGCATACTTCCGCCGATCACACTATTAGGTGTGGGCCACAGAAATGGCGTCTGGCGCGGACATGGCATGGGTACTGTGTTGAAAATATGTGGCGTAGACGCGAGTACAGCAGTCATCTATTAATTCACAAAGTGCTATGTTAAACTCGATTTTGGCATCCATAGCAGATGTCTGTCGCAAGCACGCCCAAACTGCGAACCGACGGTAATCGGGCGCAGCTGCCGAAATGGCGCATTTCCATATAAGTAGGTATCCCACTAATATTACAAATGTGAAAGTTTGGATGTTTCGATATTTGTTACTCAATCACGCTTCAACCACTGGACGGATCAGAATGAAACTTGGCACACATATAGGTGTTTGGGGGTTTCTTATTAATTATGACATACCTATACAATTTCATTATCATCCCACCTTCTGACTTGTAAATATTTGTATCAATAAGTTTGTTACTCAATCACGCTTCAACCGCTGGACGGATCAGGATTTGGCACACATATAGGTTAGGTCCTGGAATAGACATAGGTAGGTTAGTTTTATACCGAAAAAACATCTTAATTTTACGGGAAATACATATTAATTTGTGATGTTAAGTTGTCCACGCGGACGAAGTTGCGGGCAACAGCTAGTTCCTTATATATTTCTAAATTCTTACAGAAATTTGAATGGAAGGGTAAGACACCCGTGCCAGACGCCATTTCTGTGTGGCTTGCGCCTTATCCTTTGGATGGCCCTTATGCAGGAGAGATTCTAATAATGTCTGCCACGCCTATGTACACCATCGCAGGAAGATTCATCGCACTGTTGCTCGTCACTGCTTTCATGGCATTGTAGGACTAGCTAGTTTGAATGGTTATAAAGTATCTGAAACTCTTATTCATCAAATTTTGATGTTTATTAAAAAATGATTTTTTTAAGGCAATAAAGTATGTACGTTTAAATTGAAACTAATTAGATGAAAATCGAACCAGCCTTTTCAAGATAAATGGTTACACAAACAGACAAACAAGAACAATAACTTGCGTTTTATTTATGCAAAGAGATAAAGGGCGTAGTAAAAAGGGCGCCTTAACTACTCGTACCTACTTCCATCGCTCAAACTCTCAGCAACAATTTGCTTACAAAGAGCTAGGCCGACCATGCTCCCGATGCATGGATTTCATTATCTACGGTCCACGGTTATTTGTAACAAATTTGGCACAGAGTTAGGACCTATTGTCTATAGTAAATTGTAAGCAACACTATGTTTTCGAACTCACAGGTCTTTCTAAGCATTTGTGAGTGCACTGTCTTAGAAAAACATCCACTAGGTACTGATAAGAATAAAATTACCTTTCGTTATCAAAGTGATCCCAATAAAGTAACGACTTATTGACACTCATTACTTGTTATCATAGCCACCTAAGAGCAAGAGGGTAGTTTAATTAACTTAGCAATATAGCTTTACAGACAGTAGTCGTGTTTGTTGACAATGAATAGTCTATACATATCGTTACTTTTATTGACCGTGTTTATTTTAATAGAAAATCCTCTGCAAATTTACGGTACGTGCTTGAACTGTAATTATTTTTAAAAGTACATATACCTAACTCTTTTTAATTTATTTTGTGTGTGTTAAAATACCTTTTTACAGCTTTTAGAGTTTTCGATGTAAACGGAGTACAAACCATTTTGGCTCTAGAAAATGAGGATATAAGTATAGTGTGTAGAACTGGCATGGCCATGGCTTATTGTGGATTTATTCATCCTAGCGGGAAGAGATTTTCGTGAGTAATTTTTTGTCACTTTATCTAAGAAAAATAGGAAGCTGATTTATTATATTAGCTGATTCTTAATATTGGAGATCTAGATGTCAAATTGATGATACATACTCGTATATTAAAATAAATAAAACTGACCACCGTTAACCGACATAGCTTAGGATAAAGGATTAGCAAGCTGAAGTGGCAGTGGGTGGGCCACATCTGTCGCAGAACGGACGGCCGTTGGGGCAAACGAGTTCTGGAGTGGAGACCGCGGATCGGCACGCGCAGGGTGGAACGCCCCGCCGCCAGATGGACCGATGGCCTGAAGTAAGGTGGCCGGAAGCGTCTGGATGCGGAGGACGGAGGACCGGGTGTGGTGGCTTTAATTGGGGAAGGCCTATGTCCAACAGTGGACGTCTAAGGGCTGATATGATGATGATGAAAATAAATATTTCATGTATGTTTATTATGTACACAGACTTATATTATCCATCTAGGTTTTTATCTTATACTAGCTGTGCCCGCGGCTCCGCTCGCGTGGACTGCAGAAGCCGCTCCCCTTCCACTTCCGCTCCCGCTCCCACGCCCATGCCTACTCCTACTACAGCTCCAAACTCATCACAATCTGAAAAGTACCGAACATTAAAATTATACTTCTTTGTTATATTGCATACTAACCTTACCTATTTGAAAACTAAAAATGTCCATAACTTTTGATTAAGTAAACCGATTGCGATGAAATAAAGACTAAATGTTAAGTTAAGCCCCATGTTTCTGTGAAAAGTCCATCAAAATCCGTTCAGTAGTTTTAAATGATGTGTGCACAAACTCACAGACAAACAGACAAAAATGATCGAAATGTGTTCTGTCCTTAGACACCCCAATTATTTTTTTGTAAATATCTTTAATGTACAGACACGCAAAGTTTACGATTTTATTTATTAGATTATGGAAATTAGATTAGGACAAGAAAATTCACAAATATAACATGCAGACAGGACTAAATTGTAAAAAAAAAATTCCCTGGACGGAATCGAACCCAAGAACTCTGTGGCGCTCGAGTCTAACCCGCGAGCCTTATTCCTTGTAAAACAGGTGGCACAAAATGTGTACCTATACCTTGCTAAAACTCTGGTTTAAGATCAATAAATATATATTCTCCCAAAGAGCTTCGCATTGTTTATGGTTACGTCTACCAATTCGTGCTTGTAGCAAAGTCATTAAAGTTGGAAGCGACTGCTTCACCTACTGACAACATTAAAGTTTGCCGGTTGCCATATGGGCAGTATCCTACTATCCTACTAATATTATAAACGCGAAAGTTTGAAGTATGGATGGATGTTTGTGACTCAATCACGCTTCAACCACTGGACGGATCGTGATGAAACTTGGCACACATATAAGTTAGGTCCTGGAATAGAACATAGGATAGTTTTTATCCCGAAAAACTCATTCCTATACGGGAAATACATAATAATTTGTGATGTTAATTTGTCCACGCGGACGAAGTCGCGGACAACAGCTAGTATGTCATATTGTACTGTTGAAACAATGCATCGTACGCTTTAGTCCTAGTTAGGTCATGATGTTTTCTTAGATCTTAGGTGGCGTGTTTTACCTCACAAGTGCGCCTCACAGCAATGTCATAGTTTGAACTCGTATTTGAAGCGGCATTCGGAGAGCCCAACTGTGGGAACGCGGCTACTGACGCTGGGTCACAATAGTTTATGAATTAGTCCAATAATGGACGTAGCCTCTCCCTTTAACCTCTCGCTTTGGTTCTGAATAACAGCGTATTTGGAAACTTAACAACAAAATGCCACAGGTTTTCAGGTCTCAGCCTCAACGACGGTCACTGCGCTGTCAAAATCAAAGCAACTAAAAACGACTCGGGTGACTGGAGGTGTCACATCGGCAAGAGGACCATCGGAGTGGAAATAAAGCAAGATATCCATCTGAGGGTTGTGAACCAGATCGCAGCGATCGAGGCGAATGTGACCGCGGTCCATGGTAAAGATGTCACCTTAACCTGCGTGACGACCAGGGAAAAGATACCTTTGAGATATTGTCGCTTTGAACCGCCGAACGGCAGTCCGTTCAGTATTGATCCTGGTGTGAAACCGACCAAGTAAGTGGAATTATTGGTAGCATACTTTATAAAAAACGCATTATATGCCTGTTAGTTTAGTAAGAGTTTCATAAACGTCGACAAGCACTGAAAATGATTTATTGATTTGATGGTTTTTGAAAAAAGGTAGTAAAAGATGGTAGCATACTTTATAAAAACGCATTATATGCCTGTTAGTTTAGTACGAGTTTCATAAACGTCGACAAGCACTGAAAATGATTTATTGATTTGATGTTTTTTGAAAAAAGGTAGTAAAAGATGGTAGCATACTTTATAAATACGCATTATATTTGCCTATTAGTTAGCATGAGTTTCTTAAACGTCGAAAAGCACTGAAAAGGATTTATTGATTTTTGAAAAAAGGTAGTAAAAGATGGTAGCATACTTTATAGATACGCATTATATTTGCCTATTAGTTAGCATGAGTTTCTTAAACGTCGAAAAGCACTGAAAATGATTTATTGATTTGATGTTTTATAAAAAAAGGTAGTAAAAGAAACCTTCAAGGTGAGACTTCGACGTCGTATCACCTTAGAGGGAAGCGGCTTGTGAGGTCGGAGTACCGGGTGTGGTGGGGAACGCCTGTATCCAGCAGTGGATGTCTCAGGGCTTATATGACCCATAATAGGATAATGCTGTGGTATAGATTTTGGTACTGTGTGTTAAAATGGATATTTTACTTCACACAATTATATCTCAAGTTCAACAGTTACCACTGACGTAGCACACTTATTGTCTAAGTAACATATATTCTTGTGATCTGAATTAACGTTATACGAGTACGTATAAAGAGGTAGACCCATATATTTTCTGGGTGTTATGTTTATAAATATAACACCCAGAAAGAAGTAGATTAGATTAGATTAATTTATTTCACTTTTATATCTTAAAAAATCAATTAGACATGTCAGTCTAATATGGTAAAAGGGATCGTCATAAAATAAACTAATATACAAAATATAAATTACAATGCCAACAATTAAAATAATGGCACAGTATATTAACATACTATCTATGTCAGTATATAATATTAAAATAAAAAATTTCAAAATACACTTGTTATTAAAATACCACAAATTAAACGTCAGAGGGCCCACTAATTTTTAAGAAAATTCATTAATGGAATAATATTCAACAAAAGGTTTTTCACTCGTCGACTAAGTTTCCTCATTGATTTCGTTACGTCGTAGATCTACGGGCAGGTGCTCGTAGTACGTGGGGCCGATTGGGAATTACTTTTCCAAATTGCACAGTGATCTGTCGCCAGTGAAGATCGAACCCACGAAGTCTGGCGCTCCTATGTGTCCAGCTCCCATGTAATTATAATAACTTTTTTAATAACTAAAACTAGGATCGAAAGTCATCACCCAGTAAAAAGTAATAAAAACAAAAAGCAATTAAAAAGTACCGTTTTACGATGTGTTTATAAAAGTCAATAGGTTCAAGTATCAACAGCAAATTATATGAGTTGCATAATCACCGCGTGCGCACGTAATGATTAATGAGTACAAATGAGAGTTGAATTATGCTATCTGTGCATCGTACGGTCGGCATGGAAATAGTTCGTCGAATACAAACTTAAACCGCGCCTCTACAGTAGGCGTGTTAGAAAATAATGTTTCTTTACAATCATCGATCACTGGGGAACATAACCTTTTTTTTTCGCGGCGTAACATTTCTCAATTATTTGAGGGTATGTACAATCTCTATGTAACCTTATTTCGGTTTTATTGGTTGACTTTGGTCAAATATAATATATTAGAAATTCCAAAGATAATATATTATAAGAAATTGTCAATTGGTTTTCGAATCGGAAGAAAATGCCCTCTTTCTCCCCCGAGCCGAACCGGCGCGGCGGCGTCCTCGTGTTGCTCTCTGGTATCTCTAGTATATATTATCTTTGCTGGTATCTAATAAAACACAAATATATTTAGAAATCGAGGTTTGTTAAAGAATAATCCATTTTCCTCAATAGCTATAATTCGTACGAATTTCAATATTAGGCATCTATTTAATAGTTATAATCTTTGAGAAGTGGAGTAAAAATTTGTTTATTTTAAAACGATGTAAGAATGAAAAGAAACAGTGCCATGTCACAGTATGTCTGTCTCGTTCACACATAGAGGTTGCATGCTTCGTTGATGCGGTAGGAATATAAGGAACTGACACCGCTTTTTGAGGACTTTTCTGAACAGTGACTGTCTGTTAAGGTGACAAACTACTTCTCGGACAGGCTTACTTACCTGGACAAGTAAATGGACAATTAAACAAATTATCACAACGACTGGGTGGGCCGCCCCGCCACCAGATGGACCGACGACCTGAGAATGGTGGCCGGAACCGGGTGGATGCGGAGGACCGGGTGTGGTGGCGGTCATTGTTCATTGGTCGACGTCTCAGGGCTGATATATCCTGGATACTGGGATAATCCTGTGGTATAGATTGGACGAAAGGAAATACAATGCGGGTCTGTGCTTGTGAGAACTTGCACTTTCCCAACGGTGGAACATATTGGATATAGGTTGTTAAATAAATTCTTTCTCGACTATTACAGACCAATCCTGGGCAAGTACTTCTACCCCCAGAACAAGAGTCTCGACCGCGGCGACTGCGCGGTGACCATACATAAAGTGAAATACAGTGACGTAGGCGCGTGGACCTGTGGGGCGGGACTAGACGATGGGAAGGAACACACTGACGTCATCAGGGTCGAAGTCGAAGGTATAGATTAGACTTTTGAACATAGAATTTTGAAGTTTTCGCAAATATGGCTTGTGCAATAGGTCAGCTAATGATGAATTCATCCGCAAAACTCTTCTGATGGACCTATCTGACACAAGTTTTCATCGATTTTGATATATTTAACGGGAAACTTAACCAAGTATAAATAACTTTCTCATTATATCTAATACTAATAACGCCGGTAAGACACATTTAGTCTTACTAGGAATTCTGTACTATGGGATAATGAATATCACAATTCACAAACATAACTCTGAAAAATCGTACATAGTTTTGTGTCCCAATAGTAATTGAACTCATAATCTCTGGCTATCGAGGAAACTAACTACTGAGCCAACTAGGTGGTCCATTTGTACCCCTTTATTGTATTTACTTTTAACAAAGCAAAAAAAGGAAGTATCTGTTTTTCATTCAGGACTGTACACAATGTCGACAGCGTCCACAACTGGTATCACATTCGGAACAATCGGGATCATTCTGTTTCTCGTGATCCTTGCTGTCATCGTGTGGAAGAAGCGAAGGTTCATGGGCACTGCTGAACGGCAGCCGGAGGCAATTGAAATCGAGGAGTTGCCACGAGCAGAGACGCCAGGGTCTCAGCAGTCACCGCAGGAAACGAGGAGGATTATACCGTCGGTGGTGGTTCAGTCTCCTTCTGACCCTGGCTCGTTACCAACACATACTATCTAATAGTATCATGCGCCCACTTTGCCAGAAATAACGACTTGAAAAAGGTGGTTGGAAGCTGATGGAATGGGAAGGCGGAGAGCCGGTTGTAGTGCCGCATATTGGAGAAGACCTATGTCCAGCAGAGGACGTCAGGAGGCTGAAAATAATATTATGCTCTTAAACACAAAATTGTGCATTCCATCCAGCCATCATTCGTCCGTTTTCTTCAACCCTCATGAGATTACACTTAGAGCACTACCATATAAATATAAACTGCAATTACGCATTCATAGCAAGATTTAAAAAATTCTGCTTATGACTCTGATACAAGAATATATAGCAAAATCCAATAAACCATTCATTGATTATTTAATAAATTCATACACTACAAGTCAGTTGACTTCAAGCCGCCATGTTTATGTTACGCCTAATGGTTTGGAATCTACTATAGAATACTAGCTTATTCCTGCGACTTCGTCAGCATTGACATAGACAAGCGATAAGGTGAATGTTCGAGCGTTATCCTCACCTTCAAAAGTTGAAGAGACAACATCAGTTCATCGTTTGTATTATACAAGTTTCTGGTCCTTGTACAGATTCTGCATTGGTGATATATTTAGTTAAATATATTCATATTCATCAACTTTTGGGGTGAAACGCTCGAAAGTTCATCTCTTAACCATAAATATCACTATCGGGTGAATATTCGAGCGAAATCCATATTGACGCCATTGATGGGGATTTCGGTTTTTTTTCTAGACTTCCCCATTGCTCAAAGCAAGGCAAATACAAATCGGGACTTGCAAACGTTCGCTACGACCTCAACTCTCAATTGAGTGTCTGTCTGTATGAGGGGACTATTATAATTCGTATTGATGATAGAGCATATTCGACAACTGTCATTGTTCACAGTTTATCATTGGTCATATAGTGAGGTTTCTTTGTGTCTTAAAAACCAATATCTGACTATCAGTACTTCGCGCCATGTGCTTTCCTGATATCCCGGACCGAGACACTCTCAAAAAGGTAAATAAATTTCGTTGTGACTTATTATGTTGTTACGTTAGCAACTTTGTTGCGATATATTCTGAACAATCTTAGGTTAGATTAGTTTTAAATAAAAATAAATTTACAATCTTAGAGATAATTCTCTTTTGTTTTATTTACAAATATAATTAACTATTTTATAAGCTCATTTACTCAGCAGTCTGTGTTAATTTGGCAACCACCACACTTTGTGTCAATCTTCTTTACAAGATAGAAAACCAATTGTGCCCCTCAAGTTTTAGCTAAAAATAACCCTTTTTATCCTAAGTTATAACTTAGCTTCTCTACTAAGGCGGTTTTAAAAAAATAAGGTGTGGGGCACACACATCACAATGGGTATATTTTATATGTATGGGACTTTAATTGTATGAATATAAAATGAAGGAACTAAGAGATGTTTATAGGTACATTGTATATTATACAGATACCCCTAGATAAAACCTTAAAAATGTATGGATTTCGACATGATATTGTTAATATATCAGTCCTATAAATATCAAAAAAGAAAAACTGTTTTACATTTGTACAAAATGTATATTAAGTTAGATAAACTCTCAAGCGCGTTTTTATTAATTCCAACTCAAACTATGAACTCACTTTGCGACACACCCACACTTTGTGATAGCAGGTTCAGGTCCTCAATTCATACCTATAATGATCTCTAGATAACTAATAACTGGGATGGTTTAACATTACAGCTAGTCTCTCCATGTTCACTGCGTACACTGAATGACAAGCTATAACACTCTTGTGTGTCTGCAGTGTGCTGTAGAATTCTTCTATTGACAACCTGTCATCGTTAGGGTCTGTGTTTGGTGCACTGGAATAAATAAAATTAAACAGTGTTGTTTTACTGAATGGAACATAAAAAAGGGTTGCAACAAGTACTAGCATGGCTATGAAAATCAGGTCAGATCAGTACTTTATAATATACATGTAATTATTTGTAGCTGATAGACAAAGTTATAGCGGTGTAACTATAAAAACTAGTCAATAATAGGGCAAGAGTTAAGTTTAACGGTAAACTTAGTTAAATTGATAAATAAGACATTCGCATATTATCTATTTGATGTGCTCCAGGCTATAGATATCGATAGTATTGCAACAAACGGTATCTGGGGATAAAGTATCTCCAATATTTTCGTGATCAAATAGTTCCAATTACAAAAGTAAACCAACCTGCATGCAATCTCAAAAGCAGCAGACTGTTCCATCTCGTCGATCGTCGGCGGACATCTGGGGCCCAGTGCGTCAGCTCCATCATCCACATTCACCCTACCCTCACTCTGCGGGTCATAGAGCTTGGACGAGTTCCGGAGCCACATGTTTGGCATGTCGCCTCCGACGTCATACATGAAGTGTCTGTTGCGCATTTTGTAGCCTAAAACACAGAAAAATAAGCTGTATAACAAAGGTTATAGCGGTTGAAGACTGAAACAGTATGCTTTAATTTATATTATATTAAAGAATAATTTCCGACTTTGGGCTCCACAAGGAAAATAGTATTTTCTTGATACAAAATTCTTTAGCCAGTTTCAGCTACCAAAATGATCTCCCATTCGTGTTAATTTAAGATACCCAATGATGTTCTTTAAAGTGCCTTTTTATTGTTTTATATGCAATCATATAAAACAGTATGCAAATTCATAGTGCAATTCCCTACGAATTTGGGTACTGCAAAGGACAATAATTGCGTTTATATAATATGCGACAACTGTCATAAAAAATTTCATAAAACAAAAGGAATAGAAATTATAAAACAGGAATGATAATAATATTAATAAACAACAAATGTTAAACTTATAATAGCAAAATGGCACAATAGGTGGATTTTGCCAGGCACACACTTAAGATGACCTCACACTTTCAAAGAAATACAGATAATTGTAGGCTTGTCATTTTCAGTGTATGCCAGTAAGAATTTATGTATACCTTTTCGTTGAGATATCACAGCACTTATAACATTCTTCAGGAAGTTCTGAACACCAACAACAATTATGTCTGCAGCATCATCATCAGCACCCTCCAGTCCGAGCTCCCATGCTGCCAGCATAAACCTGCCCACAACCAGTGCATGGTCTGGGAGGAATATTTCCTGGGAATCATGAGTACATTTTATTTATTTGTAGCCTTGTACTGCCAGACATGAGAAAAGGCTGCTAAGGTACCAAAAAATTAGACAGTGTAGCGAAACATATGTTCAGGTATGCATACCAGCACCTTGCATAGTGACAATAGTAGCCACATTGCAATGGTTTTGAATAATCATGACAAAACCAAGCCAAACCTAAAAATAAAACCTTTTGTGTAAAAACAAAAACCTAATAAAAAAAGTGTTTTGCTGAGTAATATCCACTGGCCATCCAATGCAAATTTTTAATTTATTCTTAACCAATTACATTACATGCTTGCTTCGCTCACTTGCACAATGTTGTCTGTAGGTGTACACCTACAGACCACAGAGTCCCAACATGCTCACAGTATATGTGAGGATAGGTTAATTGTAAAAAATCATAGGTTTATGTGATTGTTTTTTTAATTTTCTTATCATTAAAATGCGAAAAAAAGAAAACCCTTTACTCAACGGTAGGTAATTTAAAATCTAGCCACGAAAAGTAAGCCAGGTTATAGTTTTATAAAGGCATGTTGTTGTAATCTTTAAAATTTGAACTTATTCTTACCTGAGCAGCATATTTAACGCCATCACTGCCCGCACCTGGTGGAGAACTTGGCGGCAGATACTCCAGTAAGTCAGCCGCTTCAAAGTAACACTTCTCAGACGGACGCGAGCTCCTTTTATGCCGTCTACTGTTTCTGTTGTGGGAACTAGCCTTTTCTTGGGCTATGGTAATGGAAGCTTCAGCCAAACCGTCTACTTTATCCAAAAGAGATAATAAAAAATCATTGTGGTAATGCACCTGGTCAGAATTCAGAAGTGCGCGGGCTTCCTGGTCGAACTCTTCTTTAGTCAGCTTCATTCGAAACCATTGTTTCATGTGATTGAAATATTTCGTTGATTTCTCACCCAGAGCTTCGTTCAGTTTCCGACGAGCAATATTAAGTGCGTCCGATGACATTTTAGATTTTATTCGATTAGTTAGTATTCTGCTTATTTAAAAATAAATTCAACATAAACAAAATCCATCAGCCCAGCAGCATCAATCAACAATGTTGAAAGCTCAGGATCATAGACAATATTATAGAGATGACAGAGGACAAAAATAATGGAACAGCTAATGGCGTTAGTAGCCATCTGTTGTGTGACCATATGAAACTTCCGATTGCGGAAACTTTGAATATATTTTCAATTATATCATTTATCCACAAGAAAAATTAACCAAATGTTTATTTTAAAAACTTTTGTTTTACGTAACTAAACCTAGTTTTACGTAGTTTGTTTTACGTAACTAGAGGAGTCTAGAGGCTTGAAAATTTGCATTAAGGTTATACAGCACAGGCAAGCACTAAGGAAGGATTTTTCAAAATTCATCCCCTAAGAGGGTCAAATGGGGGTTTAAAGTTTGTATGGAGAACGCCTATTAAATGTTCCTATCAATTTGAAATGTTTATGAATACTCTAAAATCTTAATGATTCAACACGTGTTTTTTAGTTTTTGAAAAATCATCCCCTAAGGGGGTGATATGGAGTTAAAAAGTATTAATCTCCAAACCGATTGTTCTAGAAACTTGAAATTTAACACAAATATTTCACATGTAGTTCAGGTATGCACTATTGAAAGGGTTTTCAAAATTCAACCCCTAAGGTTGAAAAATAGGGGTTTAAAGTTTGTATGGAGAAAAACTATTAGATGTTCCTCTCAATTCGAATCTTTGTAGGAATACTCTGAAACTTAATGATTTGAAACATGTTTTACAGTTTTTGAAAAACCATCCCCTAAGGCAGGGGTCGGCAACCTTTTGAGTCGGATGAGTCAAAAATTACAATTTATAACATTTCAAAGTTTTTAAAGAGCCACAATTTTTTTCTTGCCAACAATAAATAGTACTTGCTTAAATAAAGTTTTTGATAAAAAAAAACTAATCTATTTATTCATAAGAAAAATATCTATTTACTCATATACAGGGTTACAGGAAAAGTCGTGCTAGATCCCTTAAGGGTGTGGAGCACCCATCATTTCTGACTTATTTCACTATGAAACACCCTGCCCTAAACTTAACCCTTTTCGAGATATTCGACTTTTAATTTTTTTATTGAAAATTGCTGATTTTTAGGCTACTACATTTATTTTTGTTTATTTTGTGTATCTTATTATTATTATTATTGCATTTTTACATGTGTAGTAAGATGCTTTAGGACGTCAATCATTAAAATAGTGCACAAGTTATTTGAATAGACCGTAGTAGACAAGTGAAAGAAAAGAAATAAAAAACATATTAGAAAGTTTATTTTTCTCTAAGGGATATCTAAAAAAAATATTATGGTAATTGTTCGGCAGATGTTTTTTAAAATATCTACGGTTCATCAGCTATCTAACGAGGTATAATAATGTAGGGTTTTATTCAAATGCATTCAAAAAAATTTAGTTTCATAGGCGACAGTGGAGAAGAAAATGTATACTTAGCCCTAAAAAGTAAAATAAAACAATAGGTAAGCATGAAATGCCATTTATTAAAGGTTTTCTCACAACTTTTTCTTTTTCTACAGTTCATGTTCAACATGGCCGCCTCTATTTCTAATACATTGTCGCATCCTTCTACGGAGACCGGTCTTCACTACGCCAGTGGTCAATGTGGTCCTCATTTTATTTGCTGCATCCACAATCCTTTCTCTTAAGTCTTCCGCAGACGAAACTGGATTCGGCTCGCTGTACACGAGACTTTTCATGCAGCCCCACACATGAAAATCCATGGGGGTTAGGTCCGGACTTCTTGCTGGCCATGGCAATGGCCCACCTCGTCCAATCCATTTGTTTGGATAATTTGTGTCCAGCCAGTCTCTGACACTTCTCCTGAAATGGGCAGGGCAGCCATCGTGTTGGAACCACATGTCCCTGATCAGGTTGAGTGGCAGATCATCCAGCAAATCACTCAAGTCTGCTCTCAGGAAATTTTCGTAGCTTTCCCCGTTTAGATTATCCGGGAGAAAGTAAGGTCCAATCAAATGATTGGAGATAATGCCCATCCACACATTCACGCTGAATCTTCGTTGGGACCCCTTCACTCTTTTCTTATTGGGATTCCTTAGTTCTTTTAGGGCCCAGTAATGGGCGTTGTGATAGTTAGTTATGCCATCTTTATCAAATTTGGACTCATCCGTCCACAAGATATTTCTTAAAAAATCTGGGTCTTCTACATCAGCATTTAGCATAAATCTGCAAAAGTCCAATCTTCTCGCGGGGTCCCCTTCTTCAATAACGTGTACTGGCGTGTAATGGTACGGGTATAGGCCAGCAGTATGCACTGTAAACCACACTCTCCATTGCGAAAGCCCCAGATCACGGGCAACAATATTAGTGGAAGTAGTCGGATCCGCTCGAAAGCGTTGCACTATCTCATTGTCCTGTTCTTCGTCGTCAATTCGTGGTCTTCCCATGTCTGTACTTCGTCTCAAAACAGAGCCAGTTTCTCGAAGTCTTCGATAAACTCTGTCAAAAACGGCCACATCCGGCACTCGACGACCGGGGTAGCGAGTTATGTATTCGTTGCGAGCTTGCGCAGACACACAATCGCAGTATCCGTAACAAATAAGCATATCAGCATATTCCTCAGGTGTGTAGGACGTCATACTCAACACTTCCGTATCACAGGCACAAATCAGAGTCCGGTTAACAAGCACAGTAGTCACAAATCAGAAGAAATAGTCCAGAATCACAGCCAAGTCGAGAAAAAGAGCAAAACGATATCGCATCTACTATGTACGAAGCACAAAAGCAGACTGACAACCAAAACAATGTTTCCGGTTGTATTCCCAGTCCTAGCCGGTGTCTACACATTTTTTCTTTCATTCGTACCTACATAAATCGTCACTTGTCTCGCTCGCACGGTGCGTCTTAACTTGAAGGACAATAGGCGTGGGACCGTTAGAACTGCTACCTGGAGCGTCCCAACTACTTTTTTTCCACGAAATGTAATACAAACCCTAGATTGTTACACCTCGTTAGATAGCTGATGAAACGTAAATATTTTAAAAAACATCTGCCGAACAATTACCATAACATTTTTTTTAGATATCCCTTAGAGAAAAATAAACTTTCTAATATGTTTTTTATTTCTTTTCTTTCACTTGTCTACTACAGTCTATTCAATTAACTTGTGCACTATTTTAATGATTGACGTCCTAAAGCAAGGTTAAACGAGAAGACATAAACAACTACAGACCTGTGTCCATTATTCCAGGAATTGCAAAAGTCTTCGAATACGGCTTGAGCGAGCGGTTGGCACATTTTCGTTTTTATTCGTTGGCCGTGGACCGAGTGTGGTGATGTTTATTGGAGAAGGCCTATGTCCAGTAGTGGATGTGGTAGTGCTGATATGATGATGAACTATAAAACGATGTCTGTAGTCACATTATTTCACTTTATAGTATTTTCAATTATTCATGTGTTTCTATTTTTTCCTAGTAAAATCTTTTAATATATTTATTTTTTACTTTACTTTTAAGCCTTTCATTATAGATAAATTTACATGAAATAATTGCTTATTTACATATATGTATTAACAAAATTTTAATTGAGATTTTATTTGTTTAGTATGTTATTGGATTGAACTCATTTATTATAAAAATATTTGCCTCGCGTCAATATAAGCTGTATATTTTAGATATTTTTGCCTACTATTCAAAAGTAAAAAAAAGATAATGATTGTTTGATTGATAATAACATCCTCTTTCGATTGATAGTTATACATTTTACGGATCGACATAAATATATATTTGATATTACACGTTTTGTCGCAAATATGTCTTTTAACTTCCTAGGTTACACAAACAAAGCTACTACAGTACTAAAAGGTACGATTACTTACCCTTTTTACGCTCAATTAAAATATTTAGATTATGAGGTTATATTAACCAAATTATATTTTCGACTTTGTAGAGTTTGTACGCAATGCCAGTAAAAAGACTGGTGGTAGTACAAAGAACACAAATTGCAAAGTGAAACCTAAACATAGGGGCTGGAAGGTGCAGGACGGACACTTTGTTCGTGCAGGTCATATGCTGGTTACCCAAAGGACTACACGGTTTCATCCTGGGTTGAACGTAAGTTTTTAGAAAACAGTGGTATTGGACTGAAGACAGAAAATGATATAAGTGAAGTTAGTCGGCTTTTCGATGACTATTGTTTAAAATATTAGAAGCATTTACCCATAGTAATTAAAATAATTTATGATACTAACTCCAATACAATGTCATACAAAAACAAACTCATTTGCATCGCAGAAACAAAGTTATCATCTTTATATTAGCCCTGAGACGCCCACTGCTGGAAATATGTCTTCCCCAATTACAAAATAAATATTGTTGCTGGTCATGGGCGAGTTTCGCTCATAATAGCCACACTAGGCAGATGTGTTGGCCATCGCAGTACTAGGCCTCGCAACATTGACGCTGCTGCATTCCATACAAAGTATTTTTGACATGTCACTGGTCCTGGTGCTTTGTCGATCCTCCTTATTCTGGCGATTATAATCAGAAGGGACACCAATGACCTCAACCAATCATGGCCATAAAAACTATAGTCATTGTAATTTTAAAAAAAACTTGCTAAAAGAAAATTTGTTGAAGGCAAAATTGCTGCTCTGTTAAAATTAGTGTAGTTGGCTTGAAAAGGGCTTTGCTCAGAGTTTCTCTAAGAGAGTATCCAAAATCAGGTAATAACCCAAAGAACTAAAATCTTCAATATAGCTTAATAAGATAGTATAGTGTGGGACACCTGGCTAGATGGAGAAACAATATGTGACTGGATCAAGGCAGCAAGCAGTGAATGGATGTGGAGAACTGAAGATAGGTTCTGCGACACACCTTAGGAGAGCCCTATGTCCAGTTGTGGATTCATATGAGCTGATGGTGATTATGAAATAGTCAATAGTGGTTTCATGTTCTATGGTCAATTTCAGGTTGGTTTCGGACGCAATGGTACTCTATTTGCAATGGAAGAAGGCAATGTTGTAGTGACCTGCGAGAAGTTTGATCCTAATTGGGAACACACATGGGTGCAGCGGATGTACGGTGGCCGGGAAGACCAGTCCATATTCAAAAAGTATTTTAACGTCATACCAAAGCCCCAGCATCAGAGATTTAAGTTGGTTGATGAAATATGAAGTAATTGATTCGCATGTAAATAGTAGGTATAGTTATTATATTACGTATTGATTATATACACTTATTGAAATTTTGATAGTTTCAGTGGAAGTAAACATTCCCAGCTTAGAATAGGGCCATCCCCAATCTTCCCATAGCTGTTGTCAAGGCAACTAAGAGATTGCACCAGGGATAGACAACTGCGTTCTTCTGTATATATTAAGATCATTACTGCAGTCCAATCCACCTGCCAAGCATGTTGATTATGGCAAATCCCCCTATTGACATCCAACCAAAAGTGTCATACCATTGGGGAGGCCTGTGTTCAGCAGTGGATGTATTTGGGCTGATGATACATGCATGATACATATGAGGGACTGAGGGTAGGTTACGTGCGTGGCACACGCGCCTTGTGTGTTTCTGTGCGAGCTGGAATACTAGATTACATCCCAGAATAATTATATTATTACATGTAGGATACTCTTATATACTTACGCCAATTTGCTTTGCCAGCTACGAGTGAGGCAAAGGAAAAAGAAGAAGCTAACTTCGTGAAGGTATTTTGATTTTGCACGACAGTCCACAAGGCTCATACTTACTGCAAAGTCCGCTCTAAACAGAACAACCCACCTTATTGCCCAGATTTGGTCCCTTGAGACTATTTTCTGTATCTGAAGAAAAACTTAAGGGGATGCAGATTTTCATCAGAGAAAGGGATGAAGGCTGCTGTAAATGACTATTTTTTCAACCAAAACTATTAATAAGCATATTATTTTAATTGTGTGATGTCACTTATTGACAAATGTTATAAGTGCATTACAGTAGCAGGAAGTATATTGAAAAATAAAAATATCAAGTCTTTTTTTTTCAGGTAGATGACTACCACTATAATCACTCTAATCAGCGCCTTATCGCTATATTTTCACAAACACAAAAATTATTTTACAAACTTTCATTGAAAGATTCAGATATTAATGAATAGCCAATATATCTCAGCCTATTTTAACATCAGAATTGCGTTTCTACTATGCTCAAGTATTTTTTCATATTTTCTTAGTCTAAAATGCTTATTGCTTTACATCGGGAAAAACATCATACCATATTGTTTGAACATCTTTTAGATAACTTTAATGTCTAGGCGTTAGTTTAACATGAACACCATTCTTTGATCTCAGTATGAGATCAGCAACTAATTCGGGTTCCTTGTTTGAAGGTAATACTTTGAATTTCTTGATTACAGCGGACAGAGTCACTTTCATTTCCATCATCGCGAACTTTTGGCCTGTAAAAGAGATACACATGATTATTAATAAAACATTCAACTACGTGAACGAAGATGCTGGCAGCAGCTAGTAATATTTTAAATCTTGTTGGCCTAATCCCGCCTAAATATGATGGCTCTAGCGATATAATAATTCAAACTAGATCCTTTAAAAAAGCCACAGACCAGTGACGGTCAGTAGCGCCATTGTGGCGTACGCATTATTTTATTATTATTTTATTACTTGCTGTGCCCGCGGCTCCGCTCGCGTGAACTACAGAATCCGCTCCCATTCCCACTCTCGCTTCCGCTGGCGCTTCCGCTTCCGCTTCCGCTCCCTCTCCCGCGCCCTCTCCAGCTCCCGCTCCTGCTCCCGCTCCCGCTCCCGCTCCCCTCCCGCTTCCGCTTCCGCTTCCGCTTCCGCTCCCGCTCCCACACCCTCTCCTCTTTTCCCACGCCCACGCCCACACCCACGCCCACGCCCACGCCCACTCCCACTCCCACTCCCACTCCCACTCCCACTCCCATTCCCACTACCAGCTTCAAAATGTAGTCCAAACTCATCGCAATCTGAATAGTACGGAAATATTTGCAATATATTGCATACTAAACTTACCAACTAATAATAAATTAATTAATAATAATTTTTGCACATATATTCAATGTACAGACACGCGAAGTTTACGATTTTATTTACTAGATTTGACCGCCTCGTTGGTCTAGTGGATTGTGATGTATGTATGTATGTAAACGCTTTATTGTACTAAAAATCACAACAACAATAATAAAATAGGAATTAAACTGTGTACAAAGGCGGACTTATCCCACTTAAGGATCTCTTCCAGTCAACAAATTGGTCATTGGACTCGAGCGCCAGGGGTCATGGGTTCGAATCCCACTGGGGACAGACAACGTTGTACAATTTGTACAGTCTGGTCCCGGTCTAGATGTTATATTTGTGAATTGTCCAGTCCTTAATTCCCATAGAACAGGTGAAAATTCTAGTATGGGTTAGACAAGTGTGTGTATAAATTAATTTGAACACACTTTCATATAAATTCAAGCAAATGGGGGCTCAGCTATTATGGGTACTATGCAACCGTGTACAAATATTGCTGATTATAATAAGCTTACCAATACAGTTCCGTGGACCAGCGCTGAAGGCGAGCCAGCTGAAAGGGTTTCTGGAGTCCTGGGTCTTGAATCGCTCTGGGCGGAACTCCAGTGGGTCCTCGTATATGTCAGGTCGTCGCTGCATGTGTAAAATGTCGATGATGACCGACGTGTTTTTAGGTAATTGCAAACCGGCTACATCTAAAATCCAGAATAATATTTATATTTGCATTCACTGAAATACTGAACTTCGTTAATATTGACCAACGTTTTGCATTTCTTATGCAATTAAATATGAATTGAATTACATATTCTATTGACTTCACACTATCCGAAAAAATATTTTACCACCTTATCTTTGCAGTCGATTTATATGACGACCTCCGTGGCGGAACGGGTAGATCTCGGACTGCCACGCCGGAGGTTGCGGGTTCGAACCCGCTAGGGGCAAATGTTCGTACGAGTAAGATGAATATGAATGAATATGAAAGTCTTGGATGTTTATATATTTATTTAAGTATGTGTATCCGTTATCTAGTAACCATACCACAGGCTCTGCCTAGTTTGGGACTGGATAATTGGTGTGAATGTCTGAGATATTTATTTATTTATGTAGTTAGTAAAAGTTTTCCGTATGGTGGTTGTTATTTGTACTTTAAGAGTGATTATTTTTATGGGATTTATGAGTGATTGCCGTGTTGTTCCCGGCTTAGAATAGGGCCAGCCCTATCTTTCCCGTGGGTGTCATCAAGGCGACTAAGGGATTGCACACGGGACGGGCAGCAGCGTTCTCCTGTGTGTGAATGTTAAGATCATTACTGCGATTACCAATCCGCCTGCCAAGCGTGGTGATTATGGCAAATCCCCCAATGGACAACTTACCAAAAGTGGTATTCTATTGGGAGGCCTATGTCCAGCAGTGGACGTATTTAGGCTGATGATGATGAGTGATTGATTTGATTATATTTAAATTGATGCAGTGGGACGAGTGCCGTAACTAGCCTTTTATGCGCCCGGTGCAAGCAACTGTGCCCTTGAAAAATGCCCACCCAGTTATTTTTTACTCCCCTCCAAGGTCTGCGCCCTGTGCCTAGGCACTGCTGGCATCGCCCTAGGTACGGCATTGAGTCGAGCAGCTCTCATGGCACTAGCTTCAGAGACAATAAGCTCTAATTTGGTGTAGAACAGCGTGACAAAATTGAACTCCCTGGGCGAAAAGAACAGGGTGGTTCTGCGCTGGGTTCCGGGACATGCAAGAATCGAAGGCAATGACAATGCCGACGAACTTGCAAAGGCGGGAGCCAGAGGAACTCAATACGGTCCAGAACCATTCTGTGGCGTTTTAATAAGCGTGGCATGCCTAATGCTCAGAAACCTTTGCCTAGAGCAATCCATCAATCACTGGAATTGCACTCCAGGATTGAACCACTTCAAAGCACTAATCAAGGCTTACATCCGTATTTCTGCTCAATAATCTTTAGTGCTTAGCAGGAATAATTTACACATAGTAGTGAGAGCTCTCACAGGACAATGTTGTCAGAACAAACATGTCCAACTTCAAGCTCCGAACCACAGGAGTGTGTAGGCTCTGAGGAAACAGAGTAAACCCCCATGCACCTCCTGTGCGAGTGTGGACCACTGATGCGCAAAAGAAATATCTAGGTAACTACTTGCTTCGCCCTGACGAAGTAAAACAACTCAGTGTTAAAAGCATTTTCTAACTGCGCAAAGCTTAGCACCGAACTATAGTATGGTGGCGACCAGAAATAGTCGCAGTGATACAAGGTCTAGACTGATGAGACTTTGAAATAGCCCCAACTCGAGTTATAATAATAATATGGCACTAAGTGGGCCCTATCAGGCCTGGCTCACTCCGGACTTTGTTTACAAAAATCGCGGTGCAGGGTCGACCGGACCAAATCAGTCGGTTGCCGCCCGCTCGATGTGACGCACGCGCGAGTGGTGATACGAGTAGCCACTTACTTACTGCGAACGGATAAGAAACAAAATTATTACAGGCGATATTGTATCGCCTTCGGTTGTTTAAACACTAATTCGGATTAATTCCTTATATATTTTTATTGCACAAATTTTCAAAGTAAATACAGTTACAAATTTTGTGTACAAAGGCGAGCTTATCTCTAAAAGAGATCTCTTCCAGCCAAAAAAGAAAAAAGGAATTTTCTGTATTAAGAAAAGCTAAGTGTTTATTAATAGTGATGGAAAGTTCCCGAACTATAGACGTTAAGTAGGTGCCTACAGAGTATTCTCGAAAATATTAGGTAACAGTAGAACATTGTAGAAAGTTCTAGAAATATCATTTTGGTGTGCTATGGAAAGGTATGGAAGGTTCGAGAAAAGTCTGAAAGTGTCTCGAATGTTCTAGAACTTTTTAGGTACATCATATGGAAGGGTCGAGAATGTTCTAGAAGGTCATGGAAGGTTCTAGAAGGTGATAGATTTTGATGAAAGTTCGAGGAGTCCTCCACCCTGATCGGTTCTACCCCCACCATCTTCCACCGTCCGGAGACTATAAGCCGCAAGTCTCGTCTTGCGATCATTCAGTCATTCAGTACAAACTCAGAATTCAATTCCCTCAGAACTCTCAGCTACAATACTAAGAATAAAATATAAGTAAAAATAGTAAACAGTCAAAAGTTGTTTCTCTCCTGCTGACAACCAAGGTGTTGATAATCTGGCAGCTCCACCTTCGAGTTTTACAGTCCACTGCATCTGGGAGCTTCATGTGGTCCCCAGCAATAGTGAATTAGATACCTACACAATAGTGGCCTTGGTGAAAATAGATACACCAAAGTTGCTTACTTACTTATGTAAGTATGCGGGAATTTGTAAAACAAATAGTTTTCGGGTCTAAAACTATATTTTAAAAGTCATTGTTTAAAAAGAGTAATAGGTACTTTTGTACTACCCATAAATACTTAGATTAAATTATGGGTTCATAAGATGACAACCCTAACGTTACGCCGCGTCTGAACGAGATAGAGTTATACAATAGAAAGGGAAGCGTAGTTTAGGTATATTTTTGGTACCTAAACGCCGCTTTATTCGGAAGAGAGACTTCCTACTATTTAGTATTCTGTGGCCCTATTTACAAAGGCACACATTTACAGGAGCAAATCATTTTCGTCAAAGATTAGAAAAAAAAAATGTGTCGATCTTTTCAACCGACGTCCAAAGATCCAAGATTCTTAATTCGAGAGATTCTTATTTAGTCTATATTTTTTTTTTTTTTATATTTGCATAGACTCTATGCATATCCAGTGGACGATCCGATCCGCTGATCGTTCGCGGGGCAAGATATAGCCCTTATTATTTTGAGCAGACTACTGTAGCGGGATTACAGCAGACTACTGTAGCGGGTTATGTAATTTTTTTACCAGCGTGTCTGCTGCCGCTTTGAATAGAGCGGATTCCGAGATTTTCCACGTTGGATGTAGCCTTTACTTTTGGTTAAGCATAATCTTTTTAAAATATTGTTGATTTTAGAATGAAAAATTCATGTTATTTTTTCATGCATGCAAAGGAAAGGGAAGTGCATTAAGTAATGTGTCAAAGATCAAGAACTTACTGCTGTCCTGTGTTATTAGCCTTTGAATAAGCGGCACTGAAGGGTACAACCGCAGAGATTCTTTGATAACCAGTTCCAAATATTTCATTTCTTTTAATTCACTGTTGTAAAAAGAGATTGACAGTTGGATTATAGTGTTTTACGACATGAGAATTTCTTATCACAGATACATACTTATAAGTTGGATCTCTATCCATATCGCCGCCGAAAATAGACATCTGTTCATTTAGAATATCTTCTTGGATTTTAGCATGTTTGGAAATACAGAACAGTGCAAAGGTTATGCCCGAAGTTGTTGTGTCATGACCCTGTAAATCATAAAACAGATTTGACCGGTGACAGGACACTAAGGTCGCTTAGGTCGTCACCATTTAGATTACCAGATTTTCACCATGTGAAATGATGTCGATCGTTACCACAATTTTAGTCGCCAACCTGCAATGCTATACACCTGACAAGTATTAGCTCTGTCTAAAACGGACCATATGTCCATATCACAATTTTTTGTCGCCAAACAGCTGTGTTTTGTTTTCTATTCAAAGTTACGAGAGGCCATTACCGCCTCGTTACCCTCCGCCACTCTAAGAACCTAAGCACACGGCGTATTTTAGACATACGACGCGCGTTTCACTAACGCGCGTTTTCGGCGCCGTAGATGCCATTGTTGCGTTTATCTCGATTCCAACGCGCGTAAAACGCGATACAAACGCATTGACATTCGATAACAGTTTGAAAATTTTATCCATCATATGTTTTACCAAAAAATTTTAACGTATGAAAATGACCATACAACCTTCTTTCACTTGTAAATGGGTTAGATTCGCTTGTTTTTAGGTTTTTTCTTTTTAAAAGCATGAATAAAGCCAGCGTAAGCAGTGTTGTCTCAACCGACGCCATTGTACAATTGATGTGGAATCTCTAATCAAAACATTGAAGTTACAAGCGACTAGGAGTTATGTTTAAATTATTTGATTTTTACTACAGCGCGTCTGTATCGCTGTATCTGCGCGTATACGCGCAGGAGATGCGCGTTTCACGAACGCCTTGTGTGCTTAGGTTACAAGGTAGCGTTCGAATCTCGTTTGAAGCGCGTATACGCGCGTTGTCTGCGCTTTTAAAATACGCCGTGTGCTTAGGCTCTAAGCGAGGATTAACACAGGTATACTAACACATAACATAGAGTTCCTGGGACTGATTCTACGCCACCTTAGGTCCCAAGTAAATTAAAGAAGTAAAGAGTACAAGTAGGAAAAGAGGCCCCACTTCCCCTCTAGCAAATGGGAGTGTAGCAGTGAAATGATGTGAAATGCATTCATTGGATAGTTTCTTCATGATGGTTTTGCGTCGTTGTGTTATTAGTTTTAGTATCAATAAATATCAGTGTTTTATGTTTTAGACGTACCTCAAACATAAACGTGTCGACTTCTTCTCTAATCTTTTCGTCACTGATTTTTTTACCATCTATTTCTGTCAGTAGTAGCAAGTCCAAAAAGGCATGTTTATTTTTAATCCCTAAAAGCAAATCAAATAGGTACACAACATTAATTTTGTATAAGTTATCTTTACCCTGCATCTGGACAGGTATCTAAACCACTACATATATCAAACTACCTATTTGAAATGAATGATAAACCAAGACTGTATTTATTAGACCAACAATGTTATTCATTCTGCTCTTACCAAGTTCTGAACTTTGACTAAGGTTAGTGATATTTGATCTTTCGAGTTCTTCGCGTCTCGTTTCAATCACTTTCCTTGTTTGCCCGTGCAGAATCTTCAACGCCCGGTCTTGTCTACCTTTGTGGGGCAGTAAATTGAAGAATATGTCCTCTCCGACGAAAGGGTTTCGCATCCTCGTTGATATCAGGTTACTGAGGCTGAAATGTGCGTATAATTAAAAAAGGATTTGTTTTAAAATGTTACAGCTTTAAAGTGTCAATGGGCTCGATTCTGAAGCACAACGTTAAAATTTGACAGCACTAAAACGGTTGCTATTCTTATCACACAGTATTATGAAGATAAAGACGAAACCAATTTTAGCACTGTCAATTTATAAATGTGTGCCTTCCGAATCGGGCTCATAGAGTAGTTTAATGAAGCATCTTTATTTTTGTATTTATGTGGATTACAATAATGTCAACACGTACAGTTATTTTATACTAAATCAGAATTTCAATAAATAATTATAAAAGTTATTACAATTATTATAAAATGCAGACTATATAGGATCAACTTGGTAGTATATAATCTAAGGCCCCAGTAGGTAGTACCTCATCGAACGCACATAACATCTGGTGTTCGATGCAAACGTCTGAACCACGAGGCGGTCATTGTTTGTGGTCGAATATTAGTTTTTGGACATTTTAGGAAGCAATTAAGAAGTCTATCTTGGAAATAGTCTTGGGTAGTAAAGTATTCTATTGTTAATATAATAACTCATAAGTAGGTATGTACGTACTCTTCAATAGCTTTAACGTATTGCGATTCGCTATCCTTCTGCGCATTGACTGATACTCCCATAATTGACTCTGAAAAAAGTTATTGTAAAAAATTACCTTACAGAAATAACTTTATACCTACTTCAATTTTTCATATTTGGTACATATGTAGTGTTTGTCGAATCATGTGTTATTCTCATGATCATACCTTTTAATTTAGTATTATATTATAGTTCTCATCATCATCAGCCTGTACGAGTCCACTGCTGAACTTAGGTTTCTCCCAAGGCGCGCCACTGACCCCGATATTCGGTTTTCCGATTCAGTCACTGCCAGCCGCCTTACGCAGGTCGTCGATTAATCCACCCAGGGGGCGATCCACACTATGCCCAGTCGAAGTCACATTAAACTTCGTATATTGCGATGCCCAGCGAGCGTTATATCTAGCCGGATCCATCAGTTGACTTGTTACGAGTATAGGATATTGATGATAATAAATCACCTGTAACATTATCCAGAGCAGCCAAAGCAATGATAGGGAATAGATCGACTGTACTGGTTCCACTGGCGTGCTTCTGCAGCTTGTAGGTCAAAATCCTGGCATTATTGCAGAACACCGGAAGGAAATTTTGTAGGATGTTAAAATGAAATGCCGGTGTCAGGAATTTGCGGTGAGATTTCCATCTATTACCTGCATTTAAATAAAATTTAGGCCATGAAGGGCACAGGGAAAGAACATGTGTCATGTCATAAACCCATAGAGTTTAAATTACATTATCATAAAATACAAAAGAATTTCATATGCCCTAAATTAACACTTCAGCGATTCACCCAGGTACGGTATGCACGCTGGATACTATAGGTATACTGAAGAAATAATTCCTTCCTCAATTATTTTGTGATAATGTAATTTAAACTCTATGGTTTTGTGACATTACATGTTTTTTCCCTGTATTCTTCAAAATGACATTACGTAATACACATTTTTTAATAACTGTCAGTGGTTGAGTATGGAATAAATGTTTTCTGAAGCTCACGATTAGCGATGAAAATTGCGAATATACACTTTTGTTTCTTTAGAAATTTTCATTGTTTCTTGTACAATACAAGTATGATTTAAACAAAAAAAATGTGTTCGGTTGTAAAAACATTGAAATTTTCAAAATAACTTACGTCATTAAACAAAAACGTAAGTCGGTCAAAGATCGTTTTATTTATTAGAACCTATTTATTAACAATGTATTCGTCTTGTGATAAGATTGTCATACATCATGTTATTTATGTAAATTTGTTAAAAGTTAAGTACTATGTTTTTTGTAAAATACCGCTTCATTTGCGTTTACGTGATCTCTGATTAATATTATAGGTATGCTATTTTGGAGAAAAAAAAACATTGACATGTGTAATTCGAAATAAACTTACAAGCAAGGAAGTATTTGATTAAAAGTACAGTTGTCAAATTATAGATACATTAATTTACGTGCAATTTTCTTAAATTATATTTTCATCGCTAATCACGATTAGCCCTTACTGCTGCACATAGACCAATGCTGCCATCAGATCCGGCCCTTCTCTACCTTTCTGTTGAAAAACGGTATATTTTTCTAACAGGCTCTTCGGTAAAAATAAATGTTGTGAGAAAACTTGCATATGCTAAAGAAGAAATTCTTAATGTTATGTACAGTTACGTGACAGAGTGAGGAATACAGTGATACGCAAGAAGTGTGGTTTGAAAGAAGATGTAGTAACGAAGGTAGAGAAGGGTATATTGCGTTGGTTTGGTCATTTAGGGCGTATGCGTGAAAGAGTGACAAAAGAGTTTTACAGCGCGAACAGCTAGAAGTCGTCCTAGGAGGACGTCAAATCAAAATGGTGATGTCCTCAAAAAGCCTGGGGTCCGCAGTGATATGAATAAAAGGATGTGCATAAAAAGGTTGATGGATGTGAGTGAGACTACTGAGGTGGGTCAGGATCGCGCATAGCGGCGATACATCGTCTCAGTCTGTCTACCCAAGCATTATGTATGTACAGTTTCACTCAGAAGCACTGGACCCCTCACCCTCGTTGTGAAGATATTTTGCGGCCTAATAGGAGGACGCTATAATCTGTTGATTTGACAGTAGGGTTTTCATATAATTTACCTGAAGACGTAAGAAGGCCTTGTCCAAGCCAGGGCTGGATGTAGTAGTACGATATTCCTTTAGTGTTATAATCTGTGTTTGATACTATCGCCTGAAATGTATACAGATAAGGGGTATCAATAAAGTATTTTGTTATTTGACTATTTTTTTTGTTTTTGACATGATATTTAGAATAATAATTATTGTATTTAATTAATCAATTAATGTTTATGTGCTGTAAGAGTGACATATCTGTCAATTATCAACCTGTCAACTTCCACTGTTTGATAAAGGTGTTTCATAATGTACGCCAACGCCACTACAACACCTATTATTGTTGGTATTAAGTGTATAACCACGGTTGCCTAGAGAAAGCAGCCCATCAACGTCCACTTTTGAGTATAGACCCTGATGGCAGACGTGTTGGCCCATACCAAGCTTGAGTTGCCAGATGGCCAGGACCCACAAGGCTACGCCTAGCGTCTGGTCAATAAGGTCAATCTTAGACAAAGTGTAACTATATATTGCGATAAGTACAGCTGCCCGTCACCCTTCCCCTCAGCCCGCAGACCGCGTCGGTCGCATTTTAGTTTATTTTTAAATCATAATCACATTTATTGATACAAATATTTAGGTTCAAGTCAGAAGGTGGGATGATAATAATCAATTAAATTGTACATGTCATAATTAATAAGAAATGTCATATATTAATGAAAATAATGGTGTGAGCCATGGCCGTGGACATGGCCGTCTCTAAACCATGCCACCAAATCTGGCACCCTTATCGCCAGTGGTGTTGCTACTACATCAATCTTATCAATCTAGATGAGTGTACTTATACCGCAATTGCTGATCGCCAGAGCCTAAGGAACCTTATACAGGTTTATAATATTTTGCATACCTCAATATATTTCGGATGACCCAGAACCACGAATCTCTTGGAAAGAATATAAAGTAACATTACATCCTTATAAGTTTCCACCAATCTGTCGACAGTCTTTACAAATGCTGTAATAAAATGTGGTTTTTCAGTCGTGCGTTTAAATAAAGCATTACCCATTTGTACATGTTATTTTTTTTTTCTTACTTTTATTGTTTTGTATGTTTTCTTTTTTATATTTTGAAAAAATATGTTTACGTAAGTACTATTTTTATGTACTTAGGTATATTTTATATTTTTTTACTTTCCCTGTATTACTAGATCCACAAAATATTTAAGACAACACATTATGCTAGGCAGGTCCTAAAATAGTGATTAATATATAGATAAACCATATACAGACAGGGTGAAACAATATATTTAAAATAAATTGTAAATTTGAATTATAAAAATATTTAAATATCGAAGAAAATACCCGTTTAAATAGTTCGTGAGCCGTGGACCCTCCACTCTTACCCAGGGGTCCACGGTAAAAAAATACCTGTGGACCCACTAAGACCATTGCAGCTGTTAGTGGGTCTACCGGTATCACTTAGGTATACTGAAGAAGGAAGAGTGAATAGGCATCTTCTGGGTAAGCGCGCTCCACCTTAGACCTCATAATCACTTACCATCAGGTGAGATTGGGGTCATGCGCAAACCCATCAATAATAAATAAATAAAATAAACAAATAAATACTCCTTTCATCATCAGCTACGTCCACGGTTGAACTAAGCCTCCCCAATAGAACGCCACTTTTATCCATTGGAGGATTTGCCATAATCACCACGCTTGGCAGGCATACTGGTAAACGCTGTTCCCCTCCCTGGTGCAATCCCTTAGTCACCTTGACGACAACCACGGGAACATTGGGGGTGGCCCTATTCTAAGCCGGCAACCACACGGCAACACAATGCATATGCTCTTAATATAGATTTAATAAATGGCACAGTACCTGCAGCATCGCCTAAAAAAAGATGACCGTGTCCTAATATTGGCACTGGAAAAGGCCCGGGTATTTTCCTACGATCCCAAATGGTATTTAACCAAGAATTTAAGAGTATAACCGCCAAGGTAAAAAGTATGATTAAATAAAACATTTTTGTGCTAGTAATAAAATAACAACAATTACTGACGACACGTTTCAATGCAACGACAAAATAACATCTGTGGTCAGATTTTGTGTTTGAAGTATAAAGGTTGTCTCTGATAATAATAATTGATAATAGACTTTATTACGAGTATGTCTATGACAATAACACACAGGATTCTATATATATTTAAGTTAATTTCGTATAAAGGGTTCCGTAGCCACATTGCTAGATTCAAACGAACACACGAAGTTGAAGTTGGTAAGGTAGAATAATATGATTTGTGATTCATTATTATATTAGTTTAGCAGTACTATCTACTTAACTATCGACTTATAGCCTAATAGATTCCTAAGACTCCCCGCAGACTGCAAACTTTATATCGGCCGATAATTTAGTCGGATTGAGCTGCTAGTGCGCACACTGGGCCAACAAATCGTCATAGTGTGCGCACTTGCATACATCTTTATACTGTTTACGAGCCTGACTAAATTATCGGCCGATATAAAGTTTGCAGTCTGCGGGGACTCTAAGGGATTGCACCAGGGAGGGGCAGCAGCGTTCTCCTGTGTATATTAAATCATTACGGCGATCACCAATTCGCCTCCCAAGCGTGGTGATTTTGGCAAATCCTCCAATGGACAAAAGTGGCATTCTATTTGGTAGGCTTAGTTCAGCAGTGGACGTAGCTGATGATGAAATATCATGTACGAGACAGTATACCGAAGTGATATTGGTAGACCCACTAACAGTTGCTAGGGTGTGGGTCCTCGGGTATTTTTTAACCGTGGACCCCGGCGTAAAAGTGGTAGGTCACGAAAGATTTAAACGGGTATTTTCTTCGACATTTAAATATCTTTGTAGTTCCAATTTAAAATTTATTTTAAAAACATTGTTTCACCGTCTGTATATAAGTAGTTTAACTGTAAATTAAGCACTAGTTTAGAACCTGTCTACCGTCGTAAAACATATAAAGCAATGAACCGGCCAAGTGGGAGTCGGATTCGCGCCCATGCGATGAGCGTTGCCTGAATATAGGCACCGAATATACCTAGTCTTGGCAAACAACGATATGGCCTAACAGAACGCACAATTTGAATTGTTTTGTAATGATTATGTTTACGTTAGTAGTTTAGGTTATGTGTGATGTTGATGATAACACATCTATTTATGTTAAACAAGAATTGATATTTCTTTGTTCAAAGTTCCGTAGATGACAAGTCTGCGACGGAAAAGGTTAAAAAGAACCATTTTAATCGTTTGAGCACTGATGCAGGGTATGTATGGATAACTAGGTTTGTTTTGCCAAATAGCATTAAGTGTTCATGTTTATAGGAGTATTAATTCAGCCTTTTGACTTGTAATTTTTAAATTGTTTATATATTTTTCTAAACTATTTATTTCATTGTATTTTATTTTCCATTCGCGTTTATTCCAACTTTAACAGACGCAAAATTTCTCTATCGATTTATTTTACCATTCGTAAATTATACTAATCGCCTTTTTTCCTAATGAAAATAATTATAATAAAATAAGCTTAACAACTTCCGGCGTTTCAGCCTCGGTCATATGAGGAATTATGAAAAATTACAATTTTCTGGGTCACAGCTGAATGATTCGTGCGTGCGTTAATAGATCAGTCAGACAGTTCCATAAGGTACCCTGATTTGTACGTCACTTGACCTCAAGATGTGAGTGAGTATTAGAATTAGTCAAGTGGTAAATAAGTAGTGGTTTAAAATTAAACAGTGTCTTCCACGTGTGACCTGTAATATCTGGGATAGGGGACCTTTTATTATCGGTTTTAATTTACGACATATTACGTCTTCAGTAATATCACAAAAAATCTTTTTTTTTGTCACTGGCGAATGATCAGAGACTAAGCGGGTTTTGGATCAAACAAAATCTTTAACGTTTGAGTATGAAAGTTATTGTGTAAAATTTAGTGAAAAAGGGAACTTGGTATCGGTTTTACGAAAGAATACGCAACTTAGTGACACAGTCACCATTAATTTTTTTTAGCTGACCCAAAAGTGCAGATTATTCTGCCTTGTAATACTGTTTTTAAATAAATGTATAGTAATATAATAAAAAACATATATATATATTCAATTTCATATAGTCTTGACGTACTTAATTGTAATAATTCTATTAATAAAATATAATATAGTTTAATAATTAAATTAAGTTATTTCGTATGTTGTAAATGTTATTGTACAACCCTTTTTGAAAATAAATACACAAAACTTTTAAGGGCTCTTTTCGAGAATATATGCATTTTAAGAACTTACACATATGATACGAGTACATATTTCGTAACCAGTTTTTATTAGATTTTCGTTACATAAGTTCACACTCCTTTATAGAAGACTACACGCACGACCTTCAAATAATAATAAATAATAATAAATAATAATAAATAATAATAAATATAGGTTTTTGCAACTGGACCTAATGCGACTTGGACATTGTGTTATGAATCCAATAAGATCCCTTGACCCAAATAATGTTATTCATCTATTACGCATTAGGTATGTCAATAAAAAGTAATTACACGTTTGACATTATTCATACTTATTATTAATTTATTAGGTAGGTATTTGGTTTCGATAACTTAAGAGCTTTTTTAGTCTAGATTCGAGAGAGAGAGAGAGAGTTGGATTTAACTTCACCTCGAACTGCATGTTCTCGGACTGGCATATTTCGAAAATTGACAGCAATGTAGGTATATCGTAAATATATCGGATTCCGTTTTTTTTTAATTTTCCTAAAATATTGCCGATTAATTTAATTAAAGGACACATGCCTTTATTCGTAATTGTTTTTATAAAAGAATTCAAAAATGTTTGAAAAATTATCTGCCTTAGCCGGGAAACAAAGCGGACAAATACAAAAAAAAAACTGAAGATAGGAAATTTTACATACAGAAGACTTCATTTTATTATTAAAAAATAAGTTTGAACTGCATTCAAAGATTTTTGAAAAATCACCTGCCTGACAAATATGGAAAAAGAGTATTTTTATGATACTGATCGAAATGGTCCTCAGTCATTGAATCAAGAATCCTTCTCCTTCTCAGTAACATGGTAGTTATCTTAAATTAGAAGAAAATCATTGTAGAATTCTTTTAGTAAGGCACCTTTAGAGATACCTACAAACATCTTTGGAGACATTAGCTACATTAAAAATTTTTTTGCAACCATGATTTTTGCACTTTAGACAATGATTTTAGACGTTTTGCTTCATAGACGTCCAACAAGTAAGGAAAACTGATCAAAATTGCCAAAAAATCAGCTCAATCGGTCTAGTTGTTTGTGAGTTATCGGCCGGATACATAGATAAAAGGTCATTATGTCGTTTCATTCCGTTGACGGTAAGCTAAAATTATTGTTTTTATAACATAATCGTAAATACTATGCATTAATATACTCATTTTTAAAGTAGATCAGTGTAAATTAAATGTTTTATTTTACTCAAACAAGTCACAAGCATTACAAAATAGATACATTAAGTTAAAGGATTTGACACATATAGTGAATCAATCATATGAGTACACAACTAAGTTAAACACATGACAAGAAACACATTTAGATAATGCACATTATATGCAAATTTATACTTATAAAGCCTGTACTTACATTTATTATAAAAAAAGGAAGCCCCAGGACCAGAGTGGAGTCAAAAAACTATTTTGTAAATTTCGTGTCTTTTCGTAAAAACCTGTGTTTGTACGGGATAAACGTGTAAACTACTAGAGATAGCATTTGTCGGGGTTTCAAACCTATGCCTAGGCATAAGTATGAAAATGAACTCTCATCCAAATCAACGTATAATGGTCATTGAAGAAAAATTGACAGATTTGGCGCGGTTTTCACTGTTATAAATAGCTTTGGGTTCTATGCACAATCTGTTAAAGATTTTATTTTAAAACGATGTCAGGTAAATATGAACGCTGCTTTCCTAACATTCGTATAAAAGTGCAGTCCAATTTGACAGCCTCGTTGGCCTAGTGCCTTGGTCATTGGACTCGAGCACTAGAGGTCGTGGGTTCGTACTTTGTACAATTTGTACTGGCTCTGCCCCGGTCTGGCTGTTATAAGTAAGTATTTGTAAATTATTCAGTCCTTGTTTAGTTCCCATAACACAGGAGAAAATCCTAGTTTGGGATTAGACCAGCGTATTTATACATATTTTATTTGCCGTGTGGTTTCCGGTAGAGTAGACTGAATAGAACCACTTCAACTCTTCCCGTGGATGTCGTACAAGGCGCCTAAGGGAATACATTATAAAACATCAATCAGGCCTCCCCAACCCGTCTGGCCAGCGCGGGGAGTGTAGGCCAAATCCTCCGTCTGTCACCGGCAGATGAGAGAGGGTTGTGCTCCTGCAGTGGAGACAAAACAACCTGATGATGATGATGATCTATATATGTCACACTTATTTAAATGATATTATTTATTTAATAGAAACTGGACCTTGAAATTGTATATAGTTAAGTGGATGTACCTCAAATAATTTAGACAACCACAATTTTCTTTCTCTTTTCTTCTTTTTTAATTTTCCTAATTACAAGCGGATGAAGTCGCGGGTAGCAAATAGTCAAGCATAATCTTATCTATTTTCATTATTCTAATATGGTTGTATTTATACCTAAGGAACAATCAGTACCTACTGTTTCAGGCGGACTGTGATTCTGAATATGAAAACTAAATCGTAACTTATTTTTGCTAAACATAATAAGCCGTGTAGTTCCCGGCTTAGAATAGGGCTACCACCAATCTTCCCGTGGGTGTCATCAAGACGACTAAGGGCTTGTACCAGGGACGGGCAGCAGCGTTTACCAGTGTATACATAAGATTGTTACTGCAATCACCAATCCACCTGCCAAGCAAAAGATTATAGCAAATCCTACAATGAACAATCCAGCAAAAGTATCATTCTATTGGGAAGGCTTATTCAGTAATGGACGTATTTATGCTAATGATGAAACATGATAATATAGGTACATACCTCCATGAATTTGGGGTCAGATGTAATGACGAATCGATCGGACAGGATGTAAACAAGAACGATGTTACCATATTTTTCTTCTAGCGTTGAAAAAACATTAATAAATTCTGTAACCAATGCATAAGTAATCTACACTTGCTATTTATAATATTATTGTTAAATAGTAGTTAGTAGTGCTATTCTCTAAAACACAAACTCACGTGTGAGTCTCACTTAGGTGACTTCACCCACATCAAACCTAATCCATCGGTATTCTGTAAACGTTCCAGAGCACTGTTGAAGTGAAGTGAGTTCTTTGTTCACTTCACGTCGATAGTACTCTGGAATGTTTACAGAATTGCCAATGGATTAGATTTCGAAGTGAGTGAAGTCACTTGAGTGAGACCCGCACGTGATTTTGTATTTTAGAGAATAACACTATAGGAACGTTTGTTCGTTTTGTTAGAATGGAAATAAAAATTCCAAAAGTGCCGCCTCAGTTCTGAGTTAGTATTTTTAGTTAGGTTATGGAATAATGTGCCATATTTCAAATGCAGTAAAGGCGTCATGGTCCGTCCGTTCGTGCAGTGTCAGTTCAGTTCCGTGAAATTTCTGAAACTTCTTCAAAAATACCTTAGGCCACTGCATTAGGAACTAAATTACAATGTATTCATTTTTCATATTGTCCTTTGGAACATCTAAAAACACTGTGACTGCACTGGTGGCTGCGAATGAATCTTAAAAGTGTATCGTTTTGATGGACCCCTTCAAATTTTAATATCAAAGTAAAACAGTTGATTTGCATTCACTTCAGTGTCATAGAATACTTAATAAACAGTGTGATCAACCTATTGACGATTGTTTCAATGTCTAGGTAGAAGGCAATGAAATCAACCTTGCGCACACGCAAGGTTACATGCGATTGCGTGCATACTTATAAAAGTCGCATTATAAGAGACACAACATTAATTTAATCATAGTCTTAAACGGGTTGAATGCACATAAACATATCAGCTTATATAGGTACACTTCATTATAAACTTTCGTACTTATCTACTAAGGACCCCGAACGAATTAGTGGATCACTGGTTAGTTTTCTGGTCCGTCATTTGACAATTTAGATAATACATCAGTTTTCTAACCCCTCAGTTTCCTTAAGTTAGGAAAATTGGTAGGTATTAGTTAAGTCTGGTAAAAAATTGATGTTACAATACAATATTATTTATTGCACGATAAAAATACACATATATAATAAAATAATAAAGTAGCTTACACATGTACCTACATCTAGGCGGTCTTATCGCTAAAAACGATTTCTTCCACACACTCTTTGGGTACAGGAATACATACAAGAATAGCAGAATACACACTCTATTTCACAACAAAGATACAAACTTTAAAAATTGTACAATTTAGGCGATCTCATCGCTGCCATTTCTTCTAGACAACCTTTGTTCTGTTATATATTTCGCGCTCCTAATGATCTCTATGGGTATAATATAACCAGCGATGGATTTTGTACAAGATAGTAAGTTCGGTGCACGTTCAGTGTATAAACGCCCAGCCATTGTATGAAGTGAGACGTCGACATATTAATGCACATAATGACATAAATAATTATTACAGATTATTATTTAATTATTAGCAAGAAAAATAAGTCGTAAACTTAATACCTAGTTTTAAAGCATTTTCTAACATCCAATATAATATTATACTATTATAAAAAAAACGATGACAGGAACATGACAATCAATGTATCATTATCATTGCACTCTAAACCGTATTATTGTTGCAAAGGCCAGCTTATCGCAGAAATAACTAGGTTAAGGTTCAATACTAGTTGTTTTACTTATATCTTACTTATGGGTCGCAAACTCGGACCTATACTAGAAAAAATAAGGAAAAGATAAAATCTTGCCAGGGACCTTGGAGCGTAGCACCTTAAAAATAAGAAAAAATTATAAAATCAGGCACGCAAATATAAGAGGAAAAATTGGAATTATAGATGCATTGCAACATGCTATGAAGCTAAAATTGAAATGGGCCGGTCACGTTGCGCGAATGGATGACAAACGGTGGGCTGCGATGGCGACGAAATGGCCAGGGCCGGGCGGCACCCGCAGACCTGGAAGACCTCTCGCTCGCTGGGCCGATGACATCGCTGAGGTCGCCGGCGCTAACTGGATGACCGTAGCGAAAGATCGCAAAACATGGCAAGCACTGGAGGTAGCCTACACCCAAAGAGGGGTTCTTACCCAATGACTTATATAATAATAATAGTAACAGAGTATTCATTAATTTTTTTATTTTACTTATTTAATAATTGTTATAATTAATTGTCTTGATTTATTATTGAACGCTGTAAATTCTTTTTTGTTAGGGTAAGAAATAAATGGCTTTTTTATTTTTATTTTATTTATTTTACTAGTTGTTTTAGGAACTGTCAGTTGGGATACATATACAATGAAGTGCCAGTTTCAGTAGTTGTATACCCAAAGAGATTATTGATCAGGGGACTGTGATCAGATTTACTTTTATCACTTTTTTCTAACTATTAGTAAGTACGGGGTCCTTAATGGATATGAAATTAAGATCAGCACAGAATGCGATGAACTAAGCCACAAATCGGGGCCTGTGATTGTGCGAACATAATATAATCTTTCATAATTTTAACAAATCCGATATTATTATCAACGACCGTGTGCATAATTATTATCTAAATAGTTACGTAGTCTTAATTTTAATCAATTTACTAATATAATTTAATAGATAAAAAAGTACAAAAAGGATATTATATTATAAATACATACACTACACAATATATACATATATATACCTGTCTAATTCAAAACTAGAATTTTCTCTTGTACTATGGGAATTAAACAGGGATTGGATAGTTCACAAATATAATATCCAGAGCGGGACTAGCTTGTACAAATGGTGCAAAGTTGCAGTGGGAATCGAACCCACGACCTCTGGCGTTCGAGTCCAGTGAACAAGCCACTAGACCAACAAGGCGGTGAGTATTTAGTACATAATGATTTAAACAGACTTCCTTAAAATAATAATGTAGCATGTGCAAATCAATAAATTGATTTTTTACAATATCTAGTTTAATACAATACCTATGTTTGCAGTAGCCGGTTAAAACGCATTCATTATTTATTATTATAAAATAACGTATCACTTTTGTAGTACGAATAAACTGTAAAGAAATTTATAAATGTTTCACAAATCAATAAAAAAAGAGATTTTATTCCATAAATCGTGAAACAAAAATTATTAAAACTCCAAGCAGAATTATTAAAATAATAAGAGAATTAATACCGCATAATATTACCTGTATTACGTATATTACGAATATTAAACACAGGAATGAACTACGTTACATTCGCATAGCAATTTCATAAATTTTAAGTAGTATTCTGAAGGTAGGTACATGCTGTATAAACAGATGTTAAATACGCTTTAAACATTCCTATTAATTTTTTTAGTATTACTTATCAAAAACCCATACCTATATATACCTATATATACAAAAAACCTATAAAGTCATAAGTATAATAAAAACAAGGTGCCTAAGTACAGTCGGTTAATATAATTTCTGACTATCACTCTCTCTTCTCTGTTCTTCCCTCACTGCTGTGGATCGCGACCGTATAATATGCGCCTTCACGCATAGCAGTAATTTTCTAGTCACACCGATTCATATAGGGATCCGCCAGCCACCCTCCTCACCGGGTCTGATCCTCTGGCACGCCTGCCCTCATAATTATTATTATCATTAATTTGTTAAGTTTGGAAAATAATAATAATGATAACAAAAACGATACTTATTGGTTGTGTGAGAGTGATAGGAAGTGTCTACCAAATTAATTAATTACCAAATTTCTTCATATTGTCAATTTTCAGAAGGACAAAAACAACAGACAAATAAGGCGCCATAAAATAATGCAACGCAAACCTACATACACTTCGCGCAAAAACGGGATCGAACACTTGGATGGGCCAGAAAATAAGTTGGTCGACTGTACTTGAAGTTGTTTTAAAATATGTACCTACTAAGTAATAACAGGTAATCGATTAAATGACAATCACGATTTATATTCACATAAAATTACCTAAATATATAGATAATAATAATAATATTAAGTTATATGAATTACACATTTAAATTCAAAGTCAAATTTAAACTGTGAGCTCTTGGAATAATTGTAATGTAGAACAAATTGATCCCAATATTTGTAAATATGCACTTACTTGACGCGCTAACAGCAAAATAGAAGGCGTTGCCCACAACAGGTAACGGATGAGGTCCAGGACAGTTGATTTTCGACCGGTCTCTTATAAAATATATCCAAGATAACACCACAAACATCAACACCGTGAACACAGTTAGTATTATAATCATTTTAAAGCAACACACAACTCACTGCAGGCAGAATCGCAGGCCGAATGTGAGCTAGTACGATTAATGCATGTTAGGTTTCTTTTTGAAAAGATTGACGTCCTTGGCATGACAGATAGCAAAATCTTGATGACCTTGTGGATTATACATACGTAAAGTTATTTATTTATCCAAATGAGTAGGTAGTTTGTCGTAGTTGTTTGTAATAGTATTTTTTGCAACTGAAACGATACCTAAGAGTGCTTTGTATGAAACGAGGCGTAGCCGATGTCAACCCAATAAACAATCAATATTTATCCGCTATACGGGGATCCAAGTATTAATATCTTTTCTGTTAAATATTTTGCAAGGCTGAAAGTTTCCCCTGGTCATATTTTTTAAAGGGTAAAGTCAGACGATTAAGTGTAGTGGCTAGCGCGCACTGGGAGAGAATAATGTCCAGCAGTGGACAGCATTAATTTCCTTTTTTATTTAAATTACCAACTAGCTGTGCATGCAGCTCCGCTCGCGTGATCTACAGAAATTTTGCTTAGTGGTTATCTCCCCCTCCCCTCTCATTCCATATCCCCTTTTTTTCTATATTCCAGTTTTTTCATCACGCTGCTATACCGGTTGGTTATAATTCTTGGTTCGAAACTGGTTTCGTACAAAGATTATTTTTTTCTCCTTCTCAACTGGTTACGAACCATCGGTATCGATGGCGGCCGAATAAGGGGGTTCATCGGTATAGTCTAGGCCAAACTAGTTCTTATACGCGCTACGATCAGCCTATATGTCCTAAGCCAGATAGGATCAACCAGTTTAACATAGGTCAATCTGATTGGTCGTGCGTGTCGATTAACTAGGTTAGGTCACCCGGTTACAAATAAGTTTGTTATGGAATATCCGTTTTGACGGCACCCTAAAAATCGAGGACTGCAAAATTATTTCACATCATATTTCATTGAAATGCATGATGAATGGAGGTATGCTAGGCCGTCTGATAATTACAGCACTTTGGTAAATTAGCACTTGTCATCTACACTGCACCCTATTTAATATGATGATAGAACATAATATCTACTATGACACGTCATGGTCAAGGTTAACCAGTATTACTTATTGCAAAATAACTTAGGCGGAAAACGTGATCTTAATGAGTTAATATTGAAAGTCATCAGGTCATAAGTCAGGTGTTTGTTGTTATTGATTGAGCAGGATCTATTAAAATCGATATTATTATACACAATGTAAACAACTGGAATTCTTCATTAGTTATGCGGACCTATCAATACTTAATCCTTGATGCGGACTGCTAAGGAATGACATTCATTGCCAGATCTGTTTTTCCGGATACGTCTAACTTAGGTGAATAGAACTACATAAGTAAATAAGTGTGATTTTTTTTAAAATTATTATTGATGGGTTTGCGTCCAGGTCCAGGTCCAGGTCCAGGTCCAGGTCCAGGTCCAGGTCCAGGTCCAGGTCCAGGTCCAGGTCCAGGTCCAGGTTTAGGTCCAGGTCCAGGTCCAGCTCCAGATCCAGCTCCGGCTTTAGGTCCCGCTCCCACTTCGTAGCATGAGTCGGTTCTACTCCCGGTTTTTCGCATACGTTCCTCGCGTTGTCCTGCTCATACATGGAATTGTCTAACATGTGCACCCGATGTTCAAGTTCTAGTGTTAGATTATTTCTGCTGATAACTAGTATACATGGCAGCCAATAAATGCATATTATAAAATTCTATTAAAACTGCATGCAATCCCTTAAATGAGGTTTATACCAACCCCACACTGGGCAGGTGGGATCGGTGATATAGGTACATAACATTAACAATAATCATTATGTATAAATTCATATGACGAGACTAAGCTCGTATGAAATATGAAGAAAGTGGGAAGCTGCGTGAGCTAAAAGACAAATTTTATTAGCCTCATAAATATTCGCAGACGGTAAATCAGAACAATATTGTCGTCTGCATCGCGTGCAGGATTTAACAAGTTAATATTTCCTTTAGCTCTAAATCGGCATTTGGAAACATTAAAGATTTTGGAATTTGCTAATCAACCATTTTGAACTGACGGATGTCGCCAGCTATCGGCTAATCTTAGGGTTTACATGCAAATTTTAGGATTCACAGGTTAATTGAATTTTACAGTCAATTAGGTAACAAATGAAGTAACTTTGATATCATTGTTGATAGACAACGATCTCTATGTACTATTAGATGGAGCGTTCCAAACAATCGCTCTGTTCCATGCAAGTAGATAAACTCTTTCACATTCACTTTGAAACATGTGCAGTTACTACTCAGAACATTTAATTATTTACTAAATATTGACATTATTTAACCGTAGCGTCAATATTTAGTAATAATTAAATGTTCTGCGTAGTAACTGCACAAGTTTCATTGTGAATGTGAAAGAGTTGTGGCTACTTGCGTGGAACAGAGCCATTGTTTGGAATGCTCCATCTAGTAGTACATAAAGATCGTTGGTGATAGAGGACCTTTTAGGTACTTTTCATATGGTTTCTATGTGCGAAAATATGTCGAGTTCTATAGAGATCTATGTTATTTAGGTCTTACAGGCTTTAAAATATGTCAGTATAATACATATATTATGAACCCTGGAAGGGAGACGAGATTAGAGTGCAGTGTGAATATGCAGAAGTTGTAGAAATACATAGCCAGCGTGTGAGCTGAATGCGATCTTTAAACCCGTCAACTGTACGAAGTTGCAAAATAAAATCGCAGGTAGGGAGACGAGATTGGTGATTTTCCGGTCCTGAAATGACGTCCGGCCGGTCCGGATGTTGACCGGGTGCGCAGCGAACTACCCTAGATTGGGCTTCTCGTATGAATGAGTTAGGAGTTTTAGTGGTAAGTACTACTTTCTGTTTTAGAGGTAGATGCTGATTTAATAAGTATAGGTATCATCCATTAAGTGTGTAGTAGATATATTTTCAAGGCACTTCACAACTCCGACAGTTGAACTTCCTGCCTTCAGTTTTCCCCACCAACCGTTGAACTAGCGTCTCACGCTGTCTAGCTCATTTCAGTTAAGTCCGTGATCATCGTTCGCTACGGCTAAGGGAACGTACCTAAACTACGTAACCCATTTATTCAATTTTTTACCCCCCCCCCCCCCCCCCCCCCTCGGTGACCACCCGTAGTATATATGCCAAGACCCCCCTCCCCCTCTAGTTTTCACGTAGTAATTCATAAATTTTAACCCTTTTTTGCTAAGAGAAAGTTGAAAAAAATAATAATATGGCTCATATTTGTCTTTATTAATGACGGCGCTTGCCGCGTGATGCCAATAGTGCGTGCATACTTATAATTACAAGTGAAAAAAATATTATCAAGAAGAAAAAACTGTCCGTTTTCAATCAGCTGACGATATGTGCGTCAGTGTTGCCACCTGTGAGTTTAAAAAGCTCTAAACGCTGCGCGCCATATTTGAATATAGCTCGAAAAGCGCGAGATTTTCCTAGAGGATATTGACTACGTGATGACGAAAACCAAGCGTGGTATTTTGAAGACCCCCCTCACCCCCTGAACAGGCCACGTAGTTTGGGTACGTTCGCATTCGGTGTTTCGAAAAAATCCGGAACTATTTCTGACACGTGTATTGGTTAGACTGTATGCTAAGTAAATAAACTGATCTTCAAATCACTCTTAAACTTATGTTCTGGTCCTATAATCATACCGCATCTATTGGCTCTACGTCAGTCAAGCAAGTCTAACTAGTAGGTAATTGAACCTCTTAATTTATAGATTAACGTTAATGCAAATAAAACTCTTCATTGTGTGTATAGATAAGTTTTGCTTGTGCAGAACGCACCCTTCATGAAACAAATATGTTTCCCTAATGATACTCTCACCAACCTGCACCGAGAAGTGAGAATTATATCCGTATACTCTTTTTATATTAGAAAAGGCTATGATGATCGCTTGGGAAAGCCTGTGGGTCCTACCAAGAGTGAGGGGCGACAGTAAAGCGATACGAAACCGTAAAATATCCGTTGTAGGACGGAGTACATGAGTAGACTACGAATGGAAAGGTGTAGTATGGGGCCAGCTAGTTTGAGCGCGGCTACTGGATGTGGAGAACCGAAGATTGTGCGCCTTAGGAGAAGAAAGTGGAATGATGTAAGGCTGATGATAATCCTGCTGATAAAACTTTGTATATATATGTATACGTACTTTAAACACACGGCACAATAAACCGAAAAAAGTTGTGGATATAGTCAATAGGGTCCAGGTCAAATGTCTTACGAGCCTAAACGACGACTGACCTAACGTTGAAATGATTTATTTCAAAAACTAATAATATTTTAGGTAAACCTTTCAATAAATTTCAACAAACATTGCAAAAATATCGTTGTTTCCGTCGCCACATGAATACACCCCACTCCCCTAGGTGCAGTTCGGAGGGTGCTCGAGATTTCCCACTTGTAATTTTTCTTCACTGCCATATTGCAACGCCCAATATCGCCCAACACCCGCTGTTTCATATAACTCAAGGGCTAAATTAAACTTTTTGCCAGAAAACTTCACTTGTCGTGTGCGACAGCCTTTATGGATTGGTTTGTTTCACTCGGATTATTGTTTTGAAAAGTTCCAGGAATGAGTCGTCTGGTTCTATATGAGCATTGTAGGGGTGGGAAGAGTTATTGAAATTGATACTGCATCTTCTATTAATAGCTTGATGACAGATATATTGTAAGTAGGGTTATCGATCTACGATCTGACGAAAATCGGATCGATTTTCATAGAGAATTAAAAAATGGGCACAATATTAAGAGAAAAATCGACCCCGATTTCTCAGTTTTGTGTCGATATTGTCCTCCACAAGATCGATTCAAAAATCGAAGATCGGACTTTCGGTCGATTTTGGATAAGATCGAAACGAGATCAGAAATCTTAATTGTAAACTTTATTTATTTTAAGTTTGACATAGACACATCTCAAAAACTATACAACTGCCCCTTAACAGTTATGCATTAAGAGACAACTCCGACGTTCCATTTTCCCCATTCCGATTCTAAAGCGCTCGAGCCTCCACTTCGCATCCAAGGCGTTTTTAAAGGCAAAACATTTGTATAACATATCATTCCAGAAACAACTTTAAGGAACTAGACATAAAGTTGTGTTTGCTAGGGATGGGAAGTAGTTGTATACGTTCCGTTCCAATTACAGTATCCGAGGCCTGTCTGTGTAATGAAAGTCCTGACTCGTCGACTCGACATTGTCTCAGTCTCGAGTGATGCCGTCGTTCTTATGAGGGATAAATGTTCAGTGTCACTGATCTTTAGCATGCTTTGCACACATTTAGGGCGATCGATGTCCGTAAAAGACTTTGTAGCGCAGTTGATAGTGTTCGCCATGCGTTTGTAAGGTCAAGGTTTTAATTCAATCGACCAAGTCGTCTTATGGTAACAAGATAGTTTTCTGAATACTCGATGTTCAATACATCTTTTTCGAATTAGCTTTCGATAAAATTAACATTCCACTATTTGGATATTCGATAAATCGTTGTCAATTAATTGATATTAAATGAATTGGTATTCGATGTGGCGTAGGGGACCCTAAAATATGAAACTGTATTATTATGTAATTTTAATAAAAAGAAAATTTCAGTTGGGAACTGTTATACTTAATGAAACAAATTGACAAGCAGTTGTTTTCTTATTTTGTGCGCTCATTCTCTGTGGTATTGCTAAATCAACAGCTTATACTTATATTTGGCAGCATAACCTGCGGCTTTTATCTTTTACTAAGCTAAAATTGCCAATAAACATAATTAATTAATAATCAATTGATTACAAGTCACATTAATTTAAAAACATAAACCATTATACGTTTAACAATAATTTCCTTCGATAATATAGGAAGGTAAATACTTTATTAATTTGGCGTTTATTTTGACAGATGGAGATCTCTTTGTAACGTTCATGGTATTTTTTGTAAATATAATAAATAATTAAATGCCTAAATAATTATTAGTTTGATCAAAATAATTACTTGAGCTGCTTATTTTACTATGTTTTAAAAACTTAAAGGTATGATAGTAACCTGTCAAAACACCACTGCGGGTGTTTACGTAAAGTGCGTTCATGGTTCAACCCCTAAGCTTCCGCCCCTTTTTAATCCATTTCAACGTGTTTTACGATCGTCAACTTTTTCGTATAAAAAAAGTTTTTATAACTCAACCTGGCGCTGCAATAAACATTAGCCCTATAACGAGGACGGGCCTTGCTTTTTTATGAAGTTACTTATTGTTTTAATCTTTTAACCTGTCGTTACCTCTGAACTCGTTTTACAATAAATTTAGGTTCTTGACTAGGTTGTAAGGGGCATAAAACTGCAACTAAACGATCGCTGATAGAACTGTTTAAACTAACCTGAACATAAATGCAACATATCGGCGACGGACAGATGGTGCCGGTTTAAGGCATAGTATACTGCGATGAATAACACGTCTGTCCAGGGCAGCCGTTAGGAGATTACAATAAGATAAGATGAGAGTTGTTCCCTTAGACAAATGTAAGTTGTTCCACACAACTGACAGGTACCCTACCAGCGTACCGTGGAACTAATTATTATGGAGGTCAATGCCAAAATGTTTATTATCGGGACACACGTCACTAGCTTAATATACTCTTTGGTCTCTAGCAGAGAATACGAAATATTACTAAGTCACTAATCGCCATAGCATTTAGCGCCAAAATGGCGGAAATCAAGTCATAAAAATAGTTTGAAACTCTAGCAGTGGACCATAAATTTAGGAAGTTTTACTAAGGAATGCCTGTTTCATCTATACCATAAAAGTTATTGTAACGCAATGGAATAATAATCTGTAATGTTTCAATATATTAAATAAATGTCTAAATGTCTAAGTCTTATGCAGTGGACGTTGTCAGATTTCTGTATTTCCATTTGCTACAAACTCACTTGTGATAAGATCGGCCACCGTAACTGCGGTGTGAAATGTTTATCCTGCCAGCAGTGGACCAACAATCTACATTGAAACAATGGATCGAGTGGAGCTATTGAGAAGGTGTAAAGTGAACAGTGAACAAAAGGCTAATGATAGATTGATAACTATGTTACGTAGTCTAATTTCAAGATTGAAAGGGTATCGCATCCACCCCCAGTATTTATATTGAGAACGTATTAGAGTGGTATCGATTCGGCGTGGAAGTCGGGTGATTTACATCGGTGCCTTAGTAATTCGTTGCCCTGACGGACGTCCTGTATAAATCAACGTTGGACCCCCGCTAACCGGGCATTTATCTCGGACGGTACGATAAAAAACCTTCGGCAGTAAATGGCCAGATATGTATCCAGGGTCTTGTATCGCTGGGCTGGCCAGGAGCTATGAATACAGTCCCTTAAAGAGTTTAGTATATACCCGCATAGGTGTAGGTACTGTACGTAATGGTCATAGTCTTCATTAGTAATAGTAATAGACGGCCCCACAGAATAGTCGTAGTGCGAAGCTCAGGATCGCGGATTCGAATTTTGTGTGATGAGCATTTGTGTTTGCCTTGTGTCTTGGGATGTAATTTATGTACGAGAATTCAGTTGTCCGATACCTACAGGCTCTGCCTAGTTTGGGATCAGATGGCCATATGTGAGATGTCCCCTCATATTTATTATTTTTAGCATATTGTTGCCAGGATGGCTACATCCTGGCAACAATAACAATGAAAATGACGACAAATATTTAGGATAGTTATATCGTATTATTTTCATTGGTATCGTATCGCACGCGTCCGCTCTGGCCTGTTCGATGCGTTAACCACTAAGGCTGTCATGACCTCATTTCTCCATTGTCTGCCGATGCCCCCCTGACTAGGTCCCTGTGAAGGGCTGAAACGTTGCATGCCTGAGCGAATGCATTGCCGTGATTATTTACGTTTCAAGCGCCCAACAATATATTTACGATCATTATGTAGTTACTGTACCTCTATACAATGTAGATAGAATATGAATGTATGTATATATTCTACAGTATAATATTAACTACTTATAGGAATATTACAATGTAAAAATACTCGTGTCATGTAAATAAATTGGTTATTTTATAGTAATTGTTCTAGTACTGTAGGTGCAGTTTCCTTTTCTTTAATTATCCTTGTATACCTACTTTAAAGGTGCACTTCCGATCATTGCGACCGATCGCGGCCGCCCGCCGCGCCGCTGCGACAATCCCTAAACGCTAATTATTTTTGAGGCGACTAACAACTTATTAGGCGACTAACTACTTGGTTACCAAAAAAATAACTTGGTAGCGATTAAATATTTTAGCAACAATTATATTATATGAGCTAGAAAAGGCAAGAGTCTATAAAAACTAAACAATGGCTGCTACTATATGATAGCAAATATATTAAACAGGGCCAATGAAATAATAGATGAGGTATTAAAAATATGACTTGGCGGCTAATATTTACAGTGGGATTACCTCTGTGGTTACCTTTTGACCCTTGGAGCCAGCGAAGCGACTGATAGGATCCAGATTCTAGTCAACCGACACAAAAGTTAGTTATGAAGAGTGACCGACGGTCGCGATGACATATTGGGTTGCATTTTGACCCAGATAGTAGGTATTCAACCAAATAAATATAATCTCAAAATTTTCAAAAAATTATATCTCGAATACTAGGCGTCTCCGTACTTCCCGCCATTTCGGGTTTCGCCATTTAAAAAAAAATTAAGTCAAGAAATAATACTATATATAGACTATCTATAATTTTTTGCATGCCACAATTTGCTCTATTTAGACCTCTTAAAATGTCGTACTAAGTATGTTTTTATGACCATGTTCATATTTTCTTCTCATCTCATGAGTGATGAGAGCTCATTAATTCTATAAACAAGCTCATTGTATAATTTATGAAAGCCTATTTTCTACTTTTTATCCGCCGTCAACTTGTCGCCTAACAATAAATTCAGTTGCTACACCAAAAAATCACTGCCAGTTTAAATTTGAACAAAGCCTACAACTCAATATAAAGCTGCTACTTTATACTTAAAATGCTACTTCACTATAGCTGCCAACCTATTATTTTTGTTACCCATTTTAATTATTTTTAAAACCCTAAATCAGATTAGATTAGTTAAATACATGCCATACTTAAACACTGTGAAAATGTATAGTGTCGCTTCCAAGGCCAGCGAGTTTGTCGCACGCAGCCGACGTGCGCGATCGGCTTCTGGCCTCGATAGCGGTGCGATCACAAAAAAGAAAATCATACAGAAAAAATATTTTTAAATTAATTAGGGTTGGAACTACGCCATCTTCCGCAATTGACAGCTTACTTCACGCACGCTTATAGCTTACCTAAAGAGTATTATTTGTAATAACTGATGGCTTTGTTGACAAATGCCTAATTCGCAAAATGACTACCTACAGAGTCTAGAAAGGACAAATTCGACATTATAGAATAGAAATTCAACGGAAAATAGTAGGAAAATAGCATATTCAAATCTAGAAAGATATTAAATTTATATATTCATCTTTCTAGATTTACTATACTTAAGTTTAGCTAAAAGTTAACACGGCATTTATTGACTGTTGTACGAAGGTCCACGGGTCAGCTAAGTAGGTAGTATAATAAAATAACAAAAACGACACTTGTTGGTTATGTGAGAATGCAATTATAATAGGGATAGCGTGATTTGATATGGACTAGAAATTAAATTGGTCGTGTGTACCTAGTAAAAAATACATACTTTCGAATTACCCAAAGCTGACAAAAATACCTACTTAACGTATAACTAGTTATACCTATTACGTATAAATTGTTATATAACGATTCAACAATCCAGTATATATAATTTCTACAGCAAGCCAGGTTAAACAACGCAGAGACTGTGACATCGAGTATAATATTCATGGAAAATCATAATTTAATTCACGGAGACAGCATGGGCGGGCGCGGTACGCTTGAGATTAGCCTCTTGTCTCGAAAAAAATGTGTAATGAAGGAAAATGCTCCTGAAATATGAAATTATGGACTTACGGAGGATATTTCCTCGTTTATTGCCTGCTAGATGTATATTCGTACTTACGTTAGGCGCAGACATCAGTATTCTGTTGGGGTTTCATGTTTAACTGAAAAATGGTTTGGGGTTCTCGAGACTGAAATATGTTTAAAGCGGGTAAATTGTATGTTATGTTTTGAAATTTTAAAATGTGTTGCTACTGGTTACAAAAGGTTTACTATCGAAGCGTACTCTGAGCTTAATTGTATCTATCATAATCGGCAGGCACACTATCTCACTCGGTTCTCCGACTTCCTCAACCAGCTACTTCTTGCTACTTTTTCAAATTATCGATCCATAATATACATAGCCCTGAGACGTCCACTGCTGGACATAGACCTCCCCAATGAACACCACCACACCCGGTCCTCCGCCCACCGCATCCAGCCGCTTCCGTCCACCTTCTTCAGATCGTTGGTTCTGGCTACACACACAAATATACGCTTAAATTAAATGTCGATTAACATTATTAACGATTAAAATTCATCAGTAAACATAAAAAAGACCAATATTATTAATCTTTTTTTTTATTAAAAGGTTACGAGATAACATTTATTAATCGGTGTAACAATTTATAAAACTGATAATTTCAAAATAAAATTTAGACTCTTTCTCCGCTAACTGGATCGACGGGAATTGATTTGTTCCATCTGCCCCCGCCCCGGTGATACTGTCACCGGGGCGGATGACACTTTTCTTCGCATCTCGGGGCGGCGACACGCCCCGGGGCAGATGGGAATCATTCAAAACTAAGAACATTAAAGTGTAATAAAAATAAGGTTTATAAAAATAACTAGGTGACAAATTGCTAAAATCTAATTCAAAGTCAAAATCATTAATTGCATATGAATACTCTTAGTACATTTAATACACGTAAATTTTTGCTCGACTACCGCTTCCTAGGTGTAAGCGCTGTGAAGAAGAAACGGCGCAACAAACTTCACTCAACACATAAAATCCACCAAGTCCAATCCAAGTCGCCCATTCTGCAATGTTTAAAGACAAAAGTCTTTAATCAGTGCGTCTTACCTGTCATGACCTACGGCGCGGAAACGTGGACAGTGACGGTGGGCTTGATCCACAAGTTCCAGGTATGGAGAGCTATGGAGAGGGCTATGCTCGGGGTTTCTTTGAAGGATATGATTCGTAATGAAGAGATCCGACGAAGTACGAAGGTAATCGACATATCCGAAAGGATTAGCAAGCTGAAGTGGCAGTGGGCGGGCCACATCAGGGTGGGACGCCCCGCCGCCAGATGGACCGACGAACTGAAGAAGGTGGCCGGTAGCGGCTGGATGCGGAGGGCGGAGGACGGAGGACAGGGTGTGGTAGCGTTCATTGGGGAAGGCCTATTTCCAACATGGACGTCTAAGGGCTGATATGATGATGCATAGGTACCTGTACATTAGCATTATTATTATATTAGGTATGTTTTACCAAACAAAATGACTGAATAACATTAATGATTAAACCCTTCAGTGAAGAGCTGCTTTTGGAGACAAGTAGACGAGCACAATCGCGACATAACGCCGGAAAAGGGTCGACTGTGACATGACATTTACAGGTTAACTCGATTAAGATGCTTGATGGAATTGGCCGGTTAATTTATTTCAAAATCGTTGTATCCAAACTCGATTTGATAGTTCTGCGAAAACGGAGATTTTGGATGTGATAAAAAAAAAATCTGCAAAGTGTACGTCGTACGTATTCTGTAGTTTTCCTGTAATATATCGGAAAATTAATCCTCAAATTTCCTCAACTTTCTCAGATTTGGTGAACAGACAGAAAGTAAGACGAAAAATCTCCGCTAATAAAGCTGTCAGTTTTTTAACATTTCATCAAGTTTGACTTTTAAAGTTTGTTATAGTTTATAGTGTTTGCTGATTAATTTATTAGTGTTGTGCCTACCACGACTCCGATAATCAGGTTTATAACTTACTAAGTTTTTACTACTCTTTTGTTAGTACTCGATTGGTTTCAAGCCCTATATAAGTAGGTACGCGCTTTATTTGCGATTATTCAACCGTACATTTATCATGGTAAATAGTTTCTTTTACGTATTGATATAAGTGAAGCCCATTATAAAAATATGTTTGTGGTTTTCGAGATATAAGTAAGTATACAAGTACGCGTAGTTTATCTAATCATTTGAGTAGGGTTAAGGTTCAAACTTTAAGTCTAAATTGTTTAATTGAAGTCTAATAAATATTACAATAAATAAAATTATATTACATTGTATTACTTTGTAACAAGCGATAGTACAAGGTTTATTTTTTATTAAATTTATTGGATTTCATTCTTTTTCTCTGCAATTTTCATGAGACATAGGGTACGCTACAAAATCAAGGGCTCCAATTACCAAATTCACATACATATGGTGCGTCAGAACTTCAGTAGGCTGAAGTGGCAGTGGGCACGTCATCTGTTGCAGAATCAATGCTGGATGGGTGGTTAGAGCAGAGGACCTGGTGTGGTGGTGTTCATCAAGGATCGCCTATGTTCAGCAGATGACCTCCACTCCATATATACAAAGCAATACTAACCGTAACGATAACTTCAGTACCTATGATATCTGTTACTTATAACCCAACGCGAACTATAAATTTTAAAATAATGGCCAGAAGGTGCCATTTTTCATGTGCAATATTGTGTTTTTACGTTGTTTATTGCGGTAACATTGTATTCAATATTAAATATTATATATCTGCAGCCAGCGCCGCGGGTGCCGTTTTAATTTTCCGCTAGCCTTTGAATTTATTTCCAGGTCCGGCAACAGAACTGGAGCCCTTTATTTTATAGATAGGTACAATATGGGACATCACAATTTAAAAATAAGTATGATAACTAGACCAGAAGAAGCGACCAATTCATTAATACTGGTGGATAAAAATGGTTCTGCATTTCTGTCGCATCTAGGGATATTATTTCGTTTAGATTGTGTTTGATGTTAATGTTGGGCCCTTTTAAGTCCGGTGCAGCAGAGTCCCTTCCTCCTGATGCCTGACCTGTTACACTACCCGAATGGAACGTTCATTTTTATGAGTTTTAATTATTTGTTTCGCCCCTGATTGCTGAAGTGCTCGCCTAATTGTTTTGGTCCAATCCTTTAATTAAATTTAACAAGCATTATGCCAAATAACCACTGATCGACTGTTGATGTCCACTCCTGGAATACATCTTGACTCATGAGCTCTCCTCACCCGGTCTCCCCGTCAAACCTCAAATGTCCACGCTCTTCAGGTTGTCGGTCCACATCGCAGCGACTGCTATTTTTTCGGAACAGTATTCGCAAAGCAGTTAAATAAAGGTACGTTTTATAAAGGCTGAGTTTTAGATACCTGTTTTGTACCGGTATGATGTGGTATTTGCCGTATTGCTCCCGCTTTCAGTCAATGATAAAAATACCTATATTGGTGTAGTTCAAATACGGGGAAATCGGGCTCAAACCAGGAAAATAAAACTAAAAAGGAAATATATCGATGTCTATTTTTCCGAATGCGACAAGCTGTAGTACCAATCCAATCATCATCATCATCAGGTTATTTTTGTCTCCACTGCAGGAGCATAACCCTCTCTCATCTGCCGGAGACAACAGAGGATCACCAATCCAATATACCACACTAAACAGGATGTATAAATAAAGAGACCAGCTGAATTAAGGCATAAAATACTTAATAATACTACGTAATTATTATTATTCTACATTACAAAATCAGGATATAGTTTAAAGGAAAAGAATTACAAAAACATTTTTTTGCCACATTTAAAACCTTTGACAGTTTTCAGTTTCCGTTTATTTCCTTAACAAATTGCATTGTGTCGGAATAACATAAAAATAAAGATAAATAATAACACTACACATCTGGTAGATTTATTTTAATTAGAGCTACTTAAGCTTGAATCTTTAAACAGATAATCCAAAAACTGATAGGAATTTTGACACGCACCTTTTTTATAACATTCTAATACCTACTTAGTTCTTTCTGTCCTTAGAGAGCTACACGAGGAAGCTGTCGACTCGATATGGAGGGAGATGACAACGTATTTTATTGTATTTTTAAAAAGAAAGTAAGTATCTGAAGTCAACTGTTTGCTTATCCTTTTCGATAAAATGGGCTTCTGTCTGCCCATTCCGATAATGTTAGGCCACTCTCACACTGGCGCAGTGGCGGTGGCGATGGCGGCCTACGGGCAAGGAACCATAGAAAAATGTACCGCCCGCACATCTCGCCCTGTGTCTGTCATACAAACCCATATTTATCACAACTGACAGCGATCACCAGAGGCGAAGTTGATGCGTAGATTTCAAGCCACACAAACACACACACGGTAGCGATGGCGGCCTGCTTCATGTACCGCCCCCGGGGGCCGCGCCTTGCACGCGTTGGCGTGGAAGTGTTCCATACAATCTCATATATCACAACTGGTCGCCACCGCTACCGCCCTACACTATGTGGATGGCTTTATACGGCCCGTGTATAAAGGATTTGGCGGGGAAATAAATATTTTTAAATTTGGAACAATATGGCGGACAGGGGGTTGCCATAAATCTAAAGATGGTCGTAATGCGCGAATGCACGGTTGGAATTCCTTATGAAGGGATGGCTTTAAGTTGTCGTATTGGGAAAAATAAATACGCATTTTGTCAGATATTTGCTTGTAGTGCTTGCAGAATTTAAATAGGAAATGTCAAGAAAATCTCAAATTTATTGTGTATACGTTAGTAAAATTTTTCTGTAGTTTTTGTTGTGGAACTTTTATATAACGACTAGTAGATTGTCGCGGCTTTGCCCTGTAGACAAACTGTGGTTATTTACTGTCACCAGGGCTCACTGTTTTTTTAATGTGGAAAGCAGTAATGTTCAGTTCAAAACAAAAGAATATCCTAATTAAGATCAGAATCGATTTCCGCTTAGTATTATAAAGCTGGGTACTCAACGTACGACGAGCCATTTGGACCTGCAAATACGAACAGTGTTAACGCATTAGTGCATCATTAACAAAACGATCGAATCGACGTCAATACTTAGAAGTATTATTAACTTGTAAGTATAGAATCTACTTTGTAGAAATCGTTTATTCAATACAAACACTTGTTCGATATTTCGCGACAGATTGAAAAAAAAAAACAACGGATGATATATCCACTAACCTCTTCTTTTTCCTTAGTTAAATCAGGAGCGGATCTAGCCTTCATATTAGGCGACGACATGGCAACCGCTAACAAGATCGAACCTACTGACGATGACTTCAAAGAAAGGTGTCATGACTCCATTGATCTTTTCCGTGAATCCTCCACTGAAGTAAATAGTTTCAAAACCCTACACACAGATAGAATAAGCCTCTGGCCCTCACTTCCTTTGTCGTTGCGTATCCTGACGTAACTCACGTAGAAATAACTTCGCAGCTGATTATTGCCACGCTATTTTCGCTAACTCTTCTGACACTTTATATAAAATGTCAGAATGTTTCGGACAATTGTAAAGAAGTGCAGCTGAGGTCAAAGCGGTAAGATTTTGTGAAGCAATATGAAGCTGCTGGCGTAGGTAGGACAGAGTGAGATGAATAGTATTTTCGAGGTTCTATGCACCGCGTGAGGTATGTCAGGATAAGAAGCAGAAGAAATTACTTATATAGCGATATGATTTGATAGGGATAAAGAAAACGTGATAAGCTTCTTCGAATATCCGTTGCAAATTTCAAAGTGGCGTAATCTGGTATTTGAGTGTGACCATATAAGACAAAAGCCGAAAGGGGTAAATTTTACGTTGTATCTATATATAAACTCAGCAAAGGGTACGCCGTACACAATGTCACGTTTTTTTTAGTTTTCCTCAAATACCTCGTTTTTTATTTTCATGGATTTTACATAATTTTCTCATAATTTCCGGCCAATTTTACACGTATATTACAAAATTTAATCAATCCAATAGTATCGAGTTATCTGCCGATGTCCTAATATTTTATCCTCAATAAAGATTGTCGATTCCCGAATCCCGACGATGTACCTACCTACCAAACGCTTCCAGCGGCGTCATCGCCTCGGGACGTTTTTAATTTTCCGCTAGAGCATACAGATTTATATGTTTTCGGTTGTCCCGTCAATTTCCACTGCTTTTTAAGCAATTGCTCTCCAAATGGCAGTTTGTGTTAATTTTTGCTTTGTGTTACATAGTGCTATATTAAAAAGTCATTCACTACGGCGTAATGTTTCCTACTTTTGGAAAATTTAAAGAGACATTAGAATTGTTTCGGTTACGATTGTAACACACCTACGCTTGTTACTAATTCCAATATATCTAGATACATTACAGCATTATATTATGCGGCTAAATAACATTGTGATTATCCACTCAAGTGAAAATGTGCTTTGATGTTAATACCTATTAATTGATTGATTGATTTCACTAAATGCCATTGCAATATCATATCACCTGCCACTCAATTGATTGAAACTCTCAAACAAAACCAGTTTAAGGTAGTCGAAATAGTTCTGATTCAACTCTCAGATCGAGTCTTTAATTGAGTCTATTTTCTAACTTCCCTATCAAATAAATTGTGAGGGTTCGATTCGCTTGTCTGCCCTTTGATCTGTATGTTCAGACTAGGCGCTGTAGATAAGACTTCTGTAGTATTTATAAGAACAGAAATATTATAACTTGCATTGTGTTTTACCTTACATGATATAAGACTTGGCTGTAATTCATTGCAGTGTTGGCTTCTTTCTCGCTCCTGGGCCTTGCGCTTTATTAAAAAGTCAACGCAATTTCCTGCAAGTGTCGACAATTTGGTCGATAATTTCTAATTTCACTTACTCAAATCGTGTTACATAATCCTTGTTCTTCACTCGAAGTATCTCCTCTACGACGGTTGGCGACCAAATTGGCAATTTGCACTCTGGATGCCGCTGCAGACGAGAGAACATTTCCTTTCCCTATTCTCTCAAATTCTTCAATCAGGATTTAAAAAAAAGGTAGCACTGAGTAGGTAAGATAGTTCCATAGTCAGTGTCATAGTCAAGTAGGTTGTCTTTGTGTGTACATGTAGAGTATTCTCAAGCTGCAAGCCTCGGAGACTCGGAGGGGGAGTCCGGAAAATTGCAAACATAAAGTTTCTAATCGACGGATCTTTTATTCCCTAGCTTTCAAGATACAGCCCATTAGCTTTGTAATGGGGGGATGTTCCAAATTTATTTTATCATCTCTTGGCACGTGATGTCTTTGTTTTAGTGGGCGAACGTTAAAAATGCGCGGTTAAACCGATGTTGATTTATGTTTTTTTTTGCTATTTAGTAGTCATAATTTTGCTAATTTTAGCAGCAGCTTTCCTATTACTTTTTAATAAACCAAAAAAAACACAGAGTAGAATAACTGAAGCAGAATTCGCCTTCTGTACAGCAATAAATTATCCAATCAGAAAAATCTAGATTGCAATTTTTATTCCTAGTTAATTTGCAATACTCATAAACATTTTTCCCCGACTACAGCGAAACCAAAAAGAATGTTATGACTTTTTTACCGGACAATAAATCCCGATACCCAGTCAACCAGTTAATCCAATGGTTGACTGAAACTGAAAACTATTGAAAAAAACCTTTATACAAAGCAATAGCCGCAAGCTGCAACGCGTTCGCACGTATTCTAAATGCACTCGCTAGCGACGCGGCATGCATTCGTATGCAATTTATACGTCTCTCTCAGCGGGAGGCGGACTGCCATACATTACAGACGTTAGAGTGCGATAGACTCACTGAAACTACCGTGTGAGCTAATTTACGTCATGCAGATAAACTAATGTCGGTTTTTCGTAGACTTTTCTTACTTTTCTTTTATTGCAGATATTTTAGGAGTATCTAGTCTAAACGATAAATGTAGGCGCAGTGGACAGACCACCGAATCGAAGACCGTTTGTATAGACGAGTTTTAGGGGAGATGTCCAGGAAAGGGCATTCGGAAGCGATTGGATGATAAAGACGAAGGACTGGGTTTATTTCAGCGCCCTATAGCTTAATAATGGGCACATAAGGCTGATATTAAATTCATGTGTTCATTAGGAGCAGTACTACTGACTTGAAATAAAAAGTCTGTTTTTTTCGGTACCTTTATAGTATCTGTGTGTTAATGGGATCATCTTATAAGTCTGTTGAAGACCACGGTTGTAACAGCTGGAGTCTGTTTTACATCTATATATGAGTATTGTCTTACTCAATATCTTCATATCAGCCTTCGACGTCTGCTGCTGGACCTTCCCGAATGAATTCCACTACATCCGATCTGCCATGCATACACATGAAAATAAATAAGGTGGTTAGGTATTGGGTGTTTGTCCAATTGTGTCCGAGCTAAATAATAAAAAAAGTTCGACTCGGTCATGCAAGTAGGATATTCCTACGAATAGGGAAACTAAGATTACTTTGCCAACTTAACAAAAGGGGGTCGTTTGATACATTATTAACAAACAAGGCAATGAGAGCAGAAACAATAGGTAACTAAAGGGTCGTAACGCTGGGCGAGGGTGTATATATTTTTTTAAGTACCACTATGCGAAATAGGAAACAGAAAAATATAGAAAAAAATCTTTATTGTATGACTATATGTGTACTACAATTGTTCTTATAAAATGTGCGTGTAGAACTCTATAGCTTCCCTATTCTTTGGGTAGAATTATAAAATTATAATAATGAAATAATATAAATTAATATACAATTTACATTGTCATAATTAAACTTCAAATAAAATTTAATAAAAAGACTAATTAATGATAATGAACGAAGAGATTGAAATAAATAAAACTAATTCATTTAATCAAGAATTGTGACATATGTCGATTAGAATGAGTGTAATGTTAGCGTTAAATGATAATTTTATGTTTTTAAGTTAATTTTGTTTAACATAGAGTAAGACTTAATTTGTCATCCTGGGAAGCGTCATTTTCATTGGTCGATAATATATGCCTAAGAGATAGGCCTTACCCTAAGGGTGTGCAGTTAATTTTAAAAAAATATTCACATGTAAATCCCGTGTACAATAATGTATAATAGTAGATTATTCAGTTGGGATACATTACAGTAAAAATTCGTAGCTCCGCCGCCCGGCCAATGATATTTTTTACGCCCCTGAAAGTACCTATTTGACTTGCCTTATGTGACCTCCATTAAAGTTTTCCTAGTTACCACACCGGCTTACTAGTGTGTGAAATGAAAGCGACTACAAAAGTTGTGAAGTTGTGCCATAAATCCAGCTCCTCCACCCAACCAAACACAACGAAAATAATCCTAAAGTGCTTCGAACTTTATTCTCTAGGATATAAAGGTGATGTTACGTGAATTTTCACGGTTGTAAGTGCAACCCTACATAGTGTTTGACCGAAATTATCGTTTCGGTTTCAGTTTTTTGCCGAATTGGCACTTACGGCCGAATCATATATTTTGCCGAGTTTAGAAAGTTTAAGTGTATTAGTTTAAGGGCCTTGGTGTCTCACACAAAACGACATGATGTGTTCCTATTTATAACAAACGATGTAGGAAAACTATATTATAAGTAGATAACTAAGTATAAAGTAACTATAATCTATGTTATACCAACTGATAAATGCTTGATATTGTTTCTTTCAGCTCCTGTAATGTATATTTTACTTATAAATAAATAAAGTAGGAAATATGAAACTATTATGTTCTAAGTTTCGGCTATCGGTCGGCAAATGCTAAAATCCGAAGTTTCGGTTTCCATTTTCATCCGAAACAAAAAGTTTTGTAGTCAGGCACTAGCCCCATGGGAAAGTGTTGTCAAGGAACAAAGATAAGTCGGCATTGTCGCCAGGCTTGTCTGGAAGGAAATTACAACTAGTACAATACAAAGAGGCTTCTGTGCCAACGGTTCTATTCAAACTTTTCGCAGTCTATTTGTTGGAACTTAAATGAAATAAATAACATAAAACTTTATTTGATTTTTACTTTCGAACGACGACAATAGGAGTGAAGGTTTTAATGTAATTCGAGTTTGACGTTTTAACGAAAAACGATTGTATTACACTTAAAGAGTCGTATTAATACGAAAGTGAAAATTTTATTTATTCACTGGCTGTTGCCTGCAACTTCGTCCGCGTGGACATCTTAATATCACAAATTATTATGTACTAGCTGTGCCCGCGGCTCCGCTCGCGTGGACTACAGAATCTGCTCCCGTTCCTACTACCGCTCCCAGCTTAATATCTCAGGTTCTAAGTGGCGTTCAAGATGAAACATGCACCAGGTTTTAAGTTAGACCTCCAGCAAGACAACTGTTTAAACTGCATCAAATTTTATTCAGTAGTTTTTGCGTGATGAGGTAACAAACATACATACAGACAGACAGACAGACAAAATTCTAAAAACAGTTATTTTGGCTTCTATTGGCCTTATAAAGACCCATCATATACATTTTTCTACAATATCTCCCATGTACAGACATAGACCAGTTACAGTTTTATTATAGGTATATAGATTTCCTGTAGGAATGGGATATTTTTTCGGGATAAAAACTATCCTATGTCCTATTCCAGGACATAACCTATAAGTGTGCCAAGTTTCATCACGATACGGCGAGTAGTTGAAGCGTGATTGAGTAACAAACATTCTAACATCCAAATATCAAAACTCACATTTATAATATTAGTAGAAAGTAGGATGTGTGTGTATACGGTACCGTGTAAAGCGCCTAATCCAGTACAGTGATTTGAATGTAATATTGAATTTGTATTTTATATAGTGTGAACTTTGAAGCACTTACCTTGAAATAGTGTGAAATCCAAACTACTATTTTCCCGGTAAAATTTGTTAAGTCGATTATTGAAAGATGTGGTTTATTTTTTCATGCAGTAAACAAAGGATAGAAACTTAAAGAAAGGATTTAGTTTTTGTTGGTAGTTTTGAATCAGTGCTGTGAAAATTGATACGTATGTGTATGTGCGCATAAGTTTGTAATCAACAACATTGTAGACATTTTTAAGTTAACTAGAGTAAATAAATATCCCCAAGGAATCCTCCTTGAAGAAGGCACTCGTCGCACCCCACCCTACCCCAACTTAATTTCGTTTCGTGTAAGTACAAGCCTCGTACTTGTAAGACGTGAATTACAGTCGTGGCCGTGAATGAGTGTTTAATTCTCACTTAACAATTCTTAACAAGAAAGGATGTTACAAATTGTAAAAGAAAGTTGATGTAGGTATGTATCTACTAACGTTTTATTTAGCATTATCATCAGGACATAAGTATATTAGATTGCATTCCATTTGCGCCTAGGAAACAAAATATCTACATATATCGTCACTGGAAAGGTAAAATTGCTGAAGCGCCTAAATAGGATTTTATTTTTTTAGAATTTTAATATTTTTTTACCAAAACAAATTATTTCTTTTCATCTAAACAGCCTACCCAACCCGTCTGGCCAGCGCGTGGAGTGTAGGCCAAATCCTCCGTCTGTGTCTGGCAGATGAGAGAGGGCTGTACTCCTGCAGTGGAGACAAAAATAGCCTAAAAAATGATGATGATGAAACATCAGATTTTGATATAACAAATTATTGTTTCATAAAAATCAGATGTTAAGATAAAAAGATATGTTTTTTATGGTATTTTTTTATCTCTACTGTAAAATCATAATTTGGCGCTTCAGCGCTTTTGCCTTTCCGGCGAAGATATGTTATTTGCAGCAGACGTATGTATATATTGACAAAAACCGTCGTCTCTCGTATCGTAGCTATATTTGGTCTATATACGACGACGCGCAAAAACATGTAAATTATGAAAAAAAAATAAACGCATATTTATAAAAAGCAAAGCGGTAGAATAGAGGGGTTTATTTTGACAGACGTGAGACGATTACAGAGATTACCTCCGCGGTGTGGTACCGAACATTAAAGCGAACAAAATTAACATCGCCCGTAATGTTTTGTTCTACGTAAAATAATAATGATCTCCCATTGTTTCAGAACTCAAGCTCAAATGTGCGACGTGAATCATTTAGCTTTGTAGGTATTTGTGAACTTTAGTAACTACTTTTAAAGCACCTAACTAGTTCGCTGAAGATTTCGTCCGCGTGGAGTTTTAAAGACCTCAGGGATCCTTCTTAAATCTTCTCTTAGTGGTTGTCTAGGTTACTAACACGTCATACACAATTTCAAGCTTTTAGATCGCATAATAATTATCACTGATAATTATCACTTCGAATATTGATGAGACACATACAACTATAGGTGGACTACGGGCAGTAAAGACCAGGTGGACAGTGGTGGACCACGACCAACGTCTAAAAATTTCGGATTCTATATCCTATATTATATTACATGATATAGATGAGATCAAGTAAATTGTATAAACAGAACATGTGCTCTAATGTATAGCTATGTATCCTTGTTTCAACTTTAATATACCTACATTAAAGGATATATTCTATTAAATGAAACAATGTGCTAGTGTTAATCATTGTATATTCGTGTAATTTATTTTAAATTTTAAAATAAAATATTACGTAAATGTCAGCAATTAATTTAAATAATTAAAAAAACTCAAATACACCTATTAAAAAAAGATGTATACCAAATCTATATAATTTTGGTACCTATAATTTAGACTGATTGTAATCATTAATTTTTTTTTGTAGAGTTTGAAAGGTAACCTTTCTTTTATAACTTGTATATCATATCTACATTATCACATTTTGCAGTGCAGCTTTTAAACAAAAAGTGCAAAGCTTCATCGATCTCCGTATTGTGTGATCTTTAAATAAAAGTACCTATGAATAATGTTTGCAGTTCATCCAAAATTAAAAGGCCTCATGTTTTAGTCAGAGATCACGCTTAGTTGCCGTCTGGGTAATCCGATTTCATTCGCCAAGTAATGAGCGCCATTAAACACATCCACTTTCAACACTGAAACGTCATAACTACGTACCATCTTCCATTGAAATTGCAACCGTAATCTGAGAACAAATGAAATTAAAATCTATGTTAATGACAGAGGGTAGATACTTAATCTACAAGGTCATAAAACCCTAACTCTCGAGTAAAGTTAAGCTTTAAGAGCTTGCAATGTGGTTGAAGTTAGTTTGTATGTGTTGCACCTCATACAGAATTCATTTTAGACCTAAAAGATATGCCGAACCCGGCACAGACGAAATATGAGGATTAAATTCCTGTAGTGCACTTAACGAGACTAATTTATGCACGAAGCCTGCATCGGGGGGTTGTTCGACTTAACTAAACTAATAGAGAGGTAATGGTTCAGACACAGTAATATGTTTTGTGCTGTTTAGTTTAATGAAGTAATTCAGTTGTTGCAAAATTGTGAATGTGCTGTTTGGAGTGCAGTTGTATAAAAGGTATTTAATGGCTGAGTTTTAATTGTAGTTTAATTAATACAATTCATTCATAGTATGAAAATATTACTTTAAGTTAAAAAAAGCATCTGAGAACCAAACTTAATACCACCAATACTTTCATTATGTGCATCAAATATGTATGCAAACTGGCTATATGGATCATGCTTTCCATGGTTTAACTATTTCTCGTTATCACCTATATAATTAGGTGTGTACGTTAATTTTAATAAGCTTTAGTAAGATCGGTGTGATAGATATGCTTTGAGTGTAGTTTACATTGAAAAAAATGCTAGTAAATTAAGTGGCATTTTCCCTTGGTTGCTGTATGTTGCTAAATGTTTGAAACAAGATTCACTTAGCAGTTGAATTACTAGTTCAAGGGGTCAAGTAGTTTAAACAAACAAGATCTTGGTGCTCTCTTATGGAGTTAAGATGACGTTGACGGTGTACAAGATCTTGTTTGATCAACAATAGTTTTTTTTCAGTGTTCTTTAATTACATAGTTTGGTGTGTTAGATACTACGCTGTACCTAATAAACTATTTGAAAAGTCACCTGTTTACCGACTAACCACCTCTCGGCAGCCACGTCACTGTAAGAAAATGAGACGATACATTGTTTGAATAAAGTAATAGATGAAATTTTTCACTGTCGCGCTAACGATATTTGCGAGTCGCGAACGAATTACACGAGAGGCCTACGACGACGTGGCGTGAAATTGCCTCAAGATGAAATCGGGAGGCGTTGCACCTCCGGCTAACGTCTCACATTACGTTACGCTTAAATTTCAAAATGAGAGGATATTTTTTTAAACAAGAAAATGTTCTACCTGAATATTACAATCATATATAGGTAAAGAAAAAATCCATGTTTAGATGTTTTAACATCTCAACGGCATTGCATGAAATTATTATGTGCGGATAGTGTATGAGTGTTACCTACTCATCAAAATGCATAAGATTCTAGCTATCAGGGAATTCTTTCGAAAAACAATGAACATGATGATACAGTATTTATTTGGTTCCAAATTTTTCATCTTTTAATTTATAATGACTGACTAGATTGCATAATAAATTGTTTCGAAATCAGTGCATGAAAACAAACATATCTTCGTTTTTCAAATGTGTATGCTCTTTATCTGGTTCTAGAAGGTCTTCTTTCATATCATCGCCTGCCTTGCGCAGAACAGAGAAACTTGTTTTTCCAGCGATCACAACGGGGTCTGGCGTAGCGTTTTCATGAAGGACATTTTGAGGTTCACTGAGTAGTATAGCCATTTCCTCTGCGGTCACAAAACCTTCGTCGGTACTTTTCTCTGAAGCTTGTGTGGGAGGCGTCTCGTTTGGGCTTTTCGTTTCTTCTTCTTTTCTTGGGGTGGGGAGTTGAAGATGTTGCTCACGTAGCTCAGTGATATCTGTTAATTCACTCATTTGGCCGGTTTCAATTCTAAGGTAAAATTATTTTAATTTTGTGTTAGTGGAATAACTTTTACTGTCAGTTTTGAAGTTGTCACGATGTTCTGTTTTTTAAATGAATATATAGCTGTTTATGTACGTACCATAAACTACGGCTTTGAGTATTTACGCCTTTAGTACATCACCGCTGCGATCTGCGGTGAACATACGGTCCGATAGGAGAATAGAGACGCAATTATAGAACCCATCTTATCTTCTTAGGGGGGCAGGAAGACCTGGCGACACTACGACCCTTCCGGATCTTTTGTGCCATAGAACCCATAGTGAGATAGGCAATGTGTTTCTCATAGAGCTAGATTATGTAGAGCTTGAAGCGGTGGTGCACTAATAAACGTCAATCTAAAACTAAACTGTATGAACTTCTGACCTTTGTTTAACTTCTGTGACATACCATTGAAAATGAGAGAGCTACTATCTCTGGGAACAAATTGGTCATAAATTGGTCTAATACTCAGACTAAAAACGAATTATCTTAATATACACAGGAGAACGCTGCTGTCTGTGACGAGACAAGCTTCGTCTCATGATGATTCACAATGTGTTTTGTCGTATTTATACGAATATATATACATATTAATATATTACATACTGGAGTTTTAATTAAATGGACGCTAGCGACAGTAAACGGAATAACTGTGAACTAAAAGATCCATGTCAGAGGTCGTAACGTAATGTATTGGATTCCGATGCACATAGTTGGTCGCAGTGTGATAAGTTTCTAGCTAGTTGAACAGATGGAGCTTTTCAAACATTTAGACTTTTATTTATTTAATTATTACAACATTATTAATTATTCAATATATTATAGTATTTTATTCAAGAAAGTAAACATAAGTTCTTTATACAGATGTTATTTTTCAAAGTGAATTTGATCCCACGATCCTATGCTTCACAAGTATGATGCATTATCGACTGAACTATAGGACCATCATTTACGATACTGTACTATTAAATAGTATTGTGTTCGTTTGTGCTATAAAATGTATTGTATTTAAAATATGTACAGAAGTCATTTTAAAACGAAAAGTTTAAAGTAATAAGATATTTGATAGAAAAAATATGCTAAAATCTTTGAAATAGTCTCTACAATTTGCAAAATAGTATCTAGATAAATATTTACTAAAGTATTGTCTATTATTGTATCGTTTGTGTTAATGTATTTTAATAAGTTTTTAATGTAGCGTCTGTAGAACACATTTTATTACCAAATTTGGAAGAATATTTTATATTTGTTCTTATTCGATATTATTAATTTTGGAACAATGAAGCGTAGTCGATAAAAAAATGACGTGTATAAATGTACCAAGTGTACTCATATGCAATAAATGATTTTGACTTTGACTTCACATGCAATATATGCATATATACATACAGAATATTGACATACATACTTTATTTCTATACCGCTTTGTTGTGTTCAAGGAATTTCATTTTTTGTTTATACGATTCGTTTTAAGTTACCGCGTAGATAACAAGCAGATAGGCTATCCGCAAACGCATAATATTATTCATCATCAGCTACTCAGAACAATGATTGATTTTTCTGAGGTATGCTACATAATCATAGTTCAAAAAGCTGTATGCTTGAAAAACATTTATTTATACCTTAGACCTACATTTATTGTCAAAACACATACCAAAGCTAAAAATATAGCTATAAGTGGCCTCCTCTACATCATAAAATATTCATTGCTGAATGTCTAAAATGCGGTGCGAAAATTGTAAATGGGGACAATAAATTCGACTGTTGCGGTTTTTATCATAAAAGTCTGCAAAGGCTGTGAAAGCTTTCAGCACGGCAATAAGTCTTAACTGAAAAGGAGATTATGACTGTTCCTGTACCTTCTTACAGAAACGATAAAAGGAATAAAACGCACTCAATATGTGACTTTACAATGAAATGTTCGAAAACTGTTTATTTTTATGATTTTTGTTATATTGGCTTTTGTCGTCCCATGAAAGAGACCTTCTGGTTCATTATAGAACATTCTATTTTGAAAGAAATGGAAAAAACATTTAATGAAACATTTTTGTATGCAATATTCTAGCAGTTAGTAAAAGGCCCTAAAACAAATCCTTCCTACTAATATTATAAATGTAAAAGTTTGGACATTTGGTTTGTTACTCAATCACGATTCAATCACTGGACCGATCGTGATGAAACTTGGCACACATATAGGTTATAGGGAATAAGGACATAGGATAGTTTTTATCCCGAAAAAACATTCCTACGGGAAATAGATAATAATTAGTGATGTTAACTCTGTCTCTGTGATAATAATTAGTGATGTTGTCCACGCGGACGAAGTCGCGGGTAACGGCTAGTCCAATATAAATAAGATATCCTCATAAAAACTTTACATAATCTGAACTGTTCATTTGAGAAACAATCTTATAGCAGTCTCGTTGACGAATAAGAATATAAGTAGAATCGTAACATTCTATTTGCTCTGGTGAATTTTCATTTATTGTTTATTTCTCGTCAAGGGTCTTTGTTTGACTAAGTCTAAGGCTTGACTACCTGCTCGACGGTATTGCCATTTGGCAAAAATATTGATAACTTCTTATACATCTTCCCGTGGGTGTCGTCATATTATTAAGTATTCTATGGTGTCGTCAAGGCGACTAAGGGATTGCTCCAGGGATGGGCAGCAGCGTTCTCCTGTGTATATTAAGATCATTACTGCGATCACCAATCCGTCTGTCAAGCGTGGTGATTATGGCAAATCCCCCAATGGAAAGTTCACGTGTGTTCAAGTGTCATTATATTGGGGAGGCTTATGTTCAGCAGTGGACGTATATAGGCTGATGATGATGATGATTATACATATTTATTTTTATTGAGGCACTTTTTGGTTTCTTAAAAACAAGCTACTATGGACTTGGCCTCTGCCAAAAAATTAGAAGGTTTATCGTGGTCTGAGCACCGCGCTATGGTCAGACGGGTAGATACCGCAGTCATCGGCGTTTATTTACAGAAGATGGCTCAAATCAAATGGATTTATTCGTAAATCTGAAACGCGTAGTGTGGGACGCCCCCTGGCTAGATGGAGCGACGATCCGCTAGCAGTGACTGGATGAGAAGAGCCGCGGATCGGGTTCAGTGGCGCACCTGAGGAGAGGCCTATGTCCAGCAGTGGACTCTTTCAGGCTGATGATGCATTAGCCTGAAGAAATCAAATAATAACAAAAAACTATTGATTTCAACAAGATGAGCAACCATACAACCGCACCAAAATCTTGTTCTCTGTTAACTCACTTGTTAACTTGACCACGACTTGGTTTCAAACAATCATATAAATAATAAGTTGACTACCATAGTTTTTCATTGAACATACACAAACTGTACCTAGTAACATCCTCTAGCGTCCAAGACAAAACGCCAATCGCTAAGCCAAAGAGACGATCAAATTTAATATTGGCACATTCCAAAACGAAATATCAAATATTCGCGTCAACGTATTACGTGTTCATTTGAGAGATTAAACCCTGTACCGAGGTCTGCCTGGGAAATGTTGATAACACGCATTAATATTTTGTTTGCCTGGAAATTCATAAACATTTTGTTAATTTGGCATAAGTTTGCTTTTCGGCCATTATTTATAGAGGATTTCTGGACCAACAGTTTCAGTAATTAATCTTTTTAATGGAAACCAAATAAATATGTGAACATATTAAAGCTATAACTAAATGAAAACACTTAATTATTGAAATCGTTTTACCCGTTCGTTCGTCTGTCTGACGATTCTTTTATTCGTTGCATTTTAAAACCGTACAAAATGATAAACGGGCGGACGCCCTCGGATTGGAAGCGATCTTTATACTTATCACTCGTATGTATTAGGCTGTCTTTTACCACTGATAGCGTATTTATTGTGGCCCATTGAAGCGCGACTAGTCGCTATACTCAAGGATTTACCCATCAGCGTAAAAATGGCGAATCCAAGAAGTAGTTTAGACAAAGTAGTTTGACAGCTGTCAGTGGAAGTGGCTTTTATCGACAATCCAGTGTCACAGAATAGTAAAATACCTACTCCAGAGCGGCGGTACGTTATGGGCAGTAGTCCTGAAATGAGGGAAAGTCTATGTGCTTATTGACAGACTGATGATGTTGATGATGAGGACCAAGGATTATATTCAATGCTTGAACCTTGATAATGACAATGAAACTACACGTGTGCACGCTGCACGCGTTTACAGCTTTTGAAATAATATCATGTTCCACATTATTTGAACCCACAGACAATCAAAAACAACAGAAAACTGTAATTTTTACATGAACTATCAAATAAAATCACAAGAATAAAATCTCTGAATATAAAAGTCAATCGGTACAGTGCATCGTATCGTGGTATTTTCTTTTCATTCTCGAATGTAGAAACCTCAGATCTATGCATCGAGTAGTATTAGACAAAACAACGCTGACAACTGTTCCCATTCATCCCATTGTTAAAAGTGGGGGAGGAGAGGGACGTGCCTATATTAACAATAGAGCTCTAGTGCGGCGACCCATTTTGTGTTCTCGTAAAATATAAAAGTTATCTACAATATCAGTCGTAGTTTAAACATTTCAAAGCAAAATAGTTTGTTTATTACTGTCTCATACTGCGATCAGGCATTTTCTTTAAGAACGTTTTTACCTTAGAATTTTTTTACCTTGCGTCCCTGTACGTAGGTAAGTATGTACATACCTATATTCGTATGGCTTGGTGTCCAAACGCTCCTATAATTTTATTTTAATTTGGCGCCCATTTGCTTGCGTCTTCGAGAAGGGTCAACCAGTTAGCGGGATGCACGTATCGGGTTAAAGGGCACTTGCCTCGTGGTGTGGTTCGCGGCTTAAAATAGGGCCATCCCCAATCTTCCCGTGGGTATCGTCAAAGCGACTAATGGATTGTGCCAGGGACGGGCAACAACGTTCTCCTGCGAATATGAAGATTGTTATTGCGATCACGAATCGCCCTGCCAACCGTGGTGATTATGGCAAATCTCCCCAATGGACACTCCACCAAAAGTGTCATTTTATTGGGGAGCCTTACGTTCAGCAGTGGATGTATTTCGGCTGATGATGAAGATAATGAAAGGGCACTTCCGAATGATCATGCAGGAGGGACTCCTGGACATTGAGTGTCCAGTGCGAAGTCTATTTACCTGGCACCAGTCAGTAAAATATTTAGATTTAAATTATGCGAGGCAAAGTCAGTATTTTAATTGAAAAAAAAAAACACATCAGCTCTTAGATGTCCACTGCTGAAAATAGGGCTTCTCTAAGTAACGCCACCACCCCGTCCTCCGCATCCAGCCGCTTACGGCCACCTTCTTCAGGTCGTGGTCGATCCATTTGGCGGCGGGGCGTCCCACCCTAACTATACAAATTGAGATTCCGCTGTAGAATAATTAGATAAATGACAATTACGAAATAGATTTTTTAGTAGGATTATTGTAGGAGGATATGCGCATAATTTAAAATATAAAAAAATATATTTATATAAAATCAAAAGACAAAGTAGATGTACACTGTTCTTTGAGCCAATCGATAATAAACTACTCAAACTCTAAACCTAACTTCTCTATTACTAACATAAACAAAGTTTATACACCTTGAGCTAACTTCGGAACTCAAGTCTAGTCAGGAATAGTTTAAAACTATATACAAACATAAAAGCTTTATCTCAGTGTATGCCGAGTGGAGTAATTAGTTCCTGAAACCGTTAAATTTACATGACAGTAACGTTTCCTTAGGGCTGTGGAGAGTACAGTGGCCTGCGTTAATAAAGTGCCACCACAGTCAAGAATGTTACATAAATTAAACAAGAAGAAAGATATACCCGTATAATAAGATTGTTACGCAAACGTCTTTAAAAAACTCACCGCTAAGAACATTTTAGTCTTTTAAAAATGTGTCTATAGCATTTTTTGCATAGTCTGGGTCTTACCTCCTGCAAGATGGAGTTCCCCATGTTTAATAGTGGATGTATTGACAAAATTCAAAATTATTTATTTGACATACATGTTTTACATACGAGATGTTAGAATGAATTAGCATTGTATCGAAGACAGCAAGCAAATATCAATTTGTGATGTTTACAAAAAACGCAAATTTAATCATAATGAAAATTTTGCCTTCAACAAGTGGTTGCTTGCAGTGCCAAATTAGGTTACCTGTAATGGTACTGTAATAGTATTATAAATAAATAATAATAAACATAAACTCAAGTGACATAAATCAGATGATTATGAACTCATCTACTACTATTGTGTTTGTATAAAGTACGTTTGTTACTGTAATATTCACTTCAATATCAACTGGCTACTGTTTAGTTACTTACTACGATGACTGTCCTAGGCCGGGTTTTCATTGTTGTTGACTTCAGACATTTAGATGCACCCTCACAGCTATAAAGATGGCTGTTTAAGATCTGTCCCACAACTGTTTAAGTAAGTGTTGATGAATATTCAAAGAAGTTTTCGATGTCTTTCGGCTTTTACTGTTTTCGCTTCGTTTCAGATTTATTATTATGTTGGAAATTACTTTTTATTGCATTTGTAAGTACATTTTATTTTGTGATGGTAGTTGTTAAATGAAACTATAAGCGTCTCTTAATATTTGACGTGATTCTAAGATAATACCTACTACCCTGATGCGAGAGGAGGAGAAAATGACAAAAATGGTAACTGTTTCTCTGGAATCTCATGATTTATGTATACTAATTCTTCAATTGGTGAAGAAACTTTAGTAATTACTTATAAAGAACTGTTTGCCATATTTTTTGCAATTTTCTCAATATTTACATTTTACACTTATATGCCGTCTCTCGTATCATTCTTTTTCGTATCATTGTTGTGTATTCTTGTGTACGTTTGAATAAATTATCTTTACAGACAGCTGATAGAATCGTTTAGGTCCTGTAAACTGTGTACCTACACAACTCAGATACCACTCTTGTACATCTCTGTCGTCAAATAGTATTGCTACATTCGTCTTCCTCGAATAGTATAAATACGTAACATTATGATCGAGTCCTTGGGAATAGGACGTGTTAGATCCATTTCGCCAAGAGTGTTTAATTTTAGTGTTTACCAGTTGGACTTCAAATTGCACTTTCTTTTATTCTATGTAGTGATGGTATTAATTGTTGGATGTATAAATAATGACCTATGCCTCACACTATATAGCTTATGTTTAAGAAACTACAAGTTCAATCAATGTTTCTTTTCTCTCTCTTGTCTCTGCTCTTCCGATGTGTCTTAATGTCTTTCGAGTGTATAAATTTTATGTTAATTATTACTGCATAATTATCTTTGGATATGGTGTTTTTTATTTGAAAAAGAAAAGCAGAAAGGCATTCGGTCACTATTTTAAATTTAATTATATAATTACATCGATCTGCAAACAATATCTAGACTTTACTAAGAATAATATCACTTTATAAATTCAAAATAATAAAACAATTTAAAAAACAAAGTTAACATGAAATCCATAAAAAAATGTAAACCCCACCGGTTCGACAGCACGTGTGCCGATAACGAGCTCGGACGAATCCGCGATAAAATTTCAAATTCCATTGTTTATCCAACAAAAATTGGGTCATAAAGCGGAAGTTATCGCTCCCTAAACCCCAATCACAATTTCAGCCGAAAGATATATTGCATATTTCACTCCGCTGCCCCTTCCCGCTTAGCTCTGAAATATATACGTTACTGTTAGAGCTAAAATAACGGTTAATCTCAAAATGTTCGAAGTCCTGTGGACATTCAATGTTGGGGTTGTGACGGAGCCTTGCCTAATGTACTATCACACTTTTTCTACATGCGGCAGGCAAACTTTTTCAGGTAGTCAGTTCGTCTATCAGGTAATCTGATAGATAGCCCAGCAGCTTTAACCTATGTTGGTCCAAAAATCTCATTTTTTAGAAATACAGAAAGTTTACAAAAAAATTACAAGTGGAGCGATATTTATAAACTGAATTACGCCAAGTAGTTTCTCAACATTTTATTCAAATATATCAATGAGCATAGTCGTCAACTGTAGGATTTACCGCATTTGAACTTTTACAGTGACATATATTTATAAATATATATGCAACATTGCGGTTAAAGGGATAGCCATAAATCGAGTGAACGTGTCCGTGACGTATATTTTTGTAACATTATGCTTTTTACTGATGTTATTCTGTGTTCGATTTGGCCCCACTCTTGTCTGTGTCACACGCTATGCCATATTTATACTATATTGCTATGAATTAGGTATAGTTTAAATAATTTTTTTTTATCTGATTAGATTTCGCTTGACCAATCTCATCTGATGGTAGGTGACGATAGAGAAGACGGTAAGCTTAGCTAGTTAGTGGATCTATTCACTTTTCCTTCATAGAAATCCAAATTTTATGTACAGTACCCAGCAAAAGTGGGGTCAATTCTACGAAAGCTGAGTAGTATCTATAATTTCACACTACTCGTCATAGGCGTCTTGGCTGTATGCTTAGTGCACACGCTAACCAACATTTCAAACCTGGTTCGAATCCCAGTAGAGGTAACATAGGTAGATATTTTTTTTGATGTTTTATATAAATCATTACTACTTTAGATTATGCCAACCTTTTCGTATTTGCATGTTTGTATCTTAGGGTTGTTATAATAATGAAGGTAGCTACCACAAAAATGTGTATTTGTCGTTGCGAATTCGCTGTCAGGCAGGCTTGAGGATATTGAATATATTACTGAATACTGATATTACTGTCACAAAGTACATAAAGCGGCGGTCGCGCATCTTACTGTCGAGGAAAGGCAACGTATTATTGTTGCGTGTTATATCCTATGTTGTATAGGATATAATATAACTCAAATATTGAATGAGACTGTGAGTATTTTAAATTATTCTTTTTGCAGTTATACTATTAAGTATTTTGTATATATATTCATAGTATTTTATGTAATAGTTTTGATTATTAATTTTAATCACGCCTTATTGGTTTTAGTGGAAAACTTGTGAATCGCTGGTTGACACGAAGAGTAGACACTTGGCGGTCGCCCGCGTCTCATTTATCAGATCCAGCAGCGAGAGTTGGTTGAAGCTTATGAGAATACTGGTTTCTTAATGAATTTGCTGTTAATTTCAACACCTTGGTGGATACCGTTTATCGAACCTTTACACATAAGCAAAGAATACATCATCGGAAGCCCGCAAAGAAGCCCAGATTAATCGAGGAGCATAAACGGTATTCCGCAAAATTCTATTGACTAGCTTTTGCAAGAGAATTTGGATTTTAAATACTGTATTTACAGATGAGAAAACATGTAATGTCAACACGGTCGGTTACATTTATTTTGTGGAGAAAAAAATGGGACTAGATATGATGATATTGATGTTTATAGTTTGTTTGTAGATATGTGTAATAGTGATTATCTAGTGCTTTGTGTTATTTTTGTTTTTAATTGTGTTGCTACGTAACGCCTCAGGTTTGCCCTTAATACATAATATATAGTAATACTTAATATGTTGTCAATCATGTTATATTTTAATTTTCGAGAGGTTTAGCTTCAATACTCTTTTCATCACGAAAACGAAACTTAAGTTAGACAAAGGATCGAAATAAATAAATAAAAAAATAGCAATAAAATAATTTTACTTCAAATTATAAAACAGAAAACGTAAACATGTATTGTTGATAATGAATTATTATTAATTTAATATTTTTTTCTTTTATTATAATAGTTTATTACTGAAATCATTTATTTATATACATGTTTATTTTATTATAATATATTATTGAACTATTAACAAAATAGAAAAAGAAATAAGCAACAAAATACTATTAGCATCTGGGGGGATCGAATCCAAGAACTGCTTGACAATTGACACTGCTTGTCTAGACTCAACCACTCGACCAAGCTCCCATTTTCATTTCTGTTGAAATAAGGCAAGGCAATCGTCATGAGCAATATCGCAAAAATGACCAGTGATATACTAACTCATACGAATCATAAGTATGTAGTTATAGATTATTTGTGAAGTGAGATATCTAAGATGGTTCTAAGAAGTTCTTTTATGTTTCAGAGAGGTCGCTTACCCGTATTATATATTCGACAATGTGGTTAAATCGCTTGTAATAAGGTAGACATTTCTTAAACAAATAGACAATCTTGAATGTGTGAGTTTGTAAGTAAAATATCTGTATGCGATTATAACCCTACTTGACAGACCTTATTAATGCAGGTGTCTGTACCTATCCAGAAATACAGCATGCCAAATCCACTACATAATGATGCAATATCTTATGATAGATACTCTAGTTTTCTGTTTCAGCATTCTTACTAACAACTCGCTACTGACTTATGTCTTAGTAATCTTTTTCAAAATTAGCTTAGATTGAGTAGTCTAAGTAGCTTATTTTGAAAAAGATTACTACTATTCATGATTTACATCACTGACTAAACAATTTAGTTTGCTAAGGCAATATGAAACGATTTAACGACTCTAAAACTGCATGTCTCCAAAGACTTCCTTTATTATTGTGTGTCAATAAAATGCAAATTGTTGACAATATCTGCCCAGAATGTAGGTCAGCCAACGTTTCGTGCTACGCCGGCATTAGCGAGCGCTTTCCACCAGCATTTTTCACAAACCATCGTGTAGCGGTTGCATGCGAAATCGGTATATTCCAGGAACGGTTAGGTTACGCCTGCGACTTCGCTTGCGTGGATTAGTTTCTTCTCTGATGTCGTATCACAGTGAAACATAATCCAGGTTTTTCTGCAACTCTTAGCTATGCAGTTAGTGAAAACCGCGATAATATTCGTTAAGCAAGCGCAGATACAAGAGTTCATTTTGATGGGGCAATTTTATGTGATTTTATGTCTTCCTGAAAATGGGTTCTGAACTAAAAAAATGTTAATAGGTACCTGGTTAGTATTAATGAAACATACTTGATCGATCGATTTAATCTACTTAGATAGTTTAATGAGTTAATAATGATTCTTGTAGTGATGTCGAATGACGAATAACAATTTTTGAAAGTAGTCAAAATAAAGTGTTAATTGCACCCATTTCCTTGTAACCACGTATTAAAATTCTCGTATAAATCTTGTATAGTAGAGTTGAGAGTGACCAGACACTCAATAAGTGTATTTTCTATTTATAGAATTTCTGGTGTTACTGACACTTAATCACACTGATCCCTGAATATAGGGTGACTTTTATGTTTAAACTTTCTTTGTTTTAATATTTTTCGTTTAGATTTTAATGTAAAAGATTGGCCCAGTTTGTGTTGCGTGCTTCTAAAATTAGAAATCGATGCAAATTTCGTTTTTTATACATAAGTACGCAAGTCCATTTGATTTAGAACACAGTTTCAAACGAAAGCGAATTTTCATATAACTTTATTTATGTTAACAAGTTCTCTTATTTGTATCCATTATTTTTGCCAATGTGAAATTTTCGGTGTTTTATTGTTGTTTCATTAAGTTGTTCTAGTACATAGAATGATGTACTATTTGTGATGTATTTCTTATGCCTACTTATATGTCCTTGGTGGACAGTCCACGCTAATTCATAAAACTTGTTTTTTTTTTAGGTAAAGTAATATTATTTTTGCTTATCAGTAGGTATTACCTATACGGCGTATTTTTGTTGCCTATAACCAAATATCAAAGAAATCTTAAATTTGAATGAGAAGTGAAAGAAAAGCGATTTGCTTTTCAATGTCGACAGTTATTTTTAGCCAAGAGATAATTGAATGACAGAGTAAACGTTTTTTTACCTACGTTGACTTTTTGCGTTTTCACAAGCAATCAATCCCGAATGACACGGATGTTCGGCAAAACGAGTTGGGGCGATAAAAAAATAAAATAAATCCTCATCCGAGCCCATCCATCATTGAGGGTCCACTTGCTGTGACAAAGCGATATAGATGTCATAGAAAACTTAATTGATTTTTAGATGATAGGTTTAATAGGCAAAATCCAATTTGGGTGAAGGGTTTATGCACTTTTAGAATTAGTTTACATTTTGGCCTGTCATAATCGGCTGATTCGTTCGCTCTCTAAAACTGGTCCTGGGTTAAATCCCACCGGGTGACAGAAAACTGCACACTTTATGCAGATTGGTCTGGATATTATATTGTATCCTACTTCTAATCTTTTTACATTTAATATATTAATTCATATTGTTACATATTGTAGGTATCAGTGCCGGTTTTAGCACTGCGCACTGGGCGAGATTTCTATGGCGCTACGGATTTCTATCGACACCTAAGAAGAAAAAGGTAAAAAGGCGCCCCTGCATATCTGGCGCCCTGGGCGGTCGCCCAACCACTCCCCCACCTAACGCCGCTACTGGTAGGTATATGTATAAAAACAATTGACTTGTGTTTTTAATTAATACGACATTTGACATAACAATATTGTCTAAAAACGAGTATTCTCAGGTTGGGAATCAGTGCCGGATTTATACTTTTCTTAAGTATAGGCCACATGACTCTGTGCCAACCAACTCTTCTATCTATCTTAATTACTCAAAAATCTGGCGTCCCCTGAAGTCTGCCGCCCCTAAGGCCGCGATCTATACGGCCTATTGGCAAATCAAGGCAATCAAAATTGGTAATTTAGTCAGTCAGTCAGTGCATCCAGTTGACGCTAGATACCAGATGCACTACATACCATTGAGTAAGAGCTGGTCTAACTCAACGGTTCTTTTACAGTCGGGGTTAGCCTAGATACCAGTACAAGTTATGGTGGTGGAATCAGGATGTGTCCGTATGAAAAGGTTAAAGTATATTTTGATTGTACTAGTGCAAGAAACCGTAATGTCAACATTTGAATAAATCTTACGTTTTCTTTACTTTTTAACAGATTTTTTTTTTCGTTTTGTGGCGTAGTTTGAAAAAGTAACATGTACTCGCGACATGTTGTATTAATGAATTTGAAAACTGAAGAACCCACCCTCTTAAACTCTACGGTCAAATAGTAATGCGTGCATTGGTGTATTCCGGTTTGAATGGTAAGTGGCCACATATGGCATTCCCAATGGATGTCGCCAATGGCAACGAACCTAGGCCTTCAGGTTAATGGGTGACAATAACCACTATTCATCAGATGTCTGTCTACCCCTTTGCCGTTTTAATTCCGTAAATGATAAAAAAAAGGTGTAAACATAGATACATTTATTGCCTATTTACAGTTTTAGCGATGTTCAACTATAATGGCGATGCCTGAAAGCAGAGGCGTCGACCTATATGTACACTTAATTACATGAATGATGAATAATATATCTTTTTTTTATAAATTATCACGTCAGTTTTCACATGAGAACAATGTACGACGGTTGGGTAAGAAGGGTTTCATTTAGTCTGAGTAAGCTGGTATGGAATAGCGGCGTTTCTCTGTTTAATATTTATATAGGTACGTGTGTTTGCACTCGTCGTCAACGAGGATTAGCAGTTCTGCTTTAATTATTACCCTTTTTGCCAGGAACATAGAGTAGAGTAGGCATAGTAGCACTAGGCAGAGCCGACAAGTCTTTGAGGGCCTTATTGGATTCAATTTTCAAACGCCTGTTCAATGTTTTTATATTACACTTTAATCACAGTCTTAATCCTATCGCTATTATAATTACATTTGATATCTTTTAATTAGGTACGGTTTTAATATACTACTAGCCTAGGAAGGTTCACATGTCTGTCGCAAAGAATTTTTATGCGCCGTCGGCTGCTCACTTGCCCCGCCCACATCGCGTGCTGTATCGAGTATAACAACGCTAAGTCGAGCGCATTAGAAACATTTTTGCGTGTATTATCTGACCATGGGAAGGACTAGATGATGAAAAGTGTAGACTTTTTCGTTTTACCAGGAAGTGGTGTATCTGTTACGAACGTAAGTATTAACTCATCTGTGGTTAAATGGTTTTTCACGTTTATCGGAGTAAATTATTTATTTATTTATTTATTTTATTTTATTAGGAAAGCTAACAGCTATTTTTACAAAATGTTACAATGTATGGATAAATATATGCCAATAACAAGCTTCCATTTATTACTATTTATTAATTATATTTACACAGTGTAAAATGTATCTTATTGTTACTTCGTTGCGGTTTGCTCCTTCCATATGTACCTTAATACCATGTTGTTCATCACCAGCCTGAAAGAGTCCACTGCTGGACATAGGCCTCTCCCAAGGTGCACCACTGAACCCGATCTTCGTTTCTTCTCATCCAGTCACTGCCATAGCCTTACGCAGATCCTCGCTCCATCTAGCCGGGGGGCGTCCCATATTCTTAGCACAGCCTACCCAACACTAACCGTGACCGCTAGCTTGGTCAGGAATGGTAGAGCCGCCGGGAACGGGGCCGTATTATACGTTTTACTTTTAGGCAAACTTCCACCTTCAACAAAGTCATATCACATCTGTTTTCGTACATATTGTTTGCAAGGGCTTTATGAGAGAATTGCAAAGTTTATTTGACGTCTCCCCGAAGGGCTCTCTGCGGGCCGCCGAGCGTAGCCGAAAGTTCACGCACAAACGCTTCCAACCTGTAATCAAATTAATTGCCATAGCGGTTTGTGCTAAATTTAGAAAAAAGGAAGTTCGAACCGGTGGGTTATTCGCGTGGGATTTCCCTACAGCGGAGATAAATTTTAAAAAGTAGGTTGATTCTGGGATATTGTTATTGTCGTCAGCCTGTCGACGTTCACAGTTGAACATAGGCAATTCCAAACGCGTGTCGCAACACCTGTTTTTATATATTCCACTACAAATGAAATGGCATACGAAAACAAATGCTATTTGCCCCCTTGAATCAAAATACACATGTATATGAAAGGTATACTAGCTGCAAAATCAAATTTGTATTACCACGTTAACTTTGCAGTCTACTTCGGAACACCATTTATTGTTTATGTTGTTTCCGAAACGCAAATATGTTGTGTTTTTTTTAATGATAGTAGATTACTAAGTAGGTACTTAGGCAGGTAGGTGTTTAGTTTTATAACATACTAGCTGTCGCCCGTGACTTCGTCCGCGTGGGCAACTTAACATCACAAATTATTAAATATTTCCCGAAGGAAAGAGATTTTTTTTTTAAAACTTTCCTATGTCATGTTCCAGGCCCTAACCTACTCGTATATGTGTGCCAAGTCGGGATGAAACTTCCGTCCAGTGGTTGAAGCGTGATTGAATAACAAACATCTAAATACCCAAACTTTCGCATTTGTAATATAAGTGTGATGTGATATCACGCTTCAGACGTAGCTGTGATTCAATACTATTTATTTAACAGTAAAAAAACAGAACTATACAAATTTAGGTTCCATTGTACAATCTACGGCGATTTCATCCAAATAACCTTATGGTAGAGAACTCAGTTTATCAGATGTTCTGTCCTATTTTTTAACATAGGTTAGATCCCTGAAGAATTAATGATTTTCTAAAATTAAATAGATATTTCTAATAGAAGGATATACATAGCATCTCGAGGCAGAAATCTCAGACAGCTTAATTACCCAAATCTGTTTGCTCTAAAAGCTTACACACAGTTCACATTAGTTTCCACAAGCACTTAGTAAGCGAGGCGAGGTAATAAAAAGTTTCCCACAACCAGCAAACTCTATATTTTTACTAAATACCCACTACATATTGTTGGTGCAGACAATTTAGAAGATAGCCTGAGCGTATTTCAAATATATCCTATTTATATTAAGTACAAGTATTGTTTTTTTTTCCTTAATATAAAACTACTATGTTGCCGTCTCATTGGCTTTAGGCTTTGTCACTGGACATGAGCGCCAGAGGTCGTGGATTCAATTCCTGCTGAAAGCAGACAACTTTGTTCAATTTTGTCCCGATCTGGGTGTTATAAATTTGATTTGTCCCTATGGAAAAAAAATATTATTTATATACTATGGTATAGGAGAAAATTATAGTTTGGGATTAGCCAGTGTATGTATGTATATGTATTTTTATAAACACAGGTTTAATCCTTATCTAGGATTTTCTCTTGAATTATGAGTATTAGACGTTATAAATTATATTATAAAGTATTTATACTTATTTTGTATTACGACAAGTGCGACAGAATCGTAATCGTATGTGTTTTGCCCGAACGGCCCTCTCAATTCTTCACATATTTACTGTATACTAGTAGTGAAACACGACAGCGATCTTTGGGTGAAATAATTAATAGATCCATCCCATTGTTGCGGCAACAATAGGTGTGCATTGTTCACATGTGGGCCAATCTTCTCCGTGTTACTTACTACGCAAGCCTATGAGGTCCGAATATGTACGAGCGGATTGATTTTAGAACTCTGCTTGCAAATTGCATGGTGCTTTCAACAATAGAGCCATTTTGTGCAAGGAGAAACCACGGTCAGTTAAATTCAGGGTTCTTGTTTAAAAAATCGATTTTTGCCGGTTAAATGGTTGGAAGAGGTCAAAACAAATATGCCTTAAACATACATCACAGACTCTGTGTGCTCTTTTACGCCCAACATCATCATATAAGACCTTTTTCAGAGGATAGTTTCGAAGTGGAACAGTTTATAGAGTGGTAAGGAAATAGTTTTGGCTCAAAGTAATATAATAAAATTTTCTGTATTTCACGCGTTTCTGACCTAGAGATCTCTGACAGAGTTGCTTCAGTAAAACCGAGACACTGTTGCTACGCCAGCTACGCCGTAACACCCCAAGAGCATTTTCATCCTTCTGCTAAAATTGTTACTTTGTAGCACTCATAGATTGCTTTTAGCTTATACATATACGTCTCACTCAAAAAGTCTTACTAAGGTTCCATGGAACAAAACTCTTTGGAACTAGTGGGAACGATCCACTTTCTCTACCCATTTAAAACACGAAGTATGTTGTAAGCAACTACAATGTAGTACCCTCTAATTTAGTAAGGCAAGGTAACATAACAACACCCTTTTCCGCAGTTACAACTTTCACAGAGCCTTGGGTGACACTTCTCATATTAATCTTCGTACAAACTAATTTATGAATTTCAGTGTAGGTATAAATTTGAATCTATCTGATGCTTCTGTAACATTCTCGGCGCTATAAATCAGTCATGGTGTTCTTATCACTTGGCAACTCGCTATCAAGAGAGTTGTTAAAGTCCCACTGTTCGCTCTCGCGGCTTACGAGGAGAGCTGCTGGTGGGTATTGTGGGCTTGAATGCCATATTTTATATAAACATATTTCTATAGTAAGTGTAGGAATGAAACTTTAGAACAAGGATGTATTTTAACTACTTATATTTATTAAGGAAGATTGTAATGCACATTTCAAAAACATCATCATCATCATCAGGTTATTTTTGTCTCCACTGCAGGAGCACAACCCTCTCTCATCTGCCGGAGACAGACGGAGGATTTGGCCTACACTCCCCGCGCTGGCCAGACGGGTTGGGGAGGCCTGATTGATGTTTTATAATGTATTCCCTTAGTCGCCTTGTACGACATCCACGGGAAGAGTTGGAGTGCTCCTATTCTACTCTACCGGAAACCACACATTGAAATTGAAATTTTAAGCCGTTAAAATAAAACTTTCAAAAACATACAAAGTTTTATTTCAAAAGCTTCAAAATCGACATCAAACTTTACTTTATAAAATTGTTCTTTACATAATTATCATGATCATTTAATTAAAAATATATACATTTCTCAGTAATATATTGAAATGATACCTAAACTGACCAAACGAGCTTCGTTTGTAACCAGGATTTCTATTATATTTTAGTGATTTGACGAACGTCGTAACCGTTGATTGACTGATAAGACACGATCAATCTATCATCGACATTGTCTAACAAAAATCACAGTCTTCAAAAAGATGTCAGATCACAGCTACTGCCAGTTTGTTTGAAGTGTTTAATCTATGTTACTGGATATAATCAGCTTATTTTCAAAGGCTGATTATCAGCCGACAGCCGATAATCAGCCTCTCAAAATGGCTACTTTGTGTGAAATGCTACGTGCCTGTACATGAAAGGACTTATCTTCTCTCGCCACTAAGTTCCCGAGTTGTCATTAATTTTGAAAATAAATTAAAGAGGAGAGGAAGCCCCGAGCGTCCAACGAGTTGTGAACAAATGGGTAGGGAACAGTTTAAAGCCGTGTTTAGATGAAAATTTCAAAGGATTTACTGTCTGCTCTCAAAGAGCGGAGTTTTTGTGAAGTTTCACCTGTTGGGAACTGTTGGATGTGTTGGGGCTTATCTTTGTTATTGTTAATTTATGAGCAGAGTCACGGAAAGCTTTTAAAAAACCAATTTTATAAAGCGTGTATCTGAATCACAACAGAAATAAATAATACTTCAAAAAGTACCTATTTGAAAGGACAACTTATTTGATATGGCATGTATCGCTATGATGGTAGTTTGCAACCCAGGGTAGGACAGATACAGTATCTATAAATACAGTCACATTCCGAGTTAAGTGACCAGCTCCAGCATCTTATCCAATGATGATAAAGTTAAAATTAGAATGATCTTGGTCATTTAGCATAGCGCACTGATTGTACTATAAGGTAACATTTTTGAGTTTGTCCGAGATAACCGTAATCTTTGAAGTGTTCTAGAGGGACGTAGACTATTTTTTCCCGCTGATTATTTTTTTAAAAATGTACACCAATCGACAACTGTTTTCTATAGCATTATCTGTTGCTATTCGTAGATCGTAGGTTCCATTTCTCACGGGCTAGTTCAAGTTTATAAATATATTATAGAATATAACAGTTTTTGAAAAAAGATTGTCAAGTTTCCTGCAGACGAATTTGTGTAATATGTTTATGGAGTTATTTAAGGCGATCTCCTGGGAGCGCTGGGATAAAATTGTTTTCTAGGCTTCATTTCGAAATTCTTTTACACCATTAATTTAAAAAAATACTAGATGTATCTTTAAAATTAATGTAGTGACTGTGTGAGTTTTAATGCCAAAAAACATTTTGATGGGAAAACGAAACTTGTATTTATTGGTAACGAAAATGTTAATGACTTGTGATTTGATTATTGACTGTTGATTCCCCGACATCCTTACATGGTTCGCCGGGAATGTACTTCGGCTGTACTTTAAGGTATACCTTTATGATCACAATACAAAAAACGATAAATAATTAAAATTACTGAAATGATATAGCCAAAAGTCGTCAAGTTTTATTTAGATTCAATTTTCAATCTCCTCAATGCAAATGCGTTGAATATTGAATCAGTCGTAACGGTGTCCCCACGACAGATATACGTTATTTTCGATAATAAATAAGTCAAGAAACGATCCCACTTTCTCTGACAGCCATTTTGTGCATTTCCACTGGAATCTAATTTAGAGTGATACACGCCACTGTCGTCGTGGCCACAATTGCGTTAGCATGGGCGCCATAAATTTGGCAATTACAGGCCCGATGGTAAATAGGAGCGCTAAGGCGGCGCTCCTCATCTCATAATGATAAGTATTATTTATATCGTCGCCAGAAAGGCATAATTGCGATTATAATATGATTTTAATATGAATAATACGATTTTACAGTAGAGAATAAAAAAAAAATTAAGTACAAAAAGAAATCGTATGTTTTATCTAAACATCCGATTTTGATAAAACAAATTGACATGAGTTCATTTTTTTTTTCTTCTAATTTTACGATAATCCATATTTCTCTACGCCTTTTAATATGTAATTGACAAAAGTGGCACTTCAGCATTTTTTCATTTCAAGCAACGAATGATTTTTTTAAAATAAACATCTTATAAATAAAATCGTAAACTTCGCGTGTCTGTACATTGAAGATATTTGCAAAAAAAAAATTGGGGGGTCTAAGGATAAGCAACAGAACACATTTCGATCATTTTTGAAATTTTTGTCTGTTTGTCTGTTTATCTGTTTGTCTGTTTGTCTGTGAGTTTGTGCACGCATCACTTAAAAACGACTGAACGGACTTTGATGGACTTTTCATAGAAACGTGGGGCTTAATTTGGTGTAACATATAGGCTTTATTTCATTGCAATCGGTGCAGTCAATCAAAAGTTATGCGAATTTATAGTTTCTGAAAACTCGCATTCACTGCGACGAATGTAGTAGGGTGTAAATGTTCGACTGAATTCGTGAGCGGTAGCGGGAGCGGGTATGGTACCAGTGTAATTTGAGTGTTTGAACTTTTGACTGAGTTACCCGATTACGATGAATTTGTGGTATACGTATGCAACAAAGTAATGTTGGTCGGAATTTGGATTGCGATGGATTAGTTACGAGGACTACATTTGGAGAGACGAGGGAAAGAGGTTGGAGGGGTGGGTTGAGGGGAGAGCTGAGGGGAGGTTTGAGAGGAGGGACCTGGACCTAGACTTGGACCTGGACCTGGACCTGGACCTGGACCTGGACCTGGACCTGGACCTGCACCTGCACCTGGACCTGGACCTGGACCTGGACCTGGGAACGAAAGTGGGAATGGGAGCGGATCCTGTAGTCCACGCGAGCGGAGCCGCGGGCACAGCTAGTAAAGAATATAGCCAACGGTCCGTTCCCTCTCTCCCTTCTTTTCCCCCTCCCTAACTCCTTCTCAAACACGGTCCCTCTGTCCCGCACGCCATCCCACCCTCTCTTCCTTCTCTATCACCCTCCATCTCAAACCAAAAATTTTTTTGCAAAAAGAATGCTCCACTACAGGTATTTTGTTACACCTGTATATGATATATTGAATTCTGAAACCAACGTCAAATTCAGATCGAGATCCTCGGACTGCCTAGAAAATGAAACCCATATTGTAAAAAGTGTCAAATGATGTCAAGGCAGTCTTTTGGATTCCACCCAACCAAAACCACGTCATTCTGATTCAGCGCCCCCGGAAACCTGTAAAATGATACCCATATCATAACAAGTATTACATGTCATGGCGGTCATATTGGATTCTAAAATCAACGTCAAATTCTGATTCTAAACTTCCGCAAACGAATAAAATGACCACCCATATGCAAATGAGAAGGCGGATATCTTGAATTGACACTACATTGAGGGAGCTGGAAATGAGTAGAGGAGGGCGAAAAAGAGAGACGAAGGGAGTAAGAAGAGCGGGAAGGTGAGCGGGAGTTCGGAAAAAACTCCCCTGTGGGAGGAAAAGAGGTATTCATTGATATAACTGCGGTTGTAGCGGTTAATTCTGCGGTGCAATTTCCTTCCTACCCACATTTTTAATTGCCTTTTTTATACTTTATTTTGAGCATGTTCAAGGCTAAGAGTAGGTATACTTTTGAAAATATTGGTACACATTTCAGTGGTCAGCGCGTAAGAAGTGTCGGCCACAGCTAGTAAAAAAAATAATGCACTTTAAATACCAAATAATTTGGGAACATCTAATAAATGAAATCGTAAACTTCGCGTGTCTGTACATTGAAGATATTTGCAAAAAAAATTTAGGGCGTCTAAGGATAAGCAACAGAAAACATTTCGTTCATTTTTGTAATTTTTGTCTGTTTGTCTGTGAGTTTGTGCACGCATCACTTAAAAACTACTGAACGGATTTTGATGGACTTTTCATAGAAACATGGGGCTTAACTTAACTTTACATTTAGTCTTTATTTCATCGCAATCGGTTTACTCAATCAAAAGTTATGGAGATTTTTAGTTTTCGAATACATCAGTAGGTAAAGTTAGTATGCAATATATTGCACATAATAGTATTTCCGTATTATTCAGATTGCGATGAGTTTGGACTACATTTGGAGCTGGTAGTGGGGGTGGGCGTTGGCGTGGGCGTGGGCGTGGGCGCGGGGTTGGGCGTGGGCGTGGGCATGGGCGTGCGAAAAGGGGAGTGGGAGCGGGAGCGGGATTGAGAGTCTGAGTGGAAGTGGGATAGGGAGCGGAAGTGGGAATGGGAGCGGATCCTGTAGTCCACGCGAGCGGAGCCGCGGGCACAGCTAGTTGATAATAAAAAAAAATGTTTAAAGCTATAGTGATTTGAATTTCTATTAGCTTCTTATGTTCATAGGTTTTGACGAGTATTTAAGTATTCTTTGAGTAGATAGAACATTGAATTTCAAACTTAAGAAAATATTATAATATTTCGTCTCGACGAGACATCTTAGGCGTCCACTTATTGTAGGGAAACAGTGTAATGCCGCTGGCGACGACGGGGCGGGCTGCACCAGACACTTTAACTTCTAAGGAGGCTGCAAAAAGATGTTTTGGCAGGACCTATACTACACTTTATCATGGTATATACAGATATATTTATTTTCTTATTCTTAAATGTAGTCTGGCAAATACAAGGGTCGTTTTCCGCTTATACGATTTCTCGACGTCCATCTCAATATAAATTAATTCAGTAAATATATAGTAATCTGAATATTTGTAGGCGCAAGTTGCAGCAACATTTTAGTTACTACTAAAATGTTGCTGCAACTTGCGCCTACAAATATTACAGAGTAGGTACAGAGTTTTTTTAGTCGTTCTTCTGACTTTTTCCAAGTAGTTTCACTTAGGTATAGGTTTACTTAGTCTACATGTATGGAATTTCGGTTTTGCATCAATACCCCGAAATCAACAATAAAATCTTCAAACATATTTTTTTACTGACTTAGGGTGCTTAGGGTACAAATTTAATTCGTCTCAGGGTATTAAAATTTCCATATGAATTAAATAAACTATTATTTCAACATTATAGTTATAGAGACGGACGTGCATTTATAAAGATACAATTATTTGTAAATTGGTCCAGAATAGTCCAGATAACGAACTCATTCCCGTCAACGATTACAAATTAGGTATAAATTTCGCCATGAATGAATTTAAGCTCATTCATGCCTATCGCTTTGCCGACTGGCGGCAAATCAGGCAGCATCAGCAGCCATGTGGGGTAGTCGTGCAAAGTGTGTGGCGAATACTGGCTTTATGAAAGGAAAGTCTGATCGCGTGGATCACGTGCATTTTGATTTCCGTTTATTCCTTTTTGTTGCGTGTAAGTCATTATTACTTTATTAGAAAGATTTGATTGATTTACGATAAGATTTGTATAATTTGGTATTTATTTAAGTTCAGTGGTCTTAAATAAATAAATATTAATAGGTAATAAACTTTGGTTTAGGCTATGTTAGGTTTAAACATATATAAATGATACTCATAATGCTGAATTTTTAAATGTGAATAAATAACGATGAGCGCTTTGTCTTCAAGAACGAATATACGTCGTTAATATTACACAACTTTCTAAAATTCACGATGTGAACAAATAAAGATAACATAAACAATATTTATTACTACTTAGCCGGCGTAAAATGACCCAATTTCCTCGGTGTAACATCCTGAAACCATAAGGAAAGCATTGTTAGAAAAAAATAGGTAACATATTTTTTAGAACTGGTAATTTTGTCGTCGCTCTGAGAAATATGTTCAGAGGCATAAAGGAAGGGTTTCTTAGAAACGGGTTCAAGATGTTTTATGATGTTATTAAAATATCATCGACGTATAAATCATGAGTATTACTGAGTTACGATGTTGAAAATTGCTTGGCTGGGGTGTATGTTAGCTTGCGAACAAATATACCTAAATATTATACATATTAGCTTGTAAACAGTAATTAAAATATTTTTTTTGTTCAATTATAAACTAATATTTCAACAATAAGCGTTAAATAAGGACATTCACTTATTAAACAAAATTAAATTCCGTGTAAATCTGATGTGAATTAAAAAGTTATTAATATCGTTATGAATTTTTACTGTCTTTCATTATGTCCTTATTTAATGTTCGTTATACAAGTATATTCAAGTAGTTGAGATAATTTACGTAGTTTGTTATTAGTCAATACAATGTCAATTACAATAACATCCCATATCATTTAATTGATTGAGATTATTCAGAAATGTTGATCAGTTACCATAAAATGACACTAATAATACAAAAAGCATGTGTACAGGTATCATATGGTTAAGACCCTGTCCATACCACGACAGGCTCCATTGTAAATAGTAAAATGTTCGCTTGTCGTTATCATGCAAATGTTACGTTATGCGGAAGTAATTGTTGTGCTTTACGACTAGGAACGAAATCCACGTAAATAGACAGCTGTGAAAGTAAAGTACCTATATGTAAGTAATGGTTATATGCAAGTCTTAGAGTAAGAAAAGCACAAAAATAAGGTTAAATACTTAAAACGCTACACGCGTAGACATCTTCATATCAAAATCGTAGCCGTAGCTACATATCGAGACAAAAAATTTAATCAAGTTGTTGATACGAAATGGGCCGTAAGGAATAATTGCATGAATTAAGCATGTATTGCTGACGTTGCTGTATGACTGCAGAAATAAGACACTATAAAATATATATGCGATAGATTATCTTTATTGAAATAAAAATAATTAGTTTAGTTTTTTTATGCGTGTTGGCGAAAATGGAAGTTCGCGCAGTAATTAAGCATTGTGCTTCAAAAATTGTAATAAAATAATTTAAGACTTACTCATTGGGGGTGATTGATTGATCCGCCATATTCTAAGGTTGCGCGCTAGTGTGCGAAGTTTGAACGTGCACATCCACCAACTTCGGCATGCTCTACGACTACAGGTGGCAGCGTTATTTAATCAGCGTAATACAAAATAACCCCGCTGCTAGGTGGACCGACGACCTGAAAAAGGTGGCCGGTACGATTTGATTCCCACATCCCCCTTCCATCACTGGACTACCAGGCGCGGTGAGGGACTTCATCCTTATGTAGTAGACATACCACGGTCTCGCACGGAGGGTTTTGCTTCCTCGATCATATGCGAACTGCTATGGAATGGAACTCCCTGCCAGCTTGGGTTTTTCCGGACAAGTACCTACAATTTGAATCTTTTTAAAGGAAGAGTGAATAGGCATCTTCTGGGTAAGTGCGATCCACCTTAGTCCTCATCATCACTTATCATCAGGTGAGATGGAGGTCAAGCGCAAACAAATCAACAATATAAAAGCGGCTTGATGCGGATTGCGGAGGGCGGAGGACCGGGAGTGGTGGCGTTCACTGGGGAAGGCCTATGTTCAGCAGTATACATCTAAGGGCTGATATGATGATGAATACAAAACAGCTTTGGTTCGTAAATCGGCTAGGTTTATAAAAATCCAGCTTCTACATAATTATATTTCTCTACCTATACCTAACTAATCCTATACCCGAAATTAAACAACTGAAACCCTTAATTCCAAATTAGCCAAACTTTATTTGTCTCTTTCTGTCACGTACGTAAATTGTAGCTCAGACAAAGTCTACCGTTCGGGGTCTAATTTAATTCCCCACACTCAGACGGCCTAAAAAATGTACTCATTTGAAATTCCAATGCAGTTGGAACGTGTTCTATAAACATCCCATTTGGATGCACTCAGGTATCATGGCGATTAAGGGGATGCCTCCCTATGCGAAATTTCATTTAGAATACGTAGGTTAAATGTATATTTTTCACGAGTTGCACTTGCGAACCGTACCTTGTAAGGTTATGGTATTACTTACACACTGTTATTTAACAAAATACGCATCATGTTATCTCACGGGATCGAGCCGCAGGCTCAGACCCCAAAATAGAGAGATTGGTGGTAACAAGCAAATTTGAATACTGGAGTCATACGTCAATTATTAGGAGATTTTCAGTTTCATCTCATTATTTACACTAATTTTTGCAGAGATAAATATTATTTAGTTCCTTGTTCGTTTTATTATATAACCAATAGCCAAGGAAGCAGTTGGCAGTTGTATAGGGCAGTCAGTCCAGTCCAGTGTAATAGAGATAGAGGTTTGTGTCACTTATGCAACTCACTACGCGGTGATCAATAGTCAGTCCAGAATTCGGCACTAAAGGGAAGATCTATGTCTCGATATAAGTACTAATTTATCCTTGTCCCAATTTTATTAGAGAAATGCCACAAATTAATTTCAAACCACTAATTTAAATGTGCCACCCAAAGCACATCAGAAAGCAGTGTCGCTAACATTGCGGCGGAAATACATGAACGGTCACACAGCCACAAACATGTCAATAGAATTTCAAACTGTTCCCATCCCCAGTTTGTTAGCTGCGTCCAATATCCTAATTGACATATCGGTCGGTACCACTTCCCGCCGTGTACCGGATTAGTACCAGAATACCGGCGACAGACCGACGGACAATCGATCCGGTATTTGCTATTTTAGTCGAAGCTCTGCTCTGTGCCTTGCTGAAATGAAAGATTTCGGTGATTGGGAGAGAATGTAAGGATTTTGTTTTATTATTAACTTTTCTATTATTCAAAAGGTTTGATATACATCTGAACATGTTAAAATTATTATTTGACGTGTTATGAATATGATAATGTACTGTAGTTCCTTCTTGATACTTCAAATTAAATCAAAGCTAATCAATATTAAGTCTTAGCCCAGCAGTGGCATGCATAATACGTTATTATTCATTCCACTGCTGGACAAAGAACTATCTTACAATAGTGCAGATTAGCGGATAGTAAGTATATTAATAACGCCTTAGCTAAATGTTTAAAAATCTTCGGCGTATTCTCGTTTGCTCGCAAAGTGGTATATACATATTATAACAATTTCCGTTTCCCTACAATTCCACATAGTCATTCCAGGAACTTAATTGACAGCGTTTTCACTTATCCCTACTAGCTATCCCCCTGTTAGGGATTGATGGAATTTTATTTCCACTTATCCCTCCCGTTGTAAAGTTCTGAAAAACACATGTGTTCGTTCTGGTATCTCATATGGGTAAATAATTATTACAGCTTCTTTGTTCTTGTATAATTTTATTTTATTACCTACATAGATTAAGTTTTATTCTTGCCTATTACTAACAAATTGTCGAATTTGTCGGAATTAAATTATATATTATATAATTAAAACTCGTTCGTACGGATCCAGGGATTGAACTCTCGACCTTAGGATTGTGAAACAAGGCTAATTCTACCATGAATCCAGATGTGGACGAGGCTAAAATAATCGACGCGTCAAATGGCGAGTGGTTTGCGGATTTGTCCCACTCTCTGGCAGGTTTGTTTAGGATTTCAAGTGATTGATGTTATTTATTGGTTTTGATCGAGATAAATGTACACAAAACGCTAAACCCAAATCAACTGTCAATCTCAAACGATTCTAGGAATACTATTACATAGCGGGACAACCTAGCAGAGATAGGAACGTCAAGAAATAAGGAAGCTATAAGTAATAAATGAAACCAGTATGATTATAAGACTTTTCAATTTTTGTATAGTGACTAAACAGACTACAAAAACAATAATACAATATACCTTTTACTAGAAAACTAACATTACCTCATTCATCTACTTTAATTCCCCTAATGTTAACATACGGCAATTGCGTTCAGGAAGTTAGATTGAAGTAAAGTTTGAGAAACAACTCACACAGGAAACATTCACAGAGGCCAGCACGTAGTTTCCGATACTTTTGGGGAAGTGGACGGGGACAGATCCAGAGCTTAGTTGTTGGGGAGGTCTTGCATAAACATACAAACACACCTTGGAGTTACGAAAAATAGCTTTATGCTAATAATAGCTGAATTAATAAGACTGCAGGGTGAGAAATAAAATGCGCAATGTATTTTAATACGGAAACCGAGGAAAACGAAGGACCGATCCTCCAAATAACTATTCAAAGTAATTAGACGACGACGGTAGCGCCACCGATGCACATACTCGTCTATGTACTCTCATGATCTATGCAGAGCGTGACTTTATGGCTATTAATGACTAATGAGTTATTATTAGTCATGACTGTCCTTGCAAATTTATCCTACTTTACCTTAGTACCTATGCCACTCATATTATAAATGCGAACGTTTGAATATTTGTTACTCAATCACGCTTCAACCACCTGGACGATTCGGGATGAAACTTGGCACACATGCAGGTTAGGTCCTGAAATACTACATAGGATAGTTTCTATCCCAAAAACTCATCTCATTCCAACGGGAAACCAAATTAATGGTTAAAAGCAATGAAGATGTGTAAATATCGAAATCTACGCGGACGAAGTCGCGGGCAAAAGCTAGTATCACATAATATTAAGTGGGGTTGGACGATTATAGCATCATCATATGATGCCTTTCAATGTCCACTGCTGGGCATAGGCCTTTATGCCTTTAATAAAAATCATTATAGGCTTTCCCTAATGAACGCCACCACACGCATATAATTATAACCCAACCCGCAGAGATCTCCGCTGGCTCCTAAGTTGCACACTGGCAAAATATGCAGCTGTTTTATAGCTATATATCTATTGTGGGGTTGTATCAGTATTAGATGCACTAACACCGATGTACCTCCGCTTTGGACCTATTTATAGCTAATGGCTGCATATTTAACCAGTGTGCTAGTTGGGCAGAGCACCATCATTGCCATCGTTCTCGCAGTGAAGGTTAATTCTCTCAAAAAAGATTACAGGGGGGGTCAACACTTTCTTGATCCATTGTGTATTGTAATACACAGCTCGGCGGAGAGCAGCGGTAAGTAAAATATGTGACAGCGTGGTCATGCTCTATAGAGCAGGAAAGAATTGTGACCTTCTGCGACTTCTAATATCTGCAATGAATTTCCATGGCGTCTTTCGTTTGAAAATTTAGAAATTATTTTGGTAAAATAAAATTAATGAAGGAATGAAATTAATAAAAAACTATTAATTCACTAATTTCCCCAATAAATTAAGTATAATGAATGCAAGCCCTAGGCTTAAATGAATTGTATGTATTATTTAGTAAAACAATAATTCGTAACAATTGCTTTACGGAGAAGTTGGTTCCTTCCTTGTATTAACCTAAGCCTTTATTCACTGCTAAAATAAAATAATATTCCCTACCACGTTCTAGATACAGCATTCGGTCACAATATTGAACTCAACAACCCGAGTCACCGGCTTCATTACCCGGTGCCAATCACAACATCTCGTGTGAAATCATAACTCAACAAGACGCCATCCCCTCTAAATCTTTGGGGAAGCGCCATCTATATTGCGTTTAATTATAGCCCGACCCCAAGAGCTCTCCACTACCTGAGCATCGTTAATCTTTCTTAAAGATATATTCCCTGCCTTACCGGAGCAGCCTTCATTCCGCGCCCTAAGCGCTAATCGCTTCATATCCCATACTAGATATTCCATCTAACTAAAGCAGCGTTTCTCAATCTGGTCCTTGTGTGCTCTATTATAACAAAGATAATATAACGCTTCGCTCATTCCATAGTTCATTATAATGTAATGTATAATGAACTTATGGAATGAGAAAAGCATTATACACGAGCTTTGATAGTATATATATTATTTCCCCTTGTTAAATCTTTATAATTCAAATAATTTAATTTACTTAAGTAGATTACGGTTGTTAACCAGCTATTTTTCATATTAAAAGGTATGCGTCAATAGCGTGATGTAGTTATTGCTGTCCTGTTATAAGTATCTATAACCAATTAAATGATTTCCTATATCTCTATATACACAGACCTTCCCGAGTTCATTGGTTAAAATAGTGTTAGGTTTCTTTTTTGTTATCAAAAGGTGCAATATAAAAAAACGGGTCGCTCAGTGGCTGCAATAATCTCGCTTTGTCTGTAATGCTTCATGTCATTTGTGCCGTCTGCTGCGAAGGATAGCGAAAGTATTAACAGCGTGCAACAACGATAACGAACTGTAGTTTGAGATGCGCTGACTGCTTAACCTTTGCTACGTTAGGTACATCTCTAAATTGGAAACTCTTTGAACTTTCCCCCCTCGAGCATTACGCCAGCTTTACGTGTCTGGATCTTGATTTGGACGTTTATGTTTATTGATTAGCGGCAGCGAGGTTTCAATGAGCTCCATTAACCAATTTGTGTAACAGTTTTGTTGGTTTAAAGTTTATGACGTCTTGTCTCGTAGCTTTCATGTTTAATTGAGGATCGAGTCGATGTCAATTTGTTGTAGTGTAATATGCACATAGGTACGTGGGAATTTGAAATCTACAATGTTGTGTGACTAGTTAATATCAGCCTTATAAAAAACTAGCTGACCCGTGCCCACTTCGTTGTACGGTAAACGTTTTCCGACTACCACAAAAAAGTCTTTTCATTCTCCGGGTATATATATATTGCCTATAACACTCACAAATAACGTGGCTTTCTATTGGTAAAAGAATTTTCAAAATCGGTTCAGTAGATACAGATATTACCCGCTACACCTCACTAACTTTACCTCTGTATAGATTGGCAAATATATTATATATGTTATATTATATGTATTCAATTATATCATGTTGTTTAAACTTTACATAAAGCTAAGGATACGTCAGTATCGCTTTTTTACTTTACTGCTGAAGACAGCAACATAATGGGTACCACAGGATGGTCAAAACACCTAAGCATATATACTGACTGCATATGTGATGGGACGAGATAAACGGAAAAAGATATATATGAGGTATTTATCCATCCAGCTTAGGACTATAGACTTTAAAAGTTATTATAATACAGCTCTTGAAGGACAAATAGTCAATGTGGTATCGTAAACTCCTATATCGACATTAATTTAAGACTCAACTATTAGAGCAATCTCTAACTGCAATGCACAGTACATTAAGTTCGTGGTAGGGGTTCTAAAATGTGTTGATTGGTTGCGAAAAGCGCAGTGATATCTCACTGGTGACATCGAGTCTGCCTCGTGGTTGCGGACGGTCTTTGATAGAAGTCTGACAAGAGCAAAACACATAGTCTGGTCACAACTAAGGACCGAGTAAATACACTCCGTTCGCTTTCCAATTAAGTTCAGGTACTGTTTGAGTTTACAGGTATCATACCGATGCTCTTTGATGTTATATATAGGTATTTGTTGTCATATTTGTTTGGCTACCTGTAACATGCTTTTGTATGACTTTTATACAATATTTTGTATATCTGCATATGACTTGAACATTACTAATATGATTTATTATTTAGGACAAAGCCTTCAAGTTAGAGTGGATTATGAAGGCATATAAGGATGTATCGTTCGTCTTTCACATCAGTACCTTTGATATAATATTGTTTAATTCTAAATCTATGGAAATTTATACAACTATGTACAGTATTAAGCACTAAGTAAATACTTAACTGCTTATTGGAAATTAAAGACATTTACACATATTTAAGACACTTACACAAATTAAAGACATTTTGCATTCATTTTATGGAGGAAAACATTGTGATGAAATTACATTTTATCTTACTCTCACTAAATCTAAGATAACGCGAAAACGATATTAAAAAAATAACATACAAAACAAGAGGATAAAAAAAATTCAATCTGAGTAAACATTCCGAAATGAAATTCGTGATGATTTATATCGTTTTACGTCTAATAACAGTAAAAGCTGTCGTGAGACAGAATGCTAAAAGACAACGACGTTTCGCAAAAATGAAGACGTTCTCCAGAAACGGTAAGATTTATGCACTCGAGGTCGTTTGCTTTGCAAACCGAAGACAATGGAGAGGACTCGACGAAGTTATTTAAATTACGCGACAATTTTCTTGGGCCATAACGTTTAAGTGGTAGAGGCGTCGGGTCCCCGCTAAATGGGGTTTTAAGCCGTCGCTTTCATGAAAAGGGCTTTCGCAAAGCAGATTTCAGGCAGACAGGCTGGCACGCACTGCACAATGCCATCCGTGATCCCTCCAGCCTCGCCAGACAACACTCAAATTATTTGTATTGTTTATGAATCCTCACCGGTTTATGACACTTGAAATTAAGTGAGTAAAGTTTGACTTTCGTCCTGCAAATGAAACGGAGAACTCATATTTCAAGTCTACGAACTTACCTATTTATCATAAGACGTCTTTAGCAAAATGTACATACCAACTCCATAATTCTCATATAAGTAGGTACAGGCACCTACTTGAAAATGATGAAATTATTTGGGAAACATGAATGCTATCTCTAACGAAGTCAAATTACACTGGCTTAATAAATAATAAAAACCATTGTAACAAAAGCAATTACTTGGCAAATTTGTGAAATTTGAGGAAATGATGTTTCCAATTTGTGGCCCTTTCATAATTGAGTAAACATCGTGAACCAGTTCCTACAAAGAGCTGGGTAAACGAGATTAAGATTTTGTGCGAATTTGTCTGCAGAACCCGGCGACTTTCTAGCGATGTATGATATTACACACTACATTGTATGTGATAGTAGAGCATTTTATGCGATGTTGAATTTGACTGCGTTTTATGGATTTTGAAGTCTCGTTTTACTACTGACTAACAAATTTTGCAATCTACCTAGGTGATTCAAATTTTTTAGTGTCTAGTTCATTTGCAGAGCACAATTGAGGTTTTCGTTTCAGTGACGGTAGTACACGTTTCAGAAATTGACACTTAATAATTTTGGAGAAGGTATACATATATATATATATAAACATACTCACATTTTTTTTATAAAACTTAAGCTTTAGTAGAATAGGAATAAACTGTAAAGTAAAACAAAGTAATATTTTTATTTTCTGACATCACAAAACTGCATTTGACTGCGCCAAATTAATAATAGCCAAACTTCATTTAAAGAATGTGCCTATACCTGATCTGGGAACATAGGAAAATCTGGTTTTAGTTGTCTTAAGTATGTGGCAATCCAGCCCTCTGATCTTTGATTTGATATTACAAAAATGACATATTTTTGATACTGCTATGAAATGTTAAATTTTTTAAATATTGTATAAAATTCTATTCCAACGTTAAAGGAACGTTTGCAGTAGGACATTACCATAGCAAATGCAGAGTTTGTCTAATCGTTTAGCTACGTTTTGTCCTAATTTATTGCAGCTTTGTTACAATCTCGGGGATTTCTAGCTAGGACTACAATTTGTTTCTGTTTTACTTCCATTTGGACAATTCTTTAAACTTTTTGCACCTAATTAGTCTCTTTACATTTTATTGTAGATTACTTGTTGTCTTTTCTTTTACTCTTGGTTTTATTTTTAGCAGGAAGCCTAAGAAATGGTTGATACCTCATTCACTTTGCTTGCAATTAGTCAAACTCAGTTGTGGTGTTCGTGAGGAATCCTACATAAGCTGGTGAAGAATTTCTAAAGAAGTAAATTCAGCAATTTGTAAGGGTTACTCGTGCCTTGAAATGGGACAATAATATAGGCGTTGATAAATACAGTAACCAAAACCGTTCTTGTTTCAAAGTGTGTAACAACATCTCCGTATAAATCACTGGCATACGACTGTAGCGGTCGCATTCTGAATACAGAAATGGTGCGGGTTTCGTAAAATATGAAACCAGATAAACCATCCAGTCCCTCGAATAGTTTCCAAAGAAATGGCCTGAGGTTTACCATAATGCCGGCAGTTAGTCATCGGTGCGTTATCAGGGCAAATATATCGCCTACTCTTCAACTATTAGTCACGGAATAGTTTCAGTGGGTAAATGCTAGGGATTGAATGTTTAGATTCCGTTATTAAGACTGAAATTCTGTTGTAGTTGAAGTTTAAGTAGTTGAAGTTTAAGTAGTTGAAGATTTTTACGCTTTTAAGCTAGATGCTCTTTTATTACTCAAAACGAAATATTTATTATCCTTTCAAAGATAAATATATAATTGGTGGAAACCCCTATTACCTGCCTACAAAGTACCTACACTCTTCAATTCCTCAAATACAAAGTTGGACTCCACTTTATCTTCTATTATGCGGACAGGTAATGAATGGGATATTTTTCCGGTCCCTGTATTTCCAGACACATGCTTGAACCTCGTTAAACCCAGAGTGAATATAGACCACTTCTGGGTAAATGCCTCTGGTGTTAATGTATGTTTATAATCAAGTAATACTCACTATTATCTACTTGCAAACTAGGATTTTCTTCTCTACAATGGGATTTAGACATGGATTCACAAATATAATCTAGAAATAAAAATAATACCTAGAAGACCAGGACCAACTTGTAAAAGTACAAAGTTGTCTTGTCTCTAGTGGGAATCGAACCCCGACCTCTGGCGATCGAGTCCAACGACCAAGCCACTAGGGCAACGAGGCGGAAACCCTCCCACATAGGACTGAGTGAATAGATAAGTACCTACTTACCTACATATAGATATGTATAAGTACACATTAACAATTCAATAGTTATCATCGTTTTATTAGTAAACAAGAAATCAGAAATCATACTCATGTCAAATAGTTTATTAAGTCTGTCGATTTCAGGAATACACGACGATAAATATCTTATAATACAAGTATGCAACTTGATTTATTGGATTTTACCTGTAGTAGGTACTATGGCTCTCAGGAAGGCTCAAGTGGGGATGAAGTGTGGGTATACGACGACGATTATTGTCCTTCCACTGGAAGGAGAGGGTACTCACGTGTATTATTTTGTAACAATGATCCTTCAGTGAGCTTTACCTCAATTCTACAACTACAGTGTAGCTGCATGGAGAACTGGAAATGTTATTGGTGTTTGACGGGAATTGTCTTAATTATTGAATTTATAATAGTCACATTTTTATCATAGCCAAATATTTCCGTGGGTGTCGTCAAGGCGACTATGGCATTGCACCAGGGATGGGCAGCAGCGTTTTTCTGTGTATATTAAGATCATTAGTGCGATCACCAATCCGTCTGCCAAGCATGGTGATTATGGTAAGTCCCTCAATGGAAATACCAAAAGTGTCATTCTATTGGGGAGGCTTATGTTCAGCAGTGGACCTATATAGGCTGATGATGATGATGATTTCTATCATACCCCCTTCCATAACTGGACTACTAGGCGTGGTGATGGACTTCATCCTTATGTAGTAGACATTCCACGCTCTCGCACGAAGCGTTTTGCTTCCTCGTCGTTCATAATGCGAATTGCTAAGGATTGGAACTCTCTGCCAGATTGGGTATTTCCGGAAAAGTAAAATTTGGATCTTTTTAAAGGAAGAGCGATGGCATCTTCTGGGTAAGCGCGCTCCATCTAAGGCCTCATCATCACTTACCATGAGGTGAGATTGAGGTCAAGCGCAAACTCATCAACAATTTATAAAACAAAACCTTTTTTAGTCTCTTCAGGGAAGAAAATCCGAAGAAAACTGTCACCTGTAGGAATCCAAGACTTCTACAATGTAGTAAATAACTTGACGCATAAAATATGCAACTCCTACCATTATGAGCAGGTCAACGATAAACACTTGAAGGCACAATAAACTAACTTCGGGCATAATTCAAAGAGCCGTAAGTGTGTTTTTAGAGTCGCCGCTATCCTCGGCTTTAGAACTCGTTATCGTCTAGCTGGAGCACGTCGCGAGGATCCCGGAGACTTCTTTACCAACAATAAATGCTTTGTCAAACTTCCCCGCTGCTCCGGGCGAAAGATAACCGACTTGTGTTTGTTTCGAACCAACTTCGCCGGTTTCTCACTTTATTCCTTTTGGATTTGGTCGTGAGTTTATTTGGGTATTTGTAGTTGGTTTTTCGCTGGACAGTATAGTGTTAGGGAATGACATCAATATATAGAAGAGTTGTTACGTTCTAAAACTATGAACGCATCTGGTGAGGAGCCTCTAAAATATGCCAATTTATCGTCGAATTGTCATTAAAAACTGTTTCACGTGCGGTGTCGTATTCGCAAGTCATTGTAACATGTGGTTTCGTTTACTGCATGTGGCTCATTCGCTTCGTCGCGCCTAGTACATATAAAGTACATAAACATATTCGTACAAGGAATCAATGTTTTTAAATTTTCTAATGAAATATAATTTGTAAAATTACATGAATTGCCGAAAATTTAAGAGGAAGACCAGAGTGAGGAAAGTAAAAATAGAATGGAGTGAAGTGTGACACTTTTAATATCGGAAAATATATACGGAAAATATAATGTAGATGTCAAAGCAGGAGGAGCTTCAAATCTAGTGATTTCTTATTTCTTTGCTGAGGGTTTATGGTTTTATATATTGTATCAACCGAGAAGAAAGTGATGAAAAGTTATAATAAAAATATCTATATTCATCTTTGCCATTTAGTAGGTATAATACCTAAAACTACTCATATATTTAATTGGGTCTGGTGAACATTTTACATTCATTCCGTAATAGCATAGTCCAACTGATATCAGTTAATAAAATATGTATGCGTTTTCGCAAATATGCTTGCGTTACTTTAAAAAAAAAGATTACAGGAGGCACGTTATATACGATAGAAGCATCTGAAATCTATTGGAGACATTATAGACAGTTTAGTACGTTTCCAGAATAAAATGGAAAATATTGACAAATGGATAAAATATATTAAAACTATGATTGGGTGTTTGCTAAAAATTATGAATTAATGCAATTGCCATATAAAATAACATAAGTGCTCCCGGAAAAAACTATAATACTTTCTTTTAGCAATTGTACTAATATAGGCAACGTTACATTTAATAATAACTTAAGTAAATCGCCTTGCGGTTCTTCCATCTAACTCATTCTCGTCCTGCAATTGTTAACTTAACTCTGCCGTAATGTAATTCCTAAATTCGCTGACAGCTAAAAATCCACTGCAGAGAGGTCTAGTAGGCTTTGTAAGGCTTGTACGGGAGTAATCCAAGTAGCGTAATAAAGAAGCACTTTTTCCCAGATCCCGAGATAAGGGAAGGTGAGCGTCGATATATCAAGAGATTAGTCGTTTGCCGCCACCCCGGGCGAACGCGATGAATGTAAAGTGGTTGCAGTAGGGATGGGATACATTCGATATTTTAAAAAGGTGTTTTTATTTTTATATTGTTATTATTAAACCATTTTGACACAAATGTAGGAGCTTATAGCATGTCGAGCTCTAATCTCACTTTTTTAATTTTAATTCATGGATTATCATTTGATTTACACGTGCGAGGTAATAACTTTTTTTTGTCTGTCACGGAAATTGAAAAAGAACTTATGCAAGACAGTTAAACTGCTAACCCATGATATCATTACTTACCTATAGATATGATATTCACATAATGACATATTATACGATTTGCATATGAAACTTTTTGTGGAACAATTCTTCATTTCTTCTTTCTCTGTAACACTGAATGTAACGGTTTTGAATAGTTCTTCACATGAAATTTAAATGTTTTACATACTTATCACATTTTTGGGTTTGGACGCAAATACCGCAGGATACGACGGCAACGGCATGCCGTAAACCTAGGGTGGATCGGGGCAAAAGCAACTACAGAGTGTGACTTTGTATATGATGGATGATATGACTAACTGATCAGAAATTATAAACTTACTTAATAATTTATCGTAAATACCTACCTTATTACATGACGGAAAAAATACAGTCACATCCTGTATGAACAGAAATATTACTTTCTTTCTCGAAAAGAAAAGTTGCGAAGAATAATGCGAAACCATTACGTATTTATTATTATTGTACTATTTCGATAACTACTGGAATTTCGACATTTAAGTATATAATGTTTTATGTAGATGATAAATAGGGCTTCTTAATAGCGTTAAAAAATACCTGTTATGGGGTAAAAGTCACTGTTGTTCTGGTACTTTTTTCTTATTCTTAGTTACATAATTATTAGCATCAGGTAACGACGTCAGTTTAATTTTCTCGGATATAATTTATTAGTTAAAGAATAATCGCCTGGTGACCCTTTTCTGTTTCACCGTGTTATATATTCTACATTTACATTTGACCCATAGTTACAATTACCCCGGCACACTTTACAGGCCCTCTGTGCCATGATGAACCATTCGTCGATTTTCACAAGGCACGAGTATAGGTACATCACTAGAGCGAGGTAAGGAACTCCATAAGTTAACAGCTAGCCGAGGAGCCTGTCATATATCAGGGCGTACGGGTGACATATTCGCATGTCATGTACATGTACGCTTTGCATGAAGCCTTCGGTGAAACAGCCCACGTACACCAAATCAAGTGGGCCGTCTGAAGAGTTCGCATTGTGTATATTTTTCTTCCATGTTTTCGGCAACGAATAAAATAGAGATTTGAATAAAATATCTTCTTTTGAGTAACTAGTAAATTCTCTAAATAAGTATACATTTTACTCACAATCTTTTGATACATACTTGGTAGACGTGAATGAAAGTGTGTTGAGCATATACTTAGTACTAAAAATACTAAGACATACAGAATCCACTAAGTCACCTGTTGTTCATGACTATTTAGAACAACTCGGCTGTCGGCTCGAGTCGGAGGGGAGCCTCCATAGCGTTTTCTTCCGATGAAACATTTTAGCCTTTTTGGCGGAGGGCTATACATGCATGCACACTTATACCAGCAGCATTCTATGCTTGTACGCTGTCGCCACGAAACAACAACACATTAATAAAATATCACACACATTGATACCGCGTATGCCCAGGTGACCTTGTACCTTCGGCAGAGGGGAATGTATGGCAGTATGGCGATTCCCCTTCGTGTTGCTTTAAGATCATGACTATGAAAAATCATCACATCATCCCCTAGACTTCCACCGCTGGACATAAGCCCTCCCCAATGAACGCCACCACACCCGTTCCTCCACTCTCCGCATCCATCCGCCAAATGACATTGTCATATCAGACTGAGTTAGCACTGACAGTGTCGAATACAGGTACTTGTTAGTGGTAAGGGCGTTAGTACATCCCTGTAATGGTCTGAAGGGTAAGAGTTTCACTTTAGAGTAATTTAAGCACACGAGATATTCCATTCAAAGCAACACATCTGTAATCTTTGTATTGTTGCATGTAGTAATCTAAATGTTTCAGGTGTTTATGAGCGACAATATAGCTTCTTACTCTTACCACCACGGGGATGTCTGCTCGTTCCTCGCTCCAGACTGTAAAAAAGTACATTTTAAACACACTACTTTAATTGCTTCCAGTCCATTAAGACTTCTACTGTGTAGACTTTGCTTTAAAGATGTTTGAATTTCTAAGTAAAACTATCTGAGAGCTAGCTAGCTTAGTTCCTAAAAGCTAGTGCAGCTTAAAAGCAGTTTTGTAATTAAGTCTCTAAACTACATCAGATAACTTCGACGTGATCGCTGGATGTTCACTTGACGAGCACATTGTGTACGATACGATATACATACGTATACAAGAAAGTCCTCCGGTCGTGACCAAGCCCAGAAACTGAACAATTCTTGAACAAGGCAAACCTTGTTAAGAGATGAACGTGTTCAAGAACTGTTCTGACTGTTGACGTATATACGAGTATGTTTATATTTGTATAGATATATTTGCAAACTTACGAATAAAACAAATTAATTTTTATCCCGTCTTAGTCCAAGATGTGAGCAATTCTTGGATGTTGTGTGCAGAGAGAGAGCACTGTGCTACCTATTCGTAACTTGAGGTTGTGTTAGGAGACTTTGAAGTACTTCAATTCTAAAATAGATAAATTAACATGGATTACGTCTAGATCACACAAATCGCACTTACTGTCGAGACATACATAATCATTTTGACGACTAAAAATTGAAATTAATTTACATAGAATAAGTTCATCTTGAAAGAACAATAAAGTGTTTTTGGGCGAATATAGTCTGGAATAAATAGTATGGAAATTCATATTAACCCCACTCGCGAATAGAACATTGACATGTTTAAATACATATATTTATTGAAATCTGGCAACGTTGAATACTAACATTAAAACTGAAATCTCCAAAATAATTAACCCATAAAAATTGTCTTTCCTTACATTTTGTGGACATTTCATTTTCTTATACACGACCGGGATTTCTTATACATCCATTATATCTGCTGACATGCTAAGAGATTTAAATACTCAGGAGGAAATTGTGATTATGGATTTACTCATTTTCCCTGATCACTCACTTTATTACGCCTGCCTAACTGAAACACAACTTTTTTCCTCTTTTAATGTGTGCCTCCCTGATAAATGGGGACCTTTGTCAGGGGATGAAGCGACGATGTTTATGGATGTAATCCTGTGTTAGTACACTGTACACTCGCGTGAGTGAAAATATTTCTACTGTCATTTACCAGATTCGGTACTGGGTTGGTACTTGCATTATTTTGTCCAATAAAGTTGTATGCAGTATAGCTTGCAATAATGTGTCTTGAAATACTCTAATTTAAGGCACCGAGCCCCTTGTACGGGTGTTTGCTTGAAATGCCGGAAGTTGTAGGTTTGATTTCCACATAGGAATCTTTGCACGTTTACACAATGTTGCTTTTAACAATAAACTTGAAGAATCTTCATAAAACTGCACAGCCAATCGAAATTTTACACCAAACGATAACTTCGAACAGCCTTGGGCGATTAAAATCTAACGACAGGTGAGGTAAGTACAATCAGAAACATTTAGTTATACTATGTATTTTATACCAATGGAATAGGGCTTATATTAGTGTATATTGCAGGTATATTCAAGGCTAACAATCAAAACAAGGTTATAAAAACAACAGAGCGACTGTAAATCGATGAGGGTACAGTGTTGCTCCTAAATTCTTAATACCTCACGTACCTGTTAAGATTAGGGAGAGGGGGTGTGTTGGGGGAAAATGCACTTAACTTTTATTGTGTCTTGACTTTGTCGTGTCGGTGCCGGTCGATGAGAATGCATCTCCCTTGTTGGATTTACAAGGGAATTTTAACGGTTAGGATTAGGAACCTTTTAGGATTTCACGCTTGGTTTGACGAGATGATTTTTCATGCGTAAGGAAATATGTTGAAGGATCTTGGAGCGTTTAATATATTTATTTAGATATTTCATGAAATAGCTTATTTTTGTGCTACAAAATTTTTTGATCGGATGTGCTACGGCAGCGTAGCGCGCGTAGCAATTCGTGGTGTTTTCTTTTTGAGCTACGCTATAGTCAGCGAACGTACGTAATGTGTATTTCATTCCAAAATACATGGTGTTCCTAAGTAACCGAGATGCAAATAGCGTTGGTTTTCGTATGAGTATATTGGTTTGGAAAATATAAGTCACATGCAGACTGTAGGTTCCGTCAATAAAAATTTCCTCAAATATTTCGAACAATTATTTTTTTCCTGAATATTCCATAATAATCCCATTCCAACAGGTCACAGTACTCATATTAAAAAAAAATCAGCTCAATGGGCGAAGTAGTTTTCGAGGTATCCGGTGGAAGGACAAACGGGCAGTATTGAGACGAATGTTGTCAGACTGCTAAATATATTTTTGTAACTGTCTCGAAAATGGACCTGTACCAATTATAAAGTTTTAACATTAATCGTACCTCCGGCTTACGTTTAAGCGCCCTCATGTCAAATATTCCTTTTTAGAACGAAATGTTCCTGCTAAGTTAATCAAATCGCATATTTATAAAGCGACTACTTCATATGAATCGCCTGTAATGTTTAAAAAAAACCTTTCCACTGGATTTAGGTACTAACTGCTAAAATTACATCTAAGATTTTGGTTGCTTCGTGATTATAATATTTTGTTGTCTTTTGTGTATAATTTATTTCTTTATTTATCTAGACATACCGGTGATTGTCAATTTTGTTCTCGATTGAATATTTAATTTTTTTTTACTGAATAAAATATTTAAAAAATATTTAATTCAAATGTCAATTTACTACGCTGTGTAAGGAGAAACATTGATAAATCTTTGGAATAATCAAAGTTTTCGCCGATTTACTTATTATAAAACTTATTATAAAACTTTTTGTGGCCGGGGTGGGGTGTATTTAAACCCGATGCTCAAATAAAGAGTATCACTTATCCAACAGCGAAAAACTTATCGAAATTGGTTCAGTAGTTACATAGATTACCTACTACAAGGGGCCGTCCCTTAATTTCAAAGCACCTCGAAATACATAAATTTGTATTTATACATACACAATTTTGCCACGTTTTTTAGTTTCGTGTTTTTCGACTCTATAAATACTTATAATATAACCGTTTTTCATCAAAAACTCGAAGTCGATTTTCGCACGAATACAAACTTTCTTCACTACTATACTACTCGCTCGAAAGTAAAAATCTAAAATAGGTACATAAAAAGTGTCCCTTACAGAAACGCCACAAGTAGAGTCGTCCCGCTACATTCATGTGTCCCACATTCGTATTACGGTTAATTCGGGTTCATTGTCTGGCATTTTTCGCCTCTGTAATCTTGTTAAGCAAATCCGGCGGAGGCTGCGAGCGTGACACGGGTTCCGGAGGTACCGCCGACAGTGACGGTATGTGTTAACACCTTTCCTAGTTTCTCATGGCAACATTTGAGGAATATGCAACTTGTTGTTGTAAAGTAGACATGTTTAGCAAAAGTTTAATTACAGATGCCGTGTGGTTCTCGGATTAGAATAAGATCACCCCAAATCCTCTCATAGGTGTCATGGCGACCAAGGGATTGCACCAATAAAGGATATCAGCTTACTCGATCAGCATTACTGCGATCACCAATCCGCCTTCCAACCGCCTTCAAACCGCATTCCGTGGTTGTGACAAATCCCACAATGGACAGCCTACCAAAATTAGCATTCTATTGGGGAGGCTTATGTTTAGCAGTAGACGTATTTCGGCTGATGATGATAATGAATCACAGATGTACAAGTGGCATTACTCGAGGCGTTACCCGTGGTTCTTCCGCTATGTACCACCAGTGGAATTACGGGGAATTTCTATTACCCGTGGTACCACTGCACTACCATGAAAACAACATTTGAGTAGGTATAGGTAGAATTTAGAACCTGAAGAGGGTGGCCGGAAGCGGCTGGATGCGGAGGGTGGAGGACCGGGTGTGGTGGTGTTCATTAGGGTAGGCCTATGTCCAACAGTGGACGTCTATGGGCTGATATGAAGGTAGAATTTATGGAAGCTAGGTAAAGGGTGATTTATACCGGGTCAGTTATTTGATCTTCTTATAATGTAGTAGTGCAGCCCTAAATAAATTAGTAAATGTGTGTTTTAACCTGTTAGATATTTTCTGAAATGCTACAGAGTGTAATTAAATAATTTCATATTAATTCAAAAGTAGTATAATATATCAACCGAGCTGTTACCAACCATTTCACCAGCGTGGAGTAAAGTTTTTTTAAGGGAACAGATTTCCCCATCGTAAAAATTAGCCTATGTTAATTTAATCTTCAGAAACAGGCTGCTGCAATATTTCACGGGGTAAATAGTCGAGTCGTAAAATCGTAACATACTACAACATACTCATCTGCGTAATCCAAAGCGGATATAATTGTGAAACTGTATGTTAAAGTACTAATAAGTCAACTATTTTGCACAATGTACATCCAAATACAATCAATACACGGTTGAGTAAGTTTAAAGCTTCCTGTCTGGTATGTCATACCTAAGTCTCTGTAAGTCGCAGTCGCGAGTTATAACAAGACAAACTTGGATCTAGTCCCGCCGACAAGTCACGAGCTTCCTTGTTAGGGTTCTCCAGTCGAATATTATAATCGGCTTAGTTACTTCCCTCGTGCATCGCAACCCTTGAATGTTTTCATTGTGTGAGTAAAGTGAAATGAATAAAAGCAAGTTATAGGTGTAATTATTAAAACATATGCTAGGTGAAGTAGATATTTTGTTATACAGAGCTATTAAAAATTACAGAATTAAAAATCTTGAAACGGAGACGAAAATATTATAAACTTTTGGATATTATCCAAAATCAAGGTTCAAAAAGAAATACTATACGTCTGTGTACTAAAAAACGATACATATATATCGTTTTTTAGTCTATGGCCTCATGTTCATAATATCGAAGGTTTCAAACCCGAACCCAATGAGTTTTCAAGAACTTAAGTACGGTTTATCACGGGCTTTTCGGTGAAGGAAATCTGCATATGCCAAATATGAAATTTTAAGCCGTATGTAAAGTTTAATAACTGGTAGCCAGAGTAGTAAATTAAGGTACGCTCTCGTTATGAGGGTAGATCCAAGGTTTGTAGGTGTCTTCTTAACACCGGGACGTTGTTGATTTGATTTGGCATTCAGAAACAAATTCATAGCCGTACGTCTCTAGCTAGGGACCTTCGTGTGCGTAAATTGGATACAGTCAATAAAACAAAATTCTCATTCAAATGGCATATGGACAATTTAAAAACCGATCAGTGCACCGTACTCAAACTTAACGGCAATTAGAGTTGCCATACGCGAAAAATTTCGTTTGATGATACAAATTGAGCCGACGTCCCCCAGAGAAAACGGTCACTGTGATTAAAACGTTCTCGTTCTGTAAATAATCCAGAAATAACGAGGTAGCAATTAAATCCAGCTTTGAGACAAACATCGGACGCGGACCGGGGGCTAACATCAAAGGGAGACAGATAACAGTCACGTGTCGCTAAAGATAAGTCCGTGTTTAGGTACAGTTAGCAACACAGTGACAACTCATCTCATAAACGACATTAGCTAGCCAGATGAGGTTTTCTTGTCCTAAAAATGTGAATTTTGGATTTTGATATATATTTGTTATAGTATTCTAAGCAGCAAGTGCCCATACACTTATTGTGCGGGAAACTTAAATAAAAGCATGAAACTTCTCGTCCAGTTCGTTTCAAATTACGGTACAATAATAACTTATCTGTATTTTATATAATTAAAGGTCATAGTTGTACCATGGGAACAAAACTCACTTAATAATCCTATAAGAGAGATAGGTACAGCTCTTTAATAATTCTATGTCTAAGTCTAAATATAAGTCTAATATTCTATGTCTAAGGATAGGTTAAGTACTCAACTGCGACCTCACTCCATTTTTTTCTATTTTTTCATGGTCATTTTTTTTGCCTGGGTTGCCGCCTGTACCTACGAGTAATACATGAGTAGAGTGCTAAAAGGCTTATCGGTGTCACTTTGAAACGGGCAATGTTAATATTTGTCCACTCATTGCACTAAATGATTGTAATATCGTTGCTTACACTGTATCACTTGTGTTTAGGATTTACTGTAATTGCAACTGCTCTCGAAAAAAATATTTATGTACGGTCTTTTTACAGATTTATTATGTTTCTAACATCTTGGTTGAACATTATTTTAACTCATGATGTTAATCTATATCGGTTGCATTTACGGATCATTTCCTTTTCGAGGATGTAGGGCTTGTTTCATCTACATCGTCATCACCATCAGCCTGCTAACGTCCAAAACATATTGAAATGCTTTGTTAGCTAAGTACTGTAGGTTAGATGGGCCTTTTGTAGAAATATTTTATAATATAGTGTGCGTGTTGAAATTACTATTCCTATTATTACCTCAGAACTAACGGCCGTTTAGGCCGTTGAGTTCTAAAGTGGAAGCCGCCAGGAGTTGGCCAGATTAACTGATGACTTAAAGAATGTGACCGCCGGCACTTGACTTTGTGGCGTCGCTCCCTTATGTCTTTATCAACCTACCGTCCACTAAAATCTGCCTCCTATTGGCAAATCCAGGACGGCGAGGCGGTTGGAGAACCTTGTCAGAAGGCATATATCAAGCAGTGGATACGCTGATGTTATGATTATTGCCCCAACTGCAACAAAAGCAGTATTTCTAAAGCAAGGTTGCATCCTTAAACAAAAACAAAATTTTAAAAGGAAGCCAGTCTAACCACACAAGCCACTAAGTTCACAAATCCACCGGCCAGTAACTGGCAGAGCAATTACTTGCTTAGACACTTTTAAATTCCAACAACATTCAGGAAATGGAAACGTCGGGTTAGATACTGGGGAGAACAGGACCGAAGCCAGTATGGTACCTACCTAATGGGGGTTTATGGTTTTGAAATGTAGCAGTTGGCTGGTTCTGTTTTAGAAACTATTTCCAATCTTTAAATCACCATTTAAGAAAATTTTGACTTTGTATTTGTTGACGTTTTTTATTTGTTTACTTGTCTTATGTCTGTGCATGTGTTGCTCCAAATAAAAGTATTTTCTTTTTTCTTCAATTAGCAAAAAATACCCTTTGTGATGATAATAAAATAAAATAAAAAAAAAAATATCTCAGACATTCACACCAATTATCCAGTCCCAAACTAGGCAGAGCCTGTGGTATGGTTACTAGATAACGGATAATAAGTTGATACTGGGTATTTGATTTTAACCTGAGCTGTTTGAAAGACTTTTGCTATTTCATTGCTTAAGAATACGAGTACGTTTATTTAGAAAATAGTTAATTACACCTAGGAAGCGGTAGTCAAAAAAATAATTGATGTGTATAAATGTATCAAGTGTAATCATATGCAATATTAATTTTCACTTTGACGTTACATTTCAAGGATTCTATGGAACTGTATATTTATCGTTTTTAAATTTATTATGATTGACGCTTTGCCTGCAGTCTATTTTATGTCTTACTGTCAGTTATATTATTATCTATATGTATATATTATGAATATCTATTATATGAAAAGAATAGAAAAACACATCAAACACTGTCTTAGGGGGCCATGGAGTCCTCTCGCCGGCTCTGAACTTGAATAACAAAGCTAACATTAAACCACATCCACCTCACAAATAAAAGCCCAATCAGCTCTCCGAACGTGGGGTAAAGTCAGTAATTTCAGATGTATCAGTATACGTGGTTCTAGATGAGATCGTTGGACAGAGCTCAAGAGTACGTGCGTAGAATTACTAATAGGCGCTGATTAGCTGGACTGGACAGGTGTTAGTCATGTGGGGACGAGTGTAATGCGTGTGGAATGTCTATTGGATATCAACATGTGTGTTAAAGGAGATTTTAGTGTATAATTATTAAAAATTCATGGATACGCGGGTCTGCAGTCACTATCATTACATTAATAACATTACTTAAACAAATATAATAAAAATAAAAGAGAATTTATTCATCAACAGCATTAAGTATTAATTGCGAAGTGCTGCTTTTCAGGCATCGCCATTATAACTGAACATCGCTAAAAATCGAAGCTAGAGAAAGGCTAAAGCTGTACTTCTTATTTCTAGTTTATAATTTATAAACCAATCAGACAATTATTTATACCTACCGGTGTTTATGACACAGGTTCACCAAAAATAAACACACAAAATAGTCAGTATCCCTAATTATTTATTGAAAAAACATGTAGGTGTGTAGTTGCGGGCTATTTGAAATAAATATTATCATTATAAAAATGACATGGTATGAGATCACAAGTTTTTTACAAATACCTCCAACGAGATAGGTAGTAGGTATGCCTTTGTAACGAGTTTACAAGTATTTTTTTATACTAAAATATATAGCGAAAAATTCACAAAAGCCGAGAGAACACGGAATTCCGAATGGTAGTCGCATTTCGTTCCAAAATTTTAAGTAAACTAGTGAGATTATATTTATCTTTTCCGTACAAAGGGATGTGGTGCGACTCCACCTGAATATTAATGCACTTGGAATTGGCTTTATAATGTTCAATTTCAATTAAAATAATAAATTAAGGCCATTTGAAAGATTTGCCATAATTACCACGCTTGGCAGGCGGATTGGTGATCGCAGTAATCTTGTAATATACACAGGAGAACGCTGCTGCCCGTCCCTGGTTCAATCCATTAGTCGCTTTGACGATACTCACGGGAAGATTGGGGCTAGCTTAAATTAGTTCATCAGACTGGATATCGTCCATAAAGTTTCTTCACACGCAGCTTGCGGAAAGTTTAATAATCACATGAAAAACAACTTTGTAAAAAAACTATAAAGATGTGTTTCTGGAAATTTATTGTGCCGTTTCTTCTTCACAGCACTAATAAGCTAAGCGAAAGCGGTCTTAAAGTCGATAAAAACATTTATACTAATTATGATTAGTATGTTAGTGTCCTTGCCGTGTGGTATCCGGTAGAGTAGAATAGGACCACTCCAACTCTTCCCGTGAATGTCGTACAAGGTGACTAAGGGAATACATCATAAAACGTCAATCAGGCCTCCCCAACCCGTCTGGCCAGCGCGGGGAGTGTAGGCCGAATCCTCCGTCTGTCTCCGGCAGATGATAGAGCGTTGTACTCCTGCAGTGGAGACAAAAATAACCTGATGATGAATGAATGATGATTAGTATAATATTTATCCGGTGTCAATAACATTTAATCTCAGATAATTATAATGTGCAACACATACCTAAGGTTAATGTTTCTTTAAATGTCCTAAGTAGTAAACAAACCACTCACCTCTACAAAATCTCAAGTTTGCGAGCCAATCACACAATAAAACTGACCCAAAATCCTCATATACCTCAAACAAGCACTTGCACGATATCCACTCACAAAACTAATAGAATTAATCATCGTAAACCTTAGTTTTTAGCAAAATTATCAACAAATCGTCTTAACCCCAAATCATATTGAGACGGGTTATCTCTATATTGTCTTTGGATTTTAGAGATGGGGTATGTCACGCATTCAATTATGCAATTCAATTATTCATTCGGAATACTTGTAACTAATTGAATCTTTAGAAATAAGTAGGCGAGGAGAAAAAAGGTTGGACATCCACTAAACCAAAAAAAAAGGTATTGTATTTTTACCGTGACCCGCAAGCGCTTCCTTTGGGTGACAAAAGATTTCGGTTTTAGCCGCCAGAGGCGCTAGTAATAATGAAATACTAAGCCATACACTAATGTTTGTTTCTAATATGTTTTATAAAGAAATGCATTGTATAAAAACATTAAAATTAAAATAATTCAGGGTGCAAAAAAAATTGCTTCATGACGTTTGATTTCATTCGTTTTCCTCTACTTTGTTTATAAAAATTAGATATGACCATGAGTACTATAATAGAAAAAAAAAAAGGTTTACAGCTGCGCGGTGCGCGCTGCGCGATCCAGGGTACGTAAGACTAGAAGTTGTCTTACGTAAAGTTTCGTACTCATAAGTAAAATTTTGTTTTTGTTTTGTTATTTTAATATATATTTATATATTTAAATGCTATAGTTAAATCATTATGTAAAACTTCCTTATTTAATAGCTTTTTCTAGATTTTATCACATTTTATACGTTCAAGAGTGTCAAAAAGCCAAAATACGAGATTTATAGCTGTATAGGTACGACGAAAAAAAAAAAAATATTCTCCTGCTAGCAACCCTGGCGCGTTCGTACCGCAACGCCATGTCATTCGTTCCTTGGATCCCATACGTGCGAGTGCTCTTTTGTGTTGGCTATTTTCCTTTTATGGCTATTCTATTTTTATTTTCACTTAATTGTTCTGAAATGAGACTTCGTATTACATTGGTTAAGTCGTCAAATAAAAGATAGACAATTGATATTCTATTAATTTTAGTATTTTTATGAATGATCTTAACGGAATATTGGCACAGATAATCGTAATCGTAATAGCAGCGGTAAAATCGATGTTTGTTGCTCATTATCGTTTGCACTTTTCTAAAATATTAAGTTTGATGCCGGTGCATTGTTTTATGCATACTTAATATTATTGTTATTACAATGATATGTATTTTGTACCTTAAAGAAATAAAATGTTTCTGCAATTAGTTGTATTCATTTTTTAAACGTTGATGGATATATGTTCCCTTAGACATGTAAGAGTCCAAAAAACCAAAAACTAAACAATGTGCTTGCGTGTCCGTTTGTCTGCTGTCGTATGCTAGGTCCAAAGTAATGATCCGATGTGGATGAAATTTTGTATTTCGGAACAGAATATCCATGAAAGTAACCAATAAATAAATAAATATTCCTAAACTAATAATCACTGAGAATAATATAGAATTAATCACAAATTCAATTAAATTCAATTGAATCAGTTAATTCTATTATTTGACAACACTATTTTATATCTATGGTCACCTTGGCGCCATGTTTGTTTATCAAATTAGACATTTAAAGAAAAACACACCTTATATTGGTTGGTTGCTTCATACACGGCTCTGTGGGCTGGGGCGAGATATGCAGCCTCGGTATCCCCTGCCTGTCGTATATGCCGACTAAAAGGGGTCATCGGGGACGCGGGTGCACAGAGCGGGGGCTCTTTGCACCCATTCCAGTCTACGCGTCCCCGGGGAGGGCAGCAACGGGGTGACCTCGTTGCTGCTGCATGCACCGCGGGGGTGCTGGGGGGAGGGACTCTCTCCCCCCGAGACGGGCTGCCGAGTGCGAGCGGCGGGGCGCGCGGCGGAGGGACACTGGATTGCAATACGCATTGATCCTTCGTCTATGCGTGGGAGACGGCCACCGCGGGGTTTTAGTCGGTGTAAACCGCTCGACCCTCGAGGCTAGTAGATATGCGTTAGGCATTTCCCCGCGTGAAAAAAAAATGGTTCGTTACTACAACTGGGGTACTACTACACCCAAAGAACTTTAATATGTTAAAGAACACATTAAAATGTGAAATATTCATTTCAAAACTGCAGTGGATAAATGTTACAAGCTGATAAACGCCTTGTGCACTAAAATGCAAATGGGAGTACCCTGAAGTGTCCGTGTATAAGATCAATTAGCAACTCCGACTTCGAGTTTGTAAAGTGTGTATTGTTTAGAGGGCTGTTCTATTGTGGAGGAGCAATTTGGTCGCACGAGAGGCTACAAGATAGTTGCCCTGGGAAATATGCACGCAAACGAGCCCAGTTTCAAACTGAAGAGAAATTAGTGTTATTACCAGCCATTGAGCAGTAAATGTTGTTGTTGTAGCTTCTGAAGAATAATTGTGAGATTGAAACCCCTTTACCCATGTTTTTAGGGTTCCTTCAAAACGGATAGTGATGCTTTTTTGACCGTCTGTCTATATGAAATATTTCTGTATTTCCGCTCTCCTTCCCACTTCCGTTCCCGCTCCCGCCCCCATTCCCACTCCCACTCCCACCCCAACTCCAGCTTCCGCTCCCACGCTCACGCCCACTCCCACTCCAGTTCCAAATGTAGTGCAAACTCATCGCAATCTGAATAGTACCTAACATTATAATTATACTTCTTTGTTATATTGCATACCTACTAATGTATTAAAAAACTATACTAAACTGTCCATAACTTTTGATTGAGTGAACCGATTGCGATGAAATACAGCCTATATGTTACTCCGAGTTAAGCCCTATGTTTCTGTGAAAACTGCATCAAATTTCATTCAGTGGTTTTTACGTGATGAGGTAACAAACATACATATAGACAGACCGACAGACCGACAGACTTTCTTAAGTGGCTTCAGGGGTCAGGGGTTCGAGCTAATGGGGACAGACAACTTCGTACAATTTGTGGTCTAGATGTTATATTTGTAAGTTGTTCTATTCTTATCTCGTACAATACACGAGAAAATCCTTGTTTAGAAGTAAAAAAGTGTATGTAAGTTTATATCTTTTCTTCTATTTGATGCATATATTTTGTAAGTGTTTATATAATATTATTGTGTGCTCACATGATAAGTAATTACTTATCTTAAATTTAATTAAATATAACCAGATTTTATGTCTTATAGGGATTGAGAAAGTCAGGTAGTAAAGAGAACACAGATGAGTTAAGTTATAGTAGATATAATTATAATATAAATAATAGTTCAGAAAAAGAAAAGATTAATTATTAGGTATTATAAAAGCTTAAAGTAAATCTTTATTACCATCACGCCAACCTTAAACTCAACTCATCTGTGAATGAAGATGATTCTTCATTCTATTGTGCTGTGTTTGGTAATTTTCCTTCAAGGCTGTAATAATGCCAATAAGATGGACGTCAGAAGGCGAACGCTCCCTTGATTTATGGCTTCATTCTCTACCGGGATGGGGAACGGAAATTATCCACGTTTACTATAATTTATGCTACAAAACAAAATAGATGACTGTATTATAATTTAACAACTTATTTTGCACTGATTACAATAAACTATTAAAAGATTCGCTTTATCGATATTTATATAATAAATTAATAATAAATTGTATAATAAAGAGAAAATGGTAAATGTGTAAAATTAATTTAGGATGCTGCGAGTGCTTGTTAGTGTAAACAACTTTCCCTTCATTTGCTATTAGGTTGCAAACAAGAATTTTGCAATTGCAACCGGTTCTTTTTTAAATCGGAGAGATTCCATCGAAGCGTCCATGATCTCGTATACAGTGCACCCTATTTCAAGTCATGTACCTACCTAATGCGGTAGATAGGAATCTTAAGAAAAAATAACAAAAGTTAAACAACAAAAATTGATGTTCAAAATGTGCTAAAAATTAGTACTGAACTTAGAAAACTTGTTACTTTTCTCCCTAAAATGTGTCCCTTCTGTTTAGTACCGGTGTTCAATGTTGTGGAAGTGCGTGGAAAGCCCGAGATATGACGATGGCCTAACACGCCATAAATAACGCAGGCCATATACAGGATTTATTCCGGACAGTTTGCATTTTATTTGAAAATACGATGTGCTTTTGGTTTTATCCAAATTGTATCATCGAGTCCCTCAGAATGTGGATCAATTAGACTGACGAAATATAGCCCTTGTGTCTTAATTTATTAAAATTGAAAGGCAGCTTACAGCTAATGCTTCTATATCAGTAGTTGATTTGCTTGTTTTCTTTTAAAACTTGGTCTAATGGGTCTGTATACTGAAACATGTTTATTGATGTGGCAGATAAAACAGATTTCAGCGGATTGTTCTATCTTAATATTATCCTGTTACTTTAAGAAATTTAGAGTTCAGGTGTGCATTGGATCTTTGTATTCTCCATTATATCCTCTGGGTGGTTAAAATTGAGTTTGAGTTAAGTATGATCTTTAAATTGGATGAGTTGTAGTGATTGTTTCATCATATCATCCTAAAAGAGTCTACTGTTGGACATAGGCATTTCCCAAGGTGCGTCACTGAACCCGATCTTCGGTTCTTCTCATCTAGTTACTGCCAGCCGCCTTACGCAAATCGTCGCTCCATCTAGCCAGGGGGCGTCCCACACTAGTGATTGTTTAAATAATTTGAAAGTCTCACGCAATTCAATGTCCTCTTTTCTACGATTTTAAAAGCGTTAAGTTACAATCGCGATAATCTGGTGTTATTCTTAATGCTTTGATTTAAATATTACGTGCATTATTGAAAAGCAGTTCATAGTTGTCTCAATCTTTGCACGTGGCCTTTTATTTTAAGCTAGAAAAAAAAAACAAAAAATTGTATTTATAGCGTAAGTGATAGTTTCTGGGAATTCAAGGAAAAATCACTATGAGCCCTAAAATAGGGTTTACAAGCTTGACTAGAGAATCCTACGTAAAATATAAATGAAGAAGAAGTCCAACAGCCGAAAAAGTTCACAAGTTGAAGAGACAGTATCAGTTCATCGTTCCTGTTATCCTAGTAATATATTATCTTTGCTGTTACCAAGTTTCTGGTACTAACACATATTTCTACATTGGTGAAATTATTCATTAAATATGTACTTGTACATTCTTTTTCATCAAATTTTGGGGGGTATGGTTACGGCGGCGGTGAAACGCTCGAATATTTACCGTCAAAATTGAAAAGCCGATTCCTTTCGAGATATGCCGCCTCATAAATCTTATACGACCATAATGTTTACGTTTCATTACTCCAATTATTAAGAGTGTACTCACGAACATGTTGAGAGTGTAGTATCCAGGTGTCCCGCGTTACTTGTCGGCTGTTAGCTGCCTGGGGCGCCGGGGTCACTATACCGCATCGCGAAGGGTGCATGGAACAGAGGCATTCACGGAGACGACAGATGGATAGTTGTTTAAAATAATCAGAAAAATACAGATGTACTTATTTATCTTATGTGTTCATACCACAATCGTAAAACTGACCTGTTAAAATCAACCGATTTGGAAAATACTTTTGTTTAAGACCACAGCTTAAAAATGATTTGACATAAGTAATTGAGATACGGGCTATTGTAAATAGTTAAAAAATAAAATTATAACTTAAAAGTACACGTAAAAACGTACCGCATACGTAATCTTATTGAAAATAAATTTATAATAGCGGGTTACTGCTCGTCAGAGAGTTTTTGACTAAGTGATCGCCTTGTCGACATACAGAAAAGATCTACTTCTAGTTTATTGAAATTATTACTTGGTAAATGTGTTTTGCCTGTAGTTGATCGAAGCAAATGGAACATCAATCATGGCATTCTACATCAGGGCCTTGATCGGAGCTCTGGCCGAAATTTGGGATAAGAGCTGCTAATTTTAATAGAAATGTAACCCGTAACAATGGCACATGTGCAAGTAAATGTACGAATTTAACCCGTGCGACTACAATTTGCGAATGCGACCTTGGGTGCATACGACAGTTTCCTATGTATTAATCATTTAATGTATTTTAATACCTTTATTTTACTGCACAACCTACCTTTTTATTGACATTCTTATCCATCCAAAGATTGTCTGGAATTCGCTTTTAGCGATAACACCGCCTAGATGTACATATATAAGCTACTTTATGTATTTCTTCTGTGTAGTTTTATCGTGCAATAAATAGTATTTGTATATATTTACTATCATTTTGGACTATGCTTCAGTCTGGTAAAAAAGAATAATTTTAAGGAATTTTAGTGCAACTGCGGCTCTAGGCATTTGTTGTTCTATTTGGAAATTATGTACCTACGTCGAAGATTACGGTTGTCAGTGAGTACCCCGCACGGACCGGAAGCTGCACAACGCGAGGGCGCCGCCCGCCCATGGTTATTACCTACCTGCAACGTCACTTCCGGTACGGCTGGCTCGCCTGTTGCCCTCGCGCTTCGTTTTAACCAGTTAGTGGAGGTGTTTTATTTGTTAGTGTTCTTTAGGGTGGGAAAAATTCAAATGAATTTAGAAAGAAGTACCTAACTTGACAGTTATGCGATATTTATTGTTCATCATATCAGCCCTTAGACGTCCACTGCTGGACATAGGCCCAATGAACGTCACCACACCCGGTCTCCGGTTTCGGCCATCTAATGGCTGACAAGGCACATTTCTGATTTATGAAATTTCTTAAACATGAAGAAAATTGCTGTTAAATCCTTTGAACAGCAGAAAATAAAAAAAAACAACAGGTGCAACACTTGTTCTGAAATCAAACTTAATATAATCGGCAAATAAACAAATTCAATACAGCTTCATTTAATAAAGTATCTTAATAAGTTAAATATGTAAATGACCAAATAATGTGTTATGGCAAATTGAAAAAAAAAAGGCTATTGCTGAATTGGTAATTCGCGTATATAGACATATTTTATTGATAATCAAATGATTACAAGTCATTATTAAAAAAAAACCATAATATAATAATAATTTAAAATTAAATTAAAAAACATAAACTATTAGCCACTAGGGCACTATTAGCATTACTGAATCATGCGGGCTCTGATGAGGTGGACAATTATTTCCCTAGCTAATCGTGGTACTCAACAAGGCGGCGATTATGTTCGCAATACATCACGAGGTATCACGGGGCGAAAAGCTGGCAAAGGAAAGCCACTTTGTGGCATTAGATTGCACAAAGTGGCGAGACATCGTTTCTGCCTACTCCTCTGGGACCACTGCGTGAGCATTATATATGTACATAAACAATTACACATCAAACAATTATACGAGTAAATTTCCTTTGATAAAGTCATCGAAGCTATAGAAGGTTTGCTAGAGTAACTTCTTCAGCTTCAATTTAAAGGATTGGTTGTAAATATATTTTTTAAATTATATATTAAATATATGGTATAAATACGTGAATGACCGTAAATGTGTGCATTCACCCTTTGTGTTTTGGCACTGTGCGTCTAAAAGGTCGTAGTTACTTATCTAAGACAATGGGATGGTGTACATTTCACGCCGCCAACCCGCAGTTGTCAAACGGCGGCATGCAAATGAAGTTTATAAGACGCGAAGGGCCCAAGAGGCTCTTCTAATTTACTGCTGGTTCACTTGTGAAATGTTAATTCACGTCCTCAATTACAAATAACTGTCTAATTAAACGGTTCCTAGCCTCAGGCCGTGTGTCTCGAAGTTAGGAGGTAGATAATTTAACTGACATACGGTTGTAAACAACGGTGAGCAAAGGATGTATATTTCATTCCAGATTCATAGTCCTATGAAAACCAACGCTATTTACGTCTCGGTAACATATACATGAAAGGGTCACCAGCAGCAAAAACAGGTTTGTATTACCATGTAAACTTTGCAGTCCACTTAGGAACACCATCTATTGTGTATTTTGTTTTCGAGACGCAAATGCGTTTGTTTTCATAGGACTATTAATCTGGAATGAAATATAAGTTAGATGATACTCATTTCGATTAAGGATATACAGGATAAAAACAACGGTGGTCCTTAACATAGTATATGCCGTTCAACATAGTCTATCGTACCTGTTGGTTCTATAAAATGTGAATGATTAAAATATAGTCCTAACTATTTATTGTTATTCTGTCATTGATATTTATCATATAAGTACCACACACGTGTTATCAAACAAATCTTGGACTGCTGATATAGGAAGCCTATCAGTATAAGCTGGCTTTGGATTTAAAATAATAGACGAAAACAAAAAGGCAGCAAAGTATAAATCATATACAGTGTCCGTATTCCGTCTACTAAAACTATATTAGGTATTTAGTTTTTCTACAAATAATTGGATCCGACATTCTACATATATTGAAATGTCAGCTCAATCGGTCCTGTAGTTTTCGAATTATCTTGAGGACAGAGAGACTAACAGATAGACGGACAAAAAAGATTCCAAAAAGTTACGCTTTGTTTTGGTATAACCCCAAAATGAAGAATAAATAACCAGATAGAAACTAGCCGACCCCATACACTGCAGTGGCGGATTCAGGATAGTATTTAATGGGGTTATGACCACCCTTTGAAGCCAATCGTCAGTCGGTCCTAGCTTTACTAGTGTCGCCGTGTCGGTGGTCTTAGGTCCCTAGTAATTTTTTATTTTACCTAGTCCGTTTTTAGCGTTTTGAGAGACCGCTGTATACCTACCGCTGCACTCGCTCTGCTCTGCAGGTTGATAGGATACTAGGTTACCATTCCCTGATTAGAAGGCTAGATCCGTGCCTGATAGAATACACACATACACATTATAGATTCACCCTTCTATATTAAACTATTATGAATTTTAATAAATTTTGGTGCACAATAAAGAAACAAATTCTGCGATTTTTTAGAATGCATGGATATTCTTGTTATTCTTTGAAACTGTATGTATTAGAAATTGGGATCAAGCGAATTGTCTTGTTGCCCAAATGAGGAGTCAAACACGCGACCCCAGCCGGTTTGTGTTTTCGCTTCGTTGCATCGGAAAGGGTTCAGGGATAGGGTGTGCTGGATTCGAGACGATAGTAACTTGTGTGTTTTCATTCATAAATTGTAAAGACAAAACTTACTATGCTGCAAATTGATGAACTAGACCGCATCTGACATTCAGTCTAGTCTTAAATCAAAGTTTAAGGGTATCAGTAAGCAGACACAATAGTTATTCTAATAATATAATTAACCACCACTATGGTTGCTTTTGGACGTTTTATCAGGTTAATAATCGTAGGTGTATGATCCAACAGGACATGTAGAACTTATTTAATGAATAATAAAAGGGCAGTGGAACACCTTATACTTAATTGATGGTTTTAAACAGGTTCATTCAGCGGTTCGTCTCCGGTCAGCGATACCTGGGACATCCGGTCGACTTTCGACCACTTGTTCGCCCATAGTAGGTACCTATATACTTATATACTATTATGTATACTTGGAGGTATATAGGCGTGTGTAGTTATTTGATTGAAAAGGGTTGTTCCGTTACTATATTATCGGAAACCCTGCTACCTTTCATGTAGTAATTTGATAATGTTACAGAGTAAATAACTGTACCTGTATTTTAGGGATAAGGTGTGTTGACGGTGAACCACAGTATGTTGTTCGTCTTCACATCTGTATTCCATTAGCAAATACGGTTTAGCTTACCCTCCAATTTTCCAATTCAAACTGACCTCCCCCTTCTCTTGCTCCTGCTTTGTGATTGTGCAAGATAAGGGGAATATGATATGTTATCAGAGCTCTAGTATGACTGGGCGACGTGTAAGACGCAACAAACGCCTGAGGTTCCATCAGGCAGGTAACGGGTGGTCGGGATAGGGTTGAGACATTTTTTATTATAATAGTTTTTACTTAAGTACTTACTTATAAAGTTTAATCCTAAACAAAGTATGAATAAGAATGAAGGTTTATTTCAAAAATTCATTGAATTATTTAGAAAATGTAACTAAGTACGTTTAAAACATTTCTATAGAATTGGTAGGTGGAGCTCCCAATTCCCAAGTCAGATGGAACGACTACCTGAAAAATCAGAGCTTTGTTTATTTATTTTTGTTTACATTTAATTAAGTCTACAGCAATTCCGACTAAAATAATAAACGACAAAATCGGATATGTTTCTGCTCTGACATGAGAAAAGGCCGTTATTTGTAAATTTAGAATTTGAGAAAATAACAGAAATGACAAAATGGTTCTCTACAACTCTATGAGAAATTAATGCTACAGTTTTTTCACCAATTAAAGAATGAGCATTCATCAGCCATCAAATTGTAATAAACCGGATTGGCAATTTTTTGTCATTTTCTTAAAATTCTGTCTCTTATATTAAGGCAGATTTGTTATTCGCGCCTCTGCGGCTCATGGATATGCATGCTACTCTTGACAGACTATCATGAAGAAACTTTAAAAAATATCAAATAACTAATGTGCCAAAAAGCTATTGAACATTAAATACGTAATTAAACTCTCGTCTTACAATCGAGGAAATATTTTCTTTCCATTAGGTGGAGACTCTTTCCGTTACTTAGTTTTAATCTGACAGCCCTGCCAGTGGAAACATGTCAGTTAGCCCGTGTAATCTCGTTCGGATCGCGGGCACGAATTTCATAAGTGCTCGGTCGAGTTAATGGATGAAAACATTAACTCCTTAGAGCCCCACGAATTTAGGAAGGTGCCGCGCCCTCGGGCGCACTGTAACCATTTGCATATGCGACTGCGAATTAATCGTTAACCTCACCGTGTTATTTTTAAGTTGCTGTAACAGTAAGATTAAAAGATCCTCTGTACTCATTATCATGAACCTGACCCTTGGTTCTCTAGGGCTCTGTCTGGACATACGTAGTCACACAATATGTCTAGTCTGGCCCTCACTCGTCTCGTCCAGTGGTGTTCGACTGTTTGGTTGAAGTGACCTTGCTACTTCAAAGTAAATGAGGTGTTTGTGTATTTACATTTCAACTACACTCCGTCGATCGATTGTTGCTCTATAAGCATATAATAGTAGGAGTTCCACGCATGCTACGGATGCCTAGACCGTGGGTTACCATACAAGAACTCGTCTACCTCGTTGCCTACCAGTGGTCATGTCGACTATATGAAATGTAACCACACTTTGCTATTTCACAATAAAATGTGTAAACCTACATATTAACTTCTATATTTTATAAGTACTTATGTAATTATTTACACTTGGACGATGTCTTCTTGAAATGGGTACCTACTATCATGTGTCGAGTAATGAATGCCCTTACGAATAATAAGATGTTTTTTATACTAAGTGTATCATTTTTGTTAGAATTATATAACTACAGTAGCTGCAATTAAGTATTGTTTTATAATTTATTAGCTAACTTTACAAGCTTTAACCTATAAAAAATGAATCATATTATCATACCTTATTATCAGTTATGAATAATAGTTATATATTCATGTCAGATATATCTCCTAAGATAACGCCTTATAGATAATTACTAGAAAGTGGATACAAAACACATTGCGTCATCATGCATTTCCGTTAATGTTGCTCAATATTTCCTCCAGGCGCTTGTATACTATTGAATTTTTGCCGTTATCTATAGTGTACTCGTACGATTGATGACTGGATGCACGCGAAGACATCATTTAGACGTCATTATTTGTCTCCTTACTCGAGTTTTTTTATTGGTAGAAAGTGTGGGTGGGTCCGGTTGTAACGATTTTTGTGGGTACCGTTGTTATAATATTAATAGTGTGGTTTTTCATTGCAGATGCCTAGAAAATGCGCTAGAAAAACCTTCAGAGGTGAAAACGACATATTACGTTTATGGCTTATAGCGTAAGGACGTTTACGATGATGAATCGTGCTGATCTGGGAACTGTTAGAATCCTTATATTATAGATATCTACTCAAAAGTATAAAAGATTGCAACTAGTGGAAAAATATAAAATAGTCCGGAATTAGTAAGAAAAAAAATCGCGTTAGTTCCGTTTAAAAAATCTACGGAACTACTGCTAATTAAAAATTCGCATTTGTTCCACCATGGAACTGTTCCATGGAACCTCTGCGAATAACTTGTTACCTACTCAGCAATGTGATATGAACTTTGTTTTTATATAAATGACATGCTTTTTAGATGAACTTTGGTTTTGTACAGTTAGACTTTCTTCCTTCGCACACCAAGTTGAGAACAGGGGGAATACTCCGTAAGCATTGCGGATAATATTGTACTCTCTAACGGCACATGTGTATTTTGAATAAATTTTAACGTCTATCTGGTATAGCGTATAAGTACCGTTGAAAGTACTAAATAGCTTTTTTAGCGTAGGTCTCCTGATCTGTAGCGACTTATTATATTTTTCGTCGTGTCGTGTGTGGTCACGTTTTAACGACCTGTGTTTAAACGTTGAAACGTCTGGCAACATTTTACTCTCATTTCTTTTCCTTTCCAGGCGTTTGACTACGATCCGTGTAACAATACCTACTAGTTCATAGCAGTTCATAAGCCGAAGTGTTGGCATCTTTTTAAAAATGGGAAACCACATAAGCGAAACAGAAGTTATACAAGTGGTTTGTAAAATTGTTTATCTAGATCTGATAAAAATATACAATTACATGATATTTCTAATAAATAAAAATATAGAATCCAAAATAAATAAGAGATGTATTTTCTTTATATCGGCTCGTAAGATGAGCTGCCTATCTGCTAAGACTATAAATTATAGTATAGTTTGCACTGGAATATAGCAATAATAAAGTTGTGAACTGCTGGAGCGTACTTCACGGTCATTTTGTGTAGGTATGTAAGTCGCATCCAAACTTTCCTCCCATGGTGAATGAATGGACGCAGTCGCAGTTTATTTTCAATTTCACTTGTCTACTCCGTGTACACAAGAGTGTTTAATTTTGCGAACTCAGAGGTCTGGGCAGTACAGGTACCCACGACAGAGTTTGGATGATTGAATGAAAAAGTTTTGCCATGAATTTGATTTGTGCTTCATAAGTAAACATACCCTCGTCGACTTTTGAGTAAAAATAAAACTGAAATAGTTAGTCTACTACGAGGCTACAACATTCAAGCAAACTATGGTATATAATTTTTCAGCAACTCCGAAACGAAACTGCATATATATACATACATATTCTTTATTGCACAATTTTAAATCTAAATAAAAATTTACATACTTTAAATTTTTTTGTAGCACGCACCGTTCAGCCGGGCCGTCGACTCGGGACACCAGGACGAGGAGTTTCTCCACTTTTCAGATTTTTCCCTAGGTCATCTCGGGGCCCCCCCCTGGGGAGGGTATACCTTAAAAGGCTGGGGAAACTCCTTCCGACCAAACAACCATGTCAATGAGTGAGTCACCGTAATCGAGCTTTATATATGTTAGACTAGTGGTTCGCGTGCGCGCCGCGTGCGCCGCATAATTTTATTTAGTTTAGTTACTACAACTACAAACTATCTGAAAGCATCTCAGTTAATACAACTATTGCAAAATATAATAGACACCTACCTATCTATGTTGTTTTTCTCTTGGGTAGACACTTCTTCCTGTAGGAAGTTATCAAGATCATTCGAATAACTTATTTCTTCTAAATAAAGCTCTAAATAATTATTGATACAATCGTTTTGGGCCATAATAATAAACAAAATTATATATCGCTAATTTTAAGCGATACATTGAAACATTTATTGGCGTGAAGGAACTTAGGTATCACTTTTCTTTGAATGTCGGTTACATGCATTTAAATCCTAAATTATTCATGTCTGTTATCGGTACTCTAAAATCGGTTTGAAATTATAGGCATATGGCGAAGCAGGACATTTCAATTAGGCGATTGCTTGCAGAGAACTCAAAGCCAGGCTCTACGACAAATAGCACACCCACTTCACTGTCGATTGCTTTGATGATATGATCAGAGTGATTGATTGGATGAAATGATTATGAAATGGCCCTCTGTTAGACTTTTTGATGTGAAATAGAATTTGCAAATCAATGGGATAAGACACGGTAGTTTGGTTAACAATTTATGTCGAATACAAGGTGTATTCGACATGTGTTTGTTAATTTTTTACGGGAATATTTTAAGTAACTGTTATCGAACACCATTGGCATACAACATTTACATACATAATGCTCACGCTTTGGTCCCGGAGGGGCAGGCAGAGACGAGGTATCGTCACTGCGCGATCCTGTCAAACGTAGCAAAGCGACTTTCCTTCATCCGCTCTTCGCCCCGTGGCGAACAACATCGCCGCCTCCGTGTTGAGACACAGTAGTTCCACGATTAGCTAGGGAAATAATTGTTCACTTCATCAGAACCCCGCATGACTCGGTAAGGCTAATAGTGCGAAGTTTGTCCAGCTCCGGGATGTCGGTACGCTTACGACCAGGCTGGCCCCTGGACACGCACCCATCGGCACGGCAGATCTTGGATTGGCGGACGGGACATGGATCGGGGCGAGGGACAGAGATAGGAGATGGGGTATACAACATTTCATCGAGTTAAAAGGAACAAACAACAAATATACAATACTAGCTCATATTTATTATATTTATGTGATTCAACAGAAACAATTACAAGTCAAGCATCATCATTATCAGTATCAACATGTTAACTTTCAGTGTCATAATTTAATGACTCATAGTCATAAATTCAAGGCTGCGACTTTGCACGTGAAATGGTTAGACATCGCTGAGATTCTCTTTCCTCGCAAAGGTGATCGTATAGAACCCTTGGTACGAAGGTGAAAGATTACGCATTGCGGAAGGGTCGTATATGATACTTTACATTAGGACAGCAGCAGAAAGACGAAATCAGCTCAGCAGTTACATCACTGAAGTTGAAGACATAAAATATTTTAGCCTCATTTTTGTTCAGTCTATACATGACCTCTTTTCCAAGATAAATAAATTCTCTAAGTAAGTTTAATTTTTTCTGTTAGCTCTTTGTTTGAGGAATGTGTCAGGCTGTTACATTTCCTCACATTGGTATTTCCGTTACATGTAAAAACACATTATCAAAAATCGATAAGAATTTAATATGTTTATCAAACCCACTACGTAATTAATATAACAACAAAGAAAAAGCAATTGAAAAAAGACGGACGAGTGCCAGTAGTACTCAGGGTACCTTAAGGGTTTTGTTTCGTCATAAAAAATCAGCAGTCGGTGAGACAGTATCCAGATCTATATTCCGATACCTACATCTCTCCTCTCCACAACTCCTCCTAAGAACTTTATAATGTACTACCCTTTTCTAGTCCTAATTAACTTTTTGTCATCTACCTCTATAACTCCCCGTTAAAGTACACGCTTGTCCTTCTTGCTATAGGTATGCTCCAAACGAAGAGTTTCGTTCTTCATTTCGAGGTACGGAACCCTAATAAAACCACTAAAAAGTAACATTGTTGTATTTTGTCTTGATAAGCATCAAATAATTATTATCCATCCTTACACATAAGCACGTTATTGTTGGTCCCGAAATATATTTCGTTAGGCGTTGTACTTTAGAAAAAATTGGTGGTTCAGTCACCCAATGCAATTCTGTTGACTGAGGATATTACTCAGAGCAGCAGATAAACTACAATATTGTATTTCTGACTCGTACAAGTTGCTACTGACATTATCCAATAAGTAAACTTGCGCGTTTAATAGCATTGTCACAATGCACCCTAACAGTTTTACTTCTGAATTTTTTCCATGGGCACAGATGCTCTGAATAGTTCGGCGTTTTACGATAGAGAATATTACTTTTTGGATCTACCGGAGAAATATTCAAAACTTCCAGTGGCAGAGCCTGTGTTATGAGGCTTGGATATAAGCCGAGCGTGACTCTAACTGAATCCACCAGCTTGACACGTTTACTGGCCTTGTGGAAAGCTGCATCTTAATATATAAAAGTATTTCTGTTGATTGCTTAAGTAAGGAGAAAAGGAAAATTAATACGACAGATACCCAATTAAAAAGATAACGTGCAAACAACAACACAACGTTTAAATAAAATATCGTTTAACTAGCTCGTATTATATCGATTTGTGTAAGTCAAAAGAGCTAACTAATATTGTAAATGATATAATTTGTTTGCTCGTCTTTTACTTTTCTACGGATCAACGAATCAGGAAGATGTATGCGGGTAGAAACATAATAAGCTACATACCTATATACTTGAACAGTTCCATGTAACTTTGCGGGGCAGAAGTGATTATTTAATGTATATAGATTGGATTCAATCGATAATCTCAGATAACTTATCTACTAATAGATTAATCGTAGAGACAATAAACATCTGTACTATTGAATGATATCTTGGCCCGGAGTGAAACAGCAGCAAAATAAGGAGTTCATTTTTATTAATTTTATTCGTATACAAAATTACAAATTGCGTGTTTCAGTTAAATCATTCAGTATGCAGACCACGTAATACTTTCGGTTTTGGAGAGAGCCGGATATATGCGGTCCGATTTAATTTCGTCAAACTCCAGCGCAATTACCTAAATAGATTGTTTCTGTACCTGCACAGACAAATTAAATTATTTAATGAAATTGTTTTGTTATAAATTACGTATATTGTAATTGCCTGAATGTTAAAAGAGTTTGCAGTATTTTGTTAATATCTAAAACTATAAGTACCTACTCAATTTTGTCATAATCAGCTGGCATTATTTAATTAGCTGAGACAGGTATATGAGGATGAGGATGATCTGCGATTGGTCAGACATCATTTTCCTTTACAGCCTCTTGAACATCAGTTGTCCATGTTGCCTCCCTTTGATCTGGTTATTCATTATCGTGTGGTCTATTATATTGAAACTAACAAATTCCTGTTAAAGAATTATTTTCTCTTAGGCTCTGGTCTAAGTTTGAAATTCTTTTTCAAACCACCTGGTAAACTATGGCGTCCCACAGTCGTAGCTTTGTGAGATTTTGATGCCTCATTTGTGCAATTGGAAATTGCATTTTGTACTCTCTAACTGGTCATTTTATTTATTCTGTTAAGCGTTTCGGGTTTAACTATCGCAGTTAGACGCTTTAGTTAGACGGATATTATCCGAATTACTTACGGCGTAGGCCTCCTGATCATGATCGCTCTTTTCCGGTTCTGTCCTAAGCCAATTATTATGACAACGCAATCTTTTTTTAAATGGTTCGTCGTCTGGTCATTCGACGTTTAGTATGCCTGCATGTGTGTGTCCCAGTCAAAGCTTTCAAATCAGGTCACCATTTCTATATATTCTGCAACCATATAGGTCCACTCAAGTCCTGAGACAATGTTTATTCTTATTCCGTCAGCATGAAATATTAAAGGGAACAGAGGAAGCTAATCTCAATGCGAACACAAAACTTTTCTCTAGGTAAGTGATGGATCGGAGTGGGCGCGGTGGGTCCGCGGTCCGTCCGTCTGTTCGTCCATTAGTCAAATAGCTTTTCCATCAAGATTAACTTGTCTGACGTCATCCTCTAATCACAAACTGTCTAGCCTTCATTGGACTCATAAAGTTAGCAGTTGTATTATTGAGGGGCACTTAGAATTATTATGCAAATGAATCAATTATGTGCGTAGTACTAATTTTTCATGGATTTGTTAGCTTGATCCAGGCTTAGATTAATATGAATAGGATTAGGACCACTAGTCGAATAATGCTGTCGGGTGGCTTTAATAAATTTACTTATATTAAAGTTACCATATAAGTATAAATATAACTTAACACAAACAACGCATGTTGTCGTTGCCCATAATTAGGGTGACATCTAGCCAATGTACAATTGTTTATTTCTCCTATGCATTAGTTATACGCGGGGAAATGCCACGCATAGACACTCGCCTCGGGGGGACGAGTGAATTGTGTCGGGATCTAACCGACACTAAAACCCCGCGGTGGCCATCTCCGGCACAGTTCGACCTGACACTGTTGGTGATCTAATAAATACAAAATATTAACTTATATGTGTGTTCGCTGGGAAAACTATGACAGAGTATATTGAAAAAGTATCATCATCAGGTTATTTTTGTCTCCACTGCAGGAGCACAACCCTCTCTCATCTGCCGGAGACAGACGGAGGATTTGGTCTACACTCCCCGCGCTGGCCAGACGGGTTGGGGAGGCCAGATTGATGTTTTATAATGTATTCCCTTAGTCGCCTTGTACGACATCCACGGGAAGAGTATGGTACCTATTAATTGTTACAATTAGTTTGTCTATGAAGGAAATGGACATAATTTTTTGAAATGAATCAGAAAAAAATATAAAAAACAGTTCTCACAGTATCTTCTCAATAAATGTAACTCGTGCGACTTTTAATTTAGGGCAGTAATTTTTTAATATATTTTTTTGAATGAAGACCTCATGATCGTGAAATGTTTTTTTGTGAAAGACATAAAAATGAAACGCCTGCCGTCATCATTCATTCATCAGAGTGTTTGTCTTGTTCGATACTTCGTTGATACGACACCGCCTTATGTTCCCAAGCAGGGACAGACATTTAATTGTGTAAGTTAAATATTACTTCTGCCGATTATTTCCATAGGAAAAGGCAAGCGATTAAGGTAGAAGATCCTCATATTGTGTATAGCTAAGTCGAAGTAATTTAATAAGTTCTCTTTTTGTTCAAAGCGTGCGTTGTGATCGGAATTGTGATGTCAACAGTATGATGCAATTAAACCTGCGATCAGTGTACACAGGAACTAAGATGAACCTTGATAAATTTAGTACCAGTATAACATATGTTCGAATTAAAGACATGTTAAAACATGTCTTTAATTAGCCCTAAAGCGCTAGTAGTACATTATTCAAACATGCTAAAAGAATCAAAACTGTTAAGCAATATCAGATGCCCTCATTCGTTTTATCATGAAAGATAAATTATTCTACAAAGTAATAAAATATTTATGTTAGGTAAATTAAGTATTAGTATATCATTAAATATCTTTAAAATGGAAAGGTAAGCTGGACACAAACTGTTAAATTTGCTTGAATAAATTTATATTTCTTTATTTTGTATCGAACAAGAGAACAAAAACAACACTAAAATAACACACCACACCACACCATATCACACCACATCACACAACACATCACAACACAAGGAGACGAGACCTCTTAAGACGAATTGTCTATCCGCTTGTCAGTATACCAGTATCTTTGATTGAATTATCAAAGATACTAGTGTAAGTCTAGTCTAGGTTCATTGCTCCTTACTACTTATTGCTACAAATATTCCTACTACCAAGACATACAATAACAGATACTCATACACAATTACAAACCGATAGACAAGTCAAAATTATAAATTCCTCTTTTGCCAATCTTACCACTTACTATTTCATTAATTAACTTCTCTGAGTATTCTGTGTTACTAAGCAGGGAAGTTAATTTATTGAATAAAGTAGTAAATACCTATTAATTTTTCTAAGGATTAGAAACTTCAATAGAATAATAATTAATCATTCCTTCCTGAAAACAATTCACAACGGATTCGTACAAGTTTATCGTATCACCTAAAAACTGAATACCGATAACTTTATCTGAGATAATGTTGTTATCGATGTTTCGCCGGACTGTCAGTGTTTTCGTTCCTGTAGAGTTTAGTGATACATAAACTCATATAGCTGTATTTTTTCGCTTTGTACTGTGTTTAGTAAACTTTCATAATGCAACCACACCAAGGTAAGATTTGATTTAACTATTAATTGTTGTGGCTTGAAATCTATAATCTACTCGTATATGTAGGTAGGTAAAAAATCCAAGAGAAAAAGTGTCGTTAGACGAAGAAATCTGACAAGGAATTTATCGAAGGAAGAATTGAAACTTAAACTGGTTGTGCTTCTGCCAAGCCAAGATCGGTTCCAAATTCGCGCCGTGAATACCTGTGAAGAAGTATGGAAGAGGTATGCTAGTATGGACGTTTTTCGCGTCTATTCACGCAGTTCACGCTTGTTCACGCCTTGTTCCCCGTTTCGTGTCCGCTGCAAAGGTTCTCTGCCGTAAGAAACGTGAATGCTATTCATATTCACGGTTTAGTCGCAGTGCGATGCGAGACGTGGTGACGGACTGACGTGCGTGCAAAAATAAAGTACTTCGTGGAGTAACGAATTACAAGTTCAATTTTTGGAATTTTACCAAGGAGAACCTATAATAATATGAGATGCAAAGCAGGAGTTCACGGCGTGAATTTTCGCCATAATTCTACGGCGTTAATCTGCACCTAAGCCTTTAGGAGCATCATAGGACGCAGACAGATCCGACGACCTGATGACCTGAAACAACATATGAAGTAGGCGGATTTTCGTGTAAGGGACCAATGCATATATACTGCAGTGGTCGTTGACATCTGCTGACATACTAGTTAACTACTTGTAGATGTAGATTAAAAATTTTTGTTTGTCTATTCTGAAGACTGATGGAATACTTAGATGAGCCATATAAGTAACATATAAACATACTTGCAGATTTATAATATTAGTAAGGATAAAATGAACATCTTTCTTTCAGATGCTTACTACCCTCCCCAGAACCCGCCTCCTTACAGCCCGCCAGGGCAGCAAGTGCATATAGTAGAGACTACCGTAGTCCAAGCGACTGCAGTTCCCATGATCCCAATGATAGGATCTCGTCTTGGTTCGAAGCCTACAGTCATCACCTGCAGATCCTGTCACGCAGAAATCATCACTAGGATTTCATTCATACCCTCGTTGCGGACGCATTTAATGGCAGCTTTGCTTTGTCTAATAGGGTAAGTACGAGTATATCACACGAATTCCTTGATTGTCTAAGAAATCAAAGGGTTTACGACGTTCAGTTGACGTTACTAAAGTTAGTTCTCTACTGATAGGCAACCTCAACCTTGCATCAACGTTCATGTTTGGTGATTATGATTCTCATATGTAACAGCTTCTATCTGGCAAAAGCGTATTACGCTTCCCTTTTCGTTTAGAACTTATCTGTTCCGATGCTCAACAACTATCGCTCAAACATCTGCCAGCAGATGTAGGTAGTGTGCCCATTGTTAAGCCGTTTTGACAAACACTGTAATTGTCATCAATTAAAACCACAATTAATAAGGGCTCCTAATAACATTTATTCTACTTTCCCTTTTCAGATGCTGGCCCTGTGTCTGCGTCCCGTACTGCATCGAATCATGCAACAACATCGATCATTACTGTCCTAACTGCAATGCTTATATCGGTACTTACCGAAACTAGTATGAAAATTGCAAATAACTAGCTTACGCTTTTTTTGTATGAATGTGAAAAATAAGAAACATGAAATAAATTTAAAATTTAGTTGTTATACATTTTAAATATATATATATATTAAAATTTATGTGCATTGAATCAAGAAATATGAGGTTTCATATAAGTATTATGTTGAAACAAATATGTTCTATCTGAAAGAACAACTCTATTGAATTGCTAACGAACTATTTTGTGTAAAGACCAGTGACACTTAATCATAGACAATGTATCTTCCACCAATAACAAATATATTCCATTTTTCATAAATTTAGGAAGTCAATACTAAGTCTATGCCTTTTTTAGATTGACTTTTTTTATTTAGTTCAAAATGGTTTACACTGATTGTAACAAATAAGTCAAGTAAAAAATTTCTTAGTTCTAAGAACATCATACTCTTGGAATAAATAAATATTGCTTGAACAAAAACACATTTTCCTAAAGTAGTGACAATATTTTTAAAACTATTATCTTTTAGTTTGTATCCATTTTGCATCCATTTAGATATTGTTGTTCTCAAAAATATGAATGAATGCATTTATTTTTAGTTTAATAAATTTTATTAGTAAACTTTTGTTAAAAGCAGGATTTACAGAAGTTACCAGACAATTTACTTTCATACAGGTAATTAGCATTACTGAAAAATACCCTAATAATATTATAGAATATTCTTACTTTCATACAAACGATTTGCAATAATTTCTAAATTTTATTTTGCGATTTTAACTATATGAAGAGATTTGTCTTGTTACGTTCTGTATTTATTATTTAAGAGATATATTAATTAATTTGGTTGATAAGTAGGGTTTTAAATACATATTAGAATATAAATAGCAGATGTGCCTATTTTTTATTTTGTTTGTTAATATATTATCAATACTTATTTACTGCCTTGTTTCCATTAACCGTGACGGTAGGTATTATTTTTCCTAATTCATACCCACCTTTAATAATATGTTGTATATTGGCAACTCAGTGCTGACCCGCGCGCCTCTATCGAAAATATTTGGAATCTTCCGAGACGCACTCTGCAAACACTCCTAACAGATAGTAGACATTCATAAGTTGAAAAACTATGGTTAACTTATAAATGTCTTAAGGATATTAGGGTAGTACTCATTAATATTCTGTGGATATTTTAGGTAAGTGTGCAGTTTTGTTAAGGATACTTTAGAATTTTGCCGCCAAAGGCAAATTATATTCGTGATCAATCTCACGAAGTTTCGGCAATCGGCCGCTAGAGGCGCGTGGGAGAAACTTTGGGTACAAATGGGCAATGGACATTGCCAAAAAAATAAATAAAAAAAGATATCACAATTGACCAAATACTTAAGATTACACAAAATAAAATAATCTATTGATTATAGCTTACGATAGGTGGTATCACTTTCACAAGGTGGCATATAAATCTAATTATTTTTTGCCTGCCTTATCGATTGTACAAAGATAGTCATATCATTTACAATTACTGAGTACTACCTTGTATAAACTAGATGGCACTACTTTTAATTTACAGGGATACCGTTAAAGCTGTTGTCAATTACTGAAGTTATCTGTTAATTAGATTGTTATCTGGAATACTCATGAATAGGCTATTAGGGAATTCTATTAGTGGTCATATAATATCACTCTAATATACGAAAATAATTATATGTCTAAAATATATATATATATATATGTTGAACTGATGCAAAATAGTTCCGAACAAGGTGTTATGTTCAACTTGTTTTAAATATGTAAATGTGTTTGTATTCATTTGTATATTTATATAGTTGACCTTAAAAACTGCAGATACAATGGATATGATTATGAGCTGGAGCAACATGAAATAGAAAAGTTCCAGGGAAACTTGATAGAGCTTCAATTAGCAACCCGGGAACAAAACAAAGTCCACTAATAAATAAATGATACTGACTTATCAGTCAACATCACGTCCAAACCCCTAAACATATATTTCATTCCAGATTAATAGTCCTATGAAAACAAACGCATTTGCGTCTCGAAAACAAAATACACAATAGATGGTGTTCCTAAGTGGACCGCAAAGTTTACTTGGTAATACAAACCTATTTTTGCTGCTGGTGACCCTTTCATGTATATGTTACCGAGACGTAAATAGCGTTGGTTTTCATAGGACTATTAATCTGGAATGAAATATAGATATAAGATGGGCCCGATTCTGAAGGCACACATTTAAAATTTTACAGCGCTAAAATTGGTTTCGTCTTTATCTTCATAATACTGTGTGACAAGGATAGCAACAGCTTTAGTGCTGTCAAATTTTAACATTGTGTCTTCAGAATCGAGCCCGATAGGTATTTAATTTTATGAGTGACATCTGCGCTTTCGTAGTTAAAATGATTTATTGTTTACCTATTTAAAAAAATTATTTTAATATTATATACTGAAATAGATAGTATGTTATATACTATTACATTATTTGAATTGTTGGCATTGTAATTTATATTTTGTACATTATTTTATTTTATGACGATTCTTTTTCAATTTTACATGTCATTCTAATATCAATATTAGAATGACATGTAAAATTGAATTTTTAAGATGTAAAAGTGAAATAAATAAATAAATCTAATCTAATCTAATCTACCAACGCTTCATAAAGTTGTAGCGGTGTGAAGTAGAAAAGGCGCAACCAACTCCCAGGAACACGCAAGGCGGCTGCGCGAAACAAAGGGATAGGTGCCGAGCACCGGAGTTTGAGTTTAGTGGTGCTACTAAAAACTATTTATTTTCTCTATACATAATGTGTACTGCTGTCTGTCCTTCTGCTTTGACTTGTCTCTTTCACCCAAAGGTTTACTGGAAGAAAACTCTTACAGAGTTAAGTGCGTCTTTGTACATCATATGTTTAAATGCGTTGTGTGATTTGTATTTGTGTACAATATTTAATATTTTATACATACATGTATGTTTCTGACTATGGAATTATTTCTTTTTCGATTAGTCTACATTATTAACGGTTTTGTTCGTTATCTGCAGCAAGTACTTACAAATTGTGATACCTGGTACCTGGTCTCCGAGATACAGGGTTATCCTGGTTCGGAGATACAATAATTATATATGAAATTTTTTATATAGGTACCATTTCCTTTAAATTTCATTCCAAATCAATAGTCATATGAAAACAATCACATTTGCGTCTCTAAATCCAAATAAATAATAGACGGTGTTCCTAAGTGGACCGCAAAGTTTACATGGTAATACAAACCTGTTTTTGCTGCTGGTGAGCTTTTCATGTACATGTTACCGAGATGCAAATAGCGTTGATTTTCGTATGACTATTGGTTTTGTGTTACTTTAATGTTCATGGTTAATAAATTACTATTTCATACACTGTTTGATAACAAAATAGGAGATTTCCCCGTGCAATGCAATTAGACATTTCACAAATCTAACACTCAGACCGGGACCAACTTGTACAAAATTGTCTCTCCCCAGTGGGAGACCCCACGACCTCTGGCGCTTATCTATATGGCTGACTTATCTATCGTATTTTCGTCCAGTACACCTGCACCTCGATGACATATTGTACTTTAGGATGGTATCACTGTATCATACCTATATTATCTTAACAAAATATGGAATGAAAGTACCTATTTTTTATCGATGATTAACGTAACGGGTGACTCACTCAATATACGAAAAATCTAACTTATTCCGAATTTAGAACTTATTTATATTATGTACACTTACTTACCTATTGTTAAGAAGATTAAGATAGATAAGACAGTTACCGATAGCAGTTTTAGACTTTGGAGTTTTGCGGGGGTTATGCGTCATCGCAGACTTCCATATGTCACAAACATCCTATCTTCTATCTGCATTGCATGACTCAAAGTCCTTAATGTATAATGTGTATCCGATTAAGTTTTCTTCATTTTGATGAATAATATGCCAACGGATTAATATATCTATGAGTAGGTATGCATTTATGATTTTATCAGCATTATTATTTCAGCATACATGTCCGATTTTTAGGGTTCTGCACTCCAAAACTCAACCGCCAGAGTGGTTGTCAGTTCTGTTGTCACACCTTCTTGCTTGCTACTAATTCGCTATCTAATTTCTTCGTCGGTCTCTTAACATCTCGTAAACTTTGAGTAGGTATGTAACAATTTGTATCGAATGAATCATCGACGAGCTCTGCCGTATGGTTCCCGTCTTAGAATAGGGTCAGTCTCAATCTTCCCGTGGGTGTCGTTAAGGCGACTAAGGGATTAGACCCGGGTCAGGCAGCATAATGATGTATGTAAAGATCATTACTGCGATCACCACTCCGCCTGCCAAGCATGGTGATTATGGCAAATCTCCCAATGGACAGCCCACCAAAGTGGCATTTTATTGGGGAGAATTATGAACATAAGCAGCTCTGGACTTATTACGGTTGATGATGATGATGAGCACCGGTACTCTTAATATCGTCCAGTTATAAACTTATGCTGACGCACGCACTTTGGGAACTAAAATCGTTGTAGATGTTCCTCGGTGGACTTTACACAGGGGCTGCTCTGCAGTGACAATGATGAGAGTAATTTTTTTTTTGTATTTTTATTAATGTGTTTTAGATAGATAGATAAATTCATTATTGCTCACAGATCAGGAATTAAAATTTAGGTACTTACATATTTATGAAAAATGTACAAAGGCGGCCTTATCGCTTAAAGCAATCTTTTCCGAGCAACCTTTCCCAAGGAAAACAAGAAAAGCATAGCGAAAGAGCATTTCAGGTAAAAGGAAAGAAAATTATAATTTTAGAACATGTGTGTTACTTCAATAGAAATCATATGTAATCCCATCCCACTAATCCCACTAATATTATAAATGCGAAAGTTTGGATGTTTGTTAGGTACTTAATCACGCTTCAACAACTGGACGGATCGGGATGAAACTTGGCACACATATAGGTTAGGTCCTCAAATAGGACATATGTTAGTTTTTATCTCGAAAAAAGATCTCATTCCTACGGGACATAGTAATAATTTGTGATGTTAAGTTGTCCACGCGGACGAAGTCGCGGGCAACAGTTAGTTATTAATAATTTTTATTTTTATTTATTGCTTACAGCGTCGTATGGACCACAGGCCGGTCATTCCAGGGCGCATTTAGGTGATGATTATGATTCCTCATCATCAGGTTATTTTTGTCTCCACTGCAGGAGCACAACCCTCTCTCATCTGCCGGAGACAGACGGAAGATTTTGCCTACACTCCTCACGCTGGCCAGACGGGTTGGGGAGGCCTGATTGGTGTTTTATAATGTATTCCCTTAGTCGCCTTGTACGAAATCCACGGGAAGAGTTGGAGTGGTCCTATTCTACTCTACCGGAAACCACACGGCATGATTCCTCATTTAGAGTTAATTTAGGAAAGTCACCGAGACGATTTATTAGCTATGCTCAATACTCTCTTAAAGGATAGACAACCTATTCATTAGCAATTAATCTACGACTGAATATGAAATTAACATTAAGTACTTACCTGTAACACATTGACATTGTAAGTTTCTGTAATTATGTCTAGGCAAAGCTTCTGCGGTACGTCCGGAAACAAAAAGTGGCTTCAAGACCATGTAGAGCCCAAATATGACGATGTTTCTCTAACATGCACTGTATGTAACGTTGGATTGCATTGTTCGCGTAAAAACACGTGACGGTACATATTAGTAGAAGAGAACCTCTGAATTAACTAGGTTTTCCACCACAAATGAACTTTCCGATAGGTCTTAAAAAAGGATTATTAATTTTTTTTATTTCGAAATAAAAGAAAACCTATTCAGGCCCGTGTGAATGTATCGACGCGGAATCGATTGAGACTGGTCAGAGTAAGCAACAACGTTTTACCGCACCGTTTCGGCATAGTACGTTGCGGTCGGCCGACGACATGGCACGACCTTGATTGGCCGAGATATTATGATATTCACCTTATCCAAACGATAAATCTATTTCTCCTAGGTATATATTGGGCGTTTCCGACAATTATGGGGAGTGTTCTTTAAGCGAGCTTTCAGCTATGAGCTATGTAGATAAGACCGATATATTTGCTATATGCACTGCCTTACCAAGAGGACAAGACCACTCATAATGTACCTAACACTTGTGCAAAGTCTGTTCCCCAGTGGGAATTGAAATCAGGATTTCTTGCGCTCGAGTCCAACGCCCAATGCACTAAGCCAAAATCATTCCTAGATCGTCTCTTGATGTCCGCAGGCGTCTATTGACATTAGATTAAATTTTCTTTGCAGGAAGGACATCGTAAAACAAAAGTAATTAATTATTACTCATTGGACATTGTCACAAGCAAGATAACAAACATATAATCTATGTATGACTAGCTGTTGCCCGCGACTACGTCCTCGTAGACAACTTAACATCACAAATTATTATGTATTTCTTGTAGGAATGAGATGTTTTTCGGGATAAAAAACTGTCCTATGTCCTATTCCAGGACCTAACCTATAAGGTCTGCTAAGTTTCATCCCGATTTGTCCAGTGGTTGAAGCGTGATTGAGTAACAAGCATCCAAATATACAAAAGACCGTACATCCAAATATCCAAACATCCAAATATCAAAACTTTCGCATTTATAATATTAGTGGAATTGGATATATATGTAAATACTTTACGTACATTGAATTTTATGGTCGCATATAATTGCTAAAGATACGCGGAACGTTATCGACATAATTGTGAGATAAAACAATAAAAGTTATCGCTGATATTGGTACAATACTGTTTGCGACTATTATCTGATGCATTGTGACCGAAGACTTGGTGATAGTAAAAACAATTGTAACATAAAAGTTGCGAGTTATTAATTGATTTGTGAGGAAATATATTAACAGTGTCTACAATGTCTGACGAAAGTAAGGAAACCACCCAACTAACACAGTAGCGAAATAAGCCACAAGCTATAAAATAGTTCCATAGTGGATGTATATAGGTGTTAGTGCACCGGTGTATCCCTGCCATGGAACTATTAGGCTATAAAATATCCGCATATTTCGCCAGTATGTTAGTTGGATAGTATTATATAGTTATTGCATTTTTATGAGATGGTTTAGCTAGAACTGAAGGCTTGGAAGCTTCGTGGCAGTGATCTGAGTCATAGTTCTCAGAAATATATATATATTACACAGGATATATGTATATTCAAAAAACAGCGAAGTTCAGACAGATAGTAAATTAAAAGAATTATCCGTAAATCATATTATGCTATTAATGTTATGACTGTCTTCATAAATATTAGGACCTGTAAATGTCAATTAATTACAAAATAACCATAATTGATTTACGGATAATTCTTTTAATTTACTGTCTTAACTTCGCTATTTTTGGAATATAAGTGAAAATTCTATCACAGAGTTTTGGTGACGGGAAACGATGTAAGGAAATTGGGGAAGCTATTATAGATCAAAACGTAAGATGTGCAGTCAATCAGTTTGTGCAACACCTGTTCGATTGTGAACCGAATAAAGTCTCGCTGCGAGATTAGGCGTCGTACATCTTAGATTTTTCGTCACTCCCCCCCTACAGGTTACCTACATATCCACAGGCTGACACCATAATATATAAGTATATAATATAGGTATGTGTTTCTAATAGTCTAATGGTTCCCAACCACGAAAAGAAAAGACGGAAACCTTTTATAGGAACACATTGATGTCCCTCTGTCTGTCTGACCGTCAATTTCCTTTTTCTCAGAAACAACTAGAGTTAAATTAATATTAAAGTCTATAGCCTCATAGTCCTGTAAAAAAAAATTAAGTATATAACTCAATTCAATAAAAAAAAGTTGACCTTTTAAAGTGTACTCATGGCAGTTTCATACTGTAGGGTACTTTCCGTTGATCTAGAATCTTGATATTTGGCACAAAGGAAGGTGTACTAGCACAAGTAAATGAAAAGCATTAATTAGAGGGTTCCGTAATGGAATTATTACTTCCTAAACGTAATGTTTAGGTTGTCTTATACGGAATGAAATGGTATACAGCAGACGGTTACTGTCTCTCTTAAATTACAAACTTTTAATTTCTACGTGCAACTCGGTTGAAATGCCTCGTGTGCTGGTCCTTACACTAGCTCTATTACTCTTCAAACCGGAACCCACCAATGCATGCCTTGTTATTTGGGTACAAATATAAGTTATAATACCTTGTTCTTGTACCGTGTTGAAATAGGTGAAACCTTTATCGGCATTCGTTTTCGTGTTATCTTTTTCAGCGAAAATGTTTGTTTATCATTTTATCAAACTTACTATCGTTTCTTTTGGTTTAAATGTCTTTAGATTATTGTTTTATACATTTATTAAAATTACTTAGGAATGTAACGTAATTACTTATCTATTCAATATTTTATCTACTACCTACTTTTATGACGCTCATGAGTCAGCTTTCGAAGAATAGTATCACGGAAAATTACATAACTTTTTAAGGAAAATATCTAGATTTGAATTTTATCTCAATCGATGTAATCTCATCACCATGAGATAGAGATTACGAGTTAACATAACTATTATATACCTATATATTTTAGTAATATACCTAAGGGTTTCGTCGTTGGATCTTAGAGTGAATAGGTATTTTATAGGTAAGCGCGCTCCACTTTAGGCCTCATCGTCACTTACCATCAGGTGTGATTGACGTCTGAAAAATGAGGATTGAAATTTTTTTATACTACCATGAAATTCACTATGCTTTGCAATACTATATTTTTCAACAACAACATGGTCAGAACCATTTACTATAATTTAAATTATTAAATAAATTCAACTTTATTTTAGTTTCAATAATGAAATATCACATTATTTTTTTAATCATTTTTCCAGCTAAACCTAACCCCATTGGATTCAATGACCCACCGCCGCAATATGCTGCGCAACCCACATCCATTGGCGTCACAGTGGTCCAACAACCCGCAGCAGGCGTGGTCTTCGTCAGCGGTAACATGGGGTCGAAGCCCGCAACTATGGTCTGTCAATCCTGTCGAGCAGAAATCGTCACCAGAGTAGACACCAAGGCTACCACAAAAACTCATCTCTTTGCTTTTCTGCTTTGTCTCATGTAAGTGTATATATATATATAAAAATAACTTGATTGACTGACTGACATCTATCAGTATACATACAGAAATCCTATCAAGATAGAGCGGTTATAGCAATTTGTTTACTTCATTCTCTCACGTGTCGATGTTCGGAAACAACGCGCCCCACTTATGCATCCAGTTACGCAGTTAGAAATCACGCAATATGGCACTTTTGTAGATTTTTTGGCGATGTTTACCCAATCTTGACTTGGCGCTTAACGAGTAAGCGATTGATAGTTTTTTGCAATATATTGCAAATCGTTGGCACGCGTGTCGCGCCTACTTCACTATTCTATCTTGATAGAATTTCTATGGTTCCAACTATTAAATATAAATAAATATAACATCTTCCTTGCCCTTTTACGTATGCAAAATAACACGTTTAAATTTATATTTTCAAAGAAGTACGTGTATTATTTTCCAGATGCTGTCCTTGTATGTGCATCCCGTATTGCGTGGACTCCTGCCAGAGAGCAGAACACTACTGTCCAAACTGCAATTCCTACATCGGAAGCAACAACAACTAAGAACTCGGAATTGGCTACTAATAATAATCTTTGTGCTATAACTTCGCTTCTTCAAGGTGCTCTATACCTATGGAGAAAAAAATAATGCATTTTAGGCTAGGATATTCTATACACTATATATATCTGTACACTCAATAGCTTAAACCTTGTAGCTGCGTAGGTGGGGCAGTATCAATAGAGAACTGTCCTTGTTGCTGCGCGATTGCGCGGGCGCAGCTCAGTTTCATTTAATCATACAGGCACCTAAATAAAAAGGAGGAGAACTGAAATGAAAAACGAGAACTGAAAGGAGGTTCCAATATTTCAAAACCTAAAGGGATTATATTTAAAACCACATTAAAAAGTAGCAGGAATGAATATTTTATATAGCTGGGGATTTTTTTACGTGCAAATATATTTTTTTCTAAAGAAAAGAAATGACTTGTTCGAACCTAAAATCTGTTCAGAAATCGTAATTTTTTTTATTTATAATAAAAATAATTATATATAGGCCGATATGATCCTAATATATGAGTTTGTCTTCCAACTTTTGATATGTCTATCTATATGTATCGCGGAAAAAGCAGTCTCTTTTTTATTGATGTCTGTTGTGATGACGTCATGATGACGGTCATGAAAGTTATGATAATCTAGTTATTTTGACCAATTGTTTAGGATAGTTTATACAATTAGTAAAATTTGTACATTAAAAACTATTACTAATAAAATTAAATTTTATTTTGTGTGTAATCCTGGATTTTAATAATGTAATCAAAAGTGAAACTTTGAAAAAAGGAAAACTTTTTTTAATAAATAAATAAGTTTTTTTTACTGAATATTATTTTTTTTATTTTTAGCAAATTTCCATATAAAAATATCAGTCATACTTAAAAAGGAGTTACTCTCTGTTCCAATAGAAAGTACAAACGAAAACATACGATGCGCCTACCCGTGGACCTAACCGACCAACTAGTGAAGTCCATGGGTAAATTTTCTTCCCCGTGGGTCCACCACTAGAGAACCATTAATGGGTTTATGGGTATTTATTTAGAAACGTTAGCCTAATTTACGTTACGTTTGTTTTCTAGCCGCAAGTAAAATTACATGTACCAAATTTTCTTTTCAAACAAGCATTTTTTTATTTGGTAATTTATTGTACACTAAAATACAAAGAAACAACACAAAAAAATTAAACAAAAGGTTGAGCTTATTTCTGAAGAAATTTCTTCCAGCTAACGTGCGGTGAAGATTATACAGAGGCAGTAGTCGCGTGTACTATACTAAATAATCATACACACAATACAATAAATATACAAATATCAATACAGACACATAACATATACATATATGTATGTATAATATAAATATACGATATATTGTTGACATAGAGTGAGGTAGTGCTCTAACTCGTGATCTGTACACAGAAATAAACTGAAAATTCCGTTATTTACATTATTCTGAGTTATTTAGGTACGCTCAAACGAAAAGAATAAGTGAAGTCTTTTATTAGGACAGTGATGAACGCTATTCACAGTGACATCGCTCGCATGGGTGGATCCTACTAAAAGAGTATCAAAGTTATCGCTGAAACAGATATAATAGTATCAACAACAAACTTGTAATACATAAATTCAAGATAATAGATTATATCTGTTTCAGCGATAACTTGATAATATACTTACCATGTGAATTATGGAACACCAACTGTTCTTTATTTTTGTTACCGAGATGCATCAGTGTTTGATATCGCTTGCCATTTCTGATGGAACAGATATTAAAGGAGAAAAATAATAAATTGATTATACAGCATATAAATTTATTATGTAATAAATATTTCAAAATAAGGTATCTACGTATCTATTTTGATTGATAGAAATTTTGTTAGTTATTATGAAAACACAATGCAATGAAGGTTTACATTACAACTTTTTTTATATTTATTTTAATATTTTATATTTAGGTTACACCCACCTCACATCTGAAAAGTCAGCAAAGCGTACACAATTTAGATTTTCTGACAAGTCTCGGAAAATATGTTACCTAATTTTAATATACTGAAAAGCAATTTTACACGTATGATCCAAATTTCAGTTCATTCGGTCAAGAAATTGTAGAGAAAGTGAGAGAGAAAGACGGACAAAATTGTTTAGTACCTACCCTAACAGGGTATCCGTTTTGACGGAGCCTTAAAAGAAAAAAGAAGGGAGCGATCTAAACCTAATAGAGTCATGTTACAATAACAATAATAAGATTAAGTCATTCATCAATTTTCCATTTTTAGTTAGGTGTAAAAACCGACTTATTAACTGACTGATAAGTGATAACGCTACGCTCAGTTGGTATAAGTAGTTTTATCGATTATTTTATTTACCTAAACTCGCATAATGAAGTATCTAAAACTGTATTGAATATGCACCGAGAAAGCTGTAGTAGATAAGAAAATGACGTGTATATTACCGAGTGTACTAATTTGTAATAAATGATTTTGACTTTGAGTTGACTCTGATTCATCCTTATAACTTGCTAATCTTGTTATCATGTATTAAAATTAAGTCGACAAATAGTTTTGTTATAATACCTTATCATTACGCACAAAAATCTAGATGAGAATGATATAAAATATTCCAATATTCCAATTTAACCATTCACCACAGAGTTAGATATTAGGAATTTTATGTGTTACCTTTCAACCTACGCTAGGTTGAATAATGGGTTGAATGAAAAGGTTCTACAGTTTTTAAAATCGTTCCTTTGACGAGCACATGTTACCTAATATAATAAGCAGTACTATTCGTACAAAAGTCTCCTTTCCTAATAAAATGGTGTTCAGGTACCATAAACATACCTACAAACGCTTCTCTTTCTATTGCATAACTCTATCTCGTTCAGATGCGACACGTGTAATGTTAGAGTTATCATCTTGTGAACCCATAACTTAATATATCGAACAGAACTGCCTAGTCGACAAATTCTCAACTCTCGGTCAAGTCAAAGTGTAAACAATAAACATTTCATTTGTGCCTGTACCTCCTTAAGTACTTAGGTACCTACCTACTGTAGCAAATATTTCGAAGGCAAGTTCAAGAAATCCGATAGTCGCAACTGTCTCTAATAAGAACCTTTAATTACTTACCTCGTTCAATCGTCGCAAACCAGTTAAGCAAAGCGGATTAATTTTGTCTCAAACTTATCTAATATAGGTACTTGTATAATTTTCCTAGCTTTCGATATCGAAAGCTTTATCCAAAGGCAGCGATTCGAGTCGTCGACGACGACGCAATCGAGGTAGATACGTAGCTATCACCACTCGCGCGTGCGTCACATCAAGTGGGCGGCAACCGACTAATTGTTTTCCCGTCGACCCTGGCGATTTTTGTAAACAAAGTCCGGAGTGAGACAGGCCTGACATAGGTTCAAAAATGAAAGCAAGTTGTACCTGGCTTGACCCTGTCAGGTGTTGACCTGACTAGGTATGGTAGCTACACCCTAAGACGTGTCAAAAGTTATGATGGCCGAATGCATGAATATGCCGCAAAGTTGAAATATTAATAGAAGCTTAGTGTCTTATACTTTACGTAGGCAAAAATCCACTTCGTGGCAACTTAATCATCGGATGGGAGCTGAGTTCGGAACTAATTGATGCATGACTCATAAAAGGCTTCTAATCTTTTTAACTAAAAAAATACTTGAATCAGAGGCACATTATCAAAATGATTATGAGATACTTAATTTGATAATAAGATTAAGATTATGGTAGAAATTGCTAAAATATGAGCTTCGGCACTTGTCTGTTCATTTAAATAGAGGACTTGCTTTAGTGAGTACTATTGGCCATCAGAGGTCACAATTTAAAAAAAGAACGTAATTAGTGTTCATAATGGAAACATCTAGCGCAAATAGTAAGTTGATCTTTACGAAAAGTATTTTGAAAAACTTTCTCCCATGCAGAGTTCATAATACCATTTTACCAATCTACTGGAATTCCTGTTGGTTCCAGCGGTCTTATCCTACCAGTGCACAGTGGGAACAACAGAAATATTATGAAAACGATCTATTGGTCTCATCGACTTCTTTAAAGAGGTCTTGTATTCAAATTAACAAGCCGGTGGGATCATTGGAGTAATTATTCACAGGATTCCTGGTGGGAACAAAATGGTAGAGTAATTTTAATTCCCCCATTACAACAATCCATTGTTGTCCTTGCTATTGAAAGAGATGTACTGATTTAAGTGAAGGAAATGTATAATCATAATTAATTTAGAAAAAAAAGTTTCAAAATATTTTTGGTATACTTACCGATATTTAAATATTTTAAAATAAATCATAAATAATTTATTTTCAGTGAATAAAAGCCAGATTGACCTCTCTTCTCCTGGGTACCCTGAATTACCACAACAAGATGGTGGTATCAGTGTGGTTGATTCCAGTGTGGACTCCAGTGTGAGCCCCAGCGTGGGCATTACCATAACCCAGCAGCCCATAGCAGCCCCAGCCAATGATACCGTTATAATGCAGCAACGCATGGGACCAAAGCCTACGGGAACTTTCTGCCGATCCTGTAACCAACAAATTATTACCAAAGTTGAACACAAGCCTACTACAAAAACTCATATCTTTGCTGCTATACTTTGCTGCGTGTAAGTATCTTCTTCCCTTTTTAAGGATTAATCAAAACGGACACCCCATGGCGAAGCTTTTTGGTCCGTCTGCTTGTCTGTGTGCGGCGGATAACTCCAAACTACTGGACCTCAATCTTAATGATGAAGTTTGGAACATACTCGTATGTACATGTAAAATTCCCGTAATGATAGAAAAATTATGAAAATTTCAAAATAATAGAAATTTTATGTACGACTTACCCTTTGCTGATTTTTTAAGAATATTGAGTACCTACCGATTTATTTAATGAGTCCTTTTCATTATAACTAATTATATCTCCTTCGTTAAGTACTAGTATGGTACATTTGGTTAAAAAGCAATATTTTGTGATGTATATAAATCCTATATGTTTCTACTCTACTCATAATCATTTATTTCGGCCTTATGGGACATCGATGAGTGTATTGTATTGAGTTGACAGTCTGTTTGATTAAATTTTGTTTATTTTATACATGGCTGCATTCAAAATCAAAATATTTATTTTCAAAATTGGAATACATTATTCTTTATTTGACGTCAAATTCTGCCTAAAACTACTCCACTTCCACCTGTATAACCGAGGGGAAGAAGTGGCATTACAGCGATGTTCGGAAATACATGACGAGCGACTAAATTACGTAACAAAATAAATTGTATTTAGATTTTGGTTTAGGTAATGTTTAAGTTTTGACTAATTGCGTAATACGTAATACGAAATGTGAAGAAAAAATAGATAATTATAAAATGAAAAAAAAAACATTAGGTAGACTACACATTTAGAGCGAGCATAAGGTAGAGACAGCTCAGCTGTACAAAGACCGACGTTGAATCGTCTGCATGAATATTTCATACTTATTTTGTGCAAAAATCAACAATTCGGACATGAAATCATAATCCGTCATAACTCAAAAAAGCATGTTTTGAGAAAACACGTATATCTACATGTATATAAATCGTGTTTTCTCAAAACATGCTTTTTTAAGTTATGACGGTTTATGATTTCATATGCGAATTATTAATTTCCGTAACCGAATAGAAATATAGTAATATTCGGCATGTGACATTTTTTTTCCAACCTCTATAGTTTTTTCTCAATAATGTTTATTTAGTGATGTCAAAAAATTAATACTCACTAATTATTTAAACAATTTTTTTAGATGCTGTCCCTGCGCGTTCGTTCCATACTGCGTCGATTCCTGCCAGTCAGCTGAACACTACTGCCCGAACTGCAACGCCTACATGGGTAGTGACAGTGGTTAAAAACAGAAAACTTTCTGAAAATATTGACCTTTAGTACAATTGTTGTAATCTGATCTTGATAACCAGTGAGCACAAATCCTGTATTCAGAATACAGTGTTTAGTAATCCCGATAAATACCCAGGGTATTATGTAGTACGCATTGTAGTATGTAGTACACTATTTAAAGTAAGCATTTTTAATGCAACACGAGCAAATTATCTGATTTATAATATTTGTAAAAATACTGCTATATCGCTGTATTATAAATCCAGCATGCAGCATTGAAAACTGGGTGTATGCACCCTGGACTGAAAATTTCATCGACATATGATTTCCTTTTGTCCTTTGGTGATTGATCAATTGAGAATTACATGACTAGATATTTCCCCTCTGGAGCGATCGGTCTACTTTCCCCATCGGTCTACTTGTCCAAATGGTCAACTTTCCTCTTCGGTCCATTTATCCTGTAATGTTTTAATACGGAAAATGGTTTTTTTCGCCGAATGAATGGAATTGAACCTAACCTATGCCTTAAAATAACAGGGAGCGGAAAGGCCTGATAATTAATCAACAGATCGAGGAAAACGTAAAGATGCATTCACAACGCAATACCATGACGACTTTGTCCTGGCGATGCTATAAGTAATAAGTCCGTTTTACGAGACACGAGTGGCCTCATCCGCCTATATCGGCGACAAGCTCGCGTTGAATTTGTGGTGACAAAAATGTGTTAGTTTGAACATTGTAAATGCTTTTTATTCTTCAGAATTCAATGTAAAATAGATAACATAATGTCACCTACTACAAATAAAATATCAGCTGTAGTTTGTAATTTAAGTGTTTAATTTCTATTATAAGTTATTTAATTTTTTTTATCTAATAAATACATTTAATTGAATTAATAATATTTTTTTTATTTTATAACAATGTGTCGAAAATCATAAGCCTGTAAGAGTCCACTGCTAGACTATAAGCGTTCTCCCAAGGTACGCCACTGATATCCTCGGTTGTTCTCATAGTCACTGACAGCCGACTTATGCAGATCGTAAAACAAGAATCGTTTACCTCAACGGTAATCAGTTCTTGGCGTCGCAGATTATTACGGGTAGGACGCAGAGGTTGAAGTCTTTTGTCTTCAAGCACTGTGGTACACGCGACGAGATGATATGACGTTACTTCCCAAATGCTGCCCAACCTAGCCTAATCTTCCGATCGGCCTCTTTGAAAGTAAAGGACATTATTAATTTATTAAGCACTAAAAAGGGGGTTATCTGACGACAAAGCAAGAGCCAAAAAGGCATAAATCTATGATGATACATTTTGTTTACGATTCATAAGATTTTGCTGTTGTAGTGGAGGATAGTCCAATTAAAGAAAATCTGACAGGAGTCTTCGTTTTCCAAAAAAAAAATGTAACCATAACTCTGATCATTGTGTTACTAGGCATTTGTTTTCACATAGCAGTTTGTCAGATTACCTTGACCTTGGCAGTGACTACGTTGCTTAAGCGTGGAAAACGTGTTTTTAATGTGACGACTGATGACGTCTCATGGCCGTCACTACTACCGAATTCATGGTTCATTGTAGTTTGTTCGGAAGTAAACGACTATATTGATCTTTAATAGAGGTAATGGTTACGATTGAACTAGTTCATTTAGATTGCTTTCCAAAAGAACTAACGACCCAAATAAAAATTAAAAAATCTTTAATTTTCTTGAAAAGCCCTTCTTTGCGAAAAGTAAATAAAAGTGAATTAGTATGTACCATAAGAGACATGCCCGATGATCCTGCTGGAATCTATAGTCCATAAACATCTGTGTAATACGCAAGCTGTTTTATTCCTTTGTTACCCCTTTTTTATACCGCATGGGCGCTTGACGTCAATTACACCTGATGGTAAGTGATGGTGAGGCCTAAGGTGGAGCGCGCTTACCCAGAAGATGTCTATTCAGTCTTCCTTTAAAAAGATCCAAGTTATAGGTACTTGTCCGGAAATGACGTAGCTGGCATTGAGTTTCTATATTAAAAAAATATTAATGGCTTAAAGTTTCTCCATTTCATTAATATCTGGGCTATATTTATTAGTAACTTGTTATGTATAATGAAGTGACAATAGACTGACTTAAATAGATTTAATTGAAACAGGTAATATCTACACATATAATAAAACTGTAACTGGTCTATGTCTGTACATGGGCGATATTGTAGAAAAAAGTGTATTAGGGGTCTTTATTTTTGTTTGTAAGTACTACAGTTGGAGCGGGATTGGGATGGGGGGGGGGGGGGTTGAGGTTGGGATTGGGGGGGGGGGGGATCGGGATTGGGAGTCTTAGTGGAAGTGGGATAGGGAGCGAGAGTGGGAACAGGCGCGGATTCTGTAGTCCACGCGAGCGGAGCCGCGGGCACAGCTAGTAACTAAATATCTATGGCAAAAGTATTAATTTCGTTAAATCGGGAAAAATCATTTATACTTGGAATAGAAAAATAGAAAACTGTAGGTATTTCTATTTTTGTCATTTCGTGAATTGTCATTTAGATTAGCCGGTGTGACACTGACACACGATTATGATATGTCCTCTTTTAAAGAGACATCATGGTCGGTGTGAAAGAGAAGGAAGATAGGAAGTTTTAACACTCCTCGGTTAGAAATTAGAGGATTGATTGTGCATCGCACAGACAACTCTGAATATCATCTTAGAAATTCGCCTCTTACAGGTCTTACTATAAGCTTACAATCCTACTAATATTATAAATGTGAAAGTTTGGATATTTGGATGTTTGAATATTTGGATGTTTGTTACTCAATCACGCTTCAACCACTGGACGGATCGTGATGAAACTTGGCACACATATAGGTTAGGTCCTGGAATAGGACATAGGATGGTTTTTATCCCCAAAAAACATCCCATTCCTACGGGAAATACATAATAATTTGTAAAGTAGTCCACGCGGACGAAGTCTCGGGCAACAGCTAGTAGAATATAAAACCTTAGAAGGAATCCAAATTAGCGTACGTGACTGTACTCGTCTTGACCGGGTCAGGTGTTGACCTACGACCACGACATTAAGGTGTACCTACATACACCTTATGTCGTGTCAAAATATATTGATAGGGTAGTTTAAGGCGCGCAAAATGTAAATTACGGAACCTACACATTGTGTACGATGTACACTTTGCTGTCTTTTTAAGAATATTGAGTACCTACCTACTTATTGATTGAGTCCTATTGCCGTGTGGTTTCCGGTAGAGTAGAATAGGACCACTCCAACTCTTCCCGTGGATGGCGTACAAGGCGACTAAGGGAATGCCAGCCTGTCTGGCCAGCGCGGGGAGTGTAGGCCATATCCTCCGTCTGTCTCCGGCAGATGAGAGAGGGTTGTGCTCCTGCAGTGGAGACAAAAATAACCTGATGATGATGAATGATGATGAAGGCGCAGATGTGAGAGGATTAGTGTCTTATATTTAAGGAGGCCAGAATCCACTTAGAGGTAACCGAACCATCACAGTAATATTTAAAAGTACACGGGTACTGAGTACGTAACCAATCGGTGCATGACTCATAGATCGCTGCTAATCAGTTTCACTAAAATAGACCTATGAATCGAAGGGACGTTATCAAAATAATCGCGAGATAAGTTTTTAAGATAAGATTATCGCAGAAATAGTTAAAATTCGAGCTTCGATAGCTAGCCGATCCATTTAAATAGAGGACTTGCTTTAGTGAATACTATTGGCAATCAAAGGTTACAATTAAAGTTAAAATAATCGTAATTAGTGTCTACTATGGAAATGTCTAACGCAAACAGTAAGTAGATCTTTACGAACAGTATTTTTGACTCACTCATAAAGAATTTAACCTAACCCATGCTACTTTTCTACTGAAATTCCTGTTGGTTCCACCGCTCTTATCCTATACCAATGGGGACAACAGGATTACTGTGAAAACTACCTGTTGGTCTCATCAACTTCTTTAAAGTGGTTTTTTCTTTAATTTAACAAGCCGGTGGGACCATTGGAGTATTTTTGATAGGATACCTGGTAGGAATCCCTAATTTCAACAATCCTGTTTTGTCCTTGCTAATGAAAGAGATAATAAATACATCGGGAGCTTCTACCGTTATAACCGATACTTACTGTGCATGTTATTCAGCAAATATCTAATCGTCACTAATGTATATTTCATTCCAGATTAATAGTCCTATGAAAACAAACGCATTTGCGTCTCGAAAACAAAATACACAATAGATGGTGTTCCTAAGTGGACCGCAAAGTTTACTTGGTAATACAAACCTATTTTTGCTGCTGGTGACCCTTTCATGTATATGTTACCGAGACGTAAATAGCGTTGGTTTTCATAGGACTATTAATCTGGAATGAAATATATAAAGATAATAGTGAACATAGCTGTCCTTTTAAGCGGAACAGGGAGTGGGAGGTGTTAAATTTAATTTCAATAATAATTATCCAAATTTAATTACAATTAAACAACTGGGTGCTGGGAGCAATTTTGCTGTGTGGTTCCCGGCTTAGAATAGGGCCACCCCTATCGTTCCCGTGGGTATCGTCAAGGCGATTAAGGGATTGCACCAGGGACGGGCAGCAGCGTTCTCCTATGTGTGTATGTTAAGATCATTACTGCGATCACCAATCCGCCTGCCGAGCGTGGTGATTATGGCAAATTCCCCAATGGACAACTTACCAAGAGTGGTACTCTGTTGGGGAGGCCTATGTCCAGCAGTGGACGTACTCAGGCTGATGATGAACTAGGTCTATTTTACTCTAAGTTCCTTAATATTATGTGTTTATATATGTATGTAAAGTAGCTTGTCAAAATATAGAAAAAAATACATAATATATGTCTGTTCGAATGCAGACTCATCTCACTTAGGGATCCCTTCAACACAACCTTCAATATTCGTTAATTTAGGTATTGATTTGTGTTCAATTGCAAAAAATTTGAAAAACATATATTTAATTATACAACAGTTAATAAAATTGCCGTGTGGGCCACACTCAAATTTCCCGCGGTCGTGGTAAAGGCAACTAAGGGATAGCACCAGAGCCGGCAGCAGCGTGCTCCTGTGTATATTAAAATCGTTACTGCGATCACCAATCCGCCTGCCAAGCGTGGTGATTATGACAAATCCTCCAGTCTACTGACAAAGTGGAATTCAATATTCTAGACGTATTTTGGCTGATGGTCAATTAGTTTTTATTGTAGTTATAGTTTTATAATTAAAAATAGATAAATAATAAATGACATTTATTTTTTTCAGTGAACAAAAGTGATCTCTCCCCTCCTGAGTATCCTGGACCACCACAACATGCCGGTGGTGTTAATGTGGTTGCTCAGCCCCCCCCTGTGACGAGTGGTGTGGGAATTACCATAACCCATCAGCCCACAGCTGTCGCAGCTGGCGGTACCATCATAGTGCATGACCGCATGGGACCAAGGCCTACGGGAACTGTCTGCCGATCCTGTAACCAACAAATTGTTACCAAAGTTGAACGCAAGGCTTCTGTAAAAACTCATCTCTTTGCTCTTGCACTTTGCTTCCTGTAAGTATCTTTTCCCTTTTTTTAAATACATCGAAACGGACACCCTGTAGCGAAATTTTTTTGTCCGTCTGCTTGTCCGTCTGTATGTCCGACGGAAAACTCAAAACTATTGGACTGATTAAGATACAATTTGGAAGATACTGGTGGAAAACTTAAAAAATCTAAATTACGGAACTTGTCGTGTGGTTTCCGGTAGAGTAGAATAGGACCACTCCAACTCTTTCCGTGGATGTCGTACAAGGCGACTAAGGGAATATTACATTATAAAACATCAATCAGGCCTCCCCAACCCGTCTGGCCAGCGCGGGGAGTGTAGGCCAAATCCTCCGTCAGCTCCAGCAGATAAGAGAGGGTTGTGCTCCTGCTGTGGAGACAAAAATAACCTGATGATGATGATGATGATGACGGAACCTGCACATTGTGTACGATGTACACTTTGCTGTCTTTTTTAGAATATTGAGTACCTACCTACTTATTGATTGAGTCCTATTGTTTGATTACTGGCATGTAACATTTGTTAAAAAAAAGTTTATTACTCAATCTCATTCATTTCGGCTTTTGGGACCTTTATAACTATAGCCGTATTTGCCGTGTGGTTTTCGTTGCCGTGTGGTTTCCGGTAGAGTAGAATAGTACCACTCCAGCTCTTCCCGTGGATGTCGTGAAAGGCGACTAAGAGAATACATTATATACATACATCAATGAGGCCTCCCCAACCCGTCTGGCCAGCGCGGGGAGTGTAGGCCAAATCCTCCGTCTGTCTCCGGCAGATGAGATAGGGTTGTGCTCCTGCAGTGGAGACAAAAATAACCTGATGATGATGACACATGACTGGCATTATGCTGTTGTATTATATTTTTTGTGATATGTGTCCATTTTCGATCAATTGGGTCTATAGCGGGTTTACCTTTGTACTACCGATAGAGTTTTAGTAAAACACTATTTCTATTGCTATTGACTAATTTGACACACACTAATTATTAAATATTTTTCTTCAGATTCTTTCCCTGCGCGTGCGTTCCATACTGCGTCGATTCCTGCAAGTCAGCTGAACACTACTGCCCGAACTGCAACGCCTACATTGGCAGTGAGAGCTTTTAAGAACAGAAAGCTATCTGCAAAATTGACCTTTTGCTCAAATTTTGTAATCGGATCTTGATACCCAGTGAGAACAAATGCTGAATTCAGAAAACAGTGTTTAATAATCTCGATAAATACGTAGGTATTTATTTACGTTAGGTTGTTATGTAATACGCACAAGTTTGCAATGATGTTTTTAAGTAAGCATTCTTGAAGCAAAGCGAGCTATCTGATATGGCAGTATTTTTACTGTTTTATGAATCCAGCATGCAGCATTGAAAAACTGGGCGTATGTAACCTGGACTGAACTTTCATGGTAAAAATGATTTCCTATTGTCATTTGGCCACATGTATATGTATCTACATTATAATTTATGAGAATAAATGATAAATTGAGAATTAAATAACTATATATTTTAACATTGTTATGTTTTAATACGGAAAAGGATTTTTTACGCTAAAATGAATTTCTTAGATATAAAATAAATAAATGAAATGAATCGAACATATGACCTTAAATGACAAGAAACGGAAAGGACTGATAAACAACAGTTTGAGGAAATGTACCTATAGCTGCCTTCACAACACAACACCCTGATAGCTTTATTGTGGCGATACTTTAAATAATAACGTAAAGTTTGAGCATTGTAAATGCCGTTTTATTCTTTTCAATTAAATGTGAAATAGATCACATAATGTCACCTACTACAACTAAAATATCTGCTGTAGTTTGTACTTTAAGTGCTTAATTTATATTATAGTTGTTATAATTTTTTTATCCAATAAACAAATTTAATTGAAATATTACTTTTATTTTATAACAATGCATCGAAAATCATCATCATCAGCCTGTAAGAGACCACTACTGGACATAAGTGTTCTCCCAAGGCGCGCAATTTATCCCACTTTGTCGACAGACTGTCTCAGTGAGACAGTCTGTCGACATAGAAAGAGTCAAAAGGGCATAAAACCTTGATACCTTTTGTTTACGATGCTATTTCTATACGATTTTATTGTCGTAGTGGAGGAGAGTCAAATTTAACAAAATCTAAGACTACTTTTTCCACGACAAAGAGAAAAACTCCTAATTAATGTGTTAGTAATCACATATTTGGTTTTCACCTTGACCTTGGCAATGACTACGTTACGCAAGCGCGGAAAACGAGTTTTTTGTATGACAACTAATGACGTCATCATGACCATCAATCACTTCTACTGAATCCCTGGTTCATTGTTGATTGTTCGGAAGTGAGCGAGTGTAATGATCTTTATTAAATGGAGGTGGGGTTTACGATTGAACTAGTAAGGGTCCCCAATAAAAAAATTAAAATCCTTGAAATCATTACTTTGCGAAATATAATTGCCACCAAAGTAGTATAATAATAGAGAGTATGTATCATAAGAGACACGCGTGACGATCCTGTTGGAATCTATAAGTCCGTAAATATCAGTGCAATACCCAAGCTGTTTTATTCCTTCGTTACCCCTGGTACCATGAACCGTACCTACTACCAGTTGCTACGTACAAAACAACTCAAATCAAATAATAAATCGTAGGTAAATTGTAGTTACTTATATAGAATAACATTCCTATATACATATAAAAAAACATTATTACAATGTGTTTCTCCATGCATTTTAATATCTGGGCATCAATTTATTTAGTTATACACTTGCCTATGTATAATGAACGTGGACAGGCACCGTTATCTATTTAACTTGCATTTTATGAGATTTAATTGAAACCGGTAATATAACTAAATATAAGTCTATGGCAAAAGTTCTAATTTAATCAAATCGGGAAAAATCGTTTATACTCGTAATAGAAAAAGAGAAAACTATATTTCTATGTTTGTCATTTCGTGCAAACAGTGTCATTTAGATTAGCCGGCGTGACACTGGTACACGATTAAGATAATTTTTTCTTTGCAAATAAAATATCAGAGAGACGTCACGATATATCCGATGTGAGAGAGAAGGAAGATAGGAAGTTTCAATTATAACTACAAAAATATGACAAAAATAGAGATTGTGCATCGCATAGACAACTCAGAATATCATCTTATCTATATGTTCGCTCTCGGTATAAGCTTACTGTGGAATACTATACTTTAGATAAATAAAAAAAGTTAAATAAATATACAGGATGTTACTTTGCATTCTTGCCATATTTACAGAGGTAACTATATTACTGATACTAAACACAAATCAATAAAAAAAATCATGACGTAATTTTTTTTTTTTTGGTTTGGATTATTTTATTTTATCGACAATCTGTTAAGCACACCACTAATTATCGTAATGCATGCACATCACTTTTATCATTCGTAAGATCACGACATGACATAGACTCTTTATGCTAATCTTGTCTCTTTATTCAATGATATTATTTGATTGTCAACTGCTGTCATTATTCTCAAAAATATTGTTGTAAAAATGACTGAAGCGTATTCAAATATTTAATTAGTAGAAATGGTGCGCTTGGACGCAATAAGTGGTAACAGTTTGCGACAAGCCGTAGAAATGTTTGTGGAAATGTTTCCTAACCAACCGAGGCCGACCCGTCAGGTGATGCTTGCAGAGACTTAGAGAGCATGTCACGCAGAGACTTAGAGACCATCGCCGGTTCCACGCTCAAGCTCGAGGCAGCGTCGAATTGCAAGAGTCAATTCTCGAGTACCTTGAAAGAGAGCCTCGTGCCACTACCCGGGAAGCAGGCCGTTACTTCGGTGTGAGCCACAAGACAGTGTGGAAACTTTTGAAAAGTGAATAACAACGTCCGTTTCACTTTCGGAAAGTCCAAGATCTGCTCCCTCAAGATAACGCCTCACGGAGTACATTTTGTCGCTGGCTACTGGACAACCGACATGTCAACATCTTGTGGACTGACGAAAGCCGGTTTACGAGAGTTGGAATTTTTAATATCCATAATGAGCACTGGTGGACTCATCGTGATCACAATCCTCGAAAAATTAAGCGAGACTCGTTTCAACACCGCTTTAGTCTCAATCGACGGGAATTTACTGGGCTCTTATTTCATCCACCACGGTTTCCGGACTATTCCTCCGATGGACTATTATTTTTGGAGTGACGTGAAACGCTTGGTATACTCAGAGTAGATAGACAGTGTAAATGTGTTACGCGAAAGGATTGTTTCAGCGTTCGAAACAGTGAAACAAAACGTTTATGTGTTGCGAAAACTAAAGCGAAATTCGCTTCGCCGTGCTAGACTGTGCCTTCATCAAAACGGAGGACATTTTGAACAATTGCTTCGCAGCACGTACATTTTGTAAGTAGGAACTTGTAAATAACCAATTAATTGTACATTTACAAATTAAAAATTATAATTTTTAAATCTTATTAGATGATTTTAGCTTTTTAACTAGGTACGCCAAAAATACCTAATTTATTACTTTGCAAAGAAATGGACAACAATGTAATGATATTAAATTAGGCATTGTTGGCGGTAAAGTAGGAAGGAAAATCTGAAATCAATTCATTTACACGCCAGGCCTGGCCACGCCCACATTGGTTTATTCCTATTGCGCCTGTTGAACGTGCGAGAAAAAATTGGTTTATTCCTATGTGTACTGCAAAACAAAGTTTACTAAAAACTTAGGGTGCTTTATTTATGAGAGTCTCTAGTTTATCTAAAATAATAGGTAATGTTCTCTACTATTAGCTCTGTGAATATGGCAAGAATGCAAAGTAGCACCGTGTACACATACTTATACATACACTTGGGTAATCCTAACTTAGGATTTTCTCCTGTGATATGGAAATTAAACAAGGTTAGGACAGTTCACAAATATAACACCCAGACTGGCACCAACTTGCACGAATTGTACATAGTTGTCTGTCCCCAGTGGTAATCGAACCCACGACCTCTAGCGCTCGAGTCCAATGACTAAGCACTAGGCCTAAGATACTCGTATATTTCATTCCAGATTAATAGTCCTATGAAAACCAACGCTATTTACGTCTCGGTAACATATACATGAAAGGGTCACCAGCAGCAAAAACAGGTTTGTATTACCATGTAAACTTTGCAGTCCACTTAGGAACACCATCTATTGTGTATTTTGTTTTCGAGACGCAAATGCGTTTGTTTTCATAGGACTATTAATCTGGAATGAAATATAGATGGGTTCCAGATTAGCGTTCGTGTCTGTAAGTACCCAGCTTGACCAGGTCAGTTATTGACCCGACTTGGTATAGTACCTACATCTTATTGATAGGCTTTGATGCAGCAAAGTTAAATTGTAGGTATTTTAGTAGTTGAAGGCGCAGAAGTGAGAGGATTAGTATCTTATATTTACGGATAACAAAATCCACTTTGAGGTAATCGAATTATGACAGTAATATTTAAAAGTCTTGGGTACTGAGTATGGATGCAATCAGTGTATGAGTCATACATCGCTTCTAATCGGTTTATCAAAAATAAATCTTTAATTCAAAGGCACATTATCAAAATAATCGTCAGATAAATTTATGGTTAGATTAGATTATAGCAGAAATTGGTAAAATAAGAGCTTCTTTAGCTGCTGATCCATTTAAATAGAGGACTTGCTTTAGTAAATAGCTAAAATAAATAATCGTAATTAGTGTCTAAAATGGAAATGTCCAACGCAAACAGTAAGTAGATCTTTATGAACAGTATTTTTGATTTTTGCTCATGAAGATTTTATATCCATTCTACCTTTCTACTGGAATTCCTGTTGGTTCCACCGCTCTTAACCTACCAGTGGAAACCTTAACATATTCATAAGGAATATTATGAAAACTATCGGTATTGTTCTCATCAACTTCTTTAGAGTGGTCTTGACAAGCCAGTGGAGCCATAGGGGTAATATTTCACAAGATTCCTTGTGGGGAAAAAAAATTAAGACTAAAATCCCCCATTTCAACAATCCTGTTTTGTCCTCGCTAATAAAAGAGACAACACATCGGGTAGGGAGCTTCTATCTTTGTAATCTATATTTACTGTACAGGTTATTCAACAAATATCCAATCATCACTAATGTTAAAAAATCACGCATTTCTGTCTTTTTAATCATAACTCCCCAGGTGTTAACATTTATGTCAATAATAATTGTGCAAATTCAATTACAATTACAGTCCCTCCACCTCCCATGGCCACATCAAGGTCATATAGGCCGAACCACGGGGGAGGTGTCTGGTACTTGCTCAGGTGCTTTTTTCCGGACACCCTGCTTGATCCCCCTACAAATAAAATATCACTGTCCCTTGTACTTTTCTACAGTAGCTTTCCCCATTCTGGGGTGTGACGTCACACCAACAGGTTCGTCGTCGGGCAGTCCAGTTAATATGTCAGGTCAAGTCAAATCAATAAAGTCAGATAGATAAAATAAATAGATATCGCCTTGCTCTTCTCAATGTTTATTCCTTCTCTTTCCTTTTCACCCTTTTTTATTAATTTTTTTTTAAATTATAATTAGCCAACTGTTTTATACTAAGTACCTTAAAATTATGTAAAACCTATATTAGACGCGTGCGCCGCGGCGCCGCCGCCGCCGGCCATTTTCAATCACGCCGCCGTCGCTGCCGCTATTATATTGACCAGCGGAATAGGCGTGATATTTTTTAGGTTATTCATTGAAAACGTATGCTTGTATGTATTACATGCAGTGATCGTAGTATTGTATGTATTACATGCAGTGATCGTAGTATAGTAGATCTATTTTTAGAACTTGAAAAATGCTTTCATGGCCAAGCTTTTTTAAAACCCATACCGGGATTGGAAGAGATAACCTGTGAACTAGGTACTTACAATAACGTAATCAGTTTCAGTGAACTTAATTTATAGAGGGTTTATGCAGCATATGGCTGTATTATTAGGTACAGCGGTAATCAGCTTTATCACCACACTCGTACAACGGTATTTGTTTAGGCCATCTAAACAATATAATTGATCTTCTATGTAGGTGAATAAAAATAAAACGCAACTTGATTCCTGGAGTTAAGGCTGACCACTAATATTACTCTTAACTTACTCTGTACTGAATTGTGGTCCACAAGTGAAATTTGGAATAGCCCGTAGCATTTATTTGTGATATACGAGGTGCATATTGCTTGTCAGCTATTTTAAAATTTATAACCATTAAAAATTAACTTTGATTATTTTGTTTCGTTTTATTATAGGCCATATAATTGAAAAAGCTTAAATGTTCTTTACGTATACAGTGTAACAGCTTTCCGTCAAATTCTATGGCCAAGATAACTAAATTCACGTTAGAAAAAAAAATATTCTTGTACATGTTTTATTTATTTATTACTAACATAGATTAAGTTTTATTTTTGTTTTACTAAAAACTATGGACCTTGTCAGAAATAAATTAAAATGAATTAATTAATGTATATTCTTACCGCTTTTACATTATTAAAAATTAATAAATAATAAATGACATGTTTATTTTTCAGTGAACAAAAGTGATCTCGCTCCTCCTGATTATCCTGGACCACCACAACAAGCCGGTGGTGTTAATGTGGTCGCTCAGCCCCCCCCTGTGACGAGTAGCGTGGGAATTACCATAACCCAGCAGCCCACAGCTGCCCCAGCCGGCGGTACCGTTATAGTGCAGCACCGCATGGGACCAAGGCCTACGGGAACTGTCTGCCGATCCTGTAACCAACAAATTGTTACCAAAGTTGAACACAAATCTTCTGTAAAGACTCATCTCTTTGCTGTTATACTTTGCTTCCTGTAAGTATCTTCTTCCCTTGTTAAGGATTCATCAGAACGGACACACCATAGCGAAGCTTTTTGTCCGTCTGCTTGTCTGTCTGTATGTCTGACGGTATACTCAAACTATTGCAGCGATTGAGATAAAATTTGGAACATAGGTACTTGTACCAACATTTAAAATTTTCCCATTTCCAAATTACGGAAATTAAAAAAAATCTAATTTACTGAATCTGGATAATGTGAATGATGTACACTTTGCTGAGTTTTTTTTAGAATATTGAGTTCCTACCAACATAATGATTGAGTCCTATTCTTTCATTACTGGTATGGAACATTTGGTTTAAAACAATATTTTTGGATGTATATACCATTATATATTATTACTAACACAGTTCACACTCATTTATTTCGGCTGTGTGACATTGATAACTCTTGGCTAAGTAACATTTTGTTTTGGTGACATTTCATTTACATTAATTTTACCCATGAGTAGCATTATGTAGTTGTATTATATTTTGCGCGATAGGTGTCCATTTTCGACCAAGTGGCGCTTTAGCGGTTTTACCTTTGTACTATCGACATATGTTTTAGTGAAACATATTTTCTTTCACTATCGACTTCACACACTAATTATTAAATATTTTTCTTCAGATTCTTTCCCTGCGCGTGCGTTCCATACTGCATCGATTCCTGCAAGTCAGCTGAACACTACTGCCCGAACTGCAACGCCTACATTGGCAGTGAGAGTAATTAAGAATAGAAAGCTACTGCAAATATTGACCGTTAGCTCAAGTGCTGTAATCTGATTTTGATAACCAGTGAGAACAAGTGCTGGATTCAGACAACAGTGTTTAATAATTTTAATAAATACCTACTTTGGTTATCATTTAGTACGCACAAGTTCGCAATGCTGTGTATAATACGCTTTCCGAGGTACTATTTGATTGATATTATCTTTAAAAATACTGCCATATCGCTGTATTATGAATCCAGCATTGAAAAACTGGGCGTATGTAACCTGAACTGAAAATTTCAAAGACAAAAGCTTTCCTATTGTCATTTGGCCACAATTATATGTATCTCCATTATAATTTATGGGAATAAATGATAAACTGAAAATAAAATAACTAGATATTTTAATACTGTAATGATTTAATGATTTTATTTATTAGACATAAAATAAATAAATTACTGAAATGAATTTAGCATATGACCTAAAATGACATGGAACGGAAAGGATGGATAATCAACAGTTTGAAGAAATGAATTGCTGCCTTCCTAACTCGGCACCATAATAACTTTATGGTGGCGATGCTATCTCACTACTATTATAAATGCGAAAGTTTGGATTTTTTCCAATCACGCCTCTACCACTAGACGGATCGGGATTAAACCTGGTACACATATAGGTTGGGTCCTGGAAGAGGACATAGGATAGCTTTTATCCCGAAAAAACATCTCATTGTTGATTACGAAAATCTATTTTGAAATTCAAGATATGTAAATATCGTAACCTACGCGGACTAAGTAGCGGGAAAAAGCTATTAAATAATAACCTAAGTCAGCATCACGAGACACGAGAGGCCGTATCCGCCAATATAACAAGCTCGCGATGAAATTGCGGTGCCAAAAATGTGTTAATTTGAGCAATGTAAATGCCGCTTTATTCTTCTGAATTAAATGTAAAATAGATTACATAATGTCACTTACTACAAATGAAATATCAGTTGTAGTTTGTAATTTAAGTGCTTAATTTATGCCAAAGTTATTTTATTTTTTTATGCAATAAATACATTTAATTGAATTATTACTTTTTATTTTATAACAATGCATCGAAAATGATCATCATTATCAGCCTGCAAGAGTCCACTCCTGGACATAAATGTTTTCCCAAGACGCGCAACTGATCTTGATTCTCATATACAGTCAGTGTCAGTCGACTTACGCAGATCGTCGCTCCTTCTAGCCAACGACATCTTTTTGCAAATAAAATACCTCATATCCGGTGTGAGAGAGAAGGAAGATAGAAAGTTTCAACAATCCTCGGTTAGAAATTAGAACTACGAAAATAAAGGTTGTGCACCGCATTAAACAACTCAGAATGTCAAATTACGCATTCGCTCTTATCGGTAAGAGCTATACTTTAGATGGGTTCCAAATTAGCGTATGTGACTGTACCCAGTTTGACCGGCTTTGTTGTTGACCTGACTTGGTATAGTACCTACATCTTATGTCGGGTTAAAAGAAATTGATAGGCTTTGATGTAGCAAAGTTTAAATGGTATTTTAAATGATTAAGGCGCTACTGCGCTCTCTGTGAGAGGATTAGTGTCTTAAACTTTACGGAGACTCAAATCCACTTTGAGGCAACTTTGAGGCGCAGTAATATTTAAGAGTACATGAGTACCTACTGAATGTGGAACCAATCGGTGCATTAGTCATAGATCGCTTGTAATCGGTTCAACTAAAATAAACCTTTGAATCAAAGGCACATTATCAAAATAATAGTGAGATAAGTTTATGGTTAGATTAGATTATAGCAGAAATTAGTAAAATAAGAGCTTCGGCAGCTGCCGATCCATTCTGATAGAGGGTTTGCTTTAGTGAATACTATTGGCAATCAAGGGTTACAATTACAATTAAAATAATCGTAATTTGTGTCCAATATGGAAATGCACTTTCTGTAAATCTAAAGATTGTAAACAAACAGTATTTTTGAGAAACTGTCATTCATGCAGAATTTATACCCATTCTACCATTCTACTGGAATCCTGTTGGTTCCAGCACTCTTATCCTATTAGTAGAGACAACATGAATATTGTAAAAACTATATGTTACTCTTATCGACTACTCGACTAGTCTGATCGATAAGAGTGGTGGTAGATCTTCAATTTAACAAGCTGGTGGGACCATAGGACCATAGGACTATAGGAGTAATTTGTTACAGGATTCCTTATGGGAAATATTGGTATGACTAACAGCATCACCATTTCAACCATCCTGTTTTGTCCTTGCCATTGAAAGATATAATAAAAACATCGGGAGCTTCAATCTTTATAAGCTATACTTATTATTCAGGTTATTTAGTAGATATCTAATCGTCACTAATATATCATGTTACTAGTGAACATCGCTGTCCTTTTGAGCAGAACTCCCCAGGTGTTAAATCTTATTTCAATAATAATTGCCCAAACACAATTACAATTAAACAACTAGGTCTATGTTACACTAAGTACCTACCTTATTATTATGTATGTAAAAGTTACTTGCCAAAAATTTGCAAAAAAAGTGTCAATAAAAATATGTTTGTACGAAGGCAGACTTATCTTACTTAGGGAAATCTTTAAAACCACTTTTAATATTCATTAGTTTACGCATTAGTTTTCTTTGAAGTGCTAAACTTGTGAAAAATAATTATTTATTTATTACTAACAGTTATGTATAATTTTTGGCCATCGCCAAACTTCTCGCGGATCTTTTCAAGGCGATTATGGGATTGCACTAGGGCAGCAGGGTTCTCCTGTGTATACTAATTTAATTTAATTTATTGACATCATCATTTGCACCCTAAATGTAATAATCCATAATGGTACAAAGTCAAATACAAACATTAAAAAATAATAATAATTAAGATCGTTACTGCGGTTACCAAACCGCCTGCCAAGAGTAGTGATCATGGCAAGAACCCAATGGATAGCCCACGAAATGTGGTATTCTATGGGTAGGCTTATGTTCAGCAGTGGAAATATTTCGACTGATAGTCAAATATTTTTTTTAATATAGGTACTTACTTACCGATTTTTCATTATTAATTTCATTAGACATTTATTTTTTTAGTGAACAAAAGTCAGAATGACCTCGCCTCTCCTGAGTACACTGGACCACCACAACAAGCCGTAGTGTGGGAATTACCATAACCCAGCAGCCTACAGCTGTCCCAACCGGCGGTACCGTTATAATGCAGCACCGCATGGGGCCAACTCCTACGGGAACTGTCTGCCGATCCTGTAACCAACAAATTGTTACCAAAGTTGAAGTCAAGGCTTCTTTAAAAACTCATCTCTTTGCTCTTGCTCTTTGCTTCTTGTAAGTATCATCAAAACGGATACCCTATAAGCTTTTTTGTCCGTTTGTTTGTCTGTCTATATGTCCGGCAGATAACTAAAAAAACCACTGGACCGATCTAGTTGAAATTTGGAACAAACTCCAAACAAACATGTAAAATTTTCCTGCAATGGTAGTAAAATTATGGAAGTTTCAAAATAATGGAACTTAAAAAATCTGATTTGCAAAACCTGCACATTTTACGTACGATGTACACTTTGTTGACTTTTTAGATTATTGAGTATCTACCTACATATTGATTGAGTGTAATTTTTTTAAAATTAATTATATCTCCTTCATAACTTCTATGGGAATGTACATTTGATTAAAAGCTATACCAATTTTAGGATTATCAACTACCCATATGTGTTTTAGTGAAACACTATTTCTATTGCTATTGACTAATTTGACACACACTAATTATTAAAATATTTTTCTTCAGATTCTTTCCCTGCGCGTGCGTTCCATACTGCATAGATTCCTGCAAGTCAGCTGAACACTACTGCCCGAACTGCAACGCCTACATTGGCAGTAATTAAGAACAGAAAGCTACTGCAAATATTGACCTTTAGCTTAAGTGTTTATCTCGATAACGAGTGATAACAAATGCCGCATTCAGAAAACAATGTTTAATAATCTCGATAAATACCTACTTAGGTTATTATGTAATACGCAAAAGTTCGCAATGCTGTTTAAAGTAAGAATTAAGATCGATAATATTTGTAAAAATCCTGCCGTATCGCTGTATTATGAATTCAATATGCAGCATTGAAAAACTTAGCGTATGCACCCTGGACTGAAAGATTTTCTATTGTCATTTGGCCACAAGTCTATGTTTCTACATTATAATTTATGGGAATAAATAATAAATTGAGAATTTATAATTGTTTAAGTATACTTTTTCATTACAAACTAGACATTTAAATATTCTGTTTTCATGTGGAAAACGATGTTTTTGCTAAATGAAATGAATTGAATACCTCACTTCAAATAAACATAGCTGCATTCACAACGCAACACCATAACGACTTTATCGTGGCAATCCTATAAATTAACTGAAACATAAGTCAGCTTCACGAGTGGCTGCATCCGCTAATATAACAAGCTTGCGATGAATGTGCGGTGAAAAAAATTTGATAGTTTGAGCACAGTGAGTGCTGTTTTATTCCTCGGAACAAAATGTAAAATACTTAGATCTTATATTGTAATCTACTAACAAATAAAATGTCGTGGTAGTGTATCATTAAAGTGCTTAATTTATATTATGGTGGTATTTTTTTTTATCCAATAAATAAATTTCATTGAGTCATTACTTTTTGTTTTATAACAATGTATTGAAAACCATCATCATCATCACCCTGTAAGAGTCAACTGCTGGACATAGGTACTCTGCCAAGACGCGCAACTGTTCCAGATCCTCGGTTCTTCTCATACACTCACTGAGAGCCGACTTACGCAGACTTGGCAATGCCAACGTTGCGCAAGCGCGGAAAACGCGTTTATTATGTGATGACGGATGACGTCATCATGACTATCAATCATCACATAATATCAATCACTTCTGCTGAATACCTGGTTCATTGTTGTTTGTTCGGAAGTGAGCGAGTGTAATGATCTTTATTCAACAGAGGTCGGGTTTACGATTGAACTAGTTCTTTCGGATTTTTAAAGAACTAATGACACAATTAAAACCCGTTCTCTAATAAAAAATTGAACTGTAATGACATTTTTAAAAATACCCTTCGCGATATGTAATTGCGCCAAGTTACACTAACTTGTACTGTACCATAAGAGATATGCCCGGTATTCCAATTGTAATCTTTAGTCCGTAAACATCTGTGCAATGTAACAAGTAGTGTTTTGTCCCTTAGTTACTCGTGGTATTACCAATCGTACTAACAACAAACTCCGTATGATATTTAATTTTGCTTAAAAATTCAAATATGGCAAAATCAAATCAAAGACAAAAATGAAGGCGAAGAACTATTGCAGGATGTATATGCGCACATTAAAATATCATGATTATAGTGTTTTATCTATATTATTACATTTATCAATAATTAGTACCTACTTATTAGAATAACGATATTGGTGCTCTGACTGATTAAACATCTTCAGTAATCAATTGACGTATTTATTATTATTTTCAAACATAAGAAGACTACATATTTTTATTGATAACTGGTCATGATAACGGAGTGTTTGAAAATAATTGCTTGAGGAATAAAATGTTCTAATCTAATAAGTAGGAGGTGATAGAAATGATGGAGAATATAGTACTTCTACGTCAGTACAGAAAGAAACAATACAGAAAGAAGACTGGATCATAAATTCATAATAACATTGGTCTTCACACAACCTCACACTATTAAAATAAAATAATACGATTCAGATCAGATAACTCGATAGTCTCTCTTGTTTATCTCAAGAACAAAGTTTCTATGAACTTGTTTCTATTTAATGTGATGAAGCACCTAACTGTCTACAATTGATCCCCAGCACGGAACTGTCAACAGGTCAATCAAAACGGCTGTTAACGAAGAACGTTGCTGCTGTACGCCAACTAATTAACGGAAATTGGAATGTGACATACGAATAGATCCAGGGATCCCTGAGCATTGGTATGACCGTAATTAAAACACTTCTGCATCAAAAGTTGTGCGTCAGCCTTATTCTTCCGACAAACTATTGTCGGAAGAATAAAAAGCGGCTCGTCTCAATTGGTGCCGTACAAATCTGAAGAGATTCAACGGAGGAAGTATGAAAGCTGGTTTTAGCATCGTATAAGACTCTGAATCGTGGTTTCCTCATAATGAGGCTGAGAGAAAATGATAGTCAGCTGTAGAAACGAAACCAAATCTTCGAAAATTACTCTCTCGCAGCGTGTCATAGAAAACGGTGGCATCATTCGTCTTAAAGTTAAGGCTTGTCGCAACCATTCCTTTACTGGACTAAAGAACGATTACCGCAGACTAGTGTGTTTACGAGAAATAATCTCAGAACTCCGTAGAGGCACCTCGAACCGCCGCATCATACTATATCACGATAAAGCTCCCATTCCGCTTGAAAGAGAATGGAATTTGGAAGGGGAAACATTGAAGAGATGGACCATCCACCGTACAGTCCAGATTTCTGTTCTATAGAAATGTTTACGTTTCCCAAAATCAAGGATAAATAGCGTGATCAGAGGATTGGAGACCCGAAGAAGCTGTGGAAGCATTTAAATTGGTCACCGGAACAACCCCATCAGATTGTAATTGTTGTTTGATGTTTTGGTTTGTAGTTGATTTGTGCGAATGCAAAAGTGCATTGATTTTACTGGATAATACTTTGAAAAACAATAAAGCTAATTTCTGTAAATTCCTAGTTGTAGTTTTCCTTATTCTCAATCATTTTGCTGTGCCCCTAGTATTAAATAGGTATTTTATAAGTATAGGTATTTATAACATTAATAACAATAAGATGAATTTTAGTTTTGTTTCGCACGCTTATGTCCTCTGACATAGGTCAGATATTGCAGTGTTTGATTTTTGGCTTAATCATATAACTACATGGGTAAGGAAATAAGAACATAAAATAAAGATTTTCAATTAATGTGTAGGACTTGTGTTTTAGTAGACTAATTCCAAAGAGAAATCGAATACCGGTAGACGCAACGGATGACGTCCGCGTCCGCGTGTGGTGTCGCGTATTGCATATTTAGTTTCAAAGTGTTCCTGTGTCCAACAGTGCACGCCGACAGGCTGATTGTGCCATCAATATTGATTAACAGAGTCTTGAATGATGTATTCAAGACACAGGACTAGAAAACAGCCCGGCACTAATGCCCGGCACTGCTATCCCGTGGAATTACCAACACTATTGGTAGTGTCATGACAGCAAAAGAGTTTCCACTTCTATAATTTACAGACGAAATACAACTATACTACAGTCGATTCGAGGAAATAATTGTAACAGCCCAACTATTCTTACAAACCAATATTTAAAGGTGCTAAGATGAATATAGACAAGACGAAAGTCAGCCAATTCATATAGGGACCATCACTATGTGAATTGGATGACTTTCTTATATCGCACTGTACAAAAATAGAATGTTTCTGGACAAACCAATCAATTAGGTAGAAATAACTTCGGTCGGAAAGCGAACAGAAGAATCCAGTTGAACTTATGCTGCTGCCCATTTAGGAAATTGCTTCCAGTCTACGCGTCACCTCTATATTGAAACCGAAAGTCTTCTCAGCTTCCGTCACAGAAACTTCGGATTTTCCCATCAGATTACGATAAAATAATTTGATTTAAGAGCATTGATATTGATTAGATATACTAATATTGATAAATTATCAATAAAAAATGATAATAATTATGAGTCATAATTTACAAGAAGTATAATCAAGTATATTTATTATTATGTATATTTCTTAAATAAAATGCTCATTGGCTTTTAATAATATATTTTTGAATAAAATAATCTATTATAATTCGATTTCAAAATTTTGAATAGGTAAAAGGTAAATCATATTGGCCACGCTGCGCTGTGTCATCGAAGTGACGATAAGGTAAATCGATTTTATTTATCGAACTAAATAGGCACATCAGATGCCGATAATGACTGATGACTAATTCGCACTTAATTTAGAAACGGAAATGAAAAATCTTTCACCAGCTACCTACCCTGTACCCATTGCAGTGTAGACATTGTGGCCCTAATTGATGGATTAGATATTTTGGATTCCATTCCCTCTGGCAACAAACAATGTCGTACAAGTTTTTGTTGTTGATGGGTTTGCGCTTGATCTCAATCTAACCTGATGGTAAGTGATGATGAGGCCTAAGGTGGAGCGCGCTAATCCAGAAGATGCTTATTCACTCTTCCTTTAAAAATATCCAAATTGTACTTGTCCGGAAATACCCAAGCTGATAGGGAGTTCAATTCCTTAGCAATTCGCATTATGAAAGAGGAAGCAAAACGCTTTGTGCGAGAGCGTGGTATGTCTACTACATAATAATGAAGTCCTTCACCACGCCTGGTAATCCTGTAAGAAATTGGGGGAATCAAATCGTGTAATTCCTGGGCAAAAAAATGTAATCTGTAGAGCCTTCGGGCACGACGCTCAACCGCGTCCAGAGCAGCCAGCTGATACTTGGCACAGCCGTCCCAAAGGTGACTGCAGTACTGAAGTTGATCCGGTATTATATTTGTGAATTGCCCTGTCCTTGTTTAATGCCCACCCCTTAGTACAGGGGATTCTAGTTCGGGATGGGACAAGTGATATGTCATTGTGCAAATACATATTTTTTATGTATTTTATATTTTCCAAAATATACAATTGTGCGTCATACATATAGATAATGGTCGTTATCATAATAAATCCCAGATAAATGCATAGATAAAGTTTATCGCAGATATTGCTTACAGCCAATATAGACTGGTTTCAGCTCTAGTCGATTCATTCGAACCAGAAAGGTGGAGTTAGCAAATTGAATATACAAAAAATATTTGAAAATAAATTTAGTTTCTTCGTGTTAAAATAGTAAACAGTGTTGATAAAAAATGACTACAGAAGGTAAGTAACTAAACTTAGTACAATTATATTTTGGAGTGACCACCTATTCGTCTAAATAAAAAATTATCTTTTCATGTTGCGTCATACATTTTTATGACCGAATTTGTTGTTTTGTAACAAAGGCATTTAAACTAAACAAAACATTTAAAGTTTTACTAATACTATTTAATACACTTACAACTATCTTAATACTGGAAATTACGTAAAAAATTTATCGAAATAATATGATTTTTTTTTAGGAAAAGTAAACCACGATGACATTGGATTTGCTGCCTCGAACAGTGGATATCCGTACCCTCCTACAAACCCCCCATCTTACCCAGGCCCACCAGTGGGCCCGCCTCAATACACCACTACAGTGATACAACAAGGACCTACCTACCATGGTGGCCCTACTGTGCTTCAACCTGGATCAGTCACAATGGTTCCAGGCGGTACTACAGCTGTTGTTGTTACTAACGGCATGGGACAACAACCAACAGTCATAACATGTCGATCATGCAATCAAAACATTGTTACCAGAGTCGAAATGAAACCAACCTTGAATACACATCTGTTTGCTCTGCTTCTTTGCGTTTTTGGGTAAGAGAAACTGCTTTCATTTCGAAATAAGCTTTTAGAACATTATTTTAGTCAACTCAAATTTTATTCACTTCAGTTAGTTCACAAAAACGACTGTCATTTGAAATGATCATGAAAATAACTTCGACCTTCATTGTAGGATAAAATAAACTTAACAAAGCATTTGTTGTGTTTGTGTTGTTATGTATCTAAAACATTGTCGTCTTTATTCCAGATGTTGGCCGTGTGTCTGCGTTCCGTACTGCGTGGATTCTTGCAACAATGCCGAACACTACTGTCCACACTGCCACGCATACATTGGTAATAGCTCGTACAACTATTGATTGTATATATATAATGTATCTTATTGTATATTTTACAAGAATGGTTAAATAAAGTTAGCCGATGTAACAATCTGTTACTTTATAATGTAAAGTACAGACTTGTCGGTATAGAAAAATACCTCTTGAAGTTTCGTTTTCGGCCTCTAGCCGTTACTATGAATATGAAACAAAAATTCGAGAGGACTGAGTTTAGTCAAGTTTTTACACTATTATAATATTAAGATTGCAAATCTTTTGAATATGGAAAAAATCGAAAGGAAATGAAAAGTGTTAAAAGTAAAAGTATCTGACTGTAAGTTTTTGAATTATTTACTAAACCATATTTGACTGAGGAGTTTTTCGTTTTATAGCATATATTATATTATGTTCATCAGGTGGCCGTGGTGAAGGCCATTATCGATATACATACTGTAGCACATGTCTGGAGCTCGTGACAGTTTTATATAATGACAATCATGTCACTAAGCTCTTTCACTGATTGTGTTTTCATAGCGACACGTAATAGTATAGTTGGATAAGTGATAATTAGTGATGAATCTAACCGGTTCCAATCCTGTTAGACTATGGATTTTTTACCTTCATCTGTATTTTGAAATGTTCAGTAGATAGAAAAATATTAATTATTGTTGTAATGAAAAAATAAATATTACAGATCTATTATTTTTGAAATATCATCGTTAGTATTCTAAAATATTCAATAATATTATGGGTATTTGATTTTAAGTAATTAGATAGGTAGCTAGATTATGTAACATTAATATAAGTTTATTAATCTTTATAAGCTATTAATAAAAAACGCCTCTTACTATTCCAAGATTTTCATGTTAACTCCAAAAAGTGAACACATTATTAATACACTGAATCAGTTCATATTTGCAAATGAGTGAACTGTATCATTTTAAGAACCTGTCAGAGTCACTCAGTTTTGCGTTGTTTTGCCAGGCCTGTTCAGACGAACGACACAACAATCACAAAAAGAGATCGGACAGTAGTTACGTGTGAATAGCATTACCACATTGCATAAGAGCTAAGGATATTAAGGAAAAAAATATATACAAATAAAAAGTCTAAAAACATCTACATACCATGACTCTCTGAAACAGGACATCATACGGCCTATCTACAAAAAAGGCAGTCATGCAGAATATACAAACTACGTACCTATAGATATTTTACTGGTTCTTGATAAGATAGTAGAGACATATACATGTAATGAAATAAATAAATTCTTTCTAAATTATAAAAATAATAAACTTCCAGCAATATGGTTTTCAAAAACTTAAAAGCACAAATCCTCTACTATCTAAATTTACTGATGAAACTAATGAGCATCGAAATGAGATAAAACAGGTGCTCGTTACGTTCCTTGATTTCAGCAGGGCTTTTGATACCCTAAATATAAATAAGCTAACAACTCAACTGGACAACTGTTATTTGTGTTAGTTGCTGAAATGGTTCAAGAATTAACATGTTAATGGGTTACGGCGATCAAAGTTGGTAAAGTTTATAGCAATAAAGTTAAAACTGAAATTGGTATTACCCAAGGATCTATTTTAGGACCTTTGGATACTCCGTCAATGACATCAACAATGGTGTCGATGGATGTACAGTTTTTTCCAGTTTGCTGGATGATACTAGTATAATCTCTGCTAATATCAAAACTGATTAATAAATAACACAACAAGACTTGAACCTTTTAAGCAGATGGCTGCATGGCTGCGACTGGAAATGAATACACAGAAGACTAAATTGATGCATATTTGATCTAGTCACAGTAGAACTAATTATAAAGGTCAAGCCCACAGTCTTCAAACTGCAAGTGTATCAACTTAGAAATTATAGAAAGCTATGCGTCTCTATGACGGAGGACTGTGTTTTTGGCGTTCATTGGGGAAAGCCTATGTCTAGCAGTAGATGTCTAAGGGTTGATATGATGATTATAATGATACCTACCTATGTTATAGACAATCGTTTATGTTGAAGAGCTCGTATAGACTCTGTATGAAAAAGCTTAGAGCAATCCTTGCAGTTTTAAAACATAAAATTCCCTTTAGTACACTTTTAATTTTGTATACTTAATACTGACATACGGACTGAACTACTTAAACATACTTACATAACATACAACTAACTACAGTGAAACTGAAGAATAAAAAAAAATGCCATTTAAAACTAAAGAACGATTAAAACACCACGATATAGAAATATTGAGGTTTTGCAAGATTCTCCTCTCCATCCAGAACAAAAGTAAATATTTACGTTTTAGCATTATATGCCAAGATTGTGTCAGAGACAATATTAATTAAAGTAAGAGACAACATTCTAAAGCTAATGAGAGAACAAATGTTCCTAGATGTGTTAACTTTTATAGTGAGTTTACCAGCAGATATGAACCTAATAACTAAAATATGGAATTTTCTACAGTTAGAATTAAACTTATTGCAACAGATAGTTTCATCATGTCAGCCTTTAGACGTCCACTGCTGGACATAGGCCATCTCCAATGAACGTCACCACACCCGGTCCTCCGCCCTCCGCATCCAGCTGCTTCCGGCCACCTTTTTCAGGTCGTCCGTCCATCTGGCGGCGGAGCGTCCCAACAGATAGTTTGCATCAAATGTATTGATCTCGAGAGCGTTGATAGTTCAGATTCAAATGGGCTTCCGTTTGAATCTGCGGACTTTACTGTTAAAGATATTATTATATACATAAAAAAATAACCACAAAACAGTATACTCGCTGTGGTTGCGTTGTTGCGATGTGGTTATCACAAATACTTGTAGTTGCAACTTGTATAAGGTTAGAAAGGGCAGAGAATATTAAATATACTAAATATTACTACGTGAAGAAGCGACACTTACCTTCTTACCGCCAGTTTAACGTAGCCCACAAAATAGAGCACGCCTGGCAGTATATATTGGATTGCCGCCGTTCGACTCGCACCGTTGCGTTGGCAGAAGGAAGTACTGCTTTAATCTCAACTGTCAATCGAAAACTTCAAGGAGAACGTCAGATTTAGTCTACGTGGTAATACAAACTTGTGACATTGGCGGAGTTATTGTGCCTTATAACCATAATAACAAAGGCCATACTAAAAATATACAAACTTGATTTTACTGCTAGTGTCTATTCAAGTACAATGTAAAGTTTGATTCTAGGACGCAAACAGCCTTGCTTTTGTTTTCCACTTCAATTAGAATGAAATATAGGTACGTATTGAAAACCAAATTGATAAAGCGCCTTAATCATGTTATCTTATAAAATTAGGTCCGCAAAAACAGAGCGATTAGTAGGCATATAGATAACATATTTATATTCAAAATGCCGATTTAAGTAGGTTACAACCTACTCCTAAATTAAAATGATCCGTCTACGGAATGACCGCCTCGTTGGCCTAGTGGCTTGGTCGTTATACGCAAGCACCAGAGGGCGTGGGTTCGATTCCCACTTTATTTTTTATTCTCACACAATAACTTTTACCTGTAAGCATGAATATAGTGTTGGTGTATGTTTTTTGTGTGCATGTGCACTTATTAGGTCACCAATACTCCCGCAGAGTTATTTTATTCTTTTTAAGGCACATAAAAACGTGGTAATTAGATTAATTTTTTAATCTACATTAAATTTTTAATCAATTTCGTAAATCTGGAATATCCATATTAAAATAAACATTTTGTCGCAAGTACATAAATTACACTACCTGATTCCGATCGCTGGAAATTACTAATTAAAAAGTACCTAGAGTTTCCTAGAACATATTACATTACGGTTCAAGGTGTCTATTTAATGTACTGTCAGTAAGACAACTCTTAACTGTATTTACAATTTAAACAATATACACATTTATTGAAGTGCCCGAGTTCTCTCTTCTAAAATAAGTAATATCCATTATGAAAGTGGCGATCCATCGTCTCTGCCTACCCCTCTGGGACCAAGGCGTGAGCATTATAGTATTTATGTATTATATAAGTGCAAGTAGACCACCAATCGAATGTCAACTTTAATGCATTGAAGAGAACCGTCAAGTTTTACACAGACTGTAACACGGGTCACTTGCTTGAAAATCTGCACAACCCATAAAGTTTGAAAAAATGACGTAAACCATAATTGAGATAATTATTATGAATATTGTTATGTGGATGTGTAACAAAACCGCTACACACCTCACTATGGAGCGTGATCAAAATAACTAAATACGGATAAATTGAAATTGAAAATAATTAACAGTGTTGGGTTCTCTCAATTATTATTTTTTAGTTTTCCTGTAATTTTACAGAAAGGATTTTTTTCCTATAATTTGTTACAAAATTTTCCCATCGTTGCCGGGAAATTTTACATAAATATTTTCAAAATTTCAGTTCAATCAGTCCAGTATAGTTTTTGAGTTACCAGACACATAGGCTAAAAAGATAAGCTGTAAGGAACCATAACAAGATTATAATGTACATAGTAGCGCCGTCGACGACCTGGTTGGTAACTGCAATATACTCGTACGCACCACCGGACTAGTGAGTAATAAGTTTTGTCATTGAGTGTACCGGTCTGCCGCTGGTCTTGTCTGTAACTAACTAGTCGCACGTTGATATTGCGCCGGTGTAAACGCGTGATAGTGGAGTAATATATTTTGTGATCGGAATATTTGTTTTAAGGTAAGTTCACCTTTATTTTTTATTTTAATTTATACTTTATTGCACACAAATGTAAGACACAATTCGTTTAAACCTATGACGTACAAGGGCGTACTTTGTAACAGTTTTCTTCCTATACCTACTACAATTTACATTGTTTTTTGTAATAAATAATTTTTGGTTTTTTTCATTTTACAAAAAAAGTTATTAGTTTGATGTGGAAAACCACAACAAGTGTTTCGTGTAAGTCTGCGCAAAGAATCTTATAAAATCGTGCGCACATTAAAAATAGATCTCCTCGACATTCCTACAGCTAATTCAATCGCACACTAACACTATAATTCACTTAAATATTTTCCAAATGGACGCTACCCCGTGGTCTATAGGAAACTGTAAGATGATGTCATACTGCCCAACCTATTAGTAAAAACCTTGACCTTATTGCTTCGGTTTTTGTCTCTTTTTTGTGGAATATATTTTTTGTCCTACTAATGTCTTCCGTATCATTGTTAGTACCCAACTAATATTACAAATGGAAGTTTTGATGTTTGTTTATTTGTTCAATCACGCCATAATGGCTTCGATAAAACTTGGTATACGCGGTTCCAACTAGAAAGATGGTATGCTAGCTAAAACTTTATAACTATATAGCTCTGAATTATTTCAAAATAAATGATGTTATGGCTAGTTAAATTCCAAGAAATTTGTATTTTAATATGTTTACACCTATGCAAGTAGGCATATAAAAATATGAATAAACAATATTGAAGCGAGAACCATCGATATATCCTGTATTAATACATATATCGGGTACTTTTTAAAGTAATTATGTCAGTAATGTTTAAAAAAAGTGAATGATTTAGTGATGATAAACTAATGTCGATACTTTCGGTACGGAAACATCGAGCAGATTTTAACCTCGAAACAACAACAGACTTGTTCCGCATGTTATTTTGGATACAGACATAATAACACCTCGCGCGTATTTCGTAATACATTACGTGAGTGGGTACAATCGAAACGCCTGTCTGTCGAATTAGAAATAAAGTATTTTGCCTGCGAAATCTCTTGCGTTGTTTTGATGTTTTTTTTATTCCTGATGGAGTTACACTTGACCTCAGACCTCGGGCTCACCTGATAGTAAGTGACGATGAGGCCTAAGGTGGAGTAAACGAGTTCTCGAATGGAGACCGCGATTCGGCAAGCGTAGTGTGGGACGCCCCCTGGCTAGATGGAGCGACGATCTGCGTAAGACGGCTGCCAGAGACTGGATGAGAAGAACCGAAGATCGGGTTCAGTGGCGCGCCGGGAGAGGCCTACGTCCAGCAGTGGGCTCTTGCAGGCTGATGATGATGATGATGAGGCCTAAGGTGGAGCGCGCTTACACAGAAGATTCCTATTCACTCTTCCTTTAAAAATATCCAAATTGTACTTGTCCGGAAATACCGAAGCTGGCAGTGAGTTCTATTGTTTATTCTGCTCCTAAAAGGAAACATCCAACCAAGGTGTCTATACTGTATGAAGTCATGGCTTGATTCCTGGGTTTACCCACTTGATTTTTGAGATAAATTTAAATCGGGCATATTTATTTTTTACTAAGTACCTGTACACTGGTGACCAGGGATCGGAATTAGGGAGTCTCATTTATGTACTTGCATCAAAAATATGAATATTTCTTTTTACGGGATTAAGTAAGCGATGTGGAAAGTCTATATTTATATTAATGCGTGAGTTTACTCATAAATTAATGACAAACAAATGATAACGAAATCTTGGTAAAAATCCCAGAATATACGTCATATGAACATAAACATCTCCTGAATGTAAATCATTATCATCATTATCACCCTAAATACGTCCACTGATTAACATAGCCTTCCCAATAGAAAGGTAGTATATTTGGGGATTTAATAACCACGCTTGGATGACGCCCACGGGAAGATTGGAGGTGGCCGTATTCTAAGCCGGAAACCAGACTACCTAATTCTTTCTGTCAAATAACAAAAAAAAACTCATTTTAAACTGGTCCATTACAAATATGATGACGCATGGCGGATATGAATCTAATCATACTTCTTCATACTGGGTGCTTAAAAGATAATAATAAAATAAGTACTTAGTTATCATTATCTGAATTTGAGTATACTATTGTAATAGCCGACCAAATCTTTTAGACTCGTGAATGACGTAACCCCTTGCTTGCACTTCCCACAACCGGCCCAGCGTACATTCTAGTGACGCGTTTATAAATACTTTATGTTAGTAAATAGATCATTATATCAGCCCTTAGATGTCCACTGCTGGACATAAGCCTTCCCCAATGAATGCCACCACACAAGATTCTCTGATGCCCTCCACATCCAGCTGCTTCCGGCCACCTTCCTCAGGTCGTCGGTATTGGTTGCTGCTCATGGGAAGTTTTACCCGTAATTACCAAGCTGAGGCAGACGTGTTGGCCATCCTAGTACTAGACCTCGCACCTGTGACGCTGCTGCCCGCCAGCGGTCAGTGGTACCTATTTATGACCTAGTGAATTGTTGCATGGTTATACCGTCATTGTCGGTCGCCAGAGTTTCGTTGGTCAATCAGCAGGGTGCACCACGTGCAGGTGAGGTTGGCATTTGGAGCACCGGATGTCTTTGCACTCCCTTACAACTCTTATAAATATACTCGATCATAACTTAAAACAATTACATAAGTAGTAAGTATAAATTATTTAAGGAAAAATCTGCTTTAAATTCACAATTACGAGAAATAGTCTTTAATCATCATGTTAGCCCGTAAACGTCCACTGCTGGGCATAGGCCTTCCCTAATGAACGCCACCACACCTGGTCCTCCGCCGTCCGCATCCAGCCGCTACCGTCCTTCTTCAGGTCGTCGTGTTTAATATAATTAAATATATAAATTAGTGCGGTTTTTTGGAAAGAGTAAAAATCTAGATTCATTTGTTTGTCTAGGTTTTATCATTCGACGCCGTGATGCGTCTTTATACAGCGTTACCAATTGTAAAGGACCATATGTGCCTACTATTCATATATTACTGCATGCAATAACTACGTACCTATATATAGGTACATCATACATAGCATAGAGCATGTATGTTTATGGCAAAAACCCTGACGTTGCCCTGACACATAGCGTTTAGACTGAGTCATATAATTTAGATAGTAATTCGAGAGAACAAAGAGTTGCAACTATAATGATACGATGTAAGACGATAAGCAACGTGACAGCGAAAGTCTGCTATATTGAATAACAACGTAAGAGTCAGTGCAGACGGGAACTGCAGTCTGGCTTGTTTAATGCTAACAATTAATGTATTTAAAGGTGTTAGAATAACATTTGACGTAAGTGATTCTTATCTCGACAATGGGCCCGATTCTGAAGGCACAAAGTTAAAGTTTGACAGGACTAAATCATTTATATCCCTGTCACACAGTATTAGGAAGATAAAGTCGAAAACTAATTTTGCTGCTGTTAAATTTTAAATGTCTTCAGATCGGGCCTAATAGGATGTTATTGATAAGTGTAGTAGTTAATTCATTAATACCGAGTCAAAAATATTAAACTTAATTTTCTCCTTGTTTTTTTAAATGACTTCATTGTATATAATATATAAAGATAAAAACTAATGTATACCTATTTGTTTTAATGTAACTTGTTAGTATTATTGAATACTATTGTAAAGTATTCATTATATTTACAGTTTATGCATACATACATACATATCCTCACGCCTCGGTCCCAGAGGGGTAGGCAGAGACGATTATCGCTAACATTATACTTATATGTCGACATTAAAACCACTATGAAGTTTATTTGCTTTATCTTCTACGCACAATAAAGGACGCTGCAGTAAATTGAACATTTGAGTTTAGTTAGAGTGTCACCTGTTTTACTAGCTATCATCCGCGTAAAATTACTACCACTTCTTTAAATTCTTTCATGGTAACCGATATAAGCCATTTGAGGAAAGTAATTTTTTATGTTTTTGACCCTGCGGTTTGAGCTGATCAGATCAGATCAGTAATGGTAGTTAGTTGTTCAGACAATCAGGGCAGAGAACACTAAATATTATTGTCAGGGAATTCTTTATTTTATAGAATATCTCCATGTGCACACAAAATCCTTCTTCTTCTTCTTTGTCGTTCCCTCACTGCTGAGAATCGTTAAACCACTAAATCCTATTCTACTAATATTTTAAATGTGAAAGTTTGGATATTTGGATGTTAGTTACTCAATCACGCTTCAACCACTGGACGGATCGTGATGAAACTTGGCACACATATAGGTTAGGTCCTGGAATAGGACATAGGATGGTTTTTATCCCCAAAAAACATCATAATTTGAAATACATAATAATTTGTAAATTAGTCCACGCGGACGAAGTCTCGGGCAACAGCTAGTACAATATAACTCACGTGTTCAAGGTGACACCAACCAACACATGATATCGAACAAATCTAGCGTGTGTAAAGCTATTATTGTCGTGACAGGTTTAATGGTGAAATGAATGTTGTATTTCCAGATTAAAAATGAATAACATCGCCCCAGTCGGTCCCCAGCCCTCGAACCTGGTCTGCCCATCGTGCAGAGCCACCATAGTCACGAGGGTGGAGAGGAAAGCCACCACGAAGACCCATGTCATTGCCTTAGTCCTGTGTCTGTTTCTGTAAGTCCTGTCAAGTGTTTTATCATATTGTCAATGTTCGATGATGATTCAATGACTGTACCGTATTGTACATCAATCACAGAAATATATTGAACAAATAAGTGGCGGCCTTAAGGCAACCTAATAGTTAGTGGAAATCGTTAATGATGTAGTTGTTGAAGCGATAGCTCAGTAATCAGTTAGAGCACTGACCCCGATCAGTTCGGTCAAAGGTTCAATCCAGTTACTGTGTTACTTTCTATGCTTTTTACTAGAAAGATTATGTCAGGCCACCTTTGACACCGTTTAGCTTGACTAGTGTGTAGGCTTGTGGTTTCGCCTGCCAAAAACAAAACTATCTTTCCAAATGTAGAAAAATAGTTACTAATTTAATAAAAATAAAACAGATTACTAAAACTAATTAATTACTGTTAATCTCTAGTATTTTCTATGTATAATCAGTCCATAGTGATGTATGTATAACATTTATAATTTTTTTTAACTGTCAACTTCTTAAGACATATCTGCGTAATAAATAAATAAGTACTTAAACAAATAATAAGACTGAGATATCAGAATATAAACCTGCGGACCAAAAACGTTTTTTTTTATGTATTTTTATTACCGGGTAAACATTAACTTAGATTTCATTCCAAACCCATAGTCATACGACAACCAACGCTATTTGCGTCTCGGTAACATGTATATGAAAGGGTCACCAGTAGCAAAACAGGTTTGTATTACCATGTAAACTATCTGCTCCACTTAGGAACACATCTATTGTTTATTTTGCTTTTGAGACGCAAATGCGTTTGTTTTCATATGACTATTGATTTGGAAAGAAATATAGATATCTCTACATAGATTTATAAAACGCAATGTATCTCTGTCTGTCCGTTAGTACGCTATAAGTCGAGATTAACTATAAAATATTAGTTAGGTATAATTATTTTATTTTGTACTCTAATTTTATGTTGACAGTTTACAGCAGCTGATAATACTTATCTATTGATATTTAATATTTATGATTATTGTGTTGTTTGACAATGTCACTTTACCGCAGTTTAATTTTATAATGTAGAAACTGATCGCTCTTTGCCATGTGATGATGATGATGCTTTAACGCCAGTTATGTATAAAATAAATATAAAACAAAATGTAAACCAAACAATGTCCATTATAAGGTTAAAATAAATGTCTATGACTATGAGAATCACTTATCCGAGTGTCTTTTAAAAATTCATGGATATGTTCTCTGGCTAGGTTTTAATCATAGAAATCCTATCAAGATAGAATGGTGAAGTAGGCGCGACACGCGTACTAACGATGTGCAAAAACTATCAAACGCTTACTCGTTAAGCGCCAAGAGTCAAGGTCGGGTAAACATAGAAAAAATATTAAACAGAAAAAATATCTGCGAAAGTGCCATATTGCTCGATTTCTAATTGCATAACTGTATCTCCTCACTAGAAACGTGACCACGAAGCATACTCGTAAATGGCACGCGCGAGACTGAAGTAACAAGTGACTATAACCGCTCTAACTTGATAGGATTTCTGTGGTTTTAATATATATTTTGTTACGTTAGGTAAGAATTCTATAGTCTATGCGAGCGGACAAATATAAATGTAAGTACTTAGGTTTATAAAAAAAATTAACAGTAACATTAGCGTATTTTTTTTTATTTTATGCTCGAAATTGCCGCCTATGGCAATTAGGTAGAAATCAAGAAATCTTGTTTTACCAATATTGCGCGCTGTTTTTAACCAAATCTTACCTTCCTGATAGAAAAAAATACCATTATAAGAAAATACTGTTTCATGATTCTTATCAAGAGCTTAAGAGTGACTTACCTTTTCGGTAAGTTAAACATAAATCTATTTCAATTTCAAGTAACTGTATTTGTTACTTCCGCTCTATTAAGGAAAATAGGTTGTATTTAATTTATAACATTTAAAGGAAACACTGAATCACTGTTCTCATTATTTTGTACTTACGATGGCTGGTTTATGAGCATAAGTGTTGGTTTCGATAAGAGCCAATATGATTGATAAATAATCCATCGAACGATAACGTTCCTGGATATAGTTCTCGGTTGTTCATCCATCATGCATGACCTATACCAATATGTACGTATATCTTCATGGAATACCTATAATAGTTAGCGGCGCATAACTTGAGCTGTCTTTTGCTCATACAAATCAAAGTCAATATCCTGTATTGTACACTTGTGTCAAATACACTTAATTTTTTTACCGACTACCGCGTTCTAGGTGTTAGCGCTGTGAAGAAGAACCGCGCAATAAACTTGTAGCAACACATCTTTTAAAATCTAGTTTGTAGTAGTCACACGTAGAAAGAAATCAGAGGTCAAGTTACATGCTGCAAACTATACTTACTTATCTACTATTTAGTTATTCCCACTCCTCGAGTAGAATAGCAACATCCAAGTTGTATTTCCCAAACTGAGAATCCCCAATATGTCTTGTCTATAGATGTTTATAACAAAGTACAGTCATGGGAAAAATTACTTGTTAGAATCTCGTACGAATAAGCCTTAAGCGTCTCTTTTATGGTGTGTACTATTAGATATGTATTAGTAGGTATGTATTAGATCTCGTAATGTCGAACTCGTAATTAAGCTACAATTTAAGTTATAACTATATAATATACATAATAATACTGTTAACAAAATAATATATACAAATAAATATAGCAAACATATATAATAATTTGCGTGACATATATTTATTTACATGACAGGTATTTTCAGGATCATGATCCATCCTACTAATATTATAAATGTGAAAGTTTGGATATTTGGATGTTTGTTACACAATCACGCTTCAACCACTGGACGGATCGTGCTAAAACTTGGCACACATATATGTTAGGTCCTGGAATAGGACATAGGATAGTTTTCATACCGAAAAAATATCCCATTCCTACGGGAAATACATAATAATTTGTGATATTAAGTTGTCCATGCGGACGAAGTCGCGGGCAACAGCTAGTAAACTATATTTTTTGCCATGGAAAAGTAAATATGAAATAACTTAAAGTAGGGAATGGGACAAAAATTTAAGTATATCACAGTAGCATCATAAGAAAAAATAACATGTACGTGACTTAGTTTAGCTATCTTCATCATCATCAGGTTAATTTTGTCTCCACTGCAGGAGCACAACCCTCTCTCATCTGCCAGAGACAGACGGAGGATTTAGCCTACACTCCCCGCGCTGGCCAGACGGGTTAGGGAGGCCTGATTGATGTTATAAAATGTCCTTTAGCTATCTTATCTTATCATATCATAAGTATCTACTTTTATTTAACGCAATTAGATATTATATTTTGTACCTAAATTATTGTTTTATCTTGTAATTAAACTCTGTGTAATAAAAAACATCACTCTTGTTTCTACGGAAAATAGAGATTTCAAATTTCAATTCTTACAATATTCAAAGTCTTAATTGTCACAACAACGTAGTCTCATAATATATCTACATTAGATAGCATTGCCTATTTATAAACACTTAAATATAGGTATATATGTTGCATTATGTGGTCCAAAATCACCAATTTTTGACCTTTTGTTGAAACATTTACTTTATTAATGTATCTGTGTATTTTTTATTGCGCAATAAAGAATAATTGAATGGAATTGAAACACTTCTAGAGAGCAGTCCCACTGAGTGACAATAAGTAGGAGATATTTCTGTCATTTCTAATATTAACTTTCTATTTCAGGTGCTGGCCATGCGTATGTGTTCCATACTGCATGGATTCATGCCGAAATGCCGACCATTACTGCCCGAACTGCAATTCTTATCTCGGAACTTATCAGCAATAATCGAGGTTATTGTAGACGATGTTAAGTGACTTGAACTTTGGAATAAAATGAATTCATCATTGGTGCACATCAGCTAAGTCGAGATCTAGAGCCAAGCCTGACGAACATGATTGTGGTTTCGAACAAGTACACCCAGAGAAATCAGTTATTTTGTACTTGTAGTGTCATTGTTCTATGACATATGATAACAAGATAGCCCTATGAACTTTTGTCGCTGCCAGTACTTGTGATTGTGAACTGTGTAAGCAAGCAGTAGCCTCGACCTTGTGTTACTCCTCAGCGCCTCAACCGCTGAAAAACAAGATAAAACTATCAGATAATACATAAGTAATTACATACGCACACTAACAGTGTAAACTCAAACATTACTCTACAGCTATACACACACACACTTATTTTCAATATTTATAATGTCACCTTCTGTTTTATTAAGATAAAATATTTATTATTTATATTTTTTCTGTTAAACTTACTAGATATTGTTTATCCGCTCTCTTTCTCATCTGATACCACATTCTTCAGCTGATAGTGTTTATAGTAGAGGTTTATCCCATTTTAAATACCAGCTGCAATGTGGATCAAAACCCATTTATGACTATATAGGCATAAGACCTATTTATGTGCGTACAAACTAAAAAAAATGTGTTAAATCTGAATAGAGTATTTTTTAGTATTATTAGTCTAAATACCAACGATAATATTGAGTTTCTTCTCATTTAATATTGCTTCTCTTTTATTATTTCTCTTTCCATTGAGTACTTGGTTGTATATGACTTTGAAAACATTGTTATTCCACCTAAGCTAAAGCTTAGGTTCAAGATGGGTGCAATTTATTTTTCATTGTCAAAAATGTATAGGTACATTGGTATACATGCTGGTTTCAAATGTACGGAGTCTAAATATACTTCTTATATTTATTTTTTCTTTATGTCAGGCTGATAATTGCCTCAAAAGTGGGTCTTGGGTATATAAGTCCAAAGAGATAGTGAGATAGAGCACAGATGTTGCTATGACAAATATTGCTTTCGATAACAATTTTATTGTTTAGTTTTATATAAATAGTGGAAAGACAAAACTTACTAACTTTGAGAACTCTACAGAAATAAAGCGTAAAGCTTATTTTAGACAACAATAAAAAAATAATATGAGGAGTATTTTTATTTTCATGTATTTTAACTACTGTTACATACAATAAGACATCTTCGTGAACAAAACAAATTCTTATATTTTGCGAGATATTTGTCAATCTTCGATGGCAATTTAGCTGTATACCTTTTCACTGTCGATATGGAGATCAATATTTTAGTTGAATTCGATTAACAGGATGAGAATATGTCTTAAGCTAGCATTTATTAAAACCGAATTTACACTAATCTGAAATCTGGAAAAAGTCAACATGATAGACGTCATTCATTACATTACTTTTAATTGGTCACTTCAAGTCATTTGGCTAGGTAACGTAGATTGAAAACAATATGATTGTGGCTTGGCTCCTGTCGAAAAATGTTTTAAATTTTGATTTATGTATATATTTTTTTGTTTCTGTACGTACAAAATGATAACTTAGCATTTGTTTTAAATATTAGGTAACTATTTCAATGTACATTTACAGATAATAGGAAATTATTAATCACATCTGTAACTATAGATTGGTATAATGTAGTTTACTATATTTCATTCCAGATTAATAGTCCTATGAAAACCAACGCTATTTACGTCTCGGTAACATATACATGAAAGGGTCACCAGCAGCAAAAACAGGTTTGTATTACCATGTAAACTTTGCAGTCCACTTAGGAACACCATCTATTGTGTATTTTGTTTTCGAGACGCAAATGCGTTTGTTTTCATAGGACTATTAATCTGGAATGAAATATACATATTTTTTCGGAAAATTATTTATTTAAAATATGCCATGTAACATTGAATTTTGAAGTTTATGTCAGTCACTTAAATCATGATCTCTGATCACAATTATAAGTATCCCACTTTAAAGCATTTTCATGTTTCATTAGTCATGTAAGTTATATAAGTGTTTTTAAAGTTACCTCAAATATATAAAAAACTTAATATAAAATTTATAAAAAATCGAGCGATATGTCGTGGCATTTATTATAAAAAAATACAATTAAACACATATTGTAAGTAATTCTTTGTTTTGTATATCGTTCATAATATATTGAAATTTTGGCACGCGTTTTTATAATTTTTGATGGCTATTACTTATTTTTAATTTTTTGAGCAAGTTGCGGTGCTTCCGAATACAAAATAAAGTTTAATTACTACTTACTTTTGACCTCTTGTGACTTAAAAATAAAGATTGTTTGTGAAAAAGACATTTGTGTTTTACTGATTTTATTTTAAGTAATTATATGTTTGCGATCCTTTAAATCTTATTTTCTTTAGGCCATATTTTCGTCTTGAGTTGTAATCCGAACAAGTTTTTTTAATAACATGTAATTAATTAATTAATTAATTTAATTGAACAGTCCGGATCCTTAAGTAAGAAGTGTTATTTAGACTTTGTATTTTTAGACAAACTAAATAATATAATGAATGAAACGGGTAACGTCGGATACGGTTAAGCCTGATTACGCTACGCTACAGTGCAGTTAAAGTCCGAAGTCCATAGAAATCAGAATGGATTAACCACGAGCTCGCTCCTAATCGATTTAATTTGTCTGATATGTCAAATATCGTTACGTCCTTTGACTTTGGACAACACAAGTCCATTATAGAATATTCCTAAACTTAACTTATTAATGCTGGATTTAGCCACGGAACCACCGTCCTCGACGTCGATACCTACTCATTTTGATTGAAAAGAACATATTTTTACTGTTTCGCGTCTAAACTAATCTTTACAACGATCAAATCAAATTCAACTGTATTCCATTCCCCGTCAGCATAAAATGTTATGATATTGAGGAACACAAAGCTACATCGAGGCCGGTTCCGCCATAAACTGCGTCGAGTGGTTCCGCACATAAAAATATCTGTCACGACCGCGCTGATGCGACGGCGGCGAAAAACCGCAGTTTATGTAAACAATCTCCATTTTACAGGGCTCCCGTAAACAGTAAATGGTGCAAGGTAGAAATTGGTACATAGAGAAAATGGAACACGACTTCTTTAAGGCTAGGGAAAGTAACAACTCGGCAATAGCTTGCTGTGGTGTCTTGCTGAACATTGAGATACGCAGGTTCTAAGGTTGGGCAGGGTTTGCTGGTTGGCGGCTTATAATTCTGTGAGCACCTTAAAAGACTGGCCTGCTCCTAAGTTGCCCAAAAGGCTGTATAGGAACCAAGACATAGTGAAATATATGAGGAAAGTATTTCATGATATTAAATATATCAATAATATGCCGAACACATTAGTTTAAATGAATCATTTAGAAATCATTAGTTTAAATGAATCATTTAAACTAATGTGTTCGGCGTTTAAAATGATTATGTATGTCACTGCTACCACAAGGAAGTGATGAGCAACATGTTGCCAGTTCTTACCATCTCGATGCCTGAATCACATTAACACAACCGCACCAGCACCAGTCGCCTTAAGTCTCTTGCAGCCGTTGCCATCTGGCGACGCGTTACAAATATCTGATATATTTTGCACTATTTAGGTTTTAATACAAATTTGAAATTGATACAAATGCACTCCTCGTCCTGCAATTTGTATATAAGTTTTGTCATTAAATTTCCATTCGTTCTCTCCATGGAGCACTCCAGTGGGTATTATTATCCTTTAAAAAAGTTAATAAATAAATAATAAATAATAAATATGTTGGGACATTTCACACACGGCCACCTGATCCCAAACTAGGCAGAGCCTGTAATATGGGTATCAGACAGCTGATATACATACATAAATACATAATATAATATATAAATAACATCCAGTCACAAGGCAAACACAAGTGCTCATCACACGAATGTTTACCCTGGGCGGGATTCGAACCCGCGAGGCATATCCACCGACATAACTCTTGACCATACTCCTTAGTACTTAATTATTATGAAGTGATAATAAAAAGCCGTATGGTTTCCGGTAGAGTAGAATAGGACCACTCCAACTCTTCCCGTGGATGTCGTACAAGGCGACTAAGGGAATACATTATAAAACATCAGTCAGGCCTCCCCAACCCGTCTGGCCAGCGTGGGGAGTGTAGACCAAATCCCCCGTCTGTCTCCGGCAGATGAGAGAGGGTTGTGCTCCTGCAGTGGAGACAAAAATAACCTGATGATGATGATGATAATAAAAACCAATTGGTATTTTTCAGTATTTTTTCTCTATCTGTTGTTTCAATGACGAACCCACGACCTTTGTATTTATTGACCTTGTAATAGTGTAATCAAATATTTTTTAATACGAGATAAAGTGGCTTGATTGCTGAATGACTAACACTAATTAGTCTATGTTGCTAGTTAATTTAAGTGGGGAATTGCTCACTTTAAAAGCCATAACAATTACAATAAGCATTTTTATAATGAAAAACATAGTGAAAACCGTCAGAATTTTAATACCATTGTAAACTTAAAGAAGGGTCTGTAAACTTTTTTTTGGAAGCATTTTGCATAGCAAAGGTTAGAAGACTAGGAATTTAGAAATTAACGTTACAGAGCTAAAGCTTCAGCGATCATAAACTGAGCTGAGCAAGGCCCAAAAACTATATCCAAATTCCTTACTAAGTCTCGTAAATACTATAATGTTGTTAATTATGAAACCAGGAATGTTTGCAACCCTGGCATTGTATTTTTTCCTTGGTGTTATTCATATACAAATATTTAAAAATGATGTCATTGTATGATCCATTGGTTTTGAGAATTAACGGATGCAGTCAGGATATGGATGCGTGAAGTGACCAACTTATTAGCACCGCACTGTTGAATAACAGATGTAATCAAACTATAACATTATAAATATTTAAGAGTGGTTGCTTACAGTGCCAAATTAGGTTACCTGTAATGGCATTGTAATGGTATTCCAAATAAATAAATAAACATTACTGGGCCCTATTCTGTTCTGAAAACCATCATTTCACTCTACGACTTTGCTAACGACTAGCAAATTTCTTCCGAGACAACTCAGAATTTTCTGGAAATAAAAATAACCTGATGAATATCTAAATAACTTTAGTGTCCATTTTGAACAACAGCAGTTCTTTGGCGGAATATATTTTAAAATCGGTTCGGTACTTAGGAGAATATCGAGAAAGCTCCCAAAATTTAGCGTGTATTAAAACTTTAGACATTTCTCTTACTTGACAATGATGGAAATAAGGAATCTTTCGAATTTTAAATGTATGTCTAGATAATTACACTTCTCAAGTAACCCTATCTCGACTTGTTATTAAAACCACGAAAGAAATGACATCAGAACAATAGATAACAGACTTAGTCTTAAGTAGATACGTATAAATAAGTCTGATGACTAACTGTTTATTAACTAGCTCAGTGCGATACAGTACAAATAAAAAATAGATAATTACTCACCCTAAGAGTGAAGAAATAAAAAAATACTAAACATAAATGTCAGGCTGGCTGATGCAATGCCTCCTACAGTCGCACTGTGTGGTGCTGATTTTCTTGGTTGGTGAATAGTGAAGCATCTTGGTAAAAATTTGTCTTATATATGAGAATTGTAAGAAAGCTATGTCAATTTATTACTTTCAATAATCAATAACAATGTGAATAACTTATTGCTGCGCATATTATCTGGTTATAATAATTAAACGTTCGACAATGACAGAAATCCTCTCCGTCCTTCCGGCTACTTTGAGGGGGTAGCATACATCTTGCTGATATTACTGGTTAACACTACCTAAAATGGAATAGAATGGCGTAGTCTTGATTTGATTGTTAACTATACAAGTTACTTGAAAATAAAATGACATTATTAAGTATTGTGATAATATCTGTGCTTAATGTGAGGAATCCCCACAAATTTACTTAGTGGCATTGATTGTATAGTATTTGCAAATATAACTATAGTGGTTCGACTAAAAACGTTTCAGCAATTTTCAAACTATTTATGATTAACAACTTTTTTTTAAATATTTCAATGAATTACCTAATGGATTTTATTACATTTAGGTCACCAGTTTTTAGATTTACCCCATTGATATTAATCTTCAACTTTAATTAATTTACTTGACATATGTACGCCCAAGTCCTTGAGTATAGAAACTGTTCGTCGGAATAACATTGGTACAAGCTACAGAGTTTAAATCGGTTAGAGATATAAACTTGGACCATTGAGAGCAGGCGAACTCGGAACTTACCCAACCAGCTCGATGCAAGACGTTCCAATTAAATTATTGCCAGTTCAAAGGCCGAATGCATAACAGCCGATTTACGGACGGACAGCTATGGAAATCATTTTAGCAAGTTCAACTATGGCGTACGCCATGGTTTGTAAATAGGGTTGTGATGTAGAACTCTAAGCTGGAAACTAATGTGAAGTTTATTATAGTGTCTCATGCCTTTTTTTTTATTTTTGCTGTCATAGGTAGGTAGGTACATACCAGTCTATCGTCATAGCCTCTGGTGATAGCTTAGTTGCCGTGGGTTTTAATGTTTCATTCTCTCTGGGACAGATACATTGTAATATTTGTAACAGTCAAAGTACCTATATTAAATTTGTAAATTGTGATGATTTAACTTAGTTTGCCATATTGTAAGGAATCCTATAGTTTATGATTAGACATTCTATTGTTGTGGCGTTGTTGTCACAGAAGCGAAGTAAAAAACACTTCACGTCGTGCGATTGCGATAGAATGAATGGAATGGAAATATGCATTTGAATTTCTTAAAATGCAAGGTTTTTTTACTCTCGTATATTTCAATATAAATATTTAGCCCTTCACCCGTCAACTTATTTATAAGAAAATTTCCGTATAAATAGACTAACATACGTGACAACCCTGTCTTTAAGACACAACATTGTTAGCTGGGGTGCAGACGATGTATTAGTTAGTGGTCTTTGTTCTGTTGGTTTTCGACGATTTAAAGACAAGATGTTCTGAGAGTCACACTTTTGTAAACACCTGAATTCGGTCTTTGATGGATCACTTCACTACTCGCCTAGACAAGACAATGATAATATGATCTGGTAGATAATCTCTAATTCACCACTTTAACAGTGAAAACAGCTTAAAAAAGTCCAGCAATTCCCGAGTTACTAGCGGATATAGCAAACAGACAAGCAGTGGGATAAACACCATAAATTCTGCTCACCTTTAGATTTTTAACTTGCTAAGCTACATGCATATACCAAAATCTTCGAAAAAATGGATAACAAAACAGTTTCATACATTAACATTACATGCACTTAAAAATCTAACGTGGAGTACGTATGTTTACCTTAGGAAGTATATCATTTAATTTTCATAAGGTCATATTTTGCTTGAAAAAAAAGCAAGATATCAAATGGGGAGAAGTAGGTTGTTGGAAATTATTTTACGTCCAAAATGAGTAAAGGCAAAATCAGTTGAAAAAAATATCTGCGATGTAACTCATAACATAAGAACATAATGAAAATGGACGGGACATGTTTGCCAGATGAAAAATGAAAGATGGGAAAAATTGCTTATAAAATGGCTGGCACGTGATGGCAAGAGAAAAAAAGACTGAAAGGACGTTGAGTTGATATCGGTATGCAAAAGAACGGAACAGACTGAATGAGGAAAGCTAGATAGGTACTGTGGCCCACAGTCCCTGTCTAGCTTTCCTCATTCTCACAGTGTGGCCTCCCCCTTGTTTTGACTAAGGTATTTCACAGGGCCTGGCACGAAGCTGATGTCACCTATTACTGTGTGCGTGCCGTCGTGCATGCTTTGGTTCACTCATTCAATTGTCCTAGTCGTGTTTATTTTCAACAGCACAGGAGAAAATCTTAATTTAGGATTAGACAAGTGTATAATATAGGTATATTATATAATGTTAATGTTTATTTAATTTCAATATTAATAAATAATCTTGTAATGAGATAATATATTAAACTAATATCTATACATATAATAAAAGAGTAGAAAAAACAAAAGAAAAGCGAATCTGTACATTTAAGTAAAAAAAAAAAAATTTCACTGCCCGGACGTTACTGAAGACCAGTAGAGTCCAAAAATATAATTAAAAAATTTCTTATCTGTCTGTATGTATGTATGTATGTACGGGCTAATCTTGGAAACTGCTGAACAGAATTTGACGGCGTTTTCACTGTTTAATAGCTTTGAGTTCGGGCCTCATACTGGTATAAGTCATATCTCAATAAAATGTCAGGATGCTGATATACAAGTAGACCTCTCATTTCATATCATTTGTATGAAAGTGTAGTTCAACATTACTGGTCGATGCAAGAACTTGACAGAGATGTTTTAAAGCTCATTTATAGATTTATTTTAGCTGATGTATTTCAGGTATTTCCACAAGTCTCGATACAAAAAGTTCGCTATTCGATAATTAGTGGCCCTGTATTAGACCGGTGATCGTCGACAATGTCAATATCGAAGCTGTTCAGGAGTACGTCTGCCTAAGACAGACAATATAGTTGGGTAGGATCAATTTCAAAAGCTGACAGAAGAATCCAGTTAGGGTGGGCGGTATTCGGAATACTGCATCAAGTCTTTACGTCACCTATTCCACAATGTTTAAAGACAAAAATCTTTAATCAGTGCGTCCTGCCTGTCATGATTACAGCGCGGAGACGTGGACACTGATGGTGGGCCTGATTCACAAGATTCAAGTGGCTCTGCGAGCTATAGAGAGGGCAATGCTCGGGGTCTCTATGAGGGATATGATTCGTAATGAGGAGATCTGATGAATAACGAAGGTGACCGACATAGCCGAAAGAATTAGTAAGCTGAAATGGCAGGTCATATCTGTCGTAGTACCGAACGGCCGTTGGGGCAGACGGGTTCTAGAGTGGGACGCGACGTCCCACGCGCAGGGTGGGACGCCCTGTGCCCATTGTATGGACAACCTGAAGATGGTGGCCGGAAGCGGCTGGATCTGTAGGGCGTTGTGGCATTCATTGGGGAAGGCATGTCCAGCAGTTTGACAGACATTTTGTTGTACAGTTAATTGGATATGCAACATAGGAAGGGAATAGGAGGGGAAGGAAGTCGGATGGAAAAGAATAGAGGGATTAGGGTAAGAGAGGAAAAATGGGGGGGCAGTGGTAAATAAAGTGTGTAGTAAGGGGTGGGTTAAGGGAAGGGGGAGAGGTAGGAGTAGGGAGTGGGGGAAAGGGATTTCAACGTTGTGGGAAGGGGATGGAGAAGTAAAGAAAGAAAGGGTATGGAAAGGACAAATTGGAGGGGGGAGGGGGGAAGGAAATATCACCTAATTTGCACAATATTAAAATATAATTTTTTTTTATTGATTATTTGATAATCTTTTAATTCATGATAAATGTAAATGTTAACTTTATTTAAAAAAAAAGCGGCCAAGTGCGAGTCGGACTCGCCCATGAAGGGTTCCGTAGCAGCAAGTAACATAATATAAGAGTTATTGTAGTTCGTTGTAACTTTGATCGATGTTTTAATAATAGTATTGTGGTTTACGATTTATGACGTATTAAAAAAACTACTTACTAGATCTCTTTCAAACCAATTTTCGGTGGAACTTTGCATGGCAATGTACATCATATATTTTTTTTTGTTTTATCATTCTCTTACAGGGGGGGGGGGGGACACATATTTTACCACTTTGGAAGTGTCTCTCGCGCAAACTATTCAGTTTAGAAAAAAATGATATTAGAAACCTCAATATCATTATTGAAGACCTATCCACACGTATGGGTTTGATGAAAAAGAAATTTTGAGTTTCAGTTCTAAGTATGGGGAACCCCCAAAATTCCATGTTTTTTTTCTATTTTTGTATGAAATCTTAATGCGGTTCACAGAATACATCCACTTACCAAGTTTCAATAGTAAGTTCTTATAGTTTCGGAATAAAGTGGCTGTGACATACGGACGGACAGACAGACAGACATGACGAATCCATAAGGGTTCCGTTTTTGTCATTTGGCTACGGAAACCTAAAAAACTGTGGTCCAACGGGCGAAACCGCCGCCGGAACGCTAATTTTTACCCGACTACAAAAAAGGAGGTTCTCAATTGGATAGTATGTTTTTTTATGTATATTAATATTTTTAATGCATAACCAGATTAAAAGATTTCTTTTAGGATTTAGTAACACGTAATACATAAGAATGTGTAATGTTAAGTTGTCCACGCGGACGAAGTCGCGGGCAACAGCTAGTAATAAATAAATGTTATACTATTACATTTTTTTTTAAATATATCATACTACATATGTTTTTTCTTAGGCCATGCTACTGAAACCACTGCGATGGTGGTCGCTACTTGTACAATCTTAATTCTATTAATACCTTGAATTGAGACTATCTAGGTCGCATTGCTGCTCGCCAGATAGTACCCCTTCATAGCAACTTTTACTTTTCGCGCATTGCCCCCCAGCATGTCGTCCACCAAACTTTCTGGTAATTCGTTTGGTACTTGCGGCAAGATGCATTCACATAGTAGAATACATGCAAATTATTTTTTATAAAATGTTGTCTGTAAATCTGTCTAAGTTTCATATTACACATATAATATCCACCGGTAGTTATCTAGTGCGAATTTCAACTATAGCATTTGCGAAATAGCACCCAGAATCAGACTGAATGGTTCGTAAACTATTTGAGATTGAAATGCGATCGTCTGTTGATGAACGCTGCCCGTACGCCGTGACGGAATGTAGTGGAATCAATTAGTGCTGTATGAATGTGCGCTACGTAAAATACAGAATATGCTTCGTAACTAGGCAGCTAGCAACAGATTTTTTTTGTAATGGTATATGCAGGTACATGTTCTGATTTGTATAAGCAAACTAAAAGACATAATATATAAAAACCAAAAGCGTGGTTTCTTTTCAACAGCAATTATTTCTATTGTCCAGATCCAGCTTTAGAATCCTATCCTATCCTACTAATATTATAAACGCGAAAGTTTGGATGTTTGTTCCTCAATCACGCTTCAACCACTGGACGGATCGTGATGAAACTTGGCACACATATAGGTTAGATCCTGAAATAGGACATAGGATAGTTTTTTTTTTTAAAAAATATCCCATTTCTACGGGAAATACAAAATAATTTGTGATATTAAGTTGTACACGCGGACGAAGTCGCGGGCAACAGTTAGTGCTAAATAATACTGCCGGAACTTTGACAATATCTTCAGTAAGTATATATTCTACGTTTAATGTTTTTAAATTATATTTATATACATTCATATATAAATAGATCTAATTTTGATATATACGGCCTTATTTACAATTTTGTGTACTATCTGTGGTAAAAAAACATATTCGAAACGAAAGTGATCACAACGCAATTATTGTAGACAACATAAAATTATTTATAATAACAGAATAATAATCTTGACTAATAGGCAAAAAGTTTGCCAAAAAATATATGTCTGAAACCAAAAAATCAAGCAAGGTTATTCAGCTCATTTATATTCGTCAAACACTGAGGTTATGAATAAATAAAAATTGAGAAAAGTATCACAATAAAAGTGGTTTTGTTTCATAGTATATAATAAGGTAAGTAATCAAACAGATAGGTACAATATATATATTAATATTATAAGCATGCCGTCGCTGTTTAGGAAAAGTAGCTAAAGCGCCACGATAAGATTTCAAAGTAGAGAATTTAAAACATACCTATATTTTTATGTACACATCAGATTTTTATAACGTAAAACCAACAGTTGTTTTTTTTTTCAAAATCGGATGTTCAGACGAAAAAACAATTTTTATTTTAGATAAAAACATATTTTATAAAATTTCTCTACCCTACAATACCATTACAGCAATTTTCCTAAATGACGATGTAATCTATAGTTACAAAATGCCTGGTGTCCAGTCTGACTTTATATGGACAACACATAAGCCTTAAAATATCCTTTAGCGTAAACGCATTTTTTTTAACTTTTTTTACCTAAATGCCTATGGTGTGATAATAATCCGTAGGTACCTACTTTTATGCATAATTAATAAATTATAAGTAATCACAAAAACAAATAATCAACATGATATTACTGTAATCACTTCACTTTCATTTCTTGCATCTGTTCAGTATTCATCATTCTATTTAATTAAACTTCTTCTTTTCTGTCGTCCGCGACCATATAAAATGCGCGTCCACGCATAGCGGTCATTGGCCAGCCGCACCGCTTCATATAAGGATCCGCCAGCCACCCTCCTCACCGGGTCTGATCACCTCGTCGGAGCTCGTCCTCTGGTACACGCCCTCCACTTGTCCCAGTATTATGAGCTTCATTAATTAAACTTAATTAGTCATTAAAACTTTCTAGATATGTCCTTGCACAATGTTATGGGTAAACGTCCAACGACAGTGTCGTGTCCTGCGTGTGAACAGATTGTAGTGACTAGATTAAATTACGGACCTAACTGGAAAACTCATGTAATAGCTATTGCTTTTTGTATATGCATGTGAGTTGGTTATTACTTTTCTTTACTTATTCTAGTGTAATAGTATAACTAATAAATAACACTCTTTTCATCCCATCTATTTGAAAAGGACGACTTGGTTCGCCTTTAAGTGCACCCAAAGGTGGTGTTTTCTATAAGAAACGTTTAGCGGGCAGTAATGAGTTTTTAATCCTCTTTATAAGTGCGAATTTGGAACATCTTAGTCTTCAGCGTCAAAGAAATCGAACGCAAATATTGTTTAGTTGTTACTCTATGTTTTATTAAATAATAATATTACAATAAAATATGAGGCGCCTTTTATTTTCTCATAGAGGGCGATGAAAAGTAGAGTGTATCACTCGGGCGCAAAATATATATTTGGCTCGGGCGACGTACTTTGAATCCCTCGCTACGTTCAGGATTCTACTAAAGAATCCCTCACTCGCTCTGGATTCAAAAAAGCGCCCTCGCCGTAAAAATATCATTTTGCTCCCTTATGATACAATCTATTATTCTCTCAACTTTAATTAATTGTACAAGTACCTAGTACTAGTTAATATTCAAATCTTGTAGTATATTGGTGTCATTCATTTATTCATGCACGCAAAATGTATTACTTTATTAATACCTTTTTAGTTGGATTTTTTTATAATATTATTTTTATTTTCACTAGACTGGATTTAAAATGTGTTTCTATGATATCTTCCAGTTTTCCCTAATTTATCCTTTAATGATATGTTCTCGTTCTCGAGTGGAGATGACTGGGCAAGCGTAGTGTGGGACGCCCCCTGGTTAGATGGAGCGACGATCTGCGTCAGGCGGCTGGCAGTGACTGGATGAGAAGAACCGAGTATCGGGTTCAGTGGAGCACCTTGGAGGCCTATATCCAACAGTGGACTCTTTCAGGCTGATGATGATGGTATGTGACTAGCTCCTATAGTAGTACTTTAATTATGATTTTTTCACATTCCAAAAATAATAGGTAGGTATATGTGTGACACTACAGGACAGCCAGTAATACTTATTGATATTGTTTCAGTTTCGGACCGGGTGTGGTATCGTTCATTGGGGAATGCCTATGTCCAGCAGTGGACGGCTGATATTGATTGATGATGATGATTATTTCATTACAAAAATATCTTTACGCGCCTAATATTGCTACTCTGCTATTGCTATCTGGGCGAACGTATAGTTTTCCATTTTGCAACTTGGTCAACTTGCTATACGATTTGTATCTTTGACGTTATGTTATTTAGAAGACTGACATTTCATTACTCTGATGATATGCCATTTTGCTTCTGAGACGTGTGGAGTGCTTCTACTTGCAAGCAAGATAATCGTCCTAATCAACATCGTAGATGAACGAATGATTATCATACCCAGTAATTTATTTTATACCTAACTTGTTTGCAGGTGTCTGCCTTGTATACTGTTACCATTTTACTTGGACTCCTGTCAGTCCGCCGAACACTATTGCCCAAATTGCAACGCATATATCGGCACTTACTCATGATAGATGCGATTGAGAGTTTATCGTTACAATTAGTAAAGTAAATATATGTTTACATTTTGTATTAAATAATTGTATAATTGGTAAATCTAGTACCTATTTAAATAAAATATGCAGTGGCCCAAAAAAAATATGTTTACTATTTTATTTATTTGACAATTTATTGCACACACAAAAGAAAAAAAAACATACAAAGTAATAAAAGTAAGGAAAAAAAACTGTACAAATGGTAATGCTTATTACGAGTACTTATTACTATTGTTATTTTATTCTATTACTATTGTTTCTGCCAACGTACCTTGATGAAATACAATAAATTATTCATCTGTAGCAATGGCTTGTATACCTTTTCTATGTCAAACACCATTGACTTTGATCTTGACCACTGTTCTTGATCTTTGGAACAGAAATTTTCGTCAACTTTGCAAAGTTTAAGGCTCTTGTGCACGCACACTCGGACGATATGTGGCAGATTGTATTAATTTAAGTGACCTTATATGTAACTAATAACGGGTCCGCAAAGTAGCGATACATCGTCTCTGCCTACCCCTCTGGGGCCAAGGCGTGAGCATTATGTATGTATATATAACGGGTCAAAAACACACATAAGTTTTTCCTCTTTCTCAGATGTTTAACCAGCCAAGTCTTACTATCGGTAAATCTATTGGGACGAAAATTATCAGTAGTACAACTGGTAAGACTATTTGCTAGGACTGGGAACACGCGGTTTTGGCCACGTTGCTGTGGTGTGTATGTATTTTTTTAATATCTAGTTCAGTTACATTTTATTCCAGTATAGCTTTAAAGTGTATGAATTTTGATTGAAACATATATACATACAAAAAGATCACGTCTTGGTCACAGAGTGGTAGGCAGAGACGATGTATCGCTACTTTGCGAAATCCAGTGTCGCAAAGCCATTTAAAAATATAAATTCTTATAATATTTACATATATCTCAATGTAGGTATAGTTAGCGTGACGTAACTTCAGTTCTGATTTGTATAAGCGCCGTTACAAATTATAGCCCAAAATACGTGCCGCCAAGTATTATATTGTTTTAAGAAACTAATTCATACGTACCTATTTATTAAAGCAATGATAATATAGCCAGCTAGTACAAATTTTCAGTGGTTATTGCTATAATTTTTAGGCAGGCGTTTTTAAATTATCAAGGTAGTAGTGGTGTTATCAAGATATAAATAGACGGTAGTCTATTTATTATTCTATACGACAGGTACTTACATGCGTTCAAACCATCGGTTCCATCTGTAAGACATTAATTAATTAGTCCTTGTCAAACATTGTACTAAAGTTGGGCTGCTCGTCTCCCTTTCGTCGTATCTTTTTAACTCATAAACAAAAACAATCCTTCAGAGATTCATAATAATTAGTTTAATAACTGCAAGAAAATTGTTAAGTCGCTAAAGGTAGTAGGTATTTGAAACTAATCAATTAGTTCAATACTGCCCTATTGACTTGATAATAAGGCTTAGTGTGGAATAATGAGGCGAATGTTCCACGCTAATTGATTTGCAAATCCAATTAGGCTGGCCTGTATATGCATTAAGCACGAACTACTCATTATCGATTGTTAATGACCTATCGCCTGAAAACCACGTATTGAACTCTAGGTACATAATACAAGAATTATATAATCTATATACATCTATGACATATCTGCAATTGTAGCACTGATAACTATTGTCCTAATTTTACTTAGTTTTGACCATCTCTAAGGCTAGAAGTAACTTAGGAGTAACCAGTGGCGGATTTACACATTTTCAGCCAGTAGGCTATTCAAATTTTGCTCCCTACCGACCTCTGCAATTCGATACCCTAGTTCACAATCATATTAATTACAAGTGTTTTGTCAATGAAATTGTAATAACTTTATGATTTGTGCACTATCGTCCTAATTGCACCATATTTTTCCCGTAATTAGTATAATTGTGAACTAGGGGACCGATTTGTCAGTTTCTTTTTAAAGCAAGTTTTTATTTCTCGAGGGAACCATATCTTCAGAGGCAAATATGAGCATATGTTCATATACATGATTTTATGGGTATTAATCAAAATGTATGGTGATCAGTTGAACAGCCGAGCCGTGAAAGAAACAGACAAATACCTAAACACACACTCTTTCAACCTAATTATATTAAAGCTGTTGACCGCGGCTTAGCTTGCTTAAAAAAAGTGTTGATTTAAAATATGAAATATGGTAAACCAAGCTATCCAATAGTGAAAACCACATTCGAATCCATTTAGTGGTTTTGGAGAAGAAACTGATGACGTTATCTTTATTATAAATTATTTAATCGACGTGTTTACTTAGTCATGTGTTCATTGTTTTATACATATAATATAGTTCATCATCATCATATTAGACCTGCGACATCCACTGCTGGACATAGGCCTTCCCCAATAAACGTCACCACACCCGGTCCACCGCCTTTGAATACTGCTGCTTCCGGCTGCCTTCCTCAGGGCGTCGGTGCATCTGGTGGCGGATGGCCCCACCTTGCGCGTATCCGCAGTCTCCACCCCAGAACCCGTCTACCTCAGTAGGTTCTGAGGTAGAAGTGGCCCGCCTACTGCCACTTCAGTTTGCTAATCCTTTATACTTCAAATGTATCTATAGGTTTGGAGGTTTGGAGTATATAAATACTACTTTCGAACTCCATATCACCACCCCCTTTGAGGATGATTTTCAAAATAATTTAAAACACATGTTGAATCATTAAGTTTTCCCACAACGTTTCGAAATGATAGGAACATTTTATAGATTTTCTCCATACAAACTTTGAACCCTTATTTTACTACCTTAAGGGTTGATTTTTGAAAAACCCTTCGTTAGAGCATACTTGAGCTACATAAGGAACATTTCAAGTTTCTAGAGCTATCGGTTTAGAGACTACTACTCTCGAACTCCATTTCAGCTCCTTAGGGGATGGTTTTTCAAAATCCGTCTTCAGTCATTAAGTTTATAGATTACTGCTACTGCTACTGTGATGATATTCACAGCATGCGATCTCCGTGGTATCATAAAAGAAAACATCACTCTATTCTGTCAATATCTGTTTGTCTGTCAAAGTGCTACAAAATGTCCTACACAAATTTTTATGTTCGAATTGTTAGGAACATCTAATAGTTTTTCTCCATACAAACTTTGAACCCCTATTTTACCCCTATTAGGATTGAATTTTGAAAACCCTTCGATGGTGCATACCTAATATACATGAGGAACCTTTGTGATAAATTTCAAGTCTCAAGAGCATTTTAAGACTACTAATTTCGAACTTCATGTCACCCCTTTAGGGGATGATTTTTCAAAAACTGAAAAACACGTATTGAATCATTAAGTTTTTAGAGTATTCCTACAAAGTTTCAAATTGATAGGAACATCTAATAGACGTTCTCCATACATACTTTAAACGCCCATTTGACCCTCTTATGGGACGAATTTTGAAAAACCGTTCCTTAGTGCTTGCCTATACTATATAAGGTACCTTTGTGCAAAATTTCAAACCACTAGACTCAGCGGTTTTGGCTGTGCGTTGATATGTCAGTAGTTTCTTCTTTTATAGATATAGAAAATTGTAAATTTATTGAAAGACAAATATTTATATATAAAAAATGTATACCTACGCAAATTATTATTTTCTTCTTTGCATACCTTGACCAAAATTTATTAATGTAATATTTGTTGAATATCGTAAGAAACTTCGTTCCTATCGGGTGTCCTACGACACCACACTGCTTGTTTTAATTTCTGTAAGACATAAAAACTATTTTTGGGCCCAAATTTGCCGCCCCTAAATCTGCCGCCCTAGTCTCCAGCCTACTCAGCCTTCTGGTAATTCCGCCACTGGGAGCAACTATCTATTATATTTACTAATTCATCAGTACGTATTTTAGTAGCCTGCGCATACGAGGTGGCGGGCATAGCAAGTATTTTTATCAAGCAAGCAAATCCTATCAAGATGAAACGTGAGTAAATAAAAGATGGGTAATCACCATCACCTAGGTCAAAACTCACGGGTGGGTTTAAACCCAGTCATCATCCATTTTATTCCAGCCACCTGGGTGGTTTCTGCGGGTGAAAACCAATTCCTTTTTTCACCCGCACAAGCCAGGGAATAAAATGGGTGATTACTAATGGTTTTTAACCCACCCGTGGGTTTGTAACTCATCTCTAGCTGCAGCATTCTCCTCGTAGCAAATTGAAGTGGTTCATGTAGCGCCGCGTAGCTCAAACATTGTGGACCGCGTAGCACGATAGAATAACTTGCTCTACAATCAGCAAATATTATTGTTAGCTAACCAAACAGCTGCTCTTACATATGCGAGCGGTGCACTAACGTGGATAAGATTTAATTAATAAAGAATAAAGCTTGCAAGATATCTCTGGCTTACACTAAATCACTATAAGTTTGTCTAGAAGATACAAGACATTGTACATTTACTTTGCAATTTTAACTGATTTATGCAATAAATTATACTGTATTATATAACTTATGTATCTTTAAAAAAAAACAAAAGGCATGTTGTTGTTTTTTTGACGTAAAAAATAAATGTATAGTTAATTATACGCAATATTGTTGTGTACCTATATGTATAAAGTATGTATATATATTAAAGCACTTAATGTCTGCATGACCTAACAGACATCTGGTAAAGAATGTCATTGGACTGAAGTACATAATATGCCCTTGGTGTGCAATATTTTTTTCAATCTAGAACATGTTCATGTTAGTTAATGTCAAGGAGGTGTATCTCCAATCTTAAACAATGGAAAATAACCTATTTGTCTATGTCTCCGACAGGTACGTTAACATTGTAAGCGAAATGAAGGGACTCTCCTCTCCTTTACTTTCTCATGTTGGCACAGTCGACTGAATACAGTTGATCAAACTTATAGCTTCGCTGAACACAATCTCTATATCTCTTTTGTATACATGGTTGTGTTTTCTCTGTATTAACATTAACTAGTGGCCCGCCTCACCTGCGAACGGGTACGTTTTAGGTGCTTATGAGAGCTACGATGTATACAATAACACGATTAAATTAGAAAAAAAAAACTGATTTGTTTGACTACTCGTTCGGAAGGTTCCTTAAATAGGAACACAAATAACTGTAAGCACCTCTCAGTTAGAAGATTTTTCCGGCATAGAATTTAGAACCCTAATCGTACAAATAACCGTAAAAAACAGTTCGCGCCCACTTACCTTATAACTACGGATAAAGTCGGTGACACGGGCGGACGTGGGACGACGGTACCGTGTGGTCACCCTCACAGTCGCTAATGAAAATTCTTCCCCACAAATATTTGGACACCCACTTTTAAAAGCGACAGGTTCTGCTAAAACATTTTCGTTGGTGCTCAAACTTTTCCTCCCTTGAAATTCGTTTTACTTTCATTGAGTGTCAGTGATGACACTGAGAAATTTTTACATTTTATTACTAAACTAACTTTCAAGGTTTCTTGGGTCATTTCATCGATTAAATTTATACACACTACACTACTTTTCTCCTATTATTATCCTTTACCCAAAGGTAGTCTAGAAGAAAAGGCTTTTAGCGATAAGACCGCCTAGATTTACATGTGTAAGCTACTTTATTATTGTATCTGTGTATTTTTATCCTGCAATAAATAGCAATTGAATTAAATCTACATTATAAAACATCAATCAGGCCTCCCCAACCCGTCTGGCCAGCGTGGGGAGTGTAGGCCAAATCCTCCGTCTGTCTCCGGCAGATGAGAGAGGGTTGTGCTCCTGCAGTGGAGACATAAATAACCTGATGATGATGATGTTGAATTGAATCTGTAGATAAAGATCCTACTCTCTTCTCGACCATAATAATAGTTCATGCATCTTCATCATCAGCCTATATACGTCCACTGCTGAACTTATGTCTTACTTATACTTATGCCTCCCCAATAGAATGCCTCTTTTGGTGGGTTTTTCATCGGGGATTTGCCATAATCACACGCTTGGCAGACTAATTGGTGATCGCAGTACAAATACAAATACAATTTTTTTTACTGATAATTTTCACACGGCTTGATTTAGTTCTATATCTCATTAATATCTCGATAATAGCTCACAATAACCCATCATTTACTTAAACATAAATATTATAGTAAATAACACATTCAAGAAATTGCTATAAACAGTTTTCATTTAAAGCCACTCCAAATATTTTTACTACTTACTTGTGTTTTATAAGACGATATGACATCATAGGAGCCACAAAAATTGAAATCGGCGTGCAGGTTGCAATAAAAAGCAGGTACTTACCCTCAAAACACTCTCAATCACTAAAGTTAGGGATAGGGATCATCTGTCAAGAGTGCAGGCACTAGATGCCACGTCAGCGGAAATAAAACGAGAGGGCGCTGTGCATGTCAGTCCCTAAAGTGTTTAGCGAGGAATATGGAACAGGATTTAAGATAGGATAAGGGGAACTTGCATTTTACAGAAAATATCCTGCTATACGAGTATGAACGCCTGAGAGTACTCCAGTTTGAGCTTCTTTATTTTTATTTTATTTATTGTCACATAATTATTTTAGTAACAACATTATTTTAGTATGTATTTCTACCAATAACAGACTTCAAATATTTAATACTAGCTGCGACCTCGACTCCATTCGGGTAAACTTCAGATTGCAGTATGTAAACTTTGTCAGTTACATCTAATTACAACATACCTACATGTAAAATTGCCGGACGACGAGACATTTCAGCAAACTATAAATTTCAGCAAACAAAAATACATTAACGGACACATTGTATACGACGTACACTTTGCTGACTTATCCTTAACGAAGTTTTAATAAAAATGAAATGTACTTGAATTAGCATAAATAAAGTAGATATAGTTAAGAAGAAAGAAATGTTAAGTTACCTTATTACTTTAAATCACACAGCATTAGCCTAAAACATAACACACTTGTACCTACAGCCAAAATTTACCCAAAAGGCAAACTACAATGTAAACATCAAGAAAAGGATGAGTAAAACCTTGTCCCTTATGCTGCCAGTGACAGATAAAAACCGGTATGAGCTGGATATATTGTGGGCTACACAGGATGCGATTACCGGTTGGATTTAGTCTAAACAGACCAAATCCGATCGGACGACCATCCAAGTCCTACAACTTCACTCTAAGTTTGACATGTCGGAAATATGGCCAGTCTCTTACTGAATTAAGACCATATAGTTTTTGAGATAATTCTGCCAAAAATAGCTGACTCTTGCCTACTGTCACATAAATGTTGTTTATAGATACTGAAAGTGTGTAGCACTGTTAGACGGTCTGCGGTTTCGGTAAGCCAACCAACGTCAGACTGAATCCGGTCTGACGTACAAGATCTCATCGTGTGTAGAACCCTGAAGCAGTGAGGTATACGCGCGCCTTCGTCAGCGTATTTACTTACCCCCAAGCTGTTTGCTCCTCAACCCTCAGCGTAACCTTTGGGGTTTGGAATGTTAAGTTATAATATTCGAGCGGGGTAAGTTAAAAAATATTGCATAAATAAAAAAAATTACCAATGAACATATTTAGCGTAGAGCCTAATATTGATCCACCTTTTGGTTTTATAGCATATGTACTCGTAATAATGAACTACAAAATAAAGTCAATAAAATTAACACGCAAACAGGATTCATGTATCTCCATAGGTGACGCTGGATTCTTCAACTAATATGGTTGAAGATTTCTGACACGTCCAGACATAATATTAAGTTCCTTCTCTGGAAGTAACTCTCAACTGGACACACTGGGCAGTTTCAGTACTTAGTTTCGTAGTTCTAGATCTCACTTAATAGTCTTCCCGATATGTAAGTCGCGTTACTCGTAAATTTAAGTCGCTTCTAGGCTATGACTTGGACGCAATCTTTGCACCTCGTTGCGAGGCCTATATTGATTTCGCTTCGTCTCCAACACTTTACATATTGCTTATTTAGCATTATTTCATTTTGGCGCAAGCTATTTGTCTTCAGGCTCTGCCTATTATAATACCTACTGTTATCGTAACGTTTTCAGTGAAATTTCGCAAAAGCTGATGTCGACATTTGCAAAATTGATAATTTACTTCACATTAATGAATATTTGAAAAGTGGAATCTGAAATATGGGAACTCACTCTGGCAAGACTGTAACCTTTCGTCTCATAATGTTCAATTCCCAAACGGCTACTTTCCGAACTGGAAACTTCACTTTTTTCAGTAGTCGTACTGATTATGAGTAGGTCCTCTCTTGTTTCTATTTAATTTCAAGCAAAGTTTAATTAAAGATAGCACACTAACAGATTCATCATCATCAACAGCCTGCAAGAGACCACTGCTAGACATAGGCCTCTCCCAAGGCGGGCTATTAAACTGGATCATTGGTTCTTCTCGTCTAGTAACTGCCAGCCGCCATATGCAGATTGTCGCTCCATCTAGCCAGGGTGCGTTCCACACTGCGCTGGCCCAGTCGTGGTCTCCACTCGTTAACTCGTCTACCCCAACGATAATCGGTTGTACGACAGATATGACCAGCCTACTGACACTTCTACGTACTAAAGCTATGTCGAAGACTTTAGTTCTACTAACAAATTATTAAATATTATATCCTAGTAATTTATGATCCAAAGATTGTCGGTCAGCTTCGGTGTTCTTCGCTCTTTTCAGGTCTTGCAAGTTCTACAACTACCTAGCCATTAACACCTTAGGACTGTTGCAGATATAACTGCAATCTGAAGGTTGCAGATATATATAGACAACAGTTAGCCCCTTACTATGGTAAGTGTGTGGGCTATCCGTTAACACTCGAAACCATAAAAAAAACTTGGTCAATCCCAAAAGATTAAGGTTACAGATGGCGTTTTTAAGGAAACCATGAATAGTTAAAATATTACCTTCTCAGTATCCACGAGAGTGACAGAAAGGGAAACTTTTAGCTCGTTCGGGTGCGGGGAAAGTAAAACGGAACGTTCCAGGCGAAAGGCTCAAGGGATTCAACGCGTCTCCCCGTAAAGCCTTCGCCGAGAAATCTTCACTCCTCGGATTTCATCTGTCATTATGGGGAATTTTGCAAAAAAAAAAAATAGGCATTTACTATTAATTCATTCAAGTATGGATTTTTTGTTAAATAGTTTATTTTCTTTAGGTTTTTATTAGTTAATTTCATCAACCACATATCAGAAAGTCTACTTCTGGATTAATGCCACATAATCTATTTTATTTAGATATTTTGTAACACTAAAATTGTAGATACATAAACGCACCAAGGTGATGATTTGAAATTACTTTTATTAACACCTCAAAATTTCGTAGCAACTTCTGAGTCTAACGATAAACTTATAATGAAGTTTGGGAGAAATATATGCATATTTCTAAGTATTCTTTCAAAATATATTAAATAAATATGCCTCAATCAAATGCAACAGCCTCACTAATAAATAGTATTTTGGAAGACCCCTTCTTTACTTCTTAAATATGTGTTGTATGACCGAACGATGATCGACAATAAAAGAAATTCTTTAGAAAAATTACATGCTGCAAATTTTCCTTTCAAGGAGAAAGCTTTGGCTTTTAAATAATACCGTTCTGTGAATATCGGTGCTCGTGAAATTTTACTGCCGCAAACCGAGATGTGTTTCCTTACAATATTTTATGACGATTTTTTACGTCGTCGAACACAGTTACTGTCAAATGATATATGTATTTACGAGGTACCACCTCTTGTTTTTAAGTCATATTTTTGTCGCTCCTTACTACCCTTTAGTATGTGGCGTGTGCTTCTACCGATTTTTTTTTTATTTTAGATTTTACAGAGTTGATAAGTGATAACATTGAAAATTACCTATGCGAGTGGGAACTTGTGTTTTTTCATTTTCACGAAGAATCAGAAAGGGATTTTTTTTTCTCAGAATCCTGTTGACCTATGTCAATTCAATTAGTCTTTTTTACGATATAAATACACAGATATAATAATAAAGTAGATCGGGCGGTCTTATCGCAAAAATATCCAGGCAACGTTTGGGTAGAAGATAAAATATCAGGAGTAAGTATAGATGCAAAGTTTATGTTATTAAGTTAAAACGCAATATCTCAATTGGTTAAGTGTGACCTCTGATAGGTCGGTTGCATATTGACTCCTGGCGTGTGAATTTTTCTGTTTTCTTTTTTAAAGGTTCAAATATCGCTAAACATTGTGCATATGTTGAAAACCCAAGATATATAAAATAATACTGTATTTGACATAAACTATATAATCGATTCGTAAATAGAATTTACCTTTAACCGTTTATTTTAAGCCGTACATTAGGTACCGACTAAGGGGTAGTCTAAGCCTAACTGATTACCCGTGAGCCCTGAATTATGGCCCCCACTCAACCTGGGCGCAGGGTCCTGCGCTTTTTGTTGCCTCTTTTACATGTGAGAGGTTTTTGGGACCACGCTGTAATAAATTCTTCCAGCCCCGTCATCATAGACTTGCATTCACTGTACCTATAGGTATGTAGTGTCGGATACAAAGTTTTTATAATACTATCATATTTCCAAGAAATTCCTTGATAAAATGTTTCCATTATTAAATAGGTATGACTTATTTCTACCTTGTTTTTACCTTTCATCTTTTTATTTTATTGTTTAATTTACCTATTTTGATATGATTTTATTGAGTAATTTATTAATGTAATTGTTATTAATTATTATAATATGACACTTCTAAGTGTACTTTGTACGTAATAAATAAATAAATTCTAAATTCACAGCATTCAAACCGTCCTTTGCAATACATATTATTTTTTTATTATTTAATTTAAACCTTATTGCATAGAGTTTTTTTATGTAAAATGTAATGCGAATTGCATTCTCTAACAGTTGATATATTGGCGCGAACTTGTCCGAAAAAAATGGTTCAAAACAATGAAAAGGCTTGAAAATTAAATGGTCACTACAAAAGTAAAAGGAATTTTAAAGGACGCAGAAAACTCGGGTAAGTCGCCCCGCTATCCCGAACATGACGTAATGGCATATTTAGTTACGTTACGTCAGCGTATGTTACCGTTTTTACAGCCTTAAAACAGTGTATTTTGTTGCGGGAAGAAACATGATATGGATATTTAATGAATACTGGTTACTAACTATACTGTTCATATATGTTGCCTTTGATTTTACAAGGATAGGAAAATATAGTAGATAAAAAGATATTAAACAACTTATCTATACGATTCTGAACCAAAGAAAAATGAAGTTATTGACGTCGTATTTTGTGAAAGGCTAGTGCTACCTACCTATCCTATAAAATTGACTGTATGAAATTCATTAGATTTTGTAATAAAAAACTTCTGTAATTTTTCATACCATACACACAAATTATTTCCTGTCAAACTGCACTAAGACCGTGCATTCATTACTACTGAATGCAGTCCATGTTTCAGTGCCGTGGTCCGTAAGGGGAGGACCCTTTCGCAATTTTCTTTTTTTCGCTGCCCTAAAAGCAACGGTCGGAATTCAATGAAAGCCTTCCATGAATATTTGCTCTGTGCATTCCTAACTTAAAAAGATTCATATGACAGGCCATCGTGCTATCTTTGAAGGGTAAAATGGAAGTATACACAAAGGAAGTATAGACTTTCTTAGAAAACCAAATTCCTATGGCAAGTATTTGAAAGTGGATAAGTACCTGGTTAAATATATTTCAATTTGAAATGGTGTGTTATCATAAGCATAGAAGAATTTCACATGTGCTTTAAAATATATTTCATTCCAATTCATTAGTCATATGAAAACCAACGTATTTTGCGTCCCGAAAACAAATAAATTATAGATGGTGTTCCTGAGCGGACCGCTAAGTCTACATGGTAATACAAATCTGTTTTTGCTGCTGGTTACTTTTTCATGTATATGTTACCGAGACGCAAATAGTGTAGGTTTTCGTATGCTATTGGTTTGGAATAAAATATAGATTGTTTAAACCTAAATAATTTTATGCAAATCAATAGTTTAACTAGCGTTCGCGTGGACAACTAAACTTTACACATTATTATGTATTACTTAACCATTAAAAAAATCTATTAATCTAGTTATGCATTGAAAATTTATACATAAAATTAGCCTGCTGACGGCGGTTCCGCAAGTTGACTACATTTATTATGAATTTATCATGAATTAAAAGATTAACATTAAATTATTTAAATTTTTTATGTTTTAATATTATGCAAAAAGTTAGGTGTTTTTATTTTATTAAAAAAATAATAATTTCGCAGGTGATATTCACCTTTCTCCTCTCCCATTTTTTTTCTTTCCTCATGCACTTCCCACCACGTTAAAAACCCCTTCCCCCAATCCTTCCCGCTCCCTACCCTTACCCTTCCTCTGCCATTTTCCTTCCCCTTCCCCTCCTCCAGCCTTCCCTCCCCCTTCATCCTTCCCCCTAACTGGATTCTTCTGTCAGCTTCCCTATCGAAATTGATCCTACCCAACTGTATTGTCTGTCCTAAATAGGTAGACGTAGGCCTGAATAACTTCGATATTGACATTGTCGACGATGACTGATCTAATACAGGGCCACTTATTATCGAATAACGAACTTTTTGTATCGAGACTTGTGGAAGATTACAGATTCGCTTTTCTTTTGTTTTTTCTACTCTTTATTAAATGTATAGATTACTACGAGTATATAATTTCGGTTCAGTATTAACAAAGAAACGAATGAACTCGAGGAAAAAGATAGTTATAATAATAGTTATGTATCATAGTGGTTAGTTTCCTCTCCTGAAGACAAACTTTTCATATGCAACTCTGTGGAAATGCACGGAAATATGCAATAAAAATAAATAAAGGAAAAAGAACGCCGGTTCGCATATTTCAAACGAAGCACCAGCGGCTGCATCGAGAAACTTAAAACAGAAAAAAATTGAAGTTGGCCGCATTAAGTAACTAAACAAGTTATTTTCTTCAGCAAACACTGGTTAGCGGCGCAATCGGACTGCGTCATTCCGCCACGGGCTTATTAGAGCAGTTGCGAGTTATTTGAGTGTATTTATACTTTTTGCTATTATTTATGTATATATTATTAAATATGGTTTTGCAATAAATTACTTTTGTATATGAGGCGGTACAATCAATTCTTAGCTCCTTTGCAGATACTAGATCGTAGATATTATAATCTAAATACTCGGTAAAGTATACATTTTTATATTATGGTCCGTATCCACACATTTGACTACTCTATGCTTTTGAAAAAAAAATTTTTACCTATCTTATAAATTATTATCGACAGAGAATTTGAATATTTGAATTTAGGAACATCAATAGTGTAATAGACAACATACTGCCATAGAAGTAGGATAGTATAAAAGCTGTGTCATAATTACTGTAGCCTCCAAAGAATTTCTTTGTTATATATTTATAACAAAAGATTAATATAGCAGTATGCTGCCTATTACACTGTTGATGTTCCTTAATTCGCATATTTAAATTATCTGTCGAAATAATTAATGAAGTAGGTAACATTTTGTTGTTTTCAAAAGCAAAGAGTAGTCAAACGGTAGAGTATAACTATAATGTAATTGAATGCTAACATCGTAATGGATGTCAGACTCACATGATAATACATACATTAATATGCATATGAAAATGAAATTCCGTTTCAAGCCTGAGCAAGCTGGAGCAGTAAATGAGAAATATCCGGAGCGACCTGTTGGTGCGGCGTCTCTGTTAATCTATATCAAACCTGTACTGGCTCATAGGTTACCAAATAGTTACCTACTGCGTTATGATGTGATTAAGTGTAGTTGTATAGGTCTGTATATGACAGTTTTCTTAGATAATGATTTGAGGTGGTAACTGATAATGTAATTCATCATCATCATCATCAGGTTATTTTTGTCTCCACTGCAGGTCCCCTCAAGTTGTCCCTCTCTCGAACGACATGCTCGCGCGCTTTCAGTGCAGCACCCTACAAAGTTGTACACACAAACATGTAAGGACATACTGGTGTGCCTGTAGTAATAGTAGGTAATTAATCTGCTCGCTTGCATGGCGTGCTGGGGGTCGTAGTGTTAACACGTGAACTGCGTATTGCTCATTATGCGTATATGCCTTGACAAAGACCACATTAAAACAACTAAGTAAAGAATAATTATGTAATGCATCTAAATGAAAGTTTACATTTTAATGTTTAATCGACCCATCTGAAGCATGGATATATGTATACATCATTAAACTAACCATACCAGTGTACAACCATAAAACTAAATATTTATTAATTATTTGATATAGTCATTTAACTATTAATCATTTAAGTTCCCAAATCAGCGAAACCTACCATTTTCTACCCAAAGATTTTCTGGAAGAATTCGCTTAAAGCGATAAGACCGCCTAAATTGTACTATTTTTTAACTTTTCAAACTTGTAACTGTATTTGTTTGTGCTACAAAGTGTATTGTATTGTATACGAGTACTTAAGTCCTCAACGTATCCCGTACTCAATAATATAGGTTTGTGTACCTTGTAGAGGCGTCGATACATATGTATACATCTTAAACGACGAACTGTGAGTAGTAGTGCAACGAAGGCGTTATCTCGAACCGTTAATTAATTTTATTAATATCGCAGGCGAGGTGTCGGCGGAGCCACCAACTTAACTAGACCCACAACGTGTCTAGATACTTCCACTAAAACTTAACTACCTATAAGATGAAGTGCTACTAAACATTAGCGTAGCTCATCGTTAACTGGTCCAATGTTGCAGGTGACATATAGTGATTTAGGATCGTGCAATAAATCGGTAATGATCGTTTATTATTCCAAGATCGACATAGATTATTACGTAAATTTGCCAGCGTAGTTGGCATACGCAAATTAGTCTAATTAATTGTAAACCAAGATAAGATAAATTATGATTAAATTGCCAGAAATATAGCTTAATTAAATTTAGATCGATTAATAATATAGATGCCTTGATGATTACCGCTGGGGTAAACGGGTTCTCGAGTGGAGACCGCGAGTGGGCAAGCGTAGCGTGGGACGCCCCCTGGTAAGATGTAGCAACGATTTGCGTAAGGCGGCGGAGAGTGATTGAATGAGAAGAACGGAGGATCGAATTCAATGGCGCATCTTGGGAGAGGACTATGTCCAGCAGTGGACTCTTTAAGGCTGATGCAAAGCAAAATTAACACAAATAATGTTATAGTTTGAAAATATATCATCATCATCAGTCTAAATACGTCCACTGCTGACCCAATAGAATGCCAATTTTGATGGGCTGTCCATTGTGGGATTGGTGATCATAGTAGTGATCTTAATATACGCAGGATCCTGCCCATCCATTGACGACACCCATGGAAAGATTGGGGGTCGCCCTATTCTAAGCCGAGAACCACACTGAAAATATATGTTATGTTATAATGAGGTTGAGTCCTGTTACTCCGAAGGTAGTACGGAGTAAGTCTTCATCCAGTTTACTAATATCCCTTTAATTAAGATAGATAACTTTTATTTACCTTTAAACTCGGTTTTTAGGGTTACCATCAACCGTGAATTGTTATAATATTATGAAACACAAGTCGAATCTCTTAGTCACCAGTTAGCGCGTTCTTGTCTAATCATAAAAATTTAATAACGAAAGTGCGGATCATTGGCCTCTTAATTAGATGAGAGCACTTTTAATGTTGCAGTTAACAATATTTGTCGATATTGAGTACAATAAGTATCGGCATTCGTATTGTAATATGTGGTCTTCAGGTGGTAGAGAGTTAAGTCAAAGATTACGCAATGGTTTAATCACATATTTATTGACTGTCTTTCATTGTAAGAATGAATTCATTGAATTGATTCTAGTATCAATATAATGTTATTCTTACATCTACTTATGTACTCTTATCTATCTTAAATAAACATGAATACGTGCTATTTAAACTACCATAACTAAATTTGAGTGTGTCTGCCTACAAACGATTTTTATCTCATTACTCATTAGGTATTATTATTAATTTTAAGATACCTATTGGTACTGTAATTCTTTCCACATAAGACAGCCTTAGTAACTTACTGCTTGCAATATTCTCAGAGGGTAACAGCAATATCTCGACAAGTCTTAAACGGTGTTTATGTCTAAATCGACAAAAAATCCCGTCGCAAGTGTGAGTTCCCCTTGTCTAGGGGACGGCAAGGGGGCCGTCCCCCCGCGGCGACACCTGCTGCCTGCAAGATGTTCGCTGATGTGCTAAGGCTTTCATGTTTTGGGCATTTTTGTTGAGTATAAACTTAATATCGCCTGTAAAGAAAAATAAAGTGATTTTACGGGATTTCTAATTATTTTTTCATTAAATAGATTAAAATATATACACATAGGTTTACGAGATTCAATGTCTATCCAAAGAGTTTGCTATGAGGAATCATTGATCTGAACTTCACTGCTTAATGTATTTAAGAAACGAAAGGTACAGTCGAATATAACGATAACTCTTGAAATTTTCCTCATATCATAGATCAATGTTATACCTGAAAGAAAGTATTGCAGTTTAACTATTGAACGATAACAGAAAAAAAATCACAGTATACATACATACACTTGTCTAATCCCAAATTAGGATTTTCTCCTGTGCTATAGGAATTAAACAAGGATATGGCTATTCACAAATATAAGATCCATACCGGGACGAACTTGAACAAATTGTACAAAGTTGTCTGTCCCCAGTGGGAATCGAATCCACGACCTCTGGCATTCAAGTCAAATGACCACTTGCCAAAAGAGGCCGTCATTAAAAAAATACATTCAGATTTTTTTTATACTTTCAATCATTTTGATTCAATACTTACGAGGTGCTAACGTCTTACGTAAGTTCCTTGTGACTTTCGTGTAAGAAGTAGTCGTAACTTTTTCTATATATCAGTATAAGTATTATGTCGTACCGATTTTAAAAAATCTACACAATGAGAAAATTTCATTTCATTTAACAGAACTATATTTGAAGAGTAACGCTTTCCTGCGATGTTGTCTTCATGGAATTTCAACTCCTTATCGATCGAATTAAAAAAATACAGCTTTGTAGTACGTCTTTAGATTTTGATTTGTTTTCCAGCATTCATCTGTGCATTGATAGATTAGCCAGTTAAATATTTCCATATACATTATGTAGATAACAGAGTAAATGAAAAAAGTAGAGTTATGCTGGTGTTATTTTAAAATTCTTCTGTTGTAATATATTTTCTCACGTATTATTTTCGTACTTTCGTGTAAAAGTGCGAATGTGTTGCGAGTGCATGTGCAATTTCCCCCATCCCTACGTGATGTCGTGGCGTGCTGGTAACATTTCACGCTGTGAAAAATTACTTTGAATAAATTGTTTGTTATTTTTGCAACTATTTTAATATTTGATAATAGTATATGTGAGACTCAGGAAAGGCAGTCCTTATTGGTGACCAGTAAATAAACATATAAATCGAAATTGGGGGTCAAGCAAGACTTATTAGAATGTGACATTTCATATTCAGTGAAATATTTACCGTTTTCAAAATAATAATAACCCTTAGGTTTCCATTTTATTTTTTAGGGCAAAAAAAAAGCTGATTAGTTTTTTTTCGATTGCGTTTCATAGGAAAATAATTTAGTAATATTTAGCACACAAAAATCAGAATTTTAAAATACCTACATTTGTGACAGTGGCATCCAAATATCTGATTAAAGATGAAAATTAAAAAAACCGGTAATACTCGTATCTTGAAAACCTTTCACATTTCGTTTTGGACGTTTATTTATTGGATACTAAATTAATTCCTAATTTAATGAGTTAAAGTAATAAAGAGAGGCCATAAAATAAATAAGGATAAGGATATGTTAAAGAAATATCAACTCAATAGTCAGGAAAACTCAAGGTTGCTCAGCGGGCTATGGAAAGAGCTATGCTCGGAGTTTCTCTAAGGGATAGGATCAGAAATGTGGTGATTCGCCAGGGAAACTAAAGTTTTTGACATAGCTCAAACAGTTAGTACGCTGAAGTGGCAGTGGGCTGGTCACATCTGTCGGAGAACCGATTACCGCTGGGGTAAACGAGTTCTCGAGTGGAGACCGCGACTGGGCAAGCGTAGTGTGGGACGCCCCCTGGCTAGATGGAGCGACGATCTGCGTAAGGCGGCTGGCAGTGACTGGATGAGAAGAACCGAAGATCAGGTTCAGTGGCGCACCTAGGGAGATGCCTATGTCCAGTAGTGGACTCTTTCAGGCTGATGATGATGATAATGTAAAGGCGATTATTAATAGAGTTTGTTGATTTAAATTCCAAAACATTGATCTTATGAAGTGCAAAATTCATATAGGTATCTCGTAAAACTTATATATATTTACCTAAAATTAATTATTATTACTTTGTCTGAACATCCGACTTTGATAAAACAACAATTTATTTTGTCAAATTCGGATGTTTAGATAAAAATATATAATTTGTTTTAGGTAAAAATATATGTTTTAAATTCTATTCCGTAAAATACAATCTCAGCGCATCAGCAACTTTTCCTAAAAAGCGACGATATGAATATAAAACAATAACAAGTTTCCGTGACGGTTTTATGGTTGTAGTAATGGTGGCCGCGTAGCAACCGTAGCACTTGCTACGCGAGCGTAGCATCAACCCCCGGACAGTTTATGACTGCTATAACATGCGGTTTTCATTGAAAGCTATATTGGAAAGCTGCGCGTATCTACGATGGAAATTATTTCATATAGAAATACACATATACGAGTATGTGTACACTTATGTATTAATTATTATGTGATGAGGTTTAGGCTGACAAGCCGGTTAGTCGGCTACTCATCGGATGATTTTTAAATACCAAATGTCTTTCCGTATATATTTAGTGACTATTTGTATGTATATTACAATAAATATATTAATATATATGAATATGACATATAAAAAATTTAAGCGTGTCTGTATAATAAACCATTTAGTAAATACATAGGTAAATGTATACATTTCACATATATTTTGAACATTTGATTTCACATATTTTGTTAGTGATCTTTTGTATTAAATCAATTTATTATTCTATAAAGACATAAGCCAAACATAACTAAACATTAAGAAATAGAAAACTACTAACACTAAACTACAAGTAATAAAAAAGTCCGTCGAGGTGATCTTAATTTGGCATTATTTTGAATAAGAAAACTCCTAGAGGTTTCTTAAACTAAAACTTTTCTTGTAGGTAACGGTCAATGCTGATTTATTTTTTTAAATGTTTATATTCATGAAATAAATAAAATCAAAAAATAGAGGAAAGAAACTCATTTGTATTAACGAATTAACAATATCATGACTTGTTATGTTAAAAGCTCAAGTACCTACACTAAATTACATAACATGTCAGTATATGGCAAACAGTTTATCAGGCTGTATTGCCGTTTCCTGCATATATCCGACATTAGAGGGTAGGTGGGAGAATACACGGATATAAAGTAAATCTGGTAAGGTTATCATGAGTCGACACATGAAGATAAATAAAAGTCTTCGTGTGGGCCTCATGAAGATCAATTTATAAAGAATAATATAAACTCAAACCTCTACAGTTACTTACTCTGACGTTTTCCAACGTTGTGATATGGAGTAATGAGAGTTCTTAGGCCTTAGGACAGCAAAGTAAGCGTTCCCTTGGTGTTGCCAGGGTGCCTTAAAAAAACACGATGGACTCCTATGCCTAAAGTGCAAGACCATTTGGTAATGCGTACAATAGTTAGGAAGGTGTTGTTTGATTTGTTACGTGTGCATTTCGTAACGACAGCGTAAAAGCATATCCTCGACACTTCATACAAGCAAACATTTAATCACATACTACTACTACTACAGACCTACCAGCTTATCCCTACACGTGCATGTGTGCGACAGCCCAGTCGTGTATACTGCCAGCCGTGCTCTAATTTGCGGGCGAAGTTAAACTGGCGGAAGGAGATGAGTGTCACTTCGCTACGTAGTAATATTTTGTATTCTCTAGTGCAAGTGTTGTACGTCGTACGTTGTGTGTGCGTCGATCCCCCGCGACAAATGACAGAACATTTTGCATTCAAAAACAAGCTGCGGTGGTGTCTTACCTCCAGGTCGAGCCAGCAGCCGTGTTTATATAAAGTAATTCGTAATTACCCGTTTACCACCTTGATTGTAAAAAGAATTATGCCAAACATTTCTAGAGCAGCTCTATATCTAACGCATAACAAGATTTACGCGCACGTTCGAATTACGAGGAGCTACCTTCAGCACACGAGCGAACGGCGAATAAATCAAGCGCTCCTACCCGTTCGGCCCTGTCTCATTCTCTCCAATAAAGCCCAGGCGGGACGTGACGGGTGCAACTTTAACGGGCCTGTCCCCGAATCTGAATGTATTTTTTTTATTTGTAACTCTGGTCTGGGTAAAATCACCCGACTGAGCTGGTTAAAATGACACAAGTTCTTGCCTAAAGATTTTTTTATAACAATATAATTTAAACTAGGTTTGAGTTTAATATACAAATAAGCTGGTGAAAGCTTGTTATTGGCATATTGTTGCACAAGTTTAGATTATATTTTGTTACTTAGGCTGTAAGCTTTCCAAATATAAATAAAATAAAAATAAAAAAAATAATCTTGCTATTACTAAATTTTTCCTGTAGTCATCTCATACGACGTTAAGAAGAATTTTTTTAATTCTTTTCTATTTGGAACATTATTATTACTACAATAAGAAATATTTAAAATAACAACTATGATAATTTCTCTGACGTCATATAACTCTAATATAATTATTCAGTATGTAAAAACTGTGACATCGGTTATCTTTTTTATCAGTAAGTATTTTTTATTCATGTTGACCTTAATCACACCTGATGGTAAGTGACGATGAGGCCTAATGTGGAGCGCGCTTACCCAGAAGATGCCTATTCACTCTTCCTTAATTAATACTTATTATTACTAATTGCAATTATTACCTACTAGCTTTTGACCGCGACTTTGTCCGCGTAGGTTTCGATATTTATACATCTTGGATTTTAAAACAGATATCATTTTTGGTTTCCCGTAGGAATTAGCTATTTTTCGTGATAAAATTGTCCTATGTTATATTCGAGGATCTAACCTATATATGTGTCAAGTTTCATCACGATCCGTCCAGTGGTTGAAGCGTGATTGAGTAACAAACATCCAAACATTCGCATTTATAATATTAGTGGGATGGGATTTCCAAATGTTATGAAACACGACAATCATTTTATATATTATATAGTACTGTATATGACATATTATATTTGTTATAAAATTGAAATAAAAAAAATGAATCTAATCATCAATCAAAAAAAATTAACTATAGACGTAGGCAGTAAATATGCAATTTATGATTTTGAGAAGTTTCGCGATCGGGTTTTATATATAGCTGTATAAATCTTTTGAGCTCTTATAAAGATGATGTTTATTTTATGATCCGACACTGATAATCCAAGCTTTTATAACAAACTGCATCAGCTGAGTGCTTGCAAAGTTTCAAACTCTACCTGTCCGACATTTCCATTTTCGTGCTCAAATTAATCCCGTGGCTTGTCCGGTTTGCGAAAATTATTTAGACTGACGAAAGCCGTAAATAAGGGATTAAACGAGAACGCTAAATGCTCGTATATTTTGGATTTAGCCCTCGACGCGAAGGGTTCCGTAGCACCAATAACGTAGATTTCACATCCAACCCTTTTATTTGAACATGTAGACGTCTGATTGGGGTACGGTATGGGACCGGAACGATATTTTTGCATTTAGAAACAATAAAATGCGGCTGATTAAACAGAGCAAGTTTAAACAGGGGTTAAATACTCGGTGTAAATTTTGTTTGTTAAGTTCCAAAAGCTTTGCTTGGAATGTCAAGGTTGGTGACCCCTGAAGGGTCGAGAGCAGGAAATGACGTAGCAAGTAGCAGTAAGTATGTATAGCTGTTCATTAATACCGGTGTTGTGTTAGTCTTTACTTCATCATCTTTGGCTTTATCAAAAAATAGTTGTAGGTGAAAAACTTTAGAAAAAGAACTAGTAATGTGATGTATTACTACATATTTGATATTTATTATCACATTACGTACGGTTTGCAAACTCATTTTTTGACTGGAAGGAAGGTTTATGGGGAGGGGGTAATGGGGGAAAGGAGGTGTTAAGACAAATATAAGTCATAAATGTAATGAAATGTATCTTATATATCATACACGATTTGTAAACTGTACACAAATATATGCAAAAGTTCCTTTATGTTTTTAACCAATAATACCTCTTTACCTGACTTTTTACTGATAAAATTATTAGGAAATGTCGCTAATTTATAATCACGTGATATGTTATAATATCAACAACAACTTATCTGGCCAAGCCTAAGGCAAAAATTGGTAAGATAACTTCTCAAGATGATGCAACATTAATCAGTCTCTTTATCTCTAAAAGCCTGTCTGCTATCCTGTATATAATACCACCGCTCAATGCAACATTCAACCAGTAGTCTCACATATTCGTCTTCGCAAGGACGGCATAATGTCGAAGGGAACCAAGCACTGGGGTGCAAAAAGATTTGGTTCCGTCCTGAATGGAGTAGACCCCACAATCCCTTGAGCCGAATCGCATGATGAATGTTGTTTTTCTTTTCAACGTCGCATTTACGAGTTCGTGATCTCTTGTGGAAATGTTGGTTATAATGGAAAGTTGCTTTTTTCATTCATATCATAGTTTTTCCTTATGGATCTTCCATGGGTAATATAAATCGCGCTCGTTTATAAAATACGTTTATGGCAAAACAATATAAATTGTTTATTTATTTATATTGAACCACTTAAGGGCCCACGAATAATAAATGAATTTCTTGTTTTCTTTGACCTCATTTAGACGGATGCAATATTCGAAATACCTATGTATTGTTATGGACCGGATCGGAAAAACAGATCCACAATAAAATAGTATTGTAATTTATTAATATACACGAGTAAACGAATATCAACATATAATGTTGGCCTGGATCAGGGGCAAATAATAAAATTGGAGGCTCTATAAATACTCCATCACTAATTATATCGAGATGGTTTTCACCTAATTATAATACAACAGTTTTCGATTATTTCCAACTTAAACGCAAATTTAATGTAATGCAAAAAATAACAATTGAATACTCGTTTATACGTAATATCATAACTTCATACTTAACCTATAGCATTCAAGCAATCTTATACTTGCATGACTCGAAAACTGTTCCTATAAATATCCCAGCACGACGTCTGAAGCCCTCTGTCCTCAATGCCTAAGGGTGCAGCCATCGATTGCCTGTAATTATATTATCCACCCCACAGTAGGTACTACCTGGCTGTTAATCTTGGTAAAAGTAACGCTACGGGGCGTTGCCTTTTTATTAAAGAATAAAAGTAGTTATACATACTTACTTTAGCTTTTAAGATAATTTTTGAGGGTATTTTTTAAAGGTGAACTAACTTTATAAGTACCATAAAAGAATACAAAGTAGAAATTTATTCTGCATCTCTGATAACCTGGCAGAGAAATCTCAACACGATTTCTAAAAGCAAGAGAGATTATAGAAGACTTTTAATTTACTATGTAATGCTAAGACTGTCAAGTATAGACCTTGCATGGATATAGGTATGTAAAAAATGTCAAATCCTCTTTTTCGTTTTCTATTAGCATACATTTTTGCGATTCAAATAAATAATTTACCAGTTTAATCGTACAGACATAATTAATTATTCACGAAACGCAAAAACAGAGACCTTAATCCTTTTAGAAGTACTCATGCTTTGTCCGCGGGTTTATCTGGTCGGGACTACCTCGGAGTGGTGTTCGACTAATAGTGGAATTTTTATTTCGGCCGAAACTTATATATCTTTCGGTCGGACATTGAACGGACATCGAAGTACATCTTAATATTCAATCACATTACCTTAAAAGTAAAATGTATGAACTAATGAATAAACTTCCGACGGTCATTCGAGATACGAGTAGTACTTCTGTGACATAATTTAAAACTAAACTAAAATAGCACTATTTGTCTCACTCAGTGTAATATGTATTTGTATATGTATTTATATATGTTTGTTATATTTATGTTATTATTATTTATTATATTCATTTTATATATAGGTATTTAGTTATTATGTAGTTTTTTATGCACTAATTTTGCCCCCCTCGCTTTTACTGCCTTGTTTCACACCATAGGGTTGGCTGGAAGAGATTATTTTAAGTTCGCCTTTGTACACAACATTTAATAATTGTATTTAATTTAAGTATTTGCCATAAAAATTATGATAAAATGTAAAAAAATTAAACTGCAGAAAATAAAGGATTTTAGAATCTAATAGTTTCTTACGTACCCATTATTGAAGCAAAATATCACAAAAAATCTGTAAAGAAACACAACGAATCCTGGTTATCATAATATTTCACTGTTAATGAAAGAAACTGAAAGAAATGAAAGAAAATTTGGGTTTGACCGAAAGTGGCGGAAATCGACTCTGAAGTTCGAAATTTCAGTCGGTCGGCTCTACTTCAAAGGGATAGAGGGATCATTCGGCATTAGAGAGGCCCGAGTGGGACGCATAGAGCGCATTAATATTCTAACTTGGTCGAACGTGCTTTGTTTTGGTGACGTGGCGTTATTGTGTTTTTGTTTGTAATTAGTTGGGTGTCGCGTTTGTTAAACTTTCGTATTTTTAGGGTTCCGTTCCAAAATGGTAAAAACGGAACAATTGCAACTTCGTCCGTCCGTCCGTCTGTCACAGTTGGTTATTTCAGCAACTATTATTAAAAGTTTTAAATAAAGGTTGCCCAAAATTTTGTAGCATGAAAGAACAACAACACACATGTTAAAGTGTGGTTACCAAATCACGTATGAAAAGGGCATGGTTTGTACATTCTAAAATACGTTTTCGTTTTCATGAGCATAGCCCACTCCATAGCTCGCTGAGGGACTTAAAATTTGTCAGTGTCCACGTCTCCGCGCCGGAATTAATATTTTTTTTTTATTCCTGATGGGTTTACGCTTGACCTCAATCACACCTGATGGTAAGTGACGATGAGGCCTAAGGTGGATCGCGCTTACCCAGAAGATGCCTATTCACTCTTCCTTTAAAAAGATCCAAGTTGTACTTGTCCGGAAATACCGAAGCTGGCAGAGAGTTTCATTCCTTAGTAGTTCGCATTATGAAAGAGGTAGCAAAACGCCTCGTGCGAGAACGAATTTTTCGATTAATTTTTGTATCGAGACTTGTGGAAATACCCTGAAATACAACAACCAAAGTCAAGTTTTTGAAAAGACTAGTAATGTTAAACTACACTTTCATACAAATTATATGAAATGAGAGGTCAACTTTTAAATTAGCCACCTGACATTTTATTGAGATGACTTATACCAGATTGTGATCCTAAGTCAAAGCTATTAAACAGTAAAAACGCCGTCAAATTCTGTTCAGTAGTACATAATGCATACATACATATATAATGCTCACGCCTTGGTCCCAGTGGGGCAGGCAGAGACGATGTATCGCCACTTTGCGCAATGTAATATTGTAAAATGGCTTTCCTTCGTCCGTTTTTCGCTTCGTGATACCCCTTGACGTGATTTTTTTATTTAATAGATTTTATTCGTTTTAATTTTTGGTAGGGTACTTAATAATTAATGGTTTAGGTATAAGGTTTTATACAAGGTCTGCTTTTGTAGGCTAAGGTTTAATATAACTGACTTAAATGATAATTTTAACGATTTGTACAGCTACATAAAACGTGTTTTACGGACATTAAAACTGGAGCAACGCTTCTCGTCTTTTTTGTTTACAAAGAACTATTAAAAAAGAAAACACTCAAATGCTTAAAAAGCTTAGGGTATTTAAAAAGAATGGAAGAGAAATCCTCTAATTGCGGTGTCGCGGCCGGCAGGAGCGATAAACATGAATAATGTCGCCCGATGTCCAAGACTACTGTACCAGCTACCAACTTTATTTTCTTACTTTGTCACCTGCTACAGCGAGATAAACGCTCCAACAGCGAGAATTTTCTCGCTGAATTCGCCTGAAAGTCAGGTGTTCCAGTTTGAGAGATATTTTGATTAATTGTGTCAGTTTTTCTTCTGAAATGACATTGGACCTAACTTGGATTGTGTTTGCTAAGTTGGTTTAAATGTCGCATAGAAATTTTTTACTTTTATTAGTACAATTTTGTTAAAGTTTTCAAATGAAGTTAAGATTAACATTGGTGAAATCAACTCTTACCCATTTTGCATTGATTCTTTTTATAATGTATACTATATTTAAATCTTGAGTTTGAGTTTTTCACACCCCTATCACTCCATTCAAGTGAACAGATTTTATTACCTACTACTACATGTGCACCAGCCTGTTCGTACATTTGTGTAGGGCTGATGCAGTCAGCGTGCGAGTATAGTCGATCGAGAGATGGACAACGTTATACGTCAACAACATAAGAAGCTCTTTCCAACTTATACTCGTAGCATCGATCTCTCGGCGCCCGTCGATAGCGCGCAAGTCCAGTAACGCATACTGCTAGCAGTGATCTATTTTGCGGGCGACGTTAAACTTACGGAGGGATGGAAGGGTCGCTTCTTTACGTAATAGTATTAGTCGTATGTATATTATCTGGTTTGGGGATGCACTTGCAGCTGAACTATTGATGTAAGGTCAAGATTTAATTATAAATGAACTCAAAATTTTCTAGGCCGTATTATGGTACTATACCTTTTTATATGGAATAAAACCTGTTAAAGAGCGCGACCGCTTAGATCGTAAATACTGACTCCAGAATAATTGTACTTTGTATTATATTTCAAGAAAGATTATTGAAGCTGACTCTGGTATAGAACCTACGCAATTACTAGTTGTTCTTTATATTCAGATTTCATATTCGCGGTCGGCGTCACACCTCGCGCTACAAAAAGCGGAAGGAAGCTCGTAACGCCAATTTAATGGGCACCCAACGACTTTCAACGCAATAATCCCTGTAATTGCCCGCCTGCCTCCTGCATACGAAACACAGAGAAGGCGCAGATGTTCCAAAATTAGCATTGTTTAGAGTCTCCGAGAAACAAATTTGAAATGATTACAGCACTTTGTCACAGTTTGCCTCCTTTGGTTTGTTTGGTGGCTACATTGCGAGGATATTAGTGTTTTGAATTAGTTTAGATTTTGATTCTGCATGTTGATACAACTGTATCGTTTTGTCAACCTTTAGCACAACGAGGACCCCATAAGATTTTGATTTTTAATTAGTATGGCGTATACATTGCAGAAGGTTTAATTTTATAAATTGTATTACAATCCATCGAAAATACGAAACTATTAAAGTTTATTTAACGCAACGTTTCACGCGCGCCCTCTCCTTCACTGTTGTGTTTTGTTTACAGCAGACTGCGCCAGTGTGCTGCGCATACTTCTTCTGGCGACGCAACGGATAACGTCACTTCTGTTTTTGGAACTATGGCACAAAAAATGCTGTATCTTCGTAATTTTTGATCCAATTAGAATAATTTTTTTCATAGTATTTATTGGGTTTTTTAGCGCTAAATATCTACATACTTAACAAAAATTGTGACTGATCCTCATTATTACCTACGTAATCAATCATTTTATATTTGGTTAAATACTTATAAATGCTTTACTGTCATTATTCTACTACATATAATTGTTTATTACTAATATAATTGACAAATTCACTCGTGTAGTAATAGTGCGACAAGGTACATAAATGTGTGTCTGTTTATGACCCTAACTGTATCCATAGTAGTGTAAATGACAAAGTTAATACTCATCACAACAACCTTGACCATAACAAACCAACAGAATCATAGTCAACGCCGCATCGTCGGTAAATAATCCAAAATTAATGAGCTTGTAATTAAACCTGTGTTTAGACAAACATAGGGTTCACATCAAAGTGAAGGGATGTTGGTAAACAAGAATGCGTCTACGCCACGTGCCATGGTTAGACTATACTTAATTTAACCAACATATTTTTTCTACTCTCACTCTTTAGTTTTTACCCTAACAAGTATTTGAATAAGGTCTAAATTTTATTTGTAGTTGGCATTACAAACTTTGTATTGCAGTAAGAGTTGACAATGCAACTAGTCTCAACTACCATGGGATTTGTCATAATGATCTTTCTGTAGAGAGGAGATAAAGTTGCAAAGTCTCGTACGAAATTAGGTTTTTAATATTGTTGAGGTTTGTTTGTAGCACTTGGTTAGTGTAGTGGAGATGTCTCGGAATAGAAACGAGTTTACTTGGCAGGTGGAGCTTTTGCAATTTGTTTCCTAGAAATAGAAGTGGATTTACAGTTTGTAGATGTTTTAATTTTAAAGTCTTCCGTATGTCACACGTTTTATTAAAATATTATTCTAGATTATACTTAATGGACCCACTAAATTATGAATTTCATAACTAGGCAACCAAAATTGCAGGCGAAACTAATGTAAAATATAACGAACAAGTTACTTTTAGTCTAACCCTTTACTTCTCAACTCGTACCTAACATGTACGATTATTTTTTTAAATCCCAATTGGTTGTCTGTGCCATCAAAAAATAATCCAAATCTATCACAACAAACAATTTGGCACTCACCCAAACTTTTTCAACAAATCCACTTCTCCCATTTACGCAATCTGCGGTGAAGGCCTACGTTATTCGACACCGTGCATCAAGCTATCGATTTCAATACAGTTATAGCACAATAACCTAGATGCGTGCCACTTAAGGATATAAGGACATAAGGAGGTCACGTCCCAAGAGCTTGGAAGCTCGGATAATCTACGAATGACACGCGAACAGCAGCGCTGCGAGCATAAATATAGAGATTTTTAGAGATTGACTTCAAATACAAATAAATTATGCATTTACTTGTTTCATCTATCCTCTTTACTTAGCTAATATACTAATAATAATTTATTAGTCGTTTCATAACAATGACAGTACTGGTACTGTCTGAAATCCAAAACTGTATTGTTTTTGCGTATGGAATACTGAAATTAACGACTCGTAATCAATTCAATACAGTAATAAAGTAGCTTACGCATGTAAATCTACGCGGTTTTATAGCTAAAAGCGATTTCTTCCAGACAACCTTTGGGAAGAGGATAAGAATAGTAGAAAAAGGTAGGTTTGTAATCTAAATGTATTATGAATACAACTGTATTATTAATACAAGCTCTGGATATTGATTGGGGAATACTTTAAGCTCATTAGACGTCATTCAATAATACGACTATTTGCTATCGAATGGTACCAGTGTGAAGTTATCACTTTTCCAATAAAATGAAAAGATATCAGTGGAATGCAGACGTTAGGAGTGCAATATTGTTGATATCTCGGAAGTGACATTTTTATTCGTGAGCCATAGATTTTTTCATTTATTACATGCATAAACTGTACTTTTTAGAACGAAATTAACTGAATTTTTATTAATATAAAGAAATTAATTACTTGCGTACCTTTTTTTTATGGGTGTCTTTGTTATAATAATTCCGATAGGTATAATTTTATTTTCTTATTGATGTTTATAAGGATTTATACAAATAACTTGACATTAAATAATCTAATGGGAGTCCAGGGATGAGTTTCAAAATTAGTATTCGGCGCAGGACATTCTGCGTCCACTATGTCTGGACCGCCCGACCGATTATATTAATCCTACGTGCGTTTTCGACCGGTCCGTGCCGAAATCACTATGAGGTTCATTTGAATTTTTGTACAAATTTAATTTGTTAAGTTTACCTTGTTCGTTTTGTATTTACACATGGTGCGATATGGGGGCTGTTTAATTGTAATACGAATCATATATATATATTTTTTAAAACTACGTCCCGCTGATATTGCAACGGACAGTGACCTACTTTCACACCTTTACCTACACACTACACCATCCCCCTTAAAATAATAAAAAAATATTTAAACATAGGCGAATTCCTAGAACCAGTTCTTTCATAAAATCTAAAACAGTTAGTAAAATGTCGTTATTATTACAAACCCAACCTCTAATCTGTACCTATTTTATTGTTATCCTTAATTTGTGTGCAATAAAGAGTTTATCTGTCTATCTATCTCTAGTTATGTTATGAAATATTTACCGTATGGCTATTCGACTGGAGATGTTTAGGCAAATCACTTTGTGATTCTACCTTAGGCACCTAACTTCATATATTTTTTCAATTTGAATTCATAGATACCTAATTCTATATACAGATATTCCTGCCCATCCCGTAAGGGATATAGCGAAAAAATATATTAGTAGATAAAAATGTAGGTATGTTTATATGAATCTACAGTCGGCCGACATAAAGTCAGTTTTTTTTACTTTGCATTAATTTACTCGACGATGTCTGAATAGGAGAGATAAAAGGATAGCAATGAATAAATTCCAATTGAACTCTTCCATTGCTTATATCCTATCTGAATGCCGTTGCGTCAGATTCAAATATGAAAATAAACATCGACGAATCACTACCGGCCTGTTTGAAAAGTTCCCATTCATCCGAGAGTTAACGTTCAACTAAGTTTCATTCTTTTTACAGAACCGATCGAATTCGCGAAACACTGCTTCATTTTAAGACCAGTTTATGAAGATACGCCGCTTTCCGTTTTAAACTCATCAAAATAAGCAGGGGTTGAGATATTGAAGGTTGTAAGGGACCAGCTGAGGCTGGCTATGATGCAGCGTGGAAGTTGAAGCCGACAATGTGTATAAATAGGCAATCCCGATTGCGATCACGTAGCTATAACGAGCCTTCGCGACTGTGCGGCTGTGGCGTATAGCGATCGATCCAAATGCTATGATAGAATTCACTGACAGGTACCGTGTAGTTTCGAATGCTAAGTTACTTACATGATGTTTATTACCATCTATAAGTTTGAAAGAAAATTACCGTCTATTATAGTACTACCGTCTATTATAGTACTTTCATAATTATTGTTACCATTTGTAGTTAGCTAAGTTCCACTGTAACGCATCCAACTTATTATCACAGCGAGTGTGTGATGAACGTTTTAAGGTATTTTACAGACAGAAGCAGCTACCGGATGGACAGTCTACCTAAGGCTAGAATAGAGTCCTAACTGCTGTATTCACCAATACAAGGGCTACGAATCGTTAAAACTATGACATGGTAGAATGCCTCGAGTGTCTCTATTTATGCTGCTTCCAACCCTTCAAACTAGATCATAGCAATGTGAAGTGACTATAGAAATAAATAAGAAAGTTAGTGTGGTACCCAGAATTACCCTGCCTAACTGTCTCTTGTGGACATTAAGGAGTCGAATAAAACACTCATTTCTGAATTTAGTAGTATATTGAAGAAATTGTAATAGCGTATAGTATCTTCTTGTGGCGATGTAGAATCGAAACACTAACTACCTACCATCATAGTAAGATTTGAAATAATTTACTAAAAGTATGTGTAAAATAAGGAAAATCAATTCACAAATTGCCGTAGGCACGATATCTAGTACCTATATCCTATATCTGAGATGGTGCAATTACATGACTGAGAATGGACTACCTTAATGAAGATAATTGACATAAGAGCTGTTGGAGATTCCGAGCTGAGAGCTGCAGATAGAGTCTAGTGCACTTCCATTATACTACGATCTATTATAATTGTCATAATTGATGCTTGAACCAAACATAAAATGATAATACGGTACAATATATGTATGTCGGATGTTATTACTTTTGTGAATAAATAGTTCAAATTCTGATTCAGCAGCTCAAAATACGTGTTGGAACAGTGGAATCCTGCGGAGACAGTCACCTCAAAAATCGATAATTATTTGAATATTCGGGATACGTTTTGATATCCTATTATTTCTTTATTTACCTTTTTATATATCTTTTTTTGATGCAATGAAAAAAATGAAAAAAGCCTCTTTCCTACGGGAAATACATAATAGTTTGTGATGTTAAATTGTCCACGCGGACAAAGTTGCGGCCAACAGCTAGCGATATAACATTAGGAATATTATATCACTAGCTGTTGACCGCGATTCGTCCGCGTGGACAACTTAACATCACAAATTATTATGTATTTCCCGTAGAAATGAGTCTTTTTTATTTTTTTCCATTGCATCAAAAAAAGATATATAAAAAGGTAAATAAAGAAATAATAAGATACCAAAACGTATCCCGATCCGTCCGTATCCGTAAACGTATCCGGATAAAAACTATCGTATGTCCTATTCCAGGACCTAACCTATTTGTGTGTCAAGTTTCATCCCGATCCGTCCAGTGGTTGAAGCGTGATTGAGTAACAAACATCCAAACTTTCGCATTTATACTATTAGTGGAATGGGATGGGATTTCGTATCGTATCATACCTAATTTAGAAATAAACAAAACTATATTTACATCTCTGAAACTGCTGGACTGTCGGCCCTAAATCATCAATCAAACATTAGACATCAGACATCTAAAAATAGGAAAATATAAATGGAGATTAAGTTAGTTACTTCAATTAGAACATATGAATCACTATTCTAAAGAAAAGTATATGTAATTAATACCTACCTTAAACAATATAGGAACAAAAACGCAGCCCTAACCCTAGTCGAGTATAGTGTTAACCCTACAAAGCAGGTGGTGATTGGTTCACATCCGTTTTCCATTAGTGCAACAATCCGAGACAATGCTACGAACGATTTGCCCCAGGCCACGAGCGATGGATCCGGTGTGAACACGGTAAACCAAATTATTTGGCATAAAACAAGTCGAAAATGAATTTCAGAGAAAACCTTTAGATAAAATTGCTTTCTCATACCGCTGTTCATTACGTAGGTGTAATTAATTTAAAAAGTTAATTAGCAGTAAATTACCTAGAACATGGTTAATTAACCCTTAGAAGACTCTTCCAACAATAAAGATTAATAAGTACAAGCTTAGAGAACAAGTTAATAATTGTAACTTGTTATTGTTCCATACCTCCACCTTTGGTTACATTAGTCATGATTAGTTTATGATGACACGAATCGATTTGAGTGACGGTACTAAATAAAAGTAAAGAAAATATCCAAAGAATTGAATACATGGTTATTTACAAAAATAAATCCTATTATGAATCTTACAATCTATTTAATCATGAAATTTTTAGAATTCCTAGTTAAGTAGTTTACAGTATCTCAAATGGAAATGTTCCATTCTTAAGAATGTGCTATTTTCAGCGGTACCATTATAATTATGACGACCTCCGTGGCGGAACGGGTAGCTCTCGGCCTGCCACGCCGGAGGTTGCGGGTTCGAATCCCGCTAGGGGCAAATGTTCGTATGATGAATATGAAGGTTTGTACCCAAGTCTTGGATGTTTATATATTTATTTAAGTATGTGTATCCGTTATCTAGTAACCATACCACAGGCTCTGCCTAGTTTGGGACTGGATAATTGGTGTGAATGTCTGACATATTTATTTATTTATTTATTTATTTAATTCCGAAGTTATCTTGTTTATAATATTTTATAAATTATAAAACCAGAGACAGAGAGTTACGGTGAAATTTACTTGGCACCAAATAGTAAATGAATAGGAAGCGAGTTCTATTCAGTGTGTTGATGCATGAGTGTGTTGTGCAAATAAATAGTTGCCAGTACATGCGAAAATATTACAGTTTATTTACCAATATAGCAAATATTGCTGCCCCTAGGCCTGTTGCAATTTTAAATTCCGTTCATATCAAACTTTATTCATATCAAAATAAATATTTAAGTTTGCACCGAACAGCTAGCGTACTTAAAAGTAGGAAGTTCGATGCAATATTCTTTGCACTGACCACGTACTGACAATGGAATTTCAATAGAGTTGAATTTAAACAACGAAAACAGGAAAATTAAATTATTGTTATTAGTCTACAATGCGAATTACTTTAGACTAGGTACACATATATTTTTTAGATGTTACAGACATTACAGAGAAACAATATTTGATCCTAATTTTAAAGCATAGCTACATATTAGACCTCCCTTACAGGTTTTCTCACTGTTTTTTTTTATTTTACTTTTTAAAAGAATCAGCAAAGTGTGCGTTGTATAAAATGTGCGTGTTTCGTGACTAATGCAATATTTCTTAAATTTTCCTGGAATATCTCGGAAATAAAAAATAAAAATGTTATTTTCATAATCAAGTTTCTGAATGTTCATTAATGGATCCTTTGTAAAATTTTGATAAGTAACACAGTTTAAACAAATGTTACTTATCTAGTTAACTCAGTTTAGTTTTGTAACTAGTTTAGTTACAGTGTGCTGCAATAGTTCAGATACTGTAGTAGCTACTGCTTACATACGAAGCGCGTTTCAGAGCGGTTGGGCTCCGACATTTCATTACAAGTATTTGATTTATTGAGCGTGCTCTAAAGTAGGTACAGGGTTCATGCTGCTAGCATCGGCACTGTTATTCAGAATTTGATGTTAACGGGGAAATTATTTAGTGCATTCTTGAAGTATAATATTTCTATCTCCGCGGATTTTAGTGTATAGTGTTTTTGCTACCCGTGGCTACGTGTCTCTTAAACGAAAAATGTGCTAGAAGCTCTACTACAAGCACACAGATTCATACCACAAAGTACGTAAAGCGGATTTTTTATTTTGTGTTCATACTGCTGAAATCAAATTTGTTTTCCTACATCACTCACGATAGAGATACTGTGAGGGCCCTGAACAGTCGTGCGAGTGAGACTGCGGCAGCGCGCCTATTTCGTCGCTCACACAAACATGGCGGAAAACGTCTTGATTCCTTGTTTTGGGTATTTTAAAATACATAAAATAAGCAAGCTATAGGTATATAACTAAATACATATTGTCACTGTTTAGGAAAAGTTTCTGAAGGGCCAAGATAGGATTTTACGGAAAATAGGATGATATCAGCCAAGATAGGATTTTATCAGCAAATTTAAATACAAGCAATGAAGCCGTCATTCTGTGTAAAATGTAGGAGCATGCGGAGTAGCCACATTATTTCCTTTAGTTTACTTTACTTTAGTCTAAGCCCATGAAGCTGTAGATATTATCAGTTTAGTCACATCTACTGTCAGTCATGGACCTTGCCTAATGCACTTGACCACACCCTGGCATTTACCTTCATTGTCCAGCTACTTCCAACTACTTCTAACATCATCCATCTGACAGGCCGAAGTGAATTTGTCGAATATTATATGGTGCGTTAGGTCAGTAGTATTGTGGATAAAGACTACAGAGGAATACTTTCCGGTAACCATTGATCATAATTTGTTTTAGAAAAAAATATTGAAAGGTAGCAGACAATACGTATTTAACGGGGTATCGATCTTTTTCCCTATAAATTGAAACAAATTATTAACTGGCCATAAATAACGTTCAGAGAGGCTTTCACGGCGACTGGGACTGGCCCGTTTCCAAAAGCGCTTTAGATAGGAAAAAGCTCTTGTTCGACGAGAGCTAGGAAAACTGCAAATCGGACATCGAACTAATGGATTCCCTGATTACAACGGTAATTTATTGAAGAGAGATTTATTTTATGAATAGCTTTTATTAGAGTTCGACTTAAGGTTATGGCGATGTTTGTCATAAGATATACAAGCATCTGTCCTTTTGTACCTGTGTGTAATAAGATATTTATGTACCTATGCATGGTACTATTTAAAGTAGAACATTAGAGGAAATCGGAAGATTCCTGTTGTCCCCACCGCCTTGTGCCAATTCAATTCAATCTTTATTGTGCACCACTACATATAACATTTTATAATAAAAACAAAAAAATTACATAGAAGGATGAATTTAGTGTACAACGACGGCCTTATCGCTTTCAGCCAATCATAGGGAATAACCACCAACTTGTTTAGGGGGGACAACAGGAATATTAAAACACTCAAGTTTGAAATAGTGGTTTTGATTCAAATTGGCAGAAATTTTAATATAATATAAATTTTCATCTGCCGATTAAAAGTCTATATTGGCACAATCACCGGTAATGACTACTTTTTGAACCAAAAATATTTGTAGAAAGCGTGATTATTATTAAAGTTTTAATCAGGAGATGAAAATCTTTACTATATCAAAATTTATGCCTATTTTACTGAAAACCACTTTTCCAAACTCTGAAAGAGGAGTCCTTTGAAGTTTTACAAACCTTAAATTAGGATTTCTGTTGATAGTGGAAGGACAATAGTTGCACCCTACTAAACAAGTCAGTCGAGTTATTCAACTCGAATATTTTTTTTACGGATTTCCTCTTGTTCCCACCAGTAGGAGGTATACAGCGGTAGGGACAACAGGAATCTTCCGAAAAATCCTCAACGTATTTCAAGTTGAAATATTGAAAGGATTCTTCTTGCATAGGTAAGTTTCCGCGCGCGATAATTTTCTTTAGCGAATTATTCTCACTTAAGTTCAGATTTACTCCTGAGCCTAGACATCACAGTTGCACTCAATTTCAATTAAGCTATCAGAACAATAAAATTCAATTTTTTCAACTTTCCTCGACAAGAAAAGCACGTCAATAAAAACCCTCTGAATATCCCCACTCAAAAAATTTTGAAAGCATCTTCAGGGCTATAATAAAGCTATACAGAATGTCAGCAAAAGGGGCATTTTTCACACGTCATCGTTCGAGGCGCGTCAGCCATCGTCGTCAATGGCTCGGAAAAGCCACCAGATAGTGCTCTTCCTCCTTTTTCAACTCACTCTGTAATATGGGAAATAAATATTTTGACATCTGACATGTAACCCGTATTGAGCATTCGTGTGACTTTCGAGCAAGTTTGTTGTCATTTTGTTTTATTGTATTACCTTTTCGTGCTATTTGAGCGTGCGGCTTGTTTCAGATACATAACAGGTATATAAGTTTTGATCTCTTTTAATTACTCACACATTTCTTCACCGCGGTTATTTAAGTTTCCCACGTTTCCTGCTAAAATAGCAGCTTATTTTACTCCACGGCTACCCCGTAGATACACCGAATAATTAATACTGGTTATATTTAGTTTCATATAGATTATTTTACAGTCGTAAAATACAATCATACGTATATAATAGGAAGAAGTTTCCTTTGATCATAGTTGCATTATAAAATAGATTTGTGTTGAGAACGCGTGGTATATTGGTAGCATAGTAGTCGTTCCTACGTCTGACTATTGGTTCCGTGTACACAAAATTAGATTTTTCTAATGATCCACAGAAACACTACTAATATTGAGATGTTATTACACAGTAGTATTAGCGGACAAAGAATTAGATTTAAATTAGTTAAATAATTACCCTCAACATAGTTTCCCATAACGATAAGGTCATACATCATAAGCTCTAAAATAAAGATATGACCTATTGTAACTTTTGATTGTGCAAATAAATAAATTATAATCCAGTTTTCTTTTTAGATCTTGCACTCATCACAGCGAACAGGAAGTATTCATTTATCGATAATAGCCTTAGTTTCTAGCATTCTTCAGTCCTCACTTCATCAGGTTTATACCTCGTGACGTGGGGTCGGACTAATCTCTCACCGGTTCGGGCCGATCCTACTTATCCGTGAAGGTTGTCGTCAGACCGCGATGCGGGTAGAATAATCATCCCTAGTGGTCAGATAAAGTGGCTTTAGAGAAAGAGTAATAGAGGTTTAGAAGTGATTCGTCTTTGTGATGTCGCAAATATTATGTGACTATCTCGAGTAAGTAATTTTTGTTTATAGCATTCACGACTTCAGTTGACAGGTAGTGAATTAAACAAACATTTCAGTACTGAGCCGAAAATAAACAGTAATATAAATGAAAAAAATTGATAAGTACCACAGGTAAAGTGAGCTGGTTAAATTTCCAAACCGGGACGGGAATAATTTTGATCTATGGTTTCGTTCAACTAACCGGTAAACAAATATAACAGATATCTGGTAAATATTCTGTTCAATGATGGTAAATTAACCGGTTAGGTGAATATAACAGTTGAACGTAGACACTAGGTCCGATGAAAACGTGTAACAATACAATAACAACATGAAAATATAAATAAACGATAGAGCCAAGCCTGAGTGTGTTAGAAAGAGAAAACGACGGGCGGCACAGCTCTCCACTGAAACAAATTCAGTAAGGTTGCAACCGTTGCTTTAGTCAACCAGTAAATCAATGAATGATATATTACCGGTTTTATGAACAATATTAACCGGTTCCGAACCCTGGTAAGCATATAGTTTTATGGGCACAGTACCATCATAACATCTTCAAAATACGCAATAAAATAACCGTAGCTAAGAACAATTGTTCCCTTGAGGCACATGATGAACTTCTATAGATACTTTCGAGCTGTTGTTAAAAACAAATATCAGATTCTTTAACAACCATTTGAGAAAGATATTTTGAAATTTAAAGAGCCTGAGGGTATTGAGTCAAGTTTATAGACCAAATTAAATTGGTCCCCACCAAATCTCGCCCACTAAGTTAGAGCTCTAAATCTGGCCTGATCCCCATCGATTGCCAATAATGCCTGTAATTACCTCCGTTGAACCTCCAGTTGTTAATCTTACTTAGGCTTTACCCTCGCTGGGTCGAGTTTAGTTAAAAATTATTGGTGCAGGTATTAAAGGTAAGATTCAATTCAAATTAATGTGTTCATTATAATCATTATTATGTATAACTCATGAGTCGTGCCACCTTGGATGAATTAGACTTTATCACTGTGGCGCTGTAGCCCGTTACTTGTCAGTTCCACTTATGTGTAAGGTTAGTTGCTAAATAACAGATATTGCACTTCTTTACTGTTGAAGAAAAAAAAAACGCGAATATGCTCATATATAAGTCTTTGATCAACATTTGTTTGACCACCTCGTTGGCTTAGTGGCTTGGTCTTTGGACTCGAACGCCAGAGGTCATAGGTTTGATTCCCACTGGGGAACTTTGTAAAATTTTTATAACTTGTTTAATCCCCATAGCACAGGAAAAATCCTAGTTTAAGAGTAGACAAGTCTAAATGTATACATATTTTAATTTATTAGTAAGTTCAGGAGTTCATGATATAAGAACTTCTTAAATTAATAAAATAAATATTTTATTCTCAATTTTGTTCAAGTTACGCTACGACAGATGCAAATGGTTCTCTACAAATCCTAGAAATCCTCGAAAAACTACAAGAAAACTATTTTCGTTCCACGAAATAGTTGCGAAGCTGGTCACGTGGTAGCGTTCAGTTATACTAGAGTCAGCCTCAGGCTGCGGCTTGATACGGAATACTTAGGATCAGCTTACACTGAACATAAAACAGTGTAATTTGTTGCGTGTAATTTGTTGTTACAATAATTGTAGCAACAATTATTGTTAGACTTTCATGCCAAGGAATTTAAATTGAATATTTTAATAATATTATGGAACTTCATGGAAAACAGTGGATGCTAATCATCACGTCATCTAATGATCATTCTTCCTTCTTTTCTGTAACCCTAAAAATATATAAATATCTTGAAACCATCAGTTAAACAAATTGGCATTGGCACTTGCCTCTTATCTCTGCTGTCTACTAGGTCTATGCTTTTCGATGGACTTGGTTCGTAATTTCGTATCCGCTTTGTATTGTATTCGCCCATATACTTAATGTTGTGTCCATTCGGTCTGAACCTAAGTCTAATCCATTCGTCTGCGGCCTATCGTCAGTTTACTGGCTGGTATTCTAACCCTATCTCTTTTTTTCATATTATTTATTTCTATTTATTTATTATTTATTTATTCATTACAAATAATGTTACTCTTAGTACCATTAAACAGAAACTGTTTGTGATGGTACAGTATATTCGTCTTTCACACTATAAAATTGCTATGCAATACAATGTTTTTCAGCTTATTCAATTCAAGGGTACAATATTCTCATGCAATATTTCAATTTATCGTAACACATACACTTTCTAGTGTGTGAGGGTAGCTTAATATTGTTGTGTATTCGCATGCAGTTGCACAGTAGCGAGGCGACTATGTTACACTTTACCTACTTATACTATTTATACACAGTGCATGCACGGAATGATATGCGCGTTGAGTCGAGCAAGCCAGTTTTGCTTGCGCATATACAGGTTAGTACATATTGTGTATGCCTTTACTTTTCTAACAAAACTGTGTATTTAAAAATAACATCGAAATTTATTGATACTGCAGAAGAAGAAGCTCTGTGTCCGCCTATCCTTAACTCCTCGTTACGTAGTCGACTAGAACCCAGATATAAATGTCCCGCTCGCCTTGGGAGCGGCATTAGTAGTCAGGAGCGACTCCGCACAGTCATGGTTGAGCCCAAACGCCTGCCAGCCCATTGTTTGGAAGCCAGGGGAACGAATATTAGGTGATCGCTATCGGGTATTGTAAATGGTGGAAACGAGGCGTTTTGTTTATTTTCTATAGTTGTTTCAGGCAGGTACTGTTGTTGCTTGTGTTTTATTTTACGAGTGCGTAGAACAATGAGTATCTGTTGAATCAACAGATAGAACCTAAAGCTGCTTAGACCATAAAATCATAAGATAATTGTACCTATTCCACTACTAAGATTATAAATGGGAAAGTTTGGATATTTGTTACTCAATCACGCTTCAAACTTGGTACACATATAGGTTAGGTACTGGAATAGGTCACTTATTCCGAAAAACATGTCATTCCTACTACGGGAAATTAAATGATATCTATTCAAGATGTGTAAATATCGAAACCTTCGCGGACGAGGTTGTGGATCAAAGTGAGTAAGTAATATCTCAAAAAATCGACAGACCATTTTATAAATCAAATTTAATTGATCAAAATAAGACCGGTTAAGATATAGGTTAAAGGAAAATAACAACTCGTTGAAAAGAGTTACAATTTTACAAGTGGGAAGAATAAGGCAAGAATTACTATAAAGAATTCAATCACATTACAATCATATCAAAACTCACGATCTTGACATTTTTTATACAATCACAATCGGATTGAAATATTTACACGTGTCTTTTACAACGTCTATTATGATAAATACTGACGGTTATACCCCTAATAGACAGACATGAGATGGTCAATGTGACACTCGATACCCCACTGGCTTCACCCCAATGAAATCAAATAAAAGCATTATATCATTGGACTTATCCGTAGTTTGTCTGTGAAGAAAAGGGGCTCGAAATTGGGGACACTCGCCACAAATTTACGAATATTATACACAACATTATTTAATTACAATAAGACGTTCAATCCATAGTACAGCGTAATTTAACTATCATAAAAATAATTAGATACATTAGCTAACATATAGCAACCAAGACAAAAATCCCACTTAATCATTTACGTCACAAGTTATACTTAGTCATCTTTCTTAACATAACCTTACTTTGCTGAAACTAAAGAAAGTAAAATCTGCTACCGTAAATCTCGCTTTTACGTCTTCAAAAATAAACTTGTCTCTGTCTCACATCTGGGTGTCACAGAATTTCATTTCCCACTATTTTATTGTGTTAAACTTCAAAGAGTTTGTGGGGTGATGGATTAAGTTGGTATCGGTGGACAGGCACGTGCTCACGCAGATAACGTCTCAGATACCCGCTGTAATGCTAAACGATAGTTTAGCACAGGGGAATGATTCTGTATTCTGTTCTTTATAATCCCAATGCTTTGTAGATTCGCAATTGGATATCGTCAGTCTTTGGTAGAGATTACATGCATAAAATGAAGGGATATAAGATTGTGTTTTTGATTACAATTTTATTTGTGTGTCGATGATACTATCGGTATCTACTTTCTTTTGCGATATTTTGTTTCTGCAGTAATAAAGAATAAATAATTATATATTATTTAAAGGCAAAAACCTCTATAGTGGGTTCTTAAATAATATATTTTCGATCGTCTATTAACCTTATAAGTAAGAATCATCTAAACTAAAAACAACGTTTAACGAACTAAATATAAGGGTAGAATTTTACCGCCTCGTTAGTCTAGTAGCTGGGTTGTTAAACTCGAGCACCAGAGGTCGTGGGTTCGATTTCCACCAGGGACATACCATTTTGTCAATGTCTGGATGTTATATTTGTGAATTATTTTATCCTTTTCTAATTCTTATCGTATAGGAGAAAATCCTTTTGGTATAGTCATGTGTAGGTGTGGAAATATTAAATATTTGTTTATTTAATGATATTTACAACAAATTATTTTACACACACGTACATAAAGTTATCGATGCACATAGTAAAATTAGTTAACAGAACACTGTACGAGATATAAACTTTTATATAAATCGCAGAGACATATTGTTGACTGATTCATACTAACAATTGTTTGTTTGATTAAAAACAAAAGCAAATTGTATACATTACGTTCTCATGTAACTCAATCGAACAAAGAGAATAATGGAGGAAAAGCTCTCGTATTCCATCCGTCATTAATATTGATGCTCCTATCGACTGTTTGGCAAAAATTAATTCAATTTTTTTGGGGAAATTGCTTAGAGTCAGGGTAAGGAAGCAAGGGGGAGCATTTTATCATATTACCGATTGCGCGTTACAGGGAGCGCCCTCGTTTATATTAATAGCTTGCTGTGAAATTTTACTGAATTATAAATATAAATTACATCGTTTGCGTAGGCGCCTACAAGGCTCTACGATTAATTTTGGTTACTGGCTAAAACTGTACAAATTTCTCCTGAACATGTTCAAGTTTGCTTCAGATTGACTGCACAACTTTTGGGAAGAACTACCGTTCTAGAATGTGTCGACGAAGTCAACTGTTGCATATAGACGTATCTGGTATTCCATTCTCATTTCTTTTACTAGGTCGGTCCATGAAGCATTGTCTCGTCAAAACTCGCATGTCTGAGACTGATGTGATCACAGAAATCCTATAAAGATAGAGCGGTTATAGTCATTTGTTATTCGGTCTCGCGCGTGCCGATTTTTGGACACCCTCCCGCGCACTCTTTATGCCTCTCGGTCACGTTTCTAGTGAGGAGATACAATTATGCAGTTAGTAACCGTGCAATACGGTACTTTTGCAGCCTTTTGTCGATGTTTACCCGACCTTGCCTCGGCACGAAACGAGTAAACGTTTAATAGTTTTTGTAATATATTGCAAATAGTTGGCACGCGTTTCGCGCCTACTTCACCATTCTATCTTGATAGGATTTCTATTGATACAATGGCACAGAAGTTCTAATTCATTTGGTGCTGAGTTCTAATTTGTTTGTAACTTTTTCTTTTGTTTTTTTTTGAGAGATGTACGAGTATGATTGTGAGCGCTTTATCTATTTTACAGCAAAGATATATTACGTCCTTGCAGTGACCTAAATTTGTTTGTTTGTTTTGATCATGCAATTTGTATGAGTCATTTTTTATTAATTTTTTTTTTTTTAAATTTAATTAAATCTTCAAAGATTTGTCTACAATTTCAGATAACCCTACCAGGTACAGTAAGTGTGCTATAAATGGCAAAATCATTATAATTTTAATCTTATCATCATCGTATAAGGTAGCTAGCTAGCTAGCTAGGGCTGGTCACTTAATTCGAAATATGAATGTACTATACCTACTTTTTATGACCAAATCCCTTGGATAATTTTTATGAACAATTAGATTTGAATAGCTTTGGACTACAGAATCAAGAAAATTACACATTAGAGTCCCTAAAACTGATTTTCAAAAATCTATACCTACTTACAACTATTACACAAACCTAAACGTTTTTATAGAATGTTTAACCCTTTTATGATCCTAGTCATTCTTACTATATTTAAAGAGAAAGTTTCTTTTTCTTCTTATTTAATATTGCTGAAAGGGTACAAAAGTGTCGGGACCACGGTGACTGATGTGTTTTCTTTGCATGGATAATGTAATAAGTTTCAGTTGGAAAATGCGTGGAAACTATAAGTCTCTAAATATAAAATGTAGCGGCTGAAACACAATGCAATTTCGGTCTCTATGAATACAAACTGCTGAAAATAGTCACAAATATCATCATTATTATCGTTATTATTTATATTTATTTATTTAATTTATTTATCTGCATGACCTAAAGGTCAACTGGAAGAGAATGCCTTATTGGCATTATGTTCGCCTTTTGTACTTCATCATCATCAGCCTAAATACGTCCACTGCTGGACATAGGCCTCCCCAGTAGAGTACCACCTTTGGTTAGACATCCATTGGGGGATTTGCCATAATCACCACGCTTGGCAGGCGGATTGGTGACCGCAGAAATGATCTTAATATACACACATAGGAGAACGCTGCTGGTGCAATCCCTTAGTCGCCTTGACGACACCCACGGGAAAGATAGGGGTGGCCCTGTTCTAAGCCGGGAACCACACGGCTTTTGTACTTATTGTGCAATAAAGTTTTTAAATAAATAAAAATATAAAAAAAGTTAACGAATTATACTAATTTGAAAATATTTCTACCTACATTTATATGACTAAATGAATAACGTATGCGAAAATAGTAGAGAAAAACAAAAATAATATATACATATTATGTGCGAAGTTATGTATAGACCGTATACTTACATACTGATATGGGTACATTATACTGAATTGATTGTAATGTAAATTATAAATTTATAATTAAGATTATTGGTTTAAATAAAAGTGATTTTAGGTCACCTTATAGAATAATAAAAAAAATCGTCAACTGCTCAGAAATCAGTGCTCCAATTTAGAAAAGCAATTCGAATCACGTTACCATCGTAACTCATCTTTGTAACGAACTAAATGAACTCGCATCAATCACGACGACGCGACTAAGCAGTATTTTAATGAGATTATTTCCTAATACTGGTTGACAATTTCCCGACTAACCATATTACGAAGCGCGAGTTGAATCGATTAACGTGGTAGGGAAACGAGAGGTGTTAATTTTAAAACGGGATTTATCACATGTTGATGGTTCTGTTGATAAGTAAGTATAGTTTTTGGACGTATTAAAGTACCTGTCATTTTATATGTATATTTCATTCCAGATTCATAGTCCTATGAAAACCAACGCTATTTACGTCTCGGTAACATATACATGAAAGGGTCACCAGCAGCAAAAACATTTTTGTATTACCATGTAAACTTTGCAGTCCACTTAGGAACACCATCTATTGTGTATTTTGTTTTCGAGACGCAAATGCGTTTGTTTTCATAGGACTATTAATCTGGAATGAAATATACGTACTTATTATTATTTGAATCACATATACCTACTTCTAAAGATATTCTTGGAATCAGCGAAATGTGGAAAATAGTGTATGAAAAAAAATATATACAGACCTACTGTTACCAATAGAACAAACTAATTATCTCAACAAAAAAGCATTATCGCTTTTTCTTCAATGCATTCAATTGCATGCAAAAACAAAAGCGAAGTGTAAACAGAATCCACAGAACAGACGTCCTAAAGCTTTGCTATAACGGCGCCGTTTTGACGGAATTCGAAAATTTTAATATTCTTAGAAGAGAAAATTCCCCGAAATAATATAACTTAGCTCCACTTAACACGGTCTACATAAAAAAATCAATATGGTTACTGTTAGTTTCTGTATGAGTTACATACTTGAAATAATAAAGGCGAAAGGAAGACGGCATAAAGTGGCTGATCATGGTTTTACGAGGCCTGTTGGTGAATTAAGTAGCTAAATTAGGTAAATTTATGTTCGCATTGCGCGTGTGTGCGTAAACGCTTACCCACGAACGATTTCGATTCTAGCATCCGAAATGCAATACATTAATATTATTTCATTAGTGAATTTCTTTTTATTTTATATAGGTAATGTAACAGTTTTACTTGTGTACTATACTATTATACATTACAGGAATATTTAAGAAAATTGGTTTAAACATAATGAAAAAATAAAATACTTACATGTATTTTGGTGGAATAAATCGTTTACATAACACCTACGTATTTTGAAACACAACTGACACAACTTAGCGCAAAAGACATCGTTTGGATTTTTGTATGTTGCCTTATATTTCAGATATTTTTGTTAAAATGAATATGGTAAGCCAAAGACGTTGTCTAAATACTTGGATATATACTTTAATGGAATCAATAAAGATCATAATCCAGTCCTATAGAAGAAAGTAGTGCGGAATAAAAACTTAAAACCATTGCTCAAACTTACCTACTTACACTTGCTTACATTTTCCCGCACTAGCCACCATGTCATGAAATGAAAACTGAAGAAGTAAAAAAAACTAGGGGGAAAGGAGGGAGGGAGATCAGGATGAGGTGAGGAAATAAGGAAATGAAGTAATAAAAATAGAAATGACTAATTAACAAAACCGACCGTACCTCCCCCACCCAGTGAAACGGGTTCTGGAGTCCTCTCAAACCACCTTTCTGGAGTCCTCTCATCCCCCTATTAATTTTTATTCATTCTGTATCATAGGCATTAGCGTTTAGATGTTATGATTCTAACGGTTAAAAGCATATAAATGAAACTATTAATTTTTTTTTGCTTAATCGGTCCAGTAGATTTCGAGTTATCCGGCGCACATACAGACAGAGAAACAGACCCATAATAAGGCTTTGTTATAAGCGTATTTGTTTTAACGGAATCTTAAAAAATATTTTATATAAAAAGGTACTTACCTAGTCATATAAAATACTCATTCTCAAGTACCAATTTTACTTTAAAAAGCGTTACGTAAATTCTCATCAACATATCTCAAGAAAAATGTTTACTACACATTTTCCTACACAAATGAAATTACCGGTGCCCCGAGCGGAGCACGCAACCAGGAGAAAAATATGTACAGGATTATCTGCTTGAGCTATGTTCAGCTACTGGCGAAAACAGGATTTTGTTTGTATGCAGATGAAAGTCTCAGAGATACAGTCTGAATTGGCAAAAAGAACACATAAGCCACATGATTGTAATCGACTAGTGTCCATTAACCTGCATCCCAAAGGCTACAAGTTGCCACCTTAGTGACCTTAAGTGATTACACTTGGTGCATTTATACACGTAAATTTTTGGCCGACTACCTTCCTACGTGTTTGCGCTGTAAATAAGAAACAGCGCATCAAACTTCTAGCAACACATCTTTGAAAATCAAGTTTACATATTTGTAATAATATAAAGATTGCGCGAAGCTGAAGCAAGATTAGTACCAGGCATCTTTGTCATTCAATTCAAAAATGATAAACTGAGGACCATGTTACAATGCCTCGTATTCCTATTATTTCACTGGCTCTCTCTCTTACCCTTTAAACCGAAACACAATGTTAGCATTACTTTTGGCGGCATAAATAGAAAAGATTTCATTGATTACAAAAATGTATTTTAAAAAGTTTTGCCATTAAATGGCCAAAAAGGTATAGAGAAGGGTGTATTATAAACAAATTATGAGCAAATTGATCGCATTATAACTGGCAATAATAAATATGTCTAATCAGATTTCGCTAAGACAGAAAAATCCAATAAAGACAAGTAGCATGAACGTAACTCGGTTCAGTGGTGTGCCTTGAGAAACCTACGTTTAGCAGTGGATGAATGTAAGCTGATGATGATGAGAATGAAACAAAGACTTAATGATAGTAAAATAATCATAATAACACCAGTAAATTTCATCATAGAAATGGAACCTACAGACAATTATACCTAGAAGGAAGTACATAATTTTACACAAGCGTCAAAATGTCATCAATTTTAAAATTATCTAGTAACAAGATCAATGGTTAAAATAATATTATTACCAAGCATTATTATCATTACCACCATACAAGTACCTATTTCAAACACGTCCCAGACACTCAAATTAGCCAGGAAGCCAGTCGTGAAGTCAGCTGTCGGGTACATACAGTAAAACAGCATGTAAACTGGCAACGTCTTCATTTCATTAAGGGGAGAGACTTGCACCATCTTTAAGTCACCCCAAAGCTCGTCCTTAGGACATACGTAAATCAAGAGTGGTAAGTCAGTATTTAACATTTTCAAGGTAATTATCATTGTGACGATCTGGAAGTTGTAGTATGAGGAGTTTGAAATGGATAGACTGAGCACGTAGAAATGTAAACTGACCTCATTTTGTGAAACTATCGTAACCGAATTAGAATGGAATTGGTCACTGTGACGTCTTTGGGGAAATGAATAACCCAGATTGCAGAGCAATAATTCTTTGACATGTTTAAATCTTCTTACTTTATAAACAGCAATAAACAGATAGCAGTAAAAGTAACAAGTTGAATAACATGTAGCATAATAATGTGGTGTATCTATACACAATATAAGCCCCATAAAGTCTTAGGCACATATCTGTTGTTTTGTCTACAATGCTATAGATAAAAACAAAGACGACGTTCTCGTGTATGATTCTGAATTTACTATTTTCGAGTTACACGACTTCACAGTAGGCGACTTTCGTTCATCGAGTGGCTTATGTTTGCTTTGCACATTACATTAGGGCTGTTTCTAAGCTCGCGACGAAAGATCGGAAATTCTCCTTCCAATATTATTTCTTTCTATTTAATGCAATTGCGTGCACTTGGTCAACGTATTTCATAAAATCCAAACAAATCGTAAATAGCTTTAAATTCTTTTATTTCAGTTGCTTATATAAACGTGTTATCGTTTTATTCCCCAGCAAATGAGCTCACACGAGTGGTTTATTCTGAACTAGAACAACATATTGCAATGTTGCATTCTGACATTTAAATTTTCCAGACTATCTTGGTTTTCTCTGTACTAAACTCGAATTGCAACATGCATTACTCTTAACTTATAAATATTAACTTATACTGATTATGGATATAACATCTCTGGGTATTTTCTAAAATGTTACTTTACGAAGTTTCATAATTTCACTATGAGCGAATAGAAAGTGGAAGTGTGTATGAGTGAATAGTGAAGTATAGTGTCATTCATTAGGGAAGGCCTATGTGCAGCAGTGATCGTCTAAGCCCGCGTTTCCACCTGCAAGAAAACTTCTGCAAAAAATGTCCGACAGACTGTCTGAGAACAGCTTGCAAGTGTAAACTATGGAGCAAGTGCGCTCGCGACAGCTCGCCAAGCGCTTCTTGCGTGTTGTTGCGCATGGGATGAATGGCATGTCTAAATATATTTGCATCAACTCACGACAGTTCTCGCAGCTTATCGGTCCTGTTCCGTATATCTCGCATTTGCATCTGTCTGTTTTTAGTTTTAACGTCGTGAGTTCATGCAAATTTGTTTAGACATGCCATTCATCCCATGCGCAACAACTCGCAAGAAGCGCTTGGCGAGCTGTCGCGAGCGCACTTGCTACATAGTTTACACTTGCAAGCTGTTCTCGGATAGACTGTCTGATATTTCTTGCAGAAGTTTTCTTGCGGATGGAAAGGCGGCCTAAGCGCTGATATGATGAGTGAATAGAGTACAATTTTAATGTTCATGAATTTTAACTTCCCATATGGTTTTATGGTGTTCATGGTTAACAGTAACCACTTGTTGTCTATCCTCTTATCTGCTTCTCTGTCCTATAAAAAAACAGTAGGAGTTAAGTCACCGGATGGACAATTAAGTTTGCTACTTACATTTCCAATTGTAGTTTTATGTGACAGTCCTACATTTATAGTCTATTTGTTTGTTGTTGACGTTACAAGCTGCAGACTCAATACTTCTGTGCCATCGTAAATGGGACAGAAACATGTTTAAAATAAATTGCTAAAGTCTATATGCGGTGATGTAAATGTAATGAAATCACTAACACAAAGTTGAAGTTTTTTGTATATTTATACTTATTGAGTAATAGCAAAAAAAAAGTTGAAGTTAAAGTATTGTATTGGTACGAGATAAAATACATAAACTATATGCAAATATTTAAATTTTTTTATCCTAATTAGAATTCCTTATACTATTATACTTACCAAAACAAAAAAAGTGTTTAACTAGATAATCTAGAACTTCTATAAATTGTATATAAGGCACAGAATCGTATGTCTAACGTGTTACTTTTCATCCTTTACAAAGCGTCCAATATTGTTCTTGGCTCCGTCCGGAGTGTGTGATAGCCCGGGTAGTAAATAACGATGCTAATTTGATTTCAACTCCTCTAAACGAACCCAATCGAGCTCCGATCTCAATTAAACGGGGAGGTTACTTGTTTAAAGTCTTTAACGATCCCATTGTCCGCTATAACTTTTTATTTTTAGAACTTGCCGTGAAGCGTTGAGAAATTGTATGTTTAGTAAAGTCACGATCATTTGACTATGTATCTACTGCTAATTTCTGATGTATCTGATTTCGATTCATTGATAATTCTAATTCATCATCATTTATCATCATCATGTCGGCTTACTGTAAAAAGTCAATAACTGTTCAGGAATAACCGAAGAAATTAGTGACATCTTTCTATAAACTTTAAGGTTCTAATTGCTGCTGATTCAGACTTTTGTGTATTGCTAGATATTCTACGTTTCACTTATTCAGACAGCTTTTTTATGTATATAGAAACTTTACAGCATATAAACGTATTTATAGGATAATTTGCTGAGGCCGATTACAAGTTACAAATTGTGGTTAAGCTTTCCTCGGCGTCGAGTAGGTAGAAGACTGAAAATTAATATAAATAAATAGTGTAGATATTGGCTTAGATTCCTTATAATAATTGTTTCTGGAAAACAGTTTCCCAGATTGTTCTATTCTCGGAGTTGTGATTTTACTAGGTTTCTTAACTGGAATCTTACCGTATCTAAATATAGCAAGCAAAACAGCTCTTGATAAAAAGCTTGTTCTACAAAGGACATAATACGGTGGGTAGAGGCAAAAACATAAGGCTTCCAGGCACACGAGGAGAGTAAAAAGCCGCAACTCTGAGTTCCGGCGCTCGTGGGATGTCGTTGGCAAAAAGTTAAATTGAAACATCCCACGCCCCGTATCCAGCTAACGTGGCTATAATTAGTGCAGCGAACAATGTACGGGTTCTCATTTAATTTAAACCATGTACAAGGGAGTGGTTTGCTAATGAAATTATTATTTAAGATAGGAACAGTGTGTATCTTATCGTACATATCTTGTTATCTCTATTACAAGATACGATGTCGGGCATACCCGACGACACGTCGACCCCAAGGAATCTTTTGAGTCTACATGCTGCTTTCATCCCCAAGAGTTTATTTTATTACTAGCTGTGCCCGCGGCTTCGCTCGCGTGAACTACAGAATCCGCCCCCGTTCCTACTTCCGCTCCCGTTCTCTTCCCTCTTCTACTTCCACTCCCACTCAGACTCGAGACTCTCAATATCCCAATCCCAACCCCAACCTCAACCCCATCCCCAAAAACTAAATTTCACTCAATCCCATACGCGCCGTGCCGTTGCCGCGCCGCGGCCGTTGACCTCGTCCATATGATGTACATACTCGTACGTTCGAGAAATATTGCATTTTTTTAATCAAAAATTTCGTGTTAATGTGATGTTTTTTTCAAGAATGATTTCTAAATGTGATACTGAGTTACTGGAAGAAATATTAACAGTCGTTTTATTATCATCCAATTTAATGGCTTCTAGAAAAATTTACGTTATTAATATCTCAGGTTCTAAGTGGCGTATCAAGATGAAACATGCACCAGATTTTAAGTAGAACACCAGTAAGACAACTGTGAAAACTGCATCAAATTTCATTATAAGTTTTTGCGTGATGCGGTAACAAACATACATACAGACAGACAAACAGACAGACAGACAGACATTCTAAAAAAAATTGTTTTATCTTCTATTGGCCCTATAAAGACCCCTCATACATTTTTTTAAATATCTCTCATGTACAGACATAGACCAGTTACAGTTTTATTATAAGTGTAGATTTATTTATTAATATTATTTATTTATAAATATTGTACACACAAAAACATACAAAGAATAACACACAGAAAATAAAATTAGTATAATTTTATTAAAGTGAACTTATTTCTAAAGAAATTTCTTCCAGCTAACCTGCGGTGAAGACAAAGGATTATAGAGAGACAGTAGTAGAGTTCTATCTACCTCATTTCCGTCCATTTACTTTATGTAAATTGTTTTATTATATATATAAATATTTTCAGTTATGCAACAAATGTGAATTAGTAGATAACAAAATGCGCATATTAAAAAATATACTAACATATTTAATAGCATCAATAAGCGCCCTTAGCCTCATAAAACACTGCACTTGAACCCACTGAAATGTAGCTTTGGATTAAAATCTAATTTTACTATAGCCAAAGATAATATTTACTACCTAAGTCTATAACTAATTGCATACATGTCCTTAAAGAAATTTGAAAACAAAACAATTCCCAAGATTGCTATCCTACCCCAACGCAATCTTGGGAAATGTTTTTTAGAAGGAGAGAAAAAAAATTTAAATATACATTCTCCATACAGTTTAAATAAAAAAATAACACAAGGTTTTATTTTTACATACATACATACTCGTAACACTTATTGATCTACTTTATATTTCCTACCGACAGGATCTTTTATGTCAAAATAATGTCTTTAAGTATTTAGTTGGTATAAATCTACGTATAAAAACCGTCTGAATCTGGGTTTCCTGGTGTTTCCTGTAAATTTTCCAAAATGTACTCTAAAGCTGCTTAAATTAATACTGCCAATCATCTTAAGTCTTTGGTTTATTTTTTTCATTATACACAGGGACATAACTTTTGGACAATTACAGTATAGGTATTCTTTTTAATTCCAAATAAAGTATTTTTAATTACATAAGTAGATAGGCAGTGCCTTATTAGACAAACTCTAGTCACGGATCTCTGTAAGAATTCTTACTTATAAAGTCTTTAAACACGAACGTGACATCTTCTATCTGCCAAGAATTCAATAAGAGACCTACTGAACGAGAAAAATGTTCAGGTCGTGGTTTTCTATTACTTTCTGACAGTGCTTGTCGGAAAGTAAAAGGAAATCTTGCTGATAAAACAGGGTCACTCAAAATTAACTACACAACACAGAACGGAAATTACATCCACAGGTCGTTAGAATCAGATTTTACAATAAAAATATACTTTACCTAATTAGTAAGTTAAGAAAAGCGAGAAAACAATTTGCGTTATTCGAACATCGAGTAAATTCGACATATACAATAGAATGAAAGAGAGAACACACTTAATTACTATAAGTATAAATTTGGTAAAGGTAACGCAATATAGTGGAATGTATTTAGCAATAAAAAAATGACTTTTTTCTTGTTCAGCCTAATAGTTACAATCTGTAAATCAATTCCGCAACGGCAGTGTGGTTAATTTAGAACGACTTAATTATAAAAATACACAGATGTAATGAAATTTCATTATATTATTGTTTTCATCTAATTTAATGAAAGCCATTGGTACTGGGGTCAATCTATATTGACGCCACTGTTTTTTTTGCATAATAAATTTATATATTTATTTCGTATCGTTGACTGTAAAATATAGGTAAAGTATACGTGTGCGTAACGTTGTAATCTTAGCAAAAATCTCTTATGACTTATGTGAATCACTGACATCAAGCTCTGTAAATAAAAAAAAAGTTGGAAAAAAAATCTAAAATTTGTAACAAGTCTGAAGAACAATTAAAGTTCGTCGTCTTGAGAGAAAGAAGCAGAGAGCTTCGGCTAAGTGCTTGAGTTGATTTGTTTGACTTTTAAAATGGATCCACCGACGAACGTCGAGTTTGTATGAACGGGGCACAATTTGATTAAGCTGCAAGAAATCTATCGTACCTTTATTTTCTCTGTCTATTATAACTAGTGACTTGGTTGGCTTTGTTCACCTTAAATGTATTGCCTGTAGATTTACTTGTAGTGACAGGTTACAGGAGCATTAACTATCGAATGTAAATAACTTTTAGTAGACTTTGAAATTGGTTAAAAGTTATACTTTTCATACAAACCGCCACGCAAATTTTTTCCAATAGTTTGTAAACTAAAAACTGTTCATTATCCGATATTGAATAACTACGCTTAAAATGCTGGTACTTTATTACACCCTATTTAATAAACGTTAACATACCTATAACAGTATAATAATTTAATCACTTTCTACTTCGCTAAGTTGTCTAAAAAATTACCTTGTCACCTTTAAAAAATCACTTCTACCGCAGTTTTGTTGCAAATTAATTGTACAACTTCACTATCTTTGTTCCATTTCGAAGTTAATTACGAGCAACAATCGACTCCTGAATAATAGGGACACACGGACAACGGAGTTCAGCAAACACAATAGGTAGGATGACAAATTAAGCACACAAAAAAATGTTTTTAAGTATTATTATTGTTCAGTGTTGTACATCTCTTTTTCTATATATAAAAGAAAGTCGTGTTTGTTACAACACTTATAACTCGAGAACGGCTGGACCGATTGCCATGGTTTTTGATTTGTTGGATTTGTTTCCGTCCCGAATAGCAGAATACATCTTAAAAACAATGAAAACTCGATATGTGTAATGAATACTTAATCATTTCAATAGATGCTGATTTGTTTATTACATGTCAAACATTTGTTGTCCAATCCTGTCAAATAGTGTAACAACAATTATTTTTTTGGAGCTTATGGCCTGGTTGCTGAGACCTTTAAGCCACAACTTTATTTTTTTCAGAAGACAACATGTGTGCGTTCAGAAATTTAATTATTTTGTATCATTGTTTTACGTTCATCAAAGCCTAAATTAGTTCAGCTAAAAAGTAACACGACATTCATTGACTGTTAGGCGGTACGAAGTTCGCCGGGTCAGCTAGTGTTATAATAAACATAAACGCCTTACCATGCATTTATTTCTGCGTTCGGGACAGGGCCCGCTCACTTTTCGCTCCGCATTACCACTTCCCGATTTGTATGAAATGTAATATACTGTACCTATTTAATCTGATATAATTAAAGGCTTCATAAAAATGCATTTCCCACTTTGTATAGGAGATACTTACCATTTTCATATGCGTACAAAATCGTCCAAAGTCACGATCAAAACAATTCATTGAACATGAATTATTATTTACGGTCAACTACTTAAACTCTATCTTGCAGCTATAATATATTTTTATCTAGAATCTAGAATTTTAGCAGGAAATTGTATAGAACGTATAGGTCACGACGACACGCCCCACTCTTTCTCTAAATCACGTACATTTCATTGTATGCGTTATATAGTTACTGTGTTAGTTCTATAGTTACGCACAATCATCAATGTGTGCATACGTACACTAAGATACTGATACTGACGTTCACACAGGTTCGGATAAGAATTACCTTTACCTGCGCAATAAAAAACAAAATTTGTTGGCCGACACTGCCAACAGAATGTCCCAAAACGTAAGGAAGCATTATTCAAGCGTAATGGCGACCTCGCAACTCCACAACTTTAAGTGTTCTGCGGCTTTCGTCTCTATAAATTAAGGTGATTTATAGGCGAAACTCAAAAGAGTCGACAAAACTTTTGTCGTTTGCAGAAAGAAACAGATTTCGCACCGAATCTAATGAAAGAGGCTTTTGTCTTGGGTGCCACTTTGCAATGAAACATTTTTACGAGCAACGCAAAGTTACGAGAGTGTGTGACGTACCTACATATTTGTATCACCATCAAGTAAAATTACCAATACTGAATATACTTAAAAAGTGTATTTTGAATGCGTATATAGTCAGGAATAAATATCGGCGGTGTATGGACCAACCTCGTAAGCCAATTAAGGCAATTTTTCTGTACAAGCGTTTTAAGTTTGAAATTCACCTTTCAAATTGGATGGAGAAAATCACAATCAGCTAAAAACTTTATTATTTTAAGCCAGAATTAGTCATTATAGGAGTAGGTATATAATAAGCCCGATTCTAAAGGTAAACATTTAAAATTTGACAGCACTAAAATTAGTTTCATCTTTGCCTTCATAATACTTTTTAAACTCTGGTTTAATTAAGTTTTATGTAATTAAATGCTTATTTATTTGTAATAAATTGTTGGTCACAGTTATATGTAGTAAAGTAAAGACTCCTCCTATCCTTATACGTATTACTACAGCAATTGCAAGTATTTTAATGAACTGTCCTTTTTTTTATTCCTCCGACCCAATACATAAGATTTTAGAGCCACTTCACATATTTTTTATTACACGTTTAATGAAACAAGTTTCTTGTCGGCACTATAATATATTTTATTAGAGACCTTATACACATACTTTGTGATACAGCGTTCTACGAGTACAACTAGTGTTCCAAAAGATGACTTGTTTACATCTTATTTGTTGTTTTCATTTAGTAGTAAAAAATATTAAACATTTTACAATTAGAAAATTTTGACGAAATAAAAAATGCCGGTTAAGGAAACTGACGAATGAACGAAAGTGACAAATTAACAAAACTGACGAACCAGTGAAACTGATGAATATATAAACTGTCAAAATGACGCCTTCGGAATATGACCTGTGACACACTAACTCGAATTTAGTGAGCATGAATAAAGGATCAGGTCTGTATTCCTATTTACGGGGATGATTAGTCTAATGGAATTTACTTGTGATGTGAACATATCTATTTAGAAGAAAACCATAGATCAGTGATGAGCAGCAGAACCAGCCGCGCGAACATTAGTACCTACCATCAGGAACTTTATTTTAATAGCCTCGCATGTTATAAAGCGTATGTTCTAAGAAAAAAACTGGAAAGTTCCAACTAAATATAAACGTATGTTTCTCACACTTATGTGCATTGTACCTTAATATATCCTAAGGCAATTTACACACTCACCTGCGAAGTAGTGTTCCATGTCGCAGGATCTCACAGATAAATGGAATGATCAGAGGGAACAAGCTCGAACGGTGTCGCTGTACAGATAAAACGGCTCCGGGCGACGCGACAATGTTTAGTTTTGTCAGTTCATTTTGTAGATAACCATGTTAGAGTGGAAACTGCTCTAAATCTATCGATATACAAGAGGGATATATATAACTAAGTTCTGCTCATTTTTCTTCAATAATATATACTTGGATTTCCTCAGCCCACCACGGAATTACACTGTGCGTACTGATCCGCGGTCTCCACTCCGGAACTCGTCAGCCCCAACAGTTGTCATTCTACGACACATGTGGTTTATCCACGCCCATGCTAATGTTACAGCTATGTTGTTGTCTTCGTCAGATCTTCCCATTGAACCCCGGTGCATAACCCTCTCCATAGCTCGCTGAACAACTTAAACTTATGGATCAGGCAAACCGTCATTGTCTAGAAAAAAAGTATTAATTAATCTAAAATTAAAAAATATGTTTTATACTCGTTTAAAGAACCTACAAAACTACAGAACAAATCGAATGAGATCACTTATCTTTTTTGTTGCCCGCGACTTCGTCCGCGTGGACAACTTAACATCACAAATTATTATGGATTCCCCTCAGTAAAGAGATGTTTTTTTCGGGATAAAAACTATCCTATGTCCTATTCCAGGACCTAACCTATATATGTGCCAAGTTTCATCTCGATCCATCCAGTGGTTGAAGCGTGATTGAGTAACAAACATCCATATATCCAAACTTTCGCATTTAAAATATTAGTAGGATAGTAGGATGTAATGGCATTACATTACGAAATGGGTAAGAGAGACAGTGTAAATGTAGGGCGTACATGGTGGTGGTTATGATGTACACTATATACTACGTTATTATTGTATCTGTGTATTGTATAATTGAATTGAATTGATTTTTACCTCCTACTTAGCAAACTAAAGGCAAACTACCTCCGGAAATCAAGAGATTACAAAATTATAGATTAAAATCGACTACGGATCGGCACGCGTTGGGTGGAAAGCCCCGCCGTCAGTTGGACTGACGACCTGAAGAAGGTGGCCGGAAGCGGCTGGATGGCGAAGGCGGAGGGCCGAATGTAGTGGCTAAAGGTTGTTGATGATGATGACATTAAAATTCTAATACATACTTGAGAGTATACTTACTTTTTCAACGTTCTATATAAAATTCTCTTTACAAAGTCTACACAAAATATTTCACTCATAATTCGTGAAGCGTATTTACTGTTGGCTCTCGACTCCGCGGCGGATGTCTTTTGTGCCGTAATGGTATCACCGTATTATGCTCTATTATGCTAAACAAGTCTGTGCAATTGCAGCGCTCCTGCCTGCATTCGTGCCAGGCCGTTTTCACTTCAGCGGGAAATTGCGTCGTTTACATCAAAGCGGCTAAATTGAGAATTCTCTTACGATTTAGGGCGATTGCGAAGGTTTTTTAAATAAGCTGTAGGTTGAAAATTCGTCCACTTTATCCTTCGAAACTTTGTTAACTCTATCGGATGAAATTTAAAAAAAAAAACCTTTCTTAAGGTGGTCAATCCAGGTTTAAACTACACTAGATGGCGCTAGTAATAAAAAAAAATCTCAATTTATTTGGATACAATTTCTGATAAAAATCTCTTTCGCTAGCTTTTTAGACTATCATTCAATGTATCAAATCATTTGAACCGATTAACAGAGTTACTATACCCGTGTGAGACCATTGGAACAGTTGCCAACCTAAATTAATACTTTGAAGAAACTCTATTCAATTATTTTTTACATAAATTAATATTACATCTTGTCTAATGCCTCTAGGATTTCTTCTGTGCTATGGTAATTATACAAGTATTTGACAATTCACAAACATAACATACTCGTAGATAAATTACAAGTTTCTAGGTTCAGCAGAGGTTTGTGACAGCGCACGCAATTATAAGCGATATATAAGCTTAATGAATTAAATAAATATAGATACGTCAATAACCTGATATACATAATTTCGTAGGTACTTTATTAGCCTTGGGTACTTTAATGTGTTTAATGAATATCGATGTTATCGATTTTAGAGAATGCAAAGATTACTTTCAATTTTGAAACCGTATGCGTAAAAGCTTACAATACTTATGGTAAAAGAAAACAAATTGAAATAAAAGAGATTACTGCTCCTCTTAACGACGATACTAAATGAGGTAAGATTATTGTACTTTAAAGGAAACAATTATCCCTATTGGCAAATTTATGTGTTGCTATAAACATTTCAGAGTTAATAAAACTCTCCGCGGAAGATTATTTATCTACCGAACTTTTATCACACCACAGAATTTTCAAGATAACTTTGTTATCGATTAAACTAGTCAACCAATTAAGAGATTTACGAGGCGTGGGTGCATAAATGAAGGCAGATAAGATACGCTTTAACCATACAACAAAAATGCGCTCCAGACTTTATAGTGTGTTCGTTTAAATGAAGTTTAATTATTCGATATGTCGCCGCTAAATGGTTAAATTAGCCATTCAATTGGATGGCTAGGCAGTTCATTAAATGCCGGCATTCAGTTGAATAGTTGACAACTCAATAGTGAACAAACGCTAAAATTGCATGTCAGCATGACCCAAAGGTGGACAGGTAGAGCATGCCTCCGGCGTTCGCCTGTTGTGCAACTGTGTTCAATTACAATAAAAAGTTACAGAATTATTTTAGAGAAAAAAAAAACAGAAATTCTTTTGTGAACTGTGACTGTAAATGTACCGTCTCTTTAAAACTATTCTGTATTACAATCTAATAGGGTACTTTTAAACGAGTCCACTATGCAGTTTCATGCACTGAGTCCCAAGACTCTACGACAATGACTTTTGTGGCCAGTTGTATTTGCATTTTTGTAAGTACTTTTTTTTATTACAACTATTGGGAGATACCCAGTTCATGGAAGTGGAGTGTTCTTAAAATCTTAAGGAGGGCTCACACGGCAAGTATTCGTTACACATCATTTGATAGCGAGCACTCGAGAGCGTTCACGTGGTTGTGAACGTGGTTTTATTGTTGGGAGCCAAGCATTCATTTGCGAGCAAAACTCCAAGCACTTGTCTAGTCTTTATTGCACAGATAAAAACACAGAAAGCTGACGAAAATATAGAAAGAAAGATTGCGCGTCCGCTCTTATACTTATACAGTCTTCTATCTTCTGCCCACCAACCGGCTTATCTGTTCGACAACAAGAGCACAAACTTCCGAAGCTAGCAAATAATTGTGAGCTGTACGGGCGGTGCTCACTGCAACGTCCTAACGATTTGACGTGCTTAGACGCGCCTCCTACTTTATATATACGGTAATTATTATTACTAATCTACTTTGGCAGCTAACCTTGGTAAGGAAATTTCAAATTATTTAGGAAAATAGCTGTGCTGCTACAAAATATTAACCTAGTCGCTCACAGCAGATGGTGCCCGTAGTAAAATAAAATATATTTTATATTTATTGGATTTATTTAGCTGGCCACGATTTTCGATTTAAAGAAACAATTTCACGGGCCTTCCAGACTACACTTAAAGTATTCAATCATTGTGACTAGATTTAGCAATTAGTATATGAATATAATATGCAATTTTCTTAATGCTAAAAATGTAACTCTGGAAGTTGGTGCATACAAATTCAATAACTAAATGTTAAATTTTGTCACAAATTTTTGGATACTCAGAGTGGCACTCTTAAAAGCCTGCGAAATTGAATGTCATCGAAAATTATAGCCAAAAAAAAATATTCTTTCAAGTACAGGCGCCATATAGTGTAACTCAATCCGAGAGCGACCACCTTAACATAACATGGTGAGTACAGTATTTGAACGTCAGGTAGATAATGTTTAAAGTTTAGACTTAACTTGCTTTAAAGCCATTTAGCTGGCGTTTTCATTACAGTCAGCGTGGATTTATTTACACTAGGGTCATCTAAGAAAATGAGAATGGGTGAGAGCCAAGCTAGCGGCATGTTTGTGAAATTTACAATTTATATTTGGACGATGCCAAGATCTCATACGAGTTGCGATGCATAACAATTTAGCGGATTCATCTGGGCTTTTACTTGATATTCAAGGATATTTGAACGCGAATGTTGCGATATTTATATGCAGTTTAAAACCGGGATTGTGGAAATCAGAATGTTATACTATGTGGAGTGTATTATTATCAATTTATCAAGACTGGTCAGTATGGGGAAGTCAGAAACTAAAAGAGATAGAGTAGTTTGTTCTAAAGAAACAATGACGTTAATTTTAGAGTAAGAAAATCATACAGGGTATATCATCAAGACTTATATACTGACATTTTATACATGTATTGAAAACAAAAACAAAAACGAAAACAGGTTATATCAAATAGTTTTATGTTAATCATTTCTTAGTAGTCTTGTATGGAGAAAATCTATGTAGGCGGATATACAAAGTACAAAGTATAGATATCAACAACTACCTGGGTGTCGACTCCGTAAGCATTTGGGATAATATCCGTCGAAATAAAAAAAGTCATTTTGCTCTACGACGGGTCATGTAACATATTTGGATAAGCGCTTAGCTTCTATCGTAGTTAGACGCCAAACGCTTACCAAAATATGTCATATAAGACAGAAAAAGTAAATACTAGGCCCGATTCTGAAGGCACACATTTAAAATTTGACAGCGCTAAAACTGGTTTCGTCTTTATCTTCATAATACTGTGTGACAAGGATAGTTTCAGTGCTGTCAAATTTTAACGTTGTGCCTTCAGAATCGGGCTCACTGGCTATTTATTATCCACAATAGAGGAGACCCACTGTTCCTTTAAAATTTGTCACTCAAGTATTAGTTTCGTATTGGCTGTTGGGGTTGAATATTTATGACTATAAAAACACAAAATGCTCATCGGCTCTCTCCTTTGAATGTTTGCATCGAATTTTCAGCCCTGTTGTCTTCCCAACTTATTATTCGTTTCAAACAGAGGGTGACTCGAACACACCACTTAGACACCAAACAAGGGTGTATTAAGTGTAAGTTAAAATTTAAATTGATTCCACCCTCCCTAAGGAGGAAATTCAAATAGTGCGCGGTGTGATCTCGAGCGAAACACTGTGTTTGTGGGATTCTTTTTCTGCAAATTGGACGCCTCGGGCCGTTTAGTCACCAAAGAACGGGGATTGGACGCAGTGTCTACGTTACACGCTTCATTTGTGGGGGGACATAGCTGCTCTATACAGATAGGTACCTACTATCAAAAGTCTTTTGATATTTGAGAAATACAAGTTCGTTTCGAATTAAAACAAACAAGGATTTATATATTCGGGTCGATGTTTGCTACCCTAATTAGCAATTCCGTAATTTGAAGAGAAAAATTCAAATTCCCGTTGTGCATCGTTTACTGTTGTACGTAAAAAATCTCGCAAGAAGCGGATGAGCTGTAATATCATGCAAATTTGCTTGGATTTAAGTATGAAATTCATTTTATTTTTTCCTTTCATTTCGTTCGGGGTTGAGTCGTGTCGTAAAAAAGCTTTTACATTCGTCTCGCTTACAATGATAACAAAAGGCGCGACTATATTCGATGCGGGGTATTTAATTGACCAAGAATAGCCGTTACTGTATAATTTTTAGGGACAATAACTACCAAGTTTGATTTCAGTGTTGTGAAATTGAACTGTACTGGACTATGGTTAACACATTCTTACATTAGGCGAAATCATCAGTGGTCGACGCCCCGTATCCATACTGTAGATGATCTACTATTAGACAATGCCTAATAGAAAACAGTTTCAAGAAGGTATATACGCATGCATATAAAATATAGGGTGTTTCCCTTGTCGCAAAATGTCGGATGCCCTTCAAACATCTGCCAAAATCAATCTTAAATATTGAATTTGCGTCGTAATCTGATAGAAACTTTTACGGGAAACGAGTTTCTATTACATTTTAACGCAATTTGTTTCGAGTTTTCACCTTCCTTCGTTCAGTATGAATAGACGGCGGTCCTTCAAACTTATGCTTTAGGGGAAATGACGAATCTTAATTTAGGTGCCACAACTGAGGACGTAAATAAAACTTTCTTACAATTTTCATGAATACATTAATTTATAAAATCGGCAAGACGATAGTACTTTATTTGCGAAAAAAATAAACATTTTGCAACCAAACCTATACTTACATAATATACAAGGCACCGAATAACTAATATAGAATGGTTGGATGTGGAGGGCGGAGGGTGGAGGGTGGAAGGTGTGGTGGCGTTCATTGGGATGTACAGCACAGGCCATCTAAGGGCTGATATGATGATGATAGAATAGGTTTCACGGGGCATAACCACACACTCATATTTCATAATAATATATTTCGCTCTCGTCTCACTGTTTGGTACAAAACTACGAGAGTGAACGTACCATAATCCACCATGACCATTTATTATTACTTATAATTTGACCATTTTCTGACCAAATTTCTTCTCGACACTTCCCTCTAGAAGTAAACGCGAGCACGTTTTGAAGCGCAGTCAAATTATAAATAGGTATGTTTAAAATCCATTAAAAACACAATTAAATCATAACTGTGTTTACTTACCAAATTCTGTACAAGTGCTCTTGGTGTAACTCTAGCATCCAGGGTACCCTGATAAAGACGCTGAACCATCACGCGCGAGCACCAAATGAGTTGTTGGCATATGCATCAATTTGTATAATTTTGATGGCCATTAGTAATAATCATATTTCCTGAAGCCTAGAGTAGCAATGGAAGGCAAGCACGTATGCAACTGAGCCACTGCACGTAAAAGCAGACCTTCCCAGTAAACAAAATTGTCCAGGCATATCATATATAATAGAAGAAAGGTTTTACAGTTTCATTGAGTGTACCGTAAATTTTCATGTATTATTCCGAGATTACGGGCTATAATCCGAATTTTCATGTCCATACTCTGTTTCAGGCTTCAACGATACTCAATGGGATTACGCGTATATAGCAACGTTATACGTTATACTTGTGTTCATTGTTGGAATTTTTTATTTATTTATTATATCTTCCATACTTAACTTGCGAATATGCACTCACGGCAAAATGTCCGAATAGTATTCGTATCCTAGGTGAAAAAATGTCGTATCATTCATTATAAATGTATGAAGAGTTCGTTTTGATCTCTTCCGGAGACATTTCTATACGAGTTTAATTAGTATACATGGTAAAAGTTATAATATTTTCGGATTTTATTGTAAAACATTTCTAATATCACCTTGCCACACATTTCGTCAATTTTGTATCAAGATCTAGGCCTCATATTTTTATATTCTATTATTATGTACAAGCCTCGAGTTAGTATTTAAAACGAATTATTTTACTTTATTTTCAGTATTTGTCACGCATTCCTCATGAGAATCCTTCGTAAGTTTTCTGTGATTTTCCATTTTATAAATGTTGATAATACTTTCTTCATATTTTATTAAACTTCAAGTTCACTTAATCAAAATCAAATGTCACAATTCACAAATAAAAAAAACGTAATAACTTGTTCAAGTGTTCGAGTAGGCACCGTTAAGTAATGTCCTCAAAACTTTTTACACAAATTTCTCTTTTGCACACCTTACTAATTAATGAACCCAAAAGTTTTATAAATTTTAAGTTTCAAGAGGTACCTAACTTCCCAATTAAGGGTGTCGTGTTTTTTGATTTGGCTTTCAATTCGCACGGAACTTTGTAAGGATAAAGGCTGGTAAACTGTTCTTGGAAAACTTTATTTATCTTTGTCCATGCAGTTACCTACCTATATTTAATATATTTGAATTCTACCTAAATTAACGTCAAAATAGGACCTAAGCTTCTTTTATTTCTTTGCAAAATTACTTTCTTGATTGATCCGATTTCACAACTGCAATGAGTTATATATAATATACACTAGAATACCTTTATATATAAATATTCTTATTAGCGTAATATAATAAAAGAGTAGAAAAAACAAAAGAAAAGCGAATCTGTACATAGAAAAAAAAATTTCACTTCCCGGATTTTCAATTTCGCGTCCTGTCTGTCATTATCACGACGAGAAACGTGGACATAGACGGTGGGCCTGATCCACAAGTTTCATGTTTTCGACGTGGTGGGAAGGGCATGAGGAAGGAAAGAAAATGGGAGAGGGGAATATCAGCTGCAAAATTATTATTTTTTTAATAAAATAAAAACACCTAACTTTTTGCACAATATTAAAACATAAAAAATAGAATTTATTTAATGACAATCTTCATGATAAACATGAAGTAAATGTCAACTTTATTAAAAAAAAAACATTAATTCTGTAGTCCAACCTGCGGAACAGCCGTCGGCAGGGTAATTTTATGTATATATTTTCAATGCATAACCGATTAATAGATTTCTTTAGGGATTAAGTAATACATAATAATGTGTAATGTTAAGTTGTCCATGCGGACGAAGTCGCGGGCAACAGCTAGTATGTTACTAAATCCCTTCAACGTCTGATTTACGTCGTGGCATGTAACCATCGTTTTTAGTATCAGTTGTCTCCTGTATGTCCATACATGAGCCCATGCGTGACAAAACTCGTGCCTTAATGTAAATTAAGATTAATACATTTGTCCAAACTGGTATCCTTTGTTATTTAAAATAATGTCTGAAAAACCCTTCGGTACAATTTATAATATAAAAGGGTAGAGCATCATTAGTATAAACAAATTAGAGTTATCATCAGGGATCGGAGTTAGGTATTACGCATTTATGTACTTGCGACAAAATGTTTATGTTACCATATTAACATATATTTATTATCGGGATTGTTTCCGAGATTTATTTGAAAATTTGTTCATTTGCTTGTCATTCATTTTATGTATAAATTCATAGAGTAATATAAATATTAATTATCGCTTATTAATTATCAAAAAAAATTCGCCTCAGGCTTAACAGTAAACTCCACTTACCACTAAAATCATAAATGCGAAAGTTTGGATGTTTGGATGAAAATAACTATTTTGTGTGCCTAGAGTCTGCAACTACTATGGTGAAAGAACAAAGCAATATTTTGTTCCCAATATTTTTAACACAATCCCACTAGGCATCAGAAGCAATTTAATTAACCAAAAGACTTCATATAAATATAAGAAATATCTAAACAGTAAACTCATTAACGTAACTTTCATATTTTTTTGCTAATATCAAAAATTAAAACTTTGTAATTTGCTTTGTTTCTTACCGCGATATTTAGAATTCCCTGCCATAGGTGTTTATAAAATAAGAGAGAAATGTCTGCCAACAAATTGTATTATACAGTTTAACGGAGTTATTGTACATTTTTTTTGAGAATTGAATTATTGTTTTTTTATTTTTTATTTACTCGTATTTATGTTTGTTACTCAATCAAGCTTCAACCACTGGACGATCGGGATGAAACTTGGCACACATATAAGTTAGGTCCTGGATGTCCTAACATAGGATAGTTGTTATCCAGAAAAACACATCTCATTCCTACGGGAAACCAAATTATGAAGATGTGTTAATATCGACACCTACATGGACGAAGTCACGGGCAAAAGCTAGTTAAAATATAAATATGTACTACGAAATTGTATTTTCTTGATTGGATATTTAGAATATATGTATATACTTTTCTATTATTACTACTAAGAGTCCCGGGATATTAATTAAAAAGGAATGTCCATATTAATCTGCTGCGCCATATTTTTGTTGCAAGTCAGTAGCGGATTTACCAGCATACTGGAGTCTAGGGCGGCAGATTTTAGGGGCGGCAAATTTGGAGCCAAATTTTTTTAATGTCTTACAGAAATTAAAACAAGCCGTGCGGTGTCGTGGGAAGTTCCTTACGCTTTTCGACAAATATTTCATTTATAAATTTTGGTTTAAGGTATGTTACAAAGAAAAATATATATTTGCGTGTAAATTTTTTATATATAAATATTGTCTTATTAGGTTCAATAAATTTATAATTATTCATAAACTTTAAAAAGAAACACAATCATACAAGTTACGGGAAAAGGGTGGTGTAATTAGGACGATAGTGCACAAACCATAAAGTTGTAATTTCATTGACAAAAAAAGTTGTAATTAATATGACTGTGAACTATGGTATCGAATTGTAGAGGTCGGTAGGGGCGGCAAAATAGGAAAAGCCTACTGGCGGAATATGTTTAAATCCGCCACTGTTGCAAGTACATACATGACACCACCTAATTCCGATCCTAGGTTATCATTATCAAAGTGCATCAGTTTCCAAGTTTAACACCGCAAAAGAATCACATTCGTCACAGATAACGCAAACAATTCACCAAATTAAATTCCAGTGTTCGCTAAATGTATTCCGCACTCAATCCGGGCGGCGGTGGCAGCATCATTCTTATTTTGCCTGTTCGCCCGCCATAAATCTCGCGTTATCTTTCTGCGGCTTTCCATTAACATTTCCAATCCACAGATTTACTTTAGTGGCGCTTTTTACATTCCATTATGCCTTTGATTGTACCTTTTATTAATTAATACAATCGTTGTTTAAGTACTTAATTAAAATGAACTCAAAATAGCCTAATGTAGTATGTGCATAGATTTTTAATTACTTCAGAAGGATCATAATCAGAAATCATCATATCAGCCCTTAGACGTCCACTGCTGGACATAGGCCTTCCCCAATGAACGCCGCCACACCCGGTCCTCCGCCCTCCGCATCCAGCCGCTTCCGGTCATCTTCTTCAGGCCGTTGTAAATTCTATCATCTGCAATAAAGTTGGGTGAAGCATTATTAGTTCTTGAGATAATCAGCTGTTACAGACGGACGGACGGACGGACAGAGACGTACCATCAGGGTTTCATTTTTACCATTTTGGTAGGTACGGAACCCTAAAAATTAACTACTTTTGGGTAAATAAACTATATAAAACAAGTGTTATAAAATGTTAAATATATAATACATGTTTCAGACAAATCCTGCCAGCCGATAGCGAGAAAATGTATTGAATGTCACAACTGGAAATCAACTTAATATTCATCTTCACCATTGACTAGGGAATGAAAAGAAATAGATACAGACTGTGTTTGTTTGTCTCTACTGTAATTTAATTTTGAGTTAGGGTGATAAAAACAATAGATATTGGTCTAGACATTTAAACGAAAGCTTACTTTTAGTTTGTTGGTAGATACATTTGGAAATTTTTGCCGGGCTTATGTTATCGTTATTGTCAGGATTTTGACCCAGCTCGGCGGTCACGTTTGCCTGTGTAAGACAGAGAAAGATGGTATTTGCTTCTCGTACTAACTCATGCAAACTAGACCGCTAATGGGCCAGGATTGAACCTAATAATATAAGCTTAGACTGAAGCCTAAAGTCCTTTATCAGAGTGACTGTGATTGTTGTGAGATCTCGAAACTGGTAACTATATAGGCATTTCAAAATTACAGACTTGTTACCTCATAACCTGTACATTTGAACATGAACGGTCAATTTTATTTATTATCCTGACTAGAGTAGAGTTTAAGAAACAGAGCCTCTTCCATACTCTGGTAAAGCATTATCCACTCTCTGAACTAACACGTTAAGTGCTAACGTTGTCTTCAATAGAAACGCACACGGTGTTAATTTTTTGTGTGGCACTGAGGCTTTCAGGGGAGATTGATTAATAGTCCACAGTGGCACATGTATCTCTCTTTTTGTGTGCAACTACCAGCTTTAAAAGACCTATCTATTCTCAAATGTATCGAGATTACATTTCTCAATGGCCAGAGGTCAAAGTATAATGGTGTTGGGAAAGTGCGTTTATTACAGAAAGGGTCTTAAAAGAAATCTGTCGTCTCATTGCCACATTATTAGCTTTAATAGTTGTATTTAATTAATTACGAATTAAAGAGGGCTGTTATCTACTAAACTTAAAAAATAATAAGTCATTTCAGAAATACAGTCTCTAGCTAATGGTTTCCATAATCATGTATCTGTCATAGTAACATATCCAAAATTCAGTTAAATTAGGATCGCCGGCAAAGGCCGAAATGGAATCAGTAGGTTAGGTTATCTGACTGTTTCGAAGTGGTAGTTTAGGTGGACTTAGAATTATTAAACCCAAAATTTTTAACTGAATAGTATGTTTGGAGTATATTTTGGGTTCTAAAAGATGACCTCCAAACCTAAATAAAATTAAAATATTTTTAATTGTGCACTACATATTTATATATATATATATATATATATTTAATGTAACAGAAGGATGAATCTAGTGTACAATGAGGGCCTTATCGCTTTAAACCCAGTGATACATTTTCGACTTTGAACATACATACAATACATTTTCGAATTGACGGGCGCTCCTGTCAAATCTAGGTTTGACTGGACTTTAAACTTGACTATTAGTCCTTCTGTCAGTCTGTGTATACCTACCTACATACAACCTACCATATTTATTCGGGGCATAACCCGGGAGGTGGGAGGGCTATTCCGTACGCATTTCGAATAAGATCCGTTGAATTAAGAAAACATTTTGTACTTTCTAACGGGGGATGGATCATATTCTGATAGGCGCTTGACGTATACCTACGATAGATCCCAAACGCTTATCACAATATGTCACATGTTACATGACCCCTAGGAGAGTACAAAAGGGCTTGTTAGTATGACGGATATGCTTAAATATAAATGCTTCTGCCAAATTATTCTGTGATATAACTCAAAAACTACCAGTCCATAATAACCACTATACAACGAAAAAACATTGAACCGTAACATTAAGTTGCTCACGTTTTTGCCCAAGATAAACCGTAAGCAAAAAGAAAACGTGGTAACACAACGCTCGCAAAGTAAATAAGGAAAACGATACAGCCCCGTCCCCATTAAAAACCTGGAGATAAGCGCAGACCCTGTCAACTCTACATCGTTAATTTCTACGGAACCTCAAGTTTTTATTGTGCGTAATTTTTCCTTACCCCCGAAATATATTATCCGCTACGTCGACATGTGACACAATGAACGCATTTATCTTTTCGGTGAAGCAAATAAAAACTACTTTGGCTCCGTTGCCTTGCTGCAATAAAATTTATCTAAACATCCGTTATTTATATTTATTTAAAGTTTATTGCGATTTTCTTATATTAGTTACTTTTGTTGCTTACGGTCTGGAAAATAAAAGGATTATCCACAATTAAAGTGTTTATAGGGAAATACTGAAAAGGATCATCATGATTATCACCAGCTGAAATAAGTCAAAGTCAAAGTCAAAATCATTTATTGCATATACACACTTGGTACATTTATACACGATCTACTGCTGAACAATAAGCCTTCCCATAGAATGCCACTTTTCATCAGAACCGCCATATTATCACCACTCTTGGTATTTGGGTTGGTGATCGCAGTAATGATCTTAATATACACATGAGAACGCTGCTGCCCGTTCCTGATGCAATGCTTTAGACGCCTTGACGAAACCCACGGGAAGATTGAGGGTATATTCTAAGCCAGGACCGTGTTAGAAAAAAGAAAATTATCATAATGTGTCCAAATGACCTTGTTGTTATCACTTTACTTGGAGCTATACTTATCAACCGGTGAACCTTCAAACAAATAAGACCTGAACTTCGAATTTTCTAGCCTTTACTTGACTTCAGTCTTCATGGCGTCCTAAATTTTTTTATCACATTACTTGGGTTACCTTGTTAGATTTTGAGTAAACCTCGTCAAATAATCAGGAGAGTTGGCAGGTGAGGTTAGTTTAAATCCTGTTAGTGTGTTAGTTTAGGACCTTCGCCCATAAACACACATACATAATATCTGTCTTTACGTTTAACTCGCTTTTTAAGTAGGGATTCAGAGTCTTGATATTATCGGATGTATATTTCGAATTGGAATTTTGAAATGGCAACCTTTGAAAAATAACTCTCAATATTCCGTATAATTAATCTAGTATGCGATTTGTAGGAAAAAAAATACGAATATAGTATGCTTGCCATTTTGTTGTTGTTTTAAAGAATACCTTGTGTGCATATAATTGTCAATCTATATCCTGTATACATTATGTACATGAAGACATATTCAGTTATATCCGTACAAAGTTATGATAGCCGAGCTTGAGTTTTATTGCACGCAATCATACCCTTCTTAACTCGCTGCGATGTGCGATTCTTACCTGCCTCGGTTATTGTAGCTAACATATGAAGCCTACCCTCTGGCCCTCACTTACGCATATATAGAGTGCTTAAGGTATGAGATGCGCGCGTCTGCTCTGAAGCCTCCGGGAGGTTCATCCCTCCCCTCAGTGGCGGTTTGACTGGCGGGGCGGGCACACGCGTTTTGGGCGGAACGACTTTCCGCCTACGGTTTTCGTAGACTCTGGCGATGCGATTTTCTGAGCAGTTTGCGGTGTTTTAAAGTGTTGTGCTTTAAGATTTGATTGTGATTAGACTTATTTGTTCTTGTTATATGCAATGGATTTGTGAGGTACGTAATTTGATTTATAAACTTTTTGAAAAACTTTTATGATAGAAAAAAAAATATTACGAAATTTTTGAATGCAAATTCGGGCAGTTTCCAAATTTATTTGTATTTCCAATATATAAAATAATATAAAAAGTACCCATTATAAATATAACCTTGAATTTTAATAGCTTATAAATTTTATAGGCTGTAAACGTTTAGACGAGAGCCTGCTGCCCAATAAATGATTAATTACTCACTAATACTTATTCATCTCATAGTCATTCAACTTGCTAAAATTCAGTCAATTAAGATATGTTGATTACCTATAACAAATATTGTGCTTATTTTATTATAATTTTGATTCTCATTTCACCAGGTATTTTACCGATTGGCACATTATCTTGAAATAAATTGAGTATCGTTTAAAATTAAAGTGTCAGTTAACCAATCGGTCGTAAGAAGTTGGTCCCTTCCTAATAAAAAATATAGCTGAAAACATATTTAATTAATTAATGCTAAATACCATACCTACTCTTTATAAAATTCCACATCGACTATCAATAAAGAACTTAACATTTAACAAAGCTACAGTATCGTTTTAATGACAGGTCATCCTCAAACAATATTTTTTCAATGCCCGCCTCTTCTATTATTCTTTAAATATTATTCTTGCCCTATCGCTGTCTCGACCACTTGTATCAACATGGAATTTAAAAAAAAGAACATAAATTACTCCAACGCTTTTTGGATACATGACAATACCCGACAAAGATGTCCGGAATAAAGTCATTTGAATCTATTGTCATCTTTTCGGATTTCTTGCATGATACTGAGTAAACAACAAGCTTTTACAGATCTAAAAACTACTGCTGCACGAAAGGCAACTTTATGCGCTGTTATTTAGAATAATTTTGAAAAAAATTAGTAGTAAAGTGACGTTTGTCGTAAAGTACAAAGCAAGAGCGATAAAACAGATAACAGCAGGCGTTACAAAAGGCTGTAACAAAAGGTATTATATCGTATAAACAAGCATCCTACACTTATATTGTTGCTACATATTAAAAGGTTTTATATGTAAATGCGATGTGATATAAGATTTTGTCAGTAAATACGATACGATACGATATTTTAACAAAATGTTGGATGCAACTGTGTGGTAAAATTTAGTTATATGTATAACAAATATATAACTCGGTTCCGACTAGTAGTGTAAAACTATTTACGAAAAAAAAACTTTTTTTAATTTTTTTTTATTTTGAGCTCAGCTGCAAATAAAAAGATTTGGTTTGTGATGCTGTAATAAGCTTTACTATGTTATTCTAGTTATAAACTATAGGAAGTTAATTTTTAGTGATGTGATTGATGATAGATTTCTGTAATAATATTTCAAAGCGTAGACCAGGTTTTTTAAAATTATTTTTCTTGTTGTTCTGCAAAATACTGTGATTAATTTCCACTCTTCCTCAAGTCTCATTAAATACTCAATGTTTATATTCAAGTTTCAATTTACCGGAGTAATCCCTGACAATTTATATGTTTTATCTTCTGTCACATCAAGCGGGTATCTATTACCAAATTGCGATTTGACAAATCACCGAACATTATTAAGGGCGGCGAAAGAAATGGACCTACTTTACTTGAAACGATACTGGTGACTGAAGGTCTATTTTAGCATAAAAAGCCTCTATTTTGTTACACAAAGAGTTTGTTTTTGATAGAACCTGTGGTTTATCAAAAAATAAGTATTATGAAGGCATAAGGAAAACATAATGGTATGAATGGACGCTATGATGGAAGCGGGTCTTTTAGTAAATTGACCGTTGGGACATTATCATTATTATAATATTTAGAAAAGAATAGGAAGTTTCATATATATTTGCACAAACCAATATAGTTGATATACCTGCTATATACATTACTTTACATACAAGTGCTAAATTAAGGGTCCTAGCATACAAAGTTATTATTAAGGCGTATTTGGGAGACGGTTCTTGAATTCAGATCTCAGGTCCAATATAGTAAAACATGTGCAGTACAAAAATATTAAAGAAGTGTAGAATTGGAGATGTGTTTCAAGTAAACAACCTATAAACCTAAATTGCTTAGCAAGAAACTGTTGTCTCGAATTTAAATAATGGCTTCAATTTTAACTGAGATCGAGGTATAAATTACAATAAGTAGCATCGAACAACAAGAAGGAAACGGAAGTATTTCCGCATATCAAACACGCACGAACCGCCTGCGAGTTCAAGAGGTCTCGAGATACGAACCAAATCTTATAGGAAAAGTTTGCAGAGTTGGGGTGTTTTCAAAAGTTCGCACCCATTTTGATAAAGATTTCATTGTTATTGTTACGAGTATTGCTGAATTGTTAAGTTCATTAATATTTCACAAATATAGCATTGTACTTGTAACATATTACGTTTATCATTATTGGATAAGGTCCCTAGCACCTTATCCAATGATGATAAAGCCAAAATTAGAATGAACTTGGTCACTTAAGAAAAAAACACTACCATATGTGCAATGTTGTACTTGTAACATATTAATGAACTTAACAAACAAGCAACACTTGTAACAATAACAATAAAATATGGTCACTTAAATTAGGAACCAATGAATTTATGAACCAATTTGTAAAATCACAGTACTTATTGGTTCATAAATTATCTTAGTCTATTTTTCCTTACTTTTACAAATCATAACTTTTAGAGAGGGCTTTGTTATAATAATTATTTTAAAAATTACCACGCAGATTTATATATAATTAAAAAATAAGTCGTTATATCTTACTTTGACAAGGTTTTTGAGTTTAGGTTAGACCACCACACTGGTAGCAGGTATCTTGCTACTATCTGTGGAGTAAATCTATGTAATTCACTGTTAAATTCATTCCGTATTAAAACACCCCACATTACGTAGGCAGGTATTATTGGTTCTGCTTTCTCCATTTCACCACCCCAAGGACTTGCCCTGCCAAGAACGATCGCGTGTGTGGAAAGCTTGTCTGTTTGAACCTACCCTTCGCACGCGATTTCTAAATTTTCTAACAATACTTTGCAGATTACGTCGGAGGAATTATTCTCACGCTCTCTTAGATGAATAAAACAACGTAAATTGGCATATAGACATCGTCATATTTGTTTATCGATCAATCACGGATACTAGGTGATTGGTAATCGGAAAATAATTGACCGATTTTCTCGATTACGGAATGACTGATTGGAAATAATGGGGAACTACTAATCGATTCCACTTCAATCAATATGATAAATCGTCACTGATAGAAGCGTTATTTACATATTGAAGGCATAGAGCCTACATTAATACAAATTAGGGAGCAAACTGTACGTTTTGCAGTTGGCATTTTCCCCGAAAGGAATTTTTCACATTCTGTATTTTACATATCTAGCAATTAAATTTGTTTTTCTTTATAAATAAATATATTTAGGAAAGCAATTATTTTTTAGTACTTTGATGAACAGAATTTATGTTTTGCAATTTTTGGTGTGGTGTTTTACACCCTGTCTAGGTAAGTGCTATTTTATGTAAAAAATAATATTTGCTGATGGGTTTGCGCTTGATCTCATTCTCACCTGATGATAAGTGACGATGAGGCCTACGGTGGATCGCGCTTACCCAGAATCTTCGGCATCTGCCTATTCACTCTTCCTTTAAAAATATCCAAATTGTAGGTACTTGCCTGGAAAGAGAGTTCCATTTTTAGCTTAGCTTTGTAATTCTGCCAATGCCAACTGTTAACTTTTAATGAATAATAATGAAAATCTTTTATTTAAAACATTAATACAGATTACAGAAAAAACCCACAAAACTTATATTTTAATGTTCTACCCTAAGTATCATGTTATGAATAATACAGATTTTTATTAAATTTCTTATAATTATTTATAACATGAAGCCTTTGATAAAGTTTCAGAAACAATTTTACTAACTAATGGATTGACTTTTAATTGCGAAACCATAAAAATGATGCGTACTAAGTGTTTTGCAGGGTCGTTGAAGTTAATTTTTAGTCTGCGTCTTCTTTTTCTCCGTGTTACGGTGACATTTTTTATAGTTTCGGAATCTTTATTCTTACTTATTAAAATATACCTTACTACGCCCAAAACCAGTCTGGAAAGTGTTAAATAAAGTCTTCGTGAAGTAAATGTTAATATTAGTTTTGTAAATATAAAGACGAGAACATACCTAACTTTGTGAGAAAAAGATGAAACGTCATCGACACACACACACTACATCTACTTTTCTTTAGGTACGAGATTAGCTACAGAACTAAAGACACCCCTCAATTTATGATTCTCTCCCCTGTAGAAATTATGAATTGCTGCGACTACCAGGCACGGAACTTGTCAATCGTACACACTACCATGTCTTTTCGCCAGCTGGAAAACTTTCAGAGTAAATTGCCTACGTGTGTAATGTTAGGGAACTAGGATCGGGCGACGTGTTAATTTGGCCTGTCATGCGATGAGTAACAACAATGTTCGGATTGTGGGGAGTCGCAATGAAATCACTCAAATCGCGTCTTCATAATTGCTTCAGTGAAAAGTGGCTTGCTTTTAAATTTATCTTTACAGTATACATAATTAGTATTTTATTTCCATTATTTTTATGTCTTTTCGTTTTTCTGTTTGTAATAGATCTTATTATATGATAGTTCTTATTCATATTTTTAGGTGGACTGACAGTTCCTTTCCTGACACTATTTTAGTCTTTATACTTATTATAATTTCTTCCAAGCCATTCTCGTTTACCTAGATGTAGAGTAACTTAATATACTTTTGACCGCAGTCTTTCTGTTTGTGAGAGGTCTGTCGTGATACTACTTAAATTATCATTTGATATTATATGTGTCTGTTTGATTTATACTTACATAATATGCAGTAGACTTTGCATTTACAATACTTTTACTTGAATAAAATTTATTTGTATCTGATCTATGGCAACAGTCAAAACATTTTATATAAGTTGGGCCTTTGTCTATTACGACCGACAGATTTCTAAACGGCAACATTCAATCTAATTTACAAACATTTCCTTAACAAGTCCAATTTTCGAAAAGTTCTACAATACCAAATGCGACTGGCAACATACAAATCGCATTTAGGAAGGTCAAGGAAACTCCAAATAAACGTGAAAACGGCAATTAGATTAGTTGGAGGCGTTCCGCGTCCGTAAATTGTCCAAGGGTGTCTATAGGATTCCCCCGTCACTATCTAACTTCTGATGAGGGAGAGAGACGGACTGACCGCAAGGTAATTAGGACTAGGGTAGCTGTACCTACTTCTGCGTGAGTTCTGCTATTGAGGTGATTACCTACTTTTAATGTCTTCTTTTGTTCTGATTTCTTTATGGAATGACAGTAGAAAATTACCTTCAATAATGTGAAAATAATTATTCACAAATCAATATTCTTCACATACATTAATCAGCAGTCGTTAGAAGGACTTAAGTCTGTATCCTCTTTAGTTTGAAAACTAATTCTTCATCATTATCCGAAATATCTTCACTGCTGAACGTAAGCCTCCCCAGACCTATTCTAAGTCGGGAATTGATAATAATAATATATGCAGAAGAACACAATTCTACTTGCAGATATTGACCGCCTCGTTAGCCAAGTGGCTTGGCCAGGGGTCGTGGGTTCGATTCCCACTGAAAACAGACAACATCGTACAACCTGTGCTCGTTCTGTTCTATATATTTATTAATATTATATATATATATATTATATATAGTAGCTGGAGCCCCGGTCCGAATTTGCCCAAAACAAATATTAATTTATTAAAATTTATTATAAGAAATAGTACAAGGAGGTATTCGATACTTAACCGTTATGTCTTCTTTCTAATAAAGCATTCAATTGGGCTTCCTATTCGTCCCCTTCTACCGTTTCAGCACCTGCTTCGAGGAAAAGTGCAGTAATGTTAGCACCATACAAAAAAATGACTACCAGAGGTTCATCTTTAGAAACACCCCCCTTTTCAATTTTGAGACAATATTCTATTCCGTACATTTGGTACCATTTATTAGTGTTCTCAAATTTATGTGCACACAAAAAATTCACAATACACCTCCAATGGATCTTTTGAACAATCCGTCACGCGTCGCGGTAAAAATATTTTGTCCACTGCCGACAATACGCACCCATCGTCCACCCGTGTTGAATTCTGTGAGCGCATTAACAACCATGATGGACTTTTGGAAACTATTCTTACAACAATAGTCAAATGATTATGTCAGTGGTCGTAAAGTAATAATGTTAACATTGTCCTAAAGCGACTATTGTTTACGTGGAAGTGGTTAGTGTTAAATTCTCCAAATATATATAGGTGTTCAAAAATATCCACAGTGAACGACAAAAATCCTTATGCAATGCAGTTAAAGTGCATTGTATGTAAAAGTGTTGTGTATTTAACTGTAAAAGGTTTCGTGGGGTGCCGAGTTGGTGATTTATATTCGTCTTTTGTTTTTGGCTGTTTAGCTACACCAGTATCAATGGCACACGGTCTCGGAAGGTCGTTATTCTTGCATTGTGCTTCTAGTATTGTCTATGGGACGACATCGTTAGTAAGTTAGCGGGTGGTCGAATGCATTGAAATTCTATTGGTGACATGATAAATCTTGACTATTGCTAGAAACCATTTAAATTGTGGGTTCGATTATAACAGGTGACATTTTTATGTAAACCATGTAGATACCTACAGTAGTTAAAATAAAATTAAGTTTAAAAATAATAATAAGACTCATAGTACACTTTTTATAAGTTTATTGGTATACCTACACGTTTTTATTCATTGCTGGAATTCCATTCAAACTTTTTTCACCGTTTTCGTTCCAAATGTCATGTTGCTTGTGATATATGGCGGTAAAGACAACAAAGAGAATATCCGATTGTCAAAATAAAAATGTCTAGCTACTCGTTCACAAATAACATCGACTTCAGACAAGTGCTACTAAGTAATACCTACTTATACACAATATTATTTCAATATAGCGTTTGAATGAAAAGAAAGGTTTCTTTGATTATGTTTTTAGTCTGTGTCTTCAACAAAACCAACACGAAAATACAACACACTTGAAACTTAAAATTTATTTATCATTAGTTGTAGTATAATACATGCAAGCATTTAAGGGAAACAGCAGACAGGAAGAAATGATAATTCTTGGAAGAGGCCAACAGAGCTGCTGAAAGTAAAACGAAGAACACAAAACAAAATGACACAATGAAGAACCAAAGTAATTAATGTAAATAAATAATCACATGCAAAAATAATAACAAATGACATATGATAAAGACAAAGACAAATTGTCCTAATTTATGACAGAATTGTAATGAAATCAGAATAGAGTCTCTTTTTATTTTTTATTTTATTAGATTAATTCATATAATAAGTATAACAGATGTAAACGCCTCCAAAAAAAAGTTGACTAAATAATTTTGAACACGTCATAAAAACTCCTTATTTCTAAGAATATAGAATATAGCACATTTTAAAAATTGTAGAGTCAATATTGTCTTCATTTATAAGCAATGTAGTACAGTAAATTTTGAATGTGCATCTTTATAAAATTTAATATTATTATTACAGGATTAAAATCAAATAGAATCTTTACAAGGTTACTGAATAACTATTTTGAGGAATTTTTGCAATTTGATTATAGTATATATTGTTATTCCTGGCCGCACAGGATAAGTGGGAAAAGCGAAGGGAGATTTTTGCCTAAAGTGGCACAAGACATAGACTATATAAAAAAGATTGTTAGTTAAGAAAAAAGAAGTTAATGAAAACAAACAATCCTGCCTCCCATAAAGGTGAATCTCATATTCCATGTAGCGACCCGTGATCTGTGATGTTGTGTATTGTAAGGTGTTAAACAATGAATGACCACCAGAAATAGTCCTATTGTTGGCGGCAGCTGAATGTTTTTATAGAGGCTAGCTATAGAAATCGACTAAGGTAGGTGCTATGGCAATAAAGAAGTATCTTTAGTAATCCCAAGAAGAAGGGATTGTAATTCAAGTCACATTAAGCTATTGTAATGACTAATTACGAAGTATAACAAGATTCTCTGATCTGAAGCATTCTTTCGAGGTATTGCAGCGCCATCTATTAACAATTTTGAGTAACTCAACGCTTTCTTTCAGGAACCAGTCAGGTTCCCGCGATAAAAAAGTGCCCCTTTTGTTAGAGTATTCCAGGATATCAATAAGCAATCACTGAGCTTAGTTTCATCAGTATAACAAACGATCGAACCAACAGGGTGTTGGGAACTTTCGCATTTGTAATATTATACGGGTCTCACACGAGAAAATTCTTATTCGACCAGGTCACACTGGGGCGTGGTCACGAACCGACTAGATAGCGTTTATTAAATAATTAAAAACAAAGTGTAATAGCAATTATTCTTTCCGAAAAAAGAAGACACAGGCAGACGCTATACACTGAAATACCGATTGATTCTCTCTCTCGTTCTGAGGGTTAATAATGAATAATGCAACACAATAACAATAGTAGACGGCCCTCTTCGCTGAATCTCTACTTACAATGATTTTAAATTTCCATTTTCTCGTTTTGCTAATGAAAATAATGACCAATAGTCAAACAAATTTGAAACGAAAACAACAGCCAAATAAACTCTCAACTTTAACGATGGCCAGACAGTCTGCAAAACAACTCAACTAGTGGAGAGCCCTCAAAAAAATTCACGGACAGTCTGCATTAACACTACGACTTTAATGAGGGTGGAAGTGAAACTTTGGACTCGTTCCAGGATGTCTTGTAAACATTCTGGATAGGTAGTGCAAATGTAGAAAGTAAATTTCCGTCGATATAGGTCTTGGAGAAAGGGAAATTTTGATAGAAAGGTCAAGCTAGGGTTTCCAGTAGGAATTTAATAAAAACAGATCAGGGGACGAGCATGTATAAACTTATTTGGCAGAATGATTCGTTACGTGCAAAGATAATAATGTAAGTAAGTAAGCTGCACGTGACACCAAAGTTTATCACCAAGGAGAAAGTCTCAATTCGTAAGCAAAAGCAGACAATTAAAGACTGTAGGAGTAAGTACGTTATTAGAATTACCTATAGGTACTAGAATTTTAATACTTCTTAACTTTAATTGGCTCAACAATTTTCTTTATCTACAACTCGTTCGCGTGCTAAACTGTTAGTTAACAAATAATTTCAGGTGTTAAAAACGAAACCTTAGCTGCACATGCAACCCGGGGGTTACTATGTCAACTAAATTCACTATTAAATCACCTATATGAACGGGAGCGAGAAATTTTGTAATACCTGCTACGGAGAATTGTTAAATTCCCTCCGCTTCAGTTCTGGAATTAACGCAAGGGTAAATTACAGCTCGGCTCCAGTCGCTGGGTGCTGGAGTGGCTTACCGTGGAGCACGGTCTAGCTTTAGGTATAAGTTCAGGCACGTTCGCGCTTGTGCCGTTTACGGAATCGAAAGTGTCTGTATTTGCATAGAAAACACAGCTACTTATAGTTAGTTCATTTGCTTGTTTCTGAGGAGATAGAGAGAGGAGACTTATCTTATTCTTTAATTGCAGTAAAAAAATGTTCCGTCGTTTCACTATATGTTAATGTCTATTTTATCGGTATCCTTTGATCGCTAAATGCTTTCAGATCAAACAAATTATATATATTAAATGAAAAAATGTTATTTTTTTAACTTATATCTTCACAATTTAGTTCGGCATTTATTCGATTTCACGTACCTATTCAGTACAAAAAAAGTTTAACTAAAAGACATATCGTGTAGGTATAGGTATACTCGTACCTACTATCAAATAATAAAAGCTGTGTGCGAAGCGGCGCCAGCCTGGTAAACAGACGAAAGCTCTATCTCGTCGGAAGATTCTGAGAGCTTAACGCGGCGCTAGGGATTAACCAGCTCTCTATGACTTAGTTCCACACAAACTTTACGATTACTCTGCCTTTTTGAGCCGTCACCATCAAACTGCATGTTTGAGTAGAATTAAACATGTCAGACTGAGGAGGTGTTCCTGGAAAGTCTGTACTGTCAAAATATGGGGGTTTAAGGATGTCATGGAATATTAAGTAGGTATGTTTCCTCAGAAAATATAGGATTGTGGGTACTTTTACAGTAAACATAGAAGTTAAAATGAGAAAGTTAGTAAACATAACATAACATATTACATATATAATATATAAAGACAAGTACCTAATAGGTACATTATCTAATCTCAAACTAGGACTTTCTCCTGTGCTACGGGAATTAAACTAGGATAGGATTATTCACAAATATAACATCCAGACTGGGACCAACTTGTATAAATTGTACAAAGTTGGTCCCCAGTTGGAATCGAACCCACGACCTCTGACGCTGGAATCCAATGACTACGCCTCTGGGCCAACGAGGCGGTCGAATTCGTAAAGTTTATGAATAAGCTTTAAAAAATCATTTAATAGTTTTGAGTGGTTTTTTTTCCACCCGTTATTTCCTGTGACAATGTTTATCATAGTCATTGTTTGTACGGTTCTTGTTCTTAATACTAATTTTATATAGCTGTACCAGCAGTATAAAATGGGAAAAGTTTAAGAAAAAGGTGAGGTGGGGATGAAACTTTATATAAGTAGTTTTGAGTCAGTCATTAATCATTATTACATTACTTGCCTTAACTTCACATAATCACATTCATGTGGGTTTGTGGAGTTTATTAATAAACTGTGTAAACTGGCTAATTATAATATAATAGTTTCGTGTGACGTAGAAATGTGATTAAATAAAACCAAACGCGATAATAACAGGATCGTCAAAGTAAAGGGAATGTAGCTAAACACAGAAACATGCCACATACTTGCCGTGTCATCATAACTCTATTATTCAGTGCCACTTTAAACAGTACGTATTAAAATGACGCGTCATACAACCATCAATTTGTCATTATACCCGCATCTTAAATTTTAAGAAGATCACTTAACTCATAGTAATTTTGTTATATTTACGCTAAGGCATGAATAGTATGAAAATTTAAACTTTCCAAGTGGTATAAATAGATTATTACAAATTTATTGAAATAAAAACCATATCGACATAAGAATAAGGGTAGGTATTTGAAAAGAAACGTTATACGATAAGAACTAGCTTTACGAAAGATATATGAGGTTGTGTTCTAGATGAATCGGTTATTGGAAATAATATTTTCAATCAATAGGGAAATCTTTAACTTCTTGAAATATTCGTATTGCGGTTCTGCGCATCTAAAATATCCCCATAATGGGACTAACTAAATTCAAACTAGATCAATACGAGATTATCCAACCTATTCAGCGCACATTAGCAATTCAGACGTCTAAAAATAGCGTATCCATGTGAATCCAACCTGATTTGTCTAGACTAAACTTTATTAATATTAAGAAAAATTTATATGTAGTTACAATAATAAAAATATTGTACAATTATAAAGTTCACTATACGTTATTAGATTTAATCAGTAGTATGTTTTTTTTTACTACTGATACAAAGTTTGATAGGGAAGCTGACAGAAGAATCCAGTTGGGCTGGGCAGCATTTGGAAAATTGCGTCAAGTCTTCACTTCGCCTATTCCACAATGCTTAAAGACAAAAGTCTTTAATCAGTGCGTCCTGCCTGTCATGACCTACGGTGCAGAAACGTAGACACTGACAGTGGGCCTGATCCACAAGTTTAAAGTCGCTCAGCGAGCTATGGAGAGGGCTATGCTCGGCGTATCTTTGAAGGATATGATTCGTAATGAAGAGATCCGACGAAGAACGAAGGTGACCGACATAGCCGAAAGGATTAGCAGGCTGAAGTGGCAGTGGGCAGGCCACATCTGTCGCAGAACCGACGGCCGTTGGGGCAGACGAGTTCTGGAGTGGAGACCACGGATTGGCACGCGCAAGGTGGGACGCCCCGCCGCCAGATGGACCGACGACCTAAAGAAGGTGGCCGGAAGCGGCTGGATGCGGAGGGCGGAGAACCGGGTGTGGTGGCGTTCATTGGGGAAGGCCTATGTCCAGCAGTGGACGTCTAAAGGCTGACATGATGATGATGATGATGCCTTTTTTTAACTGCAAAATACAGTACTTATTTAGTACATTTAATTCATTGTCTTTACTAATGGAATCTTGACATATGCAATTGAATATAGCTTTTGATTTATCTAGTGGCTGTTCTGAGTAGCTGAGTATTATAAAACTCATAAGGTACCTGAGTAGATTTACAGTAGTAGTATTTTTTTTAATTTTAACCTTTAAACAAGGTAAGAAAGACATATTTCATTAAAAATCAGCATTAAACTTCTATACATTACCAAAAATACACAACTTGATATTGATAGTTCACTTACAGCAACTTCTGTATGACTTCAACAATAAATGCTAAAATCAAATAAACCAAACTCATGTCTCCCTTTGACGATAAATAGGTACGATTTCAGGTGCGAACTTTGCTGAAGTTGTTTAAGCCTCTGAATTCGAAAGAGTCGTAATTATTTCTCTCACCTCGAATTCACCTTCTTCACTAATTGAACCTTTGACAGCCTTGGATATCACGTTTGATTTACCTAATTGATATTCGAAGTAGCGATTATTGTTAACATTTTAATCGGATATTTCCTTATTGATGTTTATATTAGATGTGATCGGTCTTTCTTGACAAATCTCGAATTTATTTGTCTTCACCAATGACACCTGTAACATACTTGAATACAGCTTTTGATTTACCTAAAACTGTTCTGAGAGCTATCATTATTAATCAATTTATTGGATGCTTACTGATTTTTGAGCTAGTTGGTCGTTCTGGGTAAATGTTGGCTGGGGGTTGATTTGCCCCCGCGAACGCTCCGCACCCCTGCATCACCACTACCCATCTGCCCTCGTCTAGACTGGCCGCCAGACTTCAGTTGCTATCCAACGTTCACGCGGTAAGGGCGTCGCTGGTTCGTTGCGTTCGGCGCGAAATTCAAACATCAGTGAACACGTGCATGACTCTTGACTACGGTTTTATGTGTTTTAGTGATTGGTTTAGAAACTTTTATATGGAGTTGGATGTTTTAATAATGTAAGTAGGTAACTTATATCTGTTTACATATTTGTTGTTGTTTCTTTAATTATTTTCAGTTTTAATTTAATTACATATTTTTATTGATTTCCAAAGATTATCTTTTTGTGAATATAAGTATGCAACCTAAGTATATTTTCTAATAACCGTTAAGTACTCGTTTGACCGAATTAAACAATTGATATTTTTTTATCTCTTTATCATACTTAATATTTAGTTAAGTAAAACCTCAATTATAAATAGTATTCAACAACAACAAATGATTTTTTTAAGATATCATAAAAACATGAATGAATCTAGCACAATTTGCAAATACGAGTACAATGCGGGAGAGATCTTAAGTGCTATACCATTGTAAAAAAAATACGATGCAAGAGGATGTCAAAATGTACTTAAGAGAGAAAAAGTCGTTTTCGAAGACATTTTGCAAAGCTCTCAAGAGTTTGAGGAGAAAAAAGCGACTTCCGGGCGCACCGTCCTCCACTTATCGTCGCCGACGAGAAAAGATGAATTAGCGAAAATACACCAGTGTTTGTGAACGGACAACAGAAAGCAAATTAGAGTAAAAATAATGACAAGTAAAAAAATAAGGGGCCATGATTTGGTCATCGTGACATTTATTCGTTTAGTCACGCAATGGCTTTGATTATGCATGATCAAATACTCTATCATCATAGTTTTCACCTTATACCTAATGAAACTCAACAATACAATTTTAGAAGTTAATCAATATTGCTTTTAACTATTCGTTTTTTTTATAATTAAATATTGAGAATTATGCACAATACCGTTTAGATCTCAAATTATGGTACATATAACACCGGAAACATCTATAAAGTTACAAATAGAAACATTAGTTCCTGCAACCAATGTCATTCGATACATGTAGTTAAAGTTACACTGACTTATCTACACGGGAAACAAATTGAAAAGTGAGTTTGTTCAACAAAACAGAAAATAAAAAGGTTTGGTTAACATTTAAAATTGCTTGTAAGAAATGTCGAGATAGTTTTACCGCTGACAAAAATTATGACAAGTTGTAGGAACGCGAAAGCAGTTATGAAATTGAATAATGCGTTTAAAAATACGTTGACGGGTAATGGTTTTTGACATGAATTAATAAATCTTAAATAAGCAACAAACTATGAAGCTCATGTTGCAAGTACCTTAAAAACTGGAACGTTACAAAATGTTTCTATTTCCAAACTGTTACACTGAACAACGAGAGACAACGGCTAATGCTTTAGATCCTGTCGTTTTATACAGCGGTGTCGGGGGTCATCGGTAACCGAACGGATACATCTCATCTCGACGCTGTGTATACCCGCTTAACATACAATACAATACAAATATGCGCATACTTACAGCACATGACTGTAACCTCCCATTAAGGCACCTTCCTTACTTTAAGACCTCTGTTGTTTGCAAAATGAACGGGAAACTAAAAAAGTTTATGCGTCCGTTATATTTTCATACATATTTATGCACAGCCACACATGTTGCCGCAAACCCTATTTTTTTTTTGTATAAAAGTTTCAACAATTCTTTCAATACTAAAGGCTAGAGTTAAAGAAATCATAAAACTAGTTTAATATATTGTTAAAGATATTATTACTTCAATAAAAATAGAGTTAACGTCGTCAATTGAAACTTTTATTACCATTTTGTTGGAACTTAAGGCCATAAAATTTTATACGTTATCTACCATTTTCATCTAATCCTCGATAATCGACACGAACTTGAATTCAACAGTCACGAAATCCGATATCGCAACTTAAAAAGTTAACTTTGAAACAAAATAGATCAATGGGACGATCCTCGGGAATTTCCAATTCGAAGAGGTCACGTAATTATTATTCTCCCTACTTCGCTATCAGTCTCTCCCTTCCTTTAAAAGCCTATCCTTGTTCAGATAAAGCAAAGATATCTTGTGACCTCGGTATATCTTTCGGAGCCAGGATAAGAAACAATGAATTTTAATTCTATGCGCAACCCGGCCGGCGGGACTCATAAATAAGTCCCTTATCGAATAGGTAATTGGTAATGTGGGCGATCGCTTCCAAAACACACGGGTCGTATTGCTATCTAATAATATTAATACATGACAATGAACAAATCACCCTGTCTTTATTTAATCGGTGTTTATAATGCAGGTATAATGTTGAAACCAGATTAAATAAAGATTAGTTGATAATCCTCGTAGTTTAATTTATTAAAAAAATATTAAAATCCTAGTAAAATTAAAGGCAAAATTTCCAATTTCAAAGTAATATTGTAAGATTCGGAATTTATTATTCGGAAATTACTGATTTAAACAAACTATCTAAAATCAGTATGTAGCATAATTTTTATGATTATTTCTTTTACAATATTCTAGTGACATCTACAACATTATAGACTGATACAATCATCCATAAAAAATTTAAAGCTTTTAAAGAACTTAACTACTTTATTAAGGTTAATCCAACATTACATCTAAAGTTAAAAATCATAAACACTCCACACAGGCGACAGTGCGGTAGAAGATTTTTGATTGACGTTATAAAATAATTATACTGGGATTAAAAAACTCTATAAATATTGACTGTAACAAAACATAATAAAAGTCTTATCTGTGGTAGAGCAAATATTTTAAAAGCTACTTCAGAAGTTACGTCTAATGTAACTGAGATAACAAAGAATAGATAACAAAAATATATTACCTACCTCTATATCTTGAGTTGTATAACTGGAGAACGAGCGGGAATGTTTAAAGCTTATTTAATCATACATTACGAGGAGAAACCCACTATTAGGGATTTTATCTATACATATAATAAAAGAGTAGAAAAAACAAAATAAAAGCGAATCTGTACATTAAAGTAAAAAAAAAAATTTCACTGCCCGGACGTTACTGAAGACCAGTAGAGTCCAAAAATATAATTAAAAAATTTCTTATCTGTCTGTATGTATGTATGTATGTACGGGCTAATCTTGGAAACTGCTGAACAGAATTTGACGGCGTTTTCACTGTTTAATAGCTTTGAGTTCGGGCCTCATACTGGTATAAGTCATATCTCAATAAAATGTCAGGATGCTGATATGCAAGTTGACCTCTCATTTCATATCATTTGTATGAAAGTGTAGTTCAACATTACTGGACATTGCAAGAACTTGACAGAGATGTTTTAAAGCTCATTTATAGATTTATTTTAGCTGATGTATTTCAGGTATTTCCACAAGTCTCGATACAAAAAGTTCGCTATTCGATAATTAGTGGCCCTGTATTAGACCGGTGATCGTCGACAATGTCAATATCGAAGCTGTTCAGGAGTACGTCTGCCTAGGACAGACAATATAGTTGGGTAGGATCAATTTCAAAAGCTGACAGAAGAATCCAGTTAGGGTGGGCGGTATTCGGAATACTGCATCAAGTCTTTACGTCACCTATTCCACAATGTTTAAAGACAAAAATCTTTAATCAGTGCGTCCTGCCTGTCATGATTACAGCGCGGAGACGTGGACACTGATGGTGGGCCTGATTCACAAGATTCAAGTGGCTCTGCGAGCTATAGAGAGGGCAATGCTCGGGGTCTCTATGAGGGATATGATTCGTAATGAGGAGATCTGATGAATAACGAAGGTGACCGACATAGCCGAAAGAATTAGTAAGCTGAAATGGCAGGTCACATCTGTCGTAGTACCGAACGGCCGTTGGGGCAGACGGGTTCTAGAGTGGGACGCGACGTCCCACGCGCAGGGTGGGACGCCCTGTGCCCAGTGTATGGACGACCTGAAGATGGTGGCCGGAAGCGGCTGGATCTGTAGGGCGTTGTGGCATTCATTGGGGAAGGCATGTCCAGCAGTTTGACAGACATTTTGTTGTACAGTTAATTGTATATGCAACATAGGAAGGGAATAGGAGGGGAAGGAAGTCGGATGGAAAAGAATAGAGGGATTAGGGTAAGAGAGGAAAAATGGGGGGGGGCAGTGGTAAATAAAGGGTAGGAAGGGGTGGGTTAAGGGAAGGGGGAGAGGTAGGAGTAGGGAGTGGGGGAAAGGGTTTTCAACGTTGTGGGAAGGGGATGGATAAGGAAAGAAAGAAAGGGTATGGAAAGGACAAATTGGAGGGGGGAGGGGGGAGGGAAATATATCCTAATTTGCACAATATTAAAATATATTTTTTTTTATTGATTATTTGATAATCTTTTAATTCATGATAAATGTAAATGTTAACTTTATTTAAAAAAAAGCGGCCAAGTGCGAGTCGGACTCGCCCATGAAGGGTTCCGTAGCAGCAAGTAACATAATATAAGAGTTATTGTAGTTCGTTGTAACTTTGATCGATGTTTTAATAATAGTATTGTGGTTTACGATTTATGACGTATTAAAAAAACTACTTACTAGATCTCTTTCAAACCAATTTTCGGTGGAACTTTGCATGGCAATGTACATCATATATTTTTTTTAGTTTTATCATTCTCTTACAGGGGGGGGGGGGGGGACACATTTTACCACTTTGGAAGTGTCTCTCGCGCAAACTATTCAGTTTAGAAAAAAATGATATTAGAAACCTCAATATCATTATTGAAGACCTATCCACACGTATGGGTTTGATGAAAAAAAAATTTTGAGTTTCAGTTCTAAGTATGGGGAACCCCCAAAATTTAATGTTTTTTTTTTCTATTTTTGTGTGAAAATCTTAATGCGGTTCACAGAATACATCCACTTACCAAGTTTCAATAGTAAATTCTTATAGTTTCGGAATAAAGTGGCTGTGACATACGGACAGACAGACAGACATGACGAATCCATAAGGGTTCCGTTTTTTGTCATTTGGCTACGGAAACCTAAAAAACTGTGGTCCAACGGGCGAAACCGCCGCCGGAACGCTAATTTTTACCCGACTACAAAAAAGGAGGTTCTCAATTGGATAGTATGTTTTTTTATGTATATTAATATTTTTAATGCATAACCAGATTAAAAGATTTCTTTTAGGATTTAGTAACACGTAATACATAAGAATGTGTAATGTTAAGTTGTCCACGCGGACGAAGTCGCGGGCAACAGCTAGTCCATAATAAGAGTGTCTTAGACTAAACAAATTATTGCAATTTACTCCAGTCTACGGAAGCAATCCTTAAATTGGTTACAAAAACCGGGGAAAAAATGTGAAAGGCAGCTCGTCACAACCCTTAAGTGACAGCGGGATCTAAATCCGCCATCAAGTCTATCAAAATCGAATAAAGTACAATTTTCCCCCATTACCGCCCTCCATATCTTTCGTCATTTCACGTATCGCTTCCGAGCCCTAAAGAGGGTAAGATGTAAAGACGAAAATAATAAATCCGTATCGAATGCATGCACGGTTGGAGCGAATGGAAAAATTCTTTACGCGAAATATGATATTCTGAGGCCATGAAATTCGCCTGTCGTGGCTCGCACCGATCCATCACCAATTAAATGCTGGGTTGTTGGCGATACATTATCAGGCGTATTGCGAATGCTCTCTGATTGATGGTGCTGGTGCCATGAATCCATGGTGTTGGTGTTGCCGCTCGATTGGCTCGATGTCTACTGAGACCACTGTCACGGAGTGACCGATAGCGGTTTGCCTTTGTGTGTGTGTCATTCAATCAATAGCTACTATGATACCATATTGAATTAACCTCAAACTATAAATATATAACAAATAAATACCTTTTTGAACGTACCTTAAACAGTTTTTATTTATCATTAATAATGACAAAGATTTTAATTATAATTTTGAACTTGCAATAACTTTTCACACTGGGGAACCCTTGATGAAACTCATCCAATAAATCTACACGAAGAACGCTGATAATGGCCTTCATTTAACAAACAAACAATGCACCTGATATTAATATTTTATAATAGGCCGCTTTAATCACGGCTCGAATTTGAGCTTAATTATTCCATCCGTTGGATAATTAATTAAACAAAAGACGGTACGCAGTCTCCTATAGGTATTGAATCTCCCATTGTTGTTGGGATAACAGGGAAAAATCCAGGATGCTTCCGACTGCGTTGCTCCTTCATTGTTCTTTCTGCAACCTCGTTCTTAGGTCTTTCATCGCGTGTCTGATGCATTTATCGTTTAATGTTTGAGAAATTTCTTTGGCCTTATAAATTGTTTATTGATAGGCGTCTCTAATCGCAGTTGAAACGTCTCCCCCGATGTCTTTTTGATTTGAATCCAAACGTCGGATTTGTAGGCATTTAGCGCGGGGTTGTGGGGTCCGGATGGTCCTCCGTGTTACGCTATTTTAGTGCGTCGTCGTTGGGTAATTTATGGGCATGCGATGCACACAGCGCCTGCTTTTAGTGAGATGGTCTGGAATAACGATTTTTTCGTGAATTTATGTCGCTTTAAAGATGATAAGTGATAGCTTTATATAGGTAGGCACATACTCGTACATAAATACAAGACATCGTAAAAGTAAATATTTACTTATGCATGTGAAGTAGGTATGTTATATAGAAGAAAAAAAAGAATATATTTATAAACACAAACAGTATACCGATACTTTAGCTCAAATTATAACTTAGTTGTTAAATTCAAGGAAGCTTAACAGGTTTTAATTATATAGGGCGTAATTATGAATATAGTAGATTACATTAATATTTTACGTGCTTTTGTAGTTATCAACAAACGTATTTACCCCTTTTAGTTTGTTAAAGGAAACATTTGTAACTTCCGAAATAGGATTGTAAATATTTTAAATTTTATCGTAAGTCGTTTTCCTCGTGGCGCGTCAAATATTTAAAGACTTAACAAACCCATTGTAAAGTGAAATTGTTGAACCAATTTGTTCACGAATTATTTGTCAAGCTAGTCCATTCCGAAAATTGTTTCCAGATTTAGCTGCGAAGGGGTTTGTCGCTTTTGCCTTTGCGAACGCCCCCCGTGTTACGGCTTGAGACAATGTCGATTATTATCCGTAATAATCTCTTAGACATGGCTCAGATAATATTTCTACAATCTAGGTACTAGTCATAAATTCATCTTATTATGTAAATTATAAATTGCAAGACGCATCGTTCCGTCTTGCAAAAATCATTAAGTGATTAACAAAGAAACTATAGCTAATTATACGTGTAAGAAATCGAAACTAAAAAGAAAAATAAGTTGTAGTTGTTTCGCATGCATAACAAATTTAAACTAGGAGCTCTAAGTTTTGCGGGATTTTTCATAGATTTAAATAATTAAATGACGCCAAAAACTGAAATAACATCAAACTTCACCAAATGAAACAAAATAAAATCACATAGTAGGGGAAATATCCATATAGCTATCTAAGTATATCACTCCGTTGCGATGAACTAAAATAGCAATAAATCAGATGCTATAGATACTTTAATAATATTACAAAACTCAATATCTTTTATTATAGCATTGGCCAATGTCACGGAAAAAGCAATGAGGTGTAAGCGGCGCGCAGCTGCTAACATTATGTCTGATAATGATACTGGTTGTTGCGTTGCAAACGCCAACTGATTTTGGGTAGATTTTATTCATGACTCTGATGTTAATTTTTATACGGAAATTAATTAATATAATTCTGGTGTCCATTACTAATGAAACATTAATAAAAATGAATAACCTATTATGCTAGATAAGTTAATAGTTCTACAAATATGACACCTTATTATAAAGTTTCTTGACAAAGTAGGTAGTTTAAAAAACACCAAATCCAGACTGATATAAAAAAAAACACGTCAAATTAAAACACCTAGCTTATTTTGTGTCAGGAGTATACACATTAAATGAAATAGAAGATTACTGTTTTCCTCATGCACTGTCTTTCATTTCTTATCTCTATACGTTGCGTTGTCTATGGGCATCCCTCCGGGAATAGAACAGTAAGTTGAGTATATAAATTAGCTGTCAAGGCGCTAATCGCTCCGACAGGCCGCGATGAAACTTTAGAGTCCATCAGTGGTAGTCTAAAAGGCCGATGTGTGTAGGCCAAAAATAGATGCACAATAACGGCAGTTATTTATATTGTTATCCTTTTAGCGAAAGCTCACGAGAGCTCGTTATTTTTAATGAATATTGGATTCGCATTTGTTTGCTCAAGGAGTTTGTTGATTTTATCAAAATATTTGCTATCTTTCTGTTACGGAATGGATTATTTCGTCCACCGAAATAGGTTTGATTTCAAATAAATCATGTAGATTTTACCTTAATTTACGTATGAATGAGTAAAGTAAACAGCAACTTTTTTTTTTAAAGTATTATTTCTTTGTCTTTCCTAAGAAAGTTTGGATTAAAAAGACGCTTCAATTTCGTGGAAAGTAATTTGACAGCTTGACCAATCTTCGAATTAAATTGAACTTAACAATTAATTTGTCACGAAAAGTCAGCGAAAAGTTCGTGCAAATTACGAGGTCCCCTCTGCCCTAGATTCACACGGTTCGCAGAAAAATGGCGACTGCGGGACCGAACACAATAGATAGAGCACAATTACGTTCGTCGCTCGTAACGAGCGAGCCAATGAGATAGCAATAAAATTTCGCCTCACAATACGGCCATAATTAGAATTAACTATCTCATTCCCACCCACATCCGATGGCCATCTCTATTTTGTCCCATTGATGTTGTCCAGAGTTTTCTGGGAGCTATTTCGTTAGAACGAGAGCAGCTTCTCAGGATCGTAATAGTGACTTATAGTCTTTTCATTGGGTTCGTTTGTCGTTATCGTCAATTTTGCGATTATCTCTCTTCTCTTAGAAATAGGAGTCAGTTTAAAAAAAAATGGCGCTGTTCGAAGATCTTCAGAAGATATCCCGTGTTAGCTTTTGTTTTGCTGCTTCGGTAAAAAGTAACTTACCTATACGTAAATAACTACATGATCCGGCCTACTTAAGTTCCTAAAAATGATGATAGGTATTCGATTATTTTCAGGCGAAGATAGGTACTCGCATTTTCAGTCACTGAGCCATGATTAAATAGGTGAGTTACAGACAGACGTTTGACTATTATGTAATTAATATCTTTATTAAAATGACACATAATATCTAATAAGTCACATAAGTCTATGTATTGAACATTTTGCAGAATAATTTTTTTGGGGATGAAAGATAAGTATCTACTTGAATGTGATAATTTTTAGAATTTTTGTCTGTTTGTCTATTTGTTGGTGCGCGCATCATGTTAAAACTACTGATCGAATTAGATAGTAGCTCTGACAACAAACTACCAAAATATTCATTTATTTTGAGCATTTCCAAGACCAGGAGTAGGCATACCTTATTATAAAGATGCCATCAGTTCGTGTTTTAGTGGTAGGCGCGTACTAATTTGAGTCGCAGGTACCGCTATTTCGTAATAAAACAAAGTAGGCATCATGGTTCCTAAACTACGAATACCTGTGTGCTGTCAGGTCCTATTCTGTCAGACTATTACGTATAGATATGAATTTACTTATAGCAAATACCATGTGCCCATTTCATGAGATATAACCTTATGTTAAGCTTTCACTTTAAGTAAACATTAGTTTCCAAATAGGATGCATACTTCAGTAAGTTTAATAAAAAAAAAATTAGACCTGTACAACTCCAAACTTTGAACAAAAGAAAATATTACACAAAACATCATAAGTGCTTAGCTTTGTGTTCGCACATTAATGTTTCTACTGAAGCAAGACCTTTGTTACAGCTTTTTCTTTTTCTCCAAGAGCCTATAGATTCTGTTTACACAATTTAAGCGATACAGTACAGAATACTTAAGAGTGTTAGTTATTATTAAAATTTGTGGATTGCCACTCAGACGGTTCCTTTTAGGGGGTTTTAGTGGAATTAAGAGAGGAACAGTGCATGTATTGTGCCGAGGGTTCAGGAAACAATGCCCTATTGTAGTGTAGCTACTTTAATATTAGCGGCTTTCCGTTGATATAGCGATTTAGAAATGCTATCTGGAATTTAATTTTCGAGTGTGTTTCGGTTTATCTTGCGTGGCAAATGAAAGCAGATGTTTGAACTGACTTCGTGATATGCCTAAAAAGTACTTATTAGTTAATAAAAGAGATTTTGAAAGTCATAGGTATTGATAAATTAATAAAAAAAAATTATAGCTTCACCTGTACTGCGAATCGTTACTACCTCTTTTAAGCAACTTACTAAGTTAAATATAGCTGAGCCACAAATTTTGTTTACGGTCTGGAGCGGTAAACGGAAAATACTAATTAAGACAGAATTAGTAAAAGTGACATTTGAGGATTTTATACAATTCTAGTTTATACAAAAATATTATTCCAGGGCATAAGCTATCATTATATAAAAGTTTGGTCAAAATCCGTTTAGTCATTATAGCGTGATTGAGAAACAAATTGTTTCATTAATTCGTTTGTAAACTACATATTAATTATTGTCCGTTTACCACTTCTAATTTAAAATAAATTGTGGCTTAGATTTAACTTGGTAAGTTTCGCATTTCTAAATGCTGATTAGTAATTGCTAATAAATGTTAACATTAAAATTCAAAAGAACCATTTTAATTTGTAACGGATCGAATGTTTTTGCTTTGCTTTTTTCCGTCGCTCGTTCTCGACAAGTATACACATTATATTTTGCGCTCTGCAATTATCGCTTAGAAAAATAGTTTGTAGTGTTCACCAATGTTTGAAATCGGTACTAAAATGAAGCTGAAGTTATAATCTATAAATCCATTGTATTTGTGTGGTGATTTTCGTGACGCGGAAGTTAATAAACGTTGATTTATTAATTAGTGATTGATTCCTAACGTGTTTAACATCACCTCAGCTGCAGCGCTCAAGGTCGACCGGTGCGAAACCTGTTGATAAGTATCTATTGCTTAGAGCGTAACGCTTGAGCTCTGCTCGCCGCTTTTCGTTGCTACTTTAACGCCATCTGTCTCGTCAAGGTATTACTATTACCTACTCTGGAGCACGTAGTCACACATATCATTTATAAAGACACCTACTCATCCAGCACTGCACTATTGTCATCAACTCCGGCGCATCACACCGAGCTACGCTTCAATTGCTAGCCAAGTACCAAGTTAATTCAGTCGCCCACAGAGGTCAGCACTTTTATTTATAATAAATCATGATTTGCACTGGTTGCTCAAAACAATTGCTTGATAATAATTTCTTGTGCTGCAATACCTGTCGCTCCTCCGTCTGCATCCGCTGCCTAGGATTGGGACAGGAAAATGCATCTGAAATAGATCCTAAACAATTGGCTACAATGAAATGCCCCACGTGTGCTAACATTACTAGACGCAAAAATGACGACAACTCTCCTGCTCGCGCGTTGGGCCAGGCCCCGCGACTGCAGCTCCCAGAATCGTCAGCATTATCCCTCGAGAGCATTAGCGCCCTTCTTGATCAAAAGCTATCGCCAACTTCTGCTCCAATGATTAATCTACGCGCTGCCCTTATGGAAGACACTAAAAAACTGATTACGAATGAACTAAGCGGTGCTATCCAGCAGCTCAAAGACGATTTTACTCTGACGACTGACTTTATTATCGCTGAACAAAAAGATTTGAAGGCCAAAATTGATGAAAAAAATCAATTAATTAAAAACTTGGAAACTTCACAATTCAGTATGCAAAATGAAATACACACTCTGAATAATCGCCTTGCCACGCTTGAAAAAATCTCAAGAGCTAACAACATTGAAATACAAGCCGTACCCGAGTCCCGAAATGAAAATGTTCAAGCGTCATTTAGGAATTTATGCAAGTTTTTAAACATGACGATTTTGGATACCGAAATTCAAGCGTGCCGTCGCGTCGCAAAAATTGACTCTGCATCTACTCGCCCCCGCAATATACTCGTGACGCTGACGTCATCACGTCTTCGCGACAGCATCCTCTCCGCTGCCTATCGCTACAACAAACAACATCCTGATGCCATGCTAAACTCGACACATGCAGGGGTGGAGGGGGAGAGCTGCCGTATATATCTGTGGGAGCATCTGTCTCCTGAAGTTAAAAAACTTCACGCAGCTGCTAGGCATTTTGCTAAAGGCTCCAACTATAAAGCCTCAGTGCGATTTGGAAATGTATATATTCGAAAAGATGACAATATAGATAAAGGCATCCTTCTAAAAAATATAGATCAACTTAAAAATTTGAAATAAGTCAATGTTACTTTTGCTACTTAACTCTTTTATAGTATTTTAAATTATGGCTGTGTTATATTATCAAAATGTTAATAGAATTAGATCTAAAACTGTTGACTTTTACCTTAATATGCTTAATAGTAATTACGACATCGTATGTCTGACGGAAACAAACCTTAATGAGGGTGTTTTTGACGGCGAACTTTTCGATAATCGATACAATATTTTTCGTCGCGATCGTTATTCCACATCTATCTCAAAAGTTGAAGGCGGTGGTGCGCTCATTGCTACAAAAACACACCTTAATGTCATCCGTCAGACATCCTGGGAGACCGGGGTTGAGGATGTCTGGATTAGTATCCTACCTGACTGCAAATCAACACCCACGATCAATATTTGCGTGTGTTACTTACCAGATCACTTATCTATCAAGGAAATCTCTAAGTTTTACGATAACTGTCAGAAAATTATATTGAACGCAAGTGCTAAGGATGAATTTGTTTTGATAGGAGACTTTAATACTCGTTATATCACATGGACCCAATCCTCCGACCTACGTATCCTTATTCCTTCTAATCCCACAGACAAAAGAGCCCATTTACTTCTCAACTTTATCACTCTCTGTAGTTTGGCAGGCTTTAATAATATTCCTAATCATAACAACCGTTATTTAGACCTAGTCCTTTCCACTATGACAGAAATTAGTGTGTATGGTGCGGATACCCTAAGCCGTCTGGATCGACATCATCCGGCTCTTGCTGTTAATATCGAATATACTAAGGTAATCAAATCGATGCCCCAAAATAGGAACGGAAGATTTAATTTCAAAAAGTGTAATTATGAAGCGTTAAAGTCTGACTTAAAATGCATAGACTGGCCTAGCATCTTCTCAGATCTGAATCTTGATGATTGCGTCGATTCCTTCTACTCTACTATCAACGCCATTATAAAGTCTCATACGCCAATAACTAAGGAGCATCATCACAAATATCCCCTCTGGTATAACCACGCCCTAAGATATTGCATTGCTCAAAAAATTAAATATCACAAAAAATATAAGAAATTTAAGAACCCTCGAGATTATGACATGTTTTCTGACCTACGTGCTAGGTGCAAAGTACTCGCTAAAGCTTGCTATAGCTCATTCATCAAATCAGTTGAGGACTCATTGGAAAACAATATGAAAGTGTTTTGGCGCTTTGTCAAAAGTAAGAAAAACCAAGCTTCTATACCTCAAACAATGACACATAATCAAGACTCCTCCTCTAGTGGCCAGGGCGTCTGCGAATTATTTTCACAGTATTTCGGCTCAGTTTTCTCTACTTCAACGACCCCGCAGCATATTACTGTACTGGATACTGCTCTAAACGGAGGTGTCCTGTCGACTATAGCAATTAGTGAGGACGAAATTTATAAGAAAATAAAACATTTAGACAAAAACAAAGGGGCAGGCCCAGATGGGATACCGGCCTCATTTATAATTATCTGTGCCAAGGAACTGTGCGTACCCTTGCGTTTATTATTCAATCGGTCCCTGCAATTAGGAACTTTTCCCAAATATTGGAAGACAGCCTACATAATACCCATTCACAAGTCCGGTGACAGATCATGCTGTGAAAATTATAGACCTATCAGTATTCTCTCGTGCTTAGCAAAACTCTTTGAATCCCTAGTATACACTTACTTCTATAACCACGTCAAACAACTCCTATCGTTCAATCAACACGGTTTTATTAGAAGCAGATCTACCCTTAGCAATCTACTAGAGTACAAAAGCTATCTTTGTAGCGCATTTGCAGCTAAGAGTCAAGTCGACTCTATATACACAGACTTTTCAAAAGCATTTGATAAGGTTAATCATTCAATACTGTGTAGTAAAATTAATTCATATGGCATTCATGGCAGCTTGCTCCGATGGGTCTGCTCCTATCTTAACAATAGAAGTCAAATAGTTGCTTTAAGAGGTTTCACGTCATCTCCTGTCGTAATAACTTCCGGTGTACCGCAGGGATCTCATCTTGGACCCCTCTTTTTCAATATATTTATCAATGACCTGGTCGAGCGTCTAAGATGTCCTTGCCTCCTATATGCGGACGACCTAAAGCTGTATACCAGAGTTGAGAGTTACCGTGATTATTTGACCCTTCAAAGAGACATTAATAGTGTATCTGAATGGTGTAAGGAGAATGAAATGTTTCTTAATGTAGACAAATGCTTCGTCATCTCTTTCACCAAGAAACACAACAAGTTAATGTTCGACTATACTCTATCCAATCAATTACTAATGAGAAAGTCAGTGGTTAAGGACCTTGGTATTCTTTTTGACGAGCAGCTTTCCTTCCGACCGCATTACGAACACATCATTAAAAGAAGTAATCGACTACTTGGATTTATTACAAGAATAACTAAGGGTTTTAAAAAGTCTTACAGCTTTATCTGCTTATATTATAGTTTGGTGAGAAGTTTACTAGAATACTGTAGCTCCATTTGGTCTCCATTTTACATACTTCACACCAAAAATATAGAGCGAGTGCAAAGGAAATTCCTTAAAATATTAAGTTTTCGACAAAATCTCGGTCGCTCCCTCACAAATTATACACAAAGACGGCATAAATTCAAAGTCCCCTTGCTTGAGGCTCGTCGTAAGCAGCATAGGTTGATCTGCCTTCACAAAATACTTCACTCCACAATCGACTCTCCCTCGCTCCTGTCCTCACTCAGCATTAATATCTATTATCGAGCTCGTAATGCTAAACCCTTCTCCTTACATGTCTATTTGAACAATACTTCCTTCTATAATCCCATAACCCGCATGTGTCGTGAATATAACGAGTTAAGTGTAGATAACAATCAACTTGATGTATTTAACCCCAAATTAACAACTTACAAAAGATCAGTTCAGGCAATCCTACATTCTTTTCCTAATCATAATAGTTAGAATACCATCCGTTTATCTTACTTTTTTCTTTATTTATATATATATATATATTTTTTTTTTTTTTCTAATAGTAGTACCGATTTAAATACCTGTATAATTTTTATTTTAAGTTTAAGTTTGCATATATGTTAAAATCATATATTTAATGTGTTTCTTGTCATGTGTTCAACTTAGCTGTGTACTCATGTAATTGAGTCACAATATATCTCAAATCCTTTAACCTAATGTATCTATATTGTAATTATTGTGACTTGTTTGAGTACCTAATAAATAAAAAAAAAAAAAATAAAAAAATGTGTTGACCCAACTTTAAACCAGTTAATGTCGCAACTGTAACATAAAATAACTTATAATGTCTACATAATCAGTTTCTAGTTATTTATACAACTATTTAGTCTATAAAGCCTAAGGGCAAAATCCAAATCATAGCTGTATATGGTAAAACAAACAATAAAATGCAAATGTTTCGTAATTAGTTGTGCCATAAATATTACGACGTCGATTCGGGTACCATAAATAACCTAATGGAATCTCTAAACGAAATTCATAAAGCTTTCGTTGTGAAATCGGAGCTCTGAATATTAAAGCTGCATATGATTACGTTCTGAAACATCACACGCTTTTACAATTCAATGTTTTACATGGGTACTTTTTACTTTTTCATATTTTTTACAAAAAGTAGAAGTAATTTGTGTTTACACAGACAACAAATTTATTTATTTAAATAAGATATTCTGTAAATGCATTCAACTTTAACCAAATTGAACCTAAAATATAGTGCTCTCAAATACATACAAAACATTTCTTGCTGAATGAAAAAAATAAATTATTGAAATGATAATGTAACTGTATTGTATGAAAACAAATGATATTTATCATAATAATTATAAATACTGTGTAAAAATAATTAATAAATAAAAACAATAAATCATCATCATCATCATCAGGTTATTTTTGTCTCCACTGCAGGAGCACAACCCTCTCTCATCTGCCGGAGACAGACGGAGGATTTGGCTTACACTCCCCGCGCTGGCCAGATGTGTTGGGAGGCCTGATTGATGTTTTATAATGTATTCCTTTAGTCGCCTTGTACAACATCCACGGGAAGAGTTGGAGCAAATAATTTTAAATAATTATAAAAGGCGTGAGCATTATGTATGTATGTATATTTAACCAGTTAAGTTTAGCAATATATGCACTGTTTTAAGAACATCATACTCTAGAATGAATACCTAAATATTGCTTGGCATAAAACGCATTCTCTTAAATGTAAAGTTTACCTGGCAGAGGAATATCTTTTATGTTTTTTAAAAGATACAGCTGTTCTAAGTGTTTGTATATTAATAGACTCACTGACTGACACATCAAAACCTATAGGGTATAGGGAAGTTGCGAATATTTATAGTTTTTGGTGGATAAAAGGATCATCAAGGGGGTACGAGGGTAGAAGGTACGTTAGGGGGGAGTTGTAGCGGTAAATGACAGGGCTAAAAAGGGTTGTTGTTTATTTAAAAGTACCTATAGAGGGAGCAAATGTGTCTGAATTTGGATCTGGGTACTGTCTCACTGACTGCTGGTGTTTATGACGGTACGAAATCCTCAGATAGTTCTTCACTAAGTATGTACATCTATACATATAATAAAAGAGTAGAAAAAACAAAAGAAAAGCGAATCTGTACATTGAAGTTAAAAAAAAAAGTTCACTGCCCGGACGTTACTGAAGCCCAGTAGAGTACAAAAATATAATTAAAAAATTTCTTATCTGTCTGTATGTATGTATGTATGTACGGGTTAATCTTGGAAATTGCTGAACAGAATTTGACGGCGTTTTCACTATTTAATAGCCTTGAGTTCGGGCCTCATACTGGTATAAGTCATATCTCAATAAAATGTCAGGATGCTGATATACAAGTTGACCTCTCATTTCATATCATTTGTATGAAAGTGTAGTTCAACATTACTGGTCGTGCAAGAACTTGACAGAAAGTGACAGAGATGTTTTAAAGCTCATTTATAGATTTATTTTAGCTGATGTATTTCAGGTATTTCCACAAGTCTCGATACAAAAAGTTCGCTATTCGATAATTAGTGGCCCTGTATTAGACCGGTGATCGTCGACAATGTCAATATCGAAGCTGTTCAGGAGTACGTCTGCCTAGGACAGACAATATAGTTGGGTAGGATCAATTTCAAAAGCTGATAGAAGAATCCAGTTAGGGTGGGCAGTATTCGGAAAACTGCGTCAAATCTTTACGTCACCTATTCCACAATGTTTAAAGACAAAAATCTTTAATCAGTGCGTCCTGCCTGTCATGATTACAGCGTGGAGACGTGGACACTGATGGTGGGCCTGATCCACAAGATTCAAGTGGCTCTGCGAGCTCTATAGAGAGGGCAATGCTCGGGGTCTCTATTAGGGATATGATTCGTAATGAGGAGATCCGATGAATAACGAAGGTGACCGACATAGCCGAAAGAATTAGTAAGCTGAAATGGCAGGTCACATCTGTCGTAGTACCGAACGGCCGTTGGGGCAGACGGGTTCTAGAGTGGGACGCGACGTCCCACGGGCAGGGTGGGACGCCCTGCCGCCAGATTGTCCATCCACATCGACCTGAAGATGGTGACCGGAAGCGGCTGGATCTGTAGGGCGTTGTGGCATTCATTGGAGAAGGCCTATGTCCAGCAGTTTGACAGACATTTTGTTGTACAGTTAATTGGATATGCAAAATAGGAACGAAATAGGAGGGGAAGGAAGTCGGATGGAAAGAAGAGAGGGTTTAGGGTAGGAGAGGAAAGATGAGGGGGCAGTGGTAAATAAAGGGCGTAGGAAGGGGTGGGTTAAGGAAAGGGGGAGAGGTAGGAGTAGGGAGAGGGAAGGGGTGGGGGAAAGGGTTTTACAACGTTGTGGGAAGGGGATGGAGATGGAAAGAAAGAAAGGGTATGGAAAGGACAAATTGGAGGGGGGGGGGGGAGGAAATATCACCTAATTTGCACAAAATGTAAATGTCAACTTTATTTTAAAAAAAAGCGGCCAAGTGCGAGTCGGACTCGCCCATGAAGTGTTCCGTAGCAGCAAGTAACATAATATAAAAGTTATTGTAGTTCGTTGTAACTTTGATCGATGTTTTAATAATAGTATTTTTTTACGATTTATGACGTATTAAAAAAAACTACTTACTAGATCTCTTTCAAACCAATTTTCGGTGGAAGTTTGCATGGCAATGTACATCATATATTTTTTTAGTTTTATCATTCTCTTATTTTAGAAGTTACAGGGGGGGGGACACATTTTACCATTTTGGAAGTGTCTCTTGCGCAAACTATTCAGTTTAGGAAAAAATGATATTAGAAACCTCAATATCATTTTTGAAGACCTATCCACACGTATGGGTTTGATGAAAAAAAATTTTTTGAGTTTCAGTTCTAAGTATGGGGAACCCCCAAAATTGTTTTTTTTTCTATATTTGTGTGAAAATCTTAATGCGGTTCACAGAATACATCCACTTACCAAGTTTCAATAGTAAGTTCTTATAGTTTCGGAATAAAGTGGCTGTGACATACGGACGGACAGACAGACAGTCATGACGAATCGGTAAGGGTTCCGTTTTTTGCCATTTGGCTACGGAAACCTAAAAAACTGTAGTCCAACGGGCGAAACCGCCGCCGGAACTCTAATTTTTACCCGACTTCAAAAAAGGAGGTTCAATTGGATAGTATGGTTTTTTATGTATATAAATATTTTTAATGCATAACCAGATTCATAGATTTCTTTTAGGATTTAGTAATAAACGTAATACATAAGAATGTGTAATGTTAAGTTGTCCACGCGGACGAAGTCGCGGGCAACAGCTAGTTATTAATATATTTACTTAATATTTATCTTTTATTTTACCGACAATTCATCTATTCCAATAATCATTGTCAAATCTTAGGTACTGGTTTTTATCTACAGTCTACTTCCTCGAAGTAAAATCAATCACTTTTATAAGACCTTTGGCGGCATATTACATAAACATAGTTTATGGTAATTAGCTTAATAAATATCGGAATTTCCACATAAGCCATTATCAGAGGCTAACAGAAAGCTATCAATCAAATATTGAAATTCAATCTGTACTCTTTAGACCCTCCAATTAAGCATAATTTAAGATAACCCTTTAATTTCACGTCTCGGGTGGGCTACAGGAAAGTGTGAGTCGGTCATTAGCCACTTTTTAGGTCGACTTTTGTATCTTTTGTCTTAAATCACGTCATATTTCTTGAAGATAATCCATAATACATGAGATATTGTGCGCCTCATAGCAATTATGTGTAATAAATTTCACGTTAGATCAACAGCTGATGCCTAAATTTATTCCTGGTTCACATTAATCACAATCAAAATTGTTTAACGTGATTTTTCGACATGAAATATGTTCCTATGTCCATTTCATGCTAATAAAGGATTAAAAGTTACATGCCAATTTTTTTTCATATAAGTGCCACTCCAGTGACCTAAAACACTCGGAACTCAGTGACCAGCGTTATCTTCGAAAAATAAATGACCAATTAAACAATCTAATTCATTTCGGTCGGGTCCCGCGTCCTCGACAGGGTGGAAGCATAAATCAACATGCCGTCGAGTGGCGATAAACTGTTTGTGACTTCCAGCCCAGGTAATAAAAAACTGTCCTCTTTTTTGGACACAGCTCCCGTAAAAAGCCTTTGAAAGGGTGACATTTTTTAACTCTAACGGCTACTTAATTGTTACATGGCCACCCTTAAAATTCGTCCCTTTCAACAAAAAATGAGCTAAAATAAATAAACTTAACGAGTCAAAAAGACAAAAAAAAATGAAAAACTGAGGCTGTAATTGGTTGTAATGTGAGTTTGATAAAGCGAAAATTCCTGTTGATTTTCGATGCTTCGTCATCATTGTCAGCCACTTGAGTTAATATTTTTTTAATACCGCATGCCTAAACATTAAGTGCTAGTTAATGGGGTAAGCAAATAAAGAGGTGCACACACTTGTGCGTATTAAAGCCACAATGCAACCTCGATGCGGATAAGAGTGTCAATATTTTGATAGCGCGCGTGGTACGATGTTAGAAACATGTGGTCAAACATTGTGCAATATCAATGCGGCTGTTTAATCGTTGTGGCGTCGCTAACGGCATGCTTCGGCAAAATAAACTTAACCGCGCTTCGCCACGCTCCATACGCCCTTACAAACAGGAACAGGCGATGGTGGTCAAAAATAGCCGTCTGGTATGAATCAACCGCTAACTTGAGAAATTCCAAATGAAAGGCGTGACTTTCGTTCATCTAATAGGGTACAAATTTACGACCGACCTGTCCTGTATACTCCTCGCGTGTGAATTTCTTTAAGGTTAAAATTGTCTCTAGCATCGCAAAGCTATTCATGTTTTTCAGAAAAGGCGAATTTATTCAAAATTTGTTTCAAAGAAATAACCACAAAAGAGATTGATCGCCGACATGACGCCAATTTAAAATTGTTGTAAATTTTTAAGACTCCAATTTGGAAGTTAAAAGATCGTTTAATGACGTGGAAAATTTGACACTTCGCCCACGGGTGCGAGTCAAATTATTCGGAGTTTTATTGACGGGCCGACGAGATTTACATGCGCAGCTGTTATGATACGAAATGCGCTGCCCTCCGGACAAACTCCTGGAAACCGTCCTTTTAAACTTGTAGACGTTTTGCAACAAAAAATAAAACAAATGAATTTCTAATTGCATTCAACATACGGGCTTGAAAACATACATAATGTTCACTCCCTGGTCCCAGAGGGGTAGGCAGAGACGATGCATGAAAAACAATCTAATAAAGAAAATCGTGAACTTCGCGTGTTTATACATTGAATATTATATTTGCAAAAAAATTGGGGGTCTAAGGATAAGTAAGTAAATAGGTAGAACACATTAAGGTCATTTTTGAAATATTCGTCTGTTTTTCTGTTAGTTTGTGCGAGTATCACGTAAAAACGACTGACCCGATTTTGATGGACTTTTTACAGAAACATGGGGCCTTAACTCGGAGTAACATTTAGTCTAATTTCATCGTAATTGGCTTACTCAATCAAAAGTTATGGGAATATTTAGTTTTCAAATACATTAATAGGACTCTGACTGAGAGTGAGTAGTTCACGCGAGCAGAGACGCGGGTACAGCTAGTGTTAAAATATCTTTGTTATTTAAAAAAATACAAATGCACTCAGAGAAATTCCTAAGACAATGGGTCTTAAATTTCTTAGTTTATGGCTTTTGAAATTTCATTATTTACAGACTATCAAATTTACACGAATGTATTTGTGCGCAACAAAAATATATTGTACTTGACTTTAAGATAGGTATATTATGTAAGATTGCACCCTTTTTATAACCAGAAACCTTTGCACCTAAATGTAATCTATCTATAAATAAATTAGAAATAAATATAGAAGAGCGTACGACTTTTAATGAAAGTATTGTCTTTACGATTTCTATGACGTTTGTTGTAAAATCAGAAGTATTAGAAGCGGCTGGATGCAGAGGACGGAGGACCAGGTGTGGTGTCTTTCATTAGGGAAGGCAGTGGACGTCTTAGGACTGATATGATGATGGTGATACTTTACGTTTTTACATAAGGGCTAAATAACAGAATATGACATATAACAAACGTCAAAGTGGTCTAGCTAGCTAGCTCCCGAACTTTATTGTAACACCGTTAAAGATAACTATTAATTATCTAAGTAAAATTCAACGCGCTGCTCTCCGATAGGTCTGCAGGTCAGCGCAGGACCAATAATGTCTTTAATATTACAACTTACTCTATGATATCTTTTAAAGGTTATCATGTCACATTCCTTTAATTATCAATTAGACAATTATCCCACATACATAATAAAGATATTTCTATTTGAGTAGATATTAGACGCCGTTGTACATATTTAAGTGTGCAATCATTCATAGAAAATGTTAAGCGATAAGATACAATGCAGTTCTTGATGTTATGAATGCACAATGGATTTATGTATTACTTATTTGTAATTTAATTGTATTACAGAAATATATGGTCGCGGAGTATTAAATTATTATGTTAGTGTGATTATATGAATGTAGGTACAATATCTGTTTTGTTTTTCTATTAGGTAATGTGTTCATGTTTGTTATTACTTGTTTAGCAACACACTCACTTTGTTTTATTCGTCGATCAAAACCATAATAGGAGCCTATTTTGTAACTTAATTTTCCATTTTATAACTTTAAGACATGTTTATAACTATGCCTCAAAGAAGTCATAAACATTTTTACACCGTTGCACAACCCTGCAAACGTCGCGTCTAAACTACTGTTAAACTTTGATCACAGATGCGGCCATTCGCACCGTAAACTAAACTTCTCCTGGTCTTTCGACCGTTTTGACATTTCTATTTCTAGCAAATTCCAAACTTCAAAGTTAGTGTGCATATCCCACTAATATTATAAATGCGAAAGTTTCGATGTTTGTTACTCAATCACGCTTCAAGCACTGGACGGATCGGGATAAAACTTGGCACACATGTAGGTTAGGTCCAGGAAAATGAGATAGGACAGTTTTTATCCCGAAAAACCATCTCATTCCTACGGGAACCAAACTAATCGTTAAAAGCCGTGAATTTGATTTATACGTAGCACAATTCACACTTAATAATTTTCTATTTTATTTAATTCTGTAGTCCACGCGAGCGGAGCCGCGGGTACAGCTAATACCTAATATTTAAAAATGAAAGTTGGTTTCCTCCGCACGTCTGGTGCCACAATAGTAAAATGTAAAACATGCACTGGTTTTTGTAACACTATTTTTGCTTGGAAACCTGTCAAGTAAATATTTTGTTGAGTCAGACTTCATTATCAGCTGATTATTGGGACATAATTTGCATAATTTTTGAATTGTGATAATCAAAACTAGACAAAGATGTATAAATTCTATCATAGTTAAAATAAGCCACTGTAGTTATAGAACTGAAATATGCATCTTAATACATTAGACATTGTAATGGGGTTGCTATTGTTTTTAAATTGTTACAATAAATGAACGGATTATAGAGATTTTCATGGATTACGTTGAATGGTTAACCTTGTGAAATATGGAGGCTTACCTATGCGCTTTGATCTAGCAAAGCAGTTAACAATAATTTTCTTATATTGCGGGGTAAATACATAGGTACCCATAATATCAATACATATAAAAGGGTCTAAACATCATAATAACTAGTCCCAGGTGCGACATGGACTTTCCGCCAGTAGATTTTATTGCGTCAGTTCATTTCTCGCGAACATTACCGGTTTATTGTCACGATAAATCGAGGGTGTTAACTTGGATACCGTCTTTTATGTCTGCCTTTTTTGTTGCAACTTAGAACGTTTTTGTAACAGAACCTCTAAAATCCGAGATTATTCCTTTTTTAAGACTTGCCATCAATCCATCCAAACTTTCAGTTTTATGAATTCATGATTAAACATTTAACCAAACAGAAGCGATTTTAAGCATAGAACGCGACAGTATATACTTCGTTCATAACAAAGATATTCATAGCTAGATAGCTTAGGAAACCCCTGTTATGTACATTTTATGCTTACATTTAGATTGGCTGATTAATTAATATCGTATAGAGGAAATTAATAAGCTATTTTAAAGATTAAACAATCAACGCAACTACACAATAATTATTTCTAATATTATAATTCTCTCTTCCCCATCTAAATACCTATTGTATTTCAAATCCTTCATCGACGACACCATTCACAAGCTTATAAAATTGTCCCTCGACAATAATCTCTTGAACGCTTTGTAAAGCCGCTTCCGCTGTACACAATAGATGCATGCAAACTTCGTGAAATGGGCAAAAATAATCCTCCGCCCGGTCCCAATACATCACGCGAACTGTCAGCCGAGACCACACGAACAAAAATACACCATTGTGAGAGACGAGACACGCTTTGTCGGAAACTTTACTAAAACTTGTGCAATTTCGACAATACACGCACCAACGCAACATCCAAAAAACTTAATCCTCCCCTGTCAAACAAGTTTTCACACGTGACGTCTATTTTGAAAACTAATACTTTTTTTCATTTGTCTTTCCATAAAACTAAACGTTTACGTGTAAATCAACGTTTTTGAACGATTAACGATTCTCTCAATTAAAAACTAGCTAAATTTACTTTTGACAAATAAGCATCTCAGTAGTCAGTATATTCTTAAAATGCTCACATCTTGGCGTACTCACAATTAATCAATTCGGAAAGTGGAGCGCCGCGCCGTTCATATTTTACAAGAGTCGAACGATCAATCGCTCTTTGTGTGGGTCTAACACACGTCGACACTTCCCTCTCTACTGCAACGTAAATATGGTAGCCGTCGTCAAAACAAACATTATTCAAAAATCATGTTTCATTTATTTTTGTAATAACACCCACGGCTAAAAAGCTGCCGCGTGTGATCTCGAGCGTGCAGGCTTCGTACGAGAATTTCTTATGAACTTATGAGGCTACTTCCAAACATTTTTATATGATTGTTATATTGGTGTCACTCACCAATATAAATCTTTGAGGACTGTGACAACTCTTGAAAATTCTTCAGATGTTTTCATTTCTTCGAATGTTTCATCGACTTTATTGTTGGCACAAATGGTCTTACCATAAAATATTTTCTTAACAGCAATAATATTAACCAGTTCTGTACACAATACTCAAATGTTAATAAACTATGTTGACGTAGCAGTATGTGAAAAATAAACATTATGAAGACCAGTTTTAGTACGTTTGCTAAAGTTATCTTTAAACGCGCCTTGAAAGTTAAAAGTCAACAGACACAATATCATGTTTTCAAGTGTCGCTTCATTTCTAATGACTTTGTTGACGAGATATTAACTTCAATAACCAAATTTGGAAAAAGGTGAAAGCTTGATTCTTTAAATAAGACCATATAAAGATAATATAGTAACGGACGTAACATTTTATCTTTTGATTGATTTAAGACGAGGAAATTGAAACGTAATGCAACATGCCAAAAAACAAAACATTTTCCGTGAGTTTTCAAAAGTAATATAACAAAATTGTTGAGAATTCGAAAATGAATAAGTGTGAACTTGGCTCGACTTTCGCCGTCCAGTTCAATTACACCTCAATTTGTTTACCGGTTTACAGTCAAAACTTTATGGCATTTTTTTCTTTACCTCTTGCATCGAAAGTCTCCATTGTTTACATTACTCGTTAACTCTTTAGGGTAGTGCTGTCGTCGCTCAAGTGGCAATAAATTATAATCTTAACCTTGGCCGCGTTTGTTTTGGTTACCCATTCGATTCTAGTCGCATATGTGCATCGTGAGAACCATGAAGTTAACATTATGTTATGTTAGGTATGGTTAAATTGAGTTCGAACCCTGACGCGATAAAGAATATAACAGTACTCTATCTGTAGCACTCTATCTGTCTAATAACTTCATTGCTCTCCTTTCACACTTTTGCAGACGGATTTACCAGAAGGGGTTTCCTCAGACTAAATCTCTATGATTATAAAACACATTATCATTCTGACAGACAGACTACTATCTACTACAGACTACTACAATCAAAAAGGTTTGATGATGTTGTTAGGAGGGCTTCTTAAATGATAATTACGGAATAGGACACCTCTTATTATGGCCGCACAGCACAGGTGACAAGCGTAGTCGTAGGCAAGGTTACAAAAAAATACAATGACGATTTTTAAATGCCATGCGATAAATATGAATATAGCATCGTTATTAGCATCAAGAATAATGACAAGCTAACAATGCATATTAAGCTGAAGACGATCATGAAAATAGTTTTGTTTATCTATTTCGACACAATTAGGTTTACTGGCTGTTAACAGTTTCCCTTTGCAACATTGTGCATCATAAAGCAGTGAATCACATCCGTTATCATATCATTATGGTATTTCTAGAATATTTATTGGTGTCCCATAATCCGTTTATTTATAACATGTGTCGTGGATATCTTATCTCGGACGGCGGCTACTGCAGCGTCTTATTATTATTACACAGAATATCTTTATCAATTTTGTTATGGATCGTAAATGTTATGAAAAATGTTACGGACACTGTTTTATAACACTTTTGTAAATGTTTATGTTTTATAATTATAGGATTAAGTTAGAGATTTTTTACAATGTACTTAAGAAATAATAAAAGTTTTATTTGTTTGTTTAAAGAGTAAAGCTTGAGTTATTGTTCTGTAATAATGAGTTCATCTCAATTAGAAGTCAAAGAGCCCATCATTATCACCCACTCCACTTGGAAATGACGGAAGTTTATGTCAAGAGTAGTTGAGATGTACTAATTTGATCCCGTCACTGTTTGAATCATATGGGTCATACACAAAGCCAATATTATTGAATAAGGGGTTGTCATAAGGATATTACCCGCAGACTTCAAATAGTTGTTGTTACGCTGTGCTGTAATAACAAGTTATACCACAGTCTTTATATTAAGGTGTCAGGGATCAATATAACGGTATCATTCGTACATACGCTCTTCGTGTTACAAAAATATTTGTTTTCAATTAGAAATGTATCGAATGTTATTGGATCAATGAAGAAGCTGTCAAAATTAATTGAGACATCCTGTCAATTTTGTTAAACAACAAAAAATTTATGTGTATTATTTATATATGTATCTACTACAACTTATTCCTTATTTATTGTGACACTGACTTTAAGACCATTAACCTCTCTGACGCTAAATATCTTATTAATAATTTGATGATCTCACCATCTCAAATTTTAATTTAACTCGACACATGGTGTCTACACATTTGGATTTTGTAAACATGACAATATAAAACTTTTTCAGTTTCACGAAGCCCTTGATGAAATAAATCCCTCTGAAACTGAAATTATAATCGTTGTTACTTCTGAAATAAGAGTTTAAAATCGTCAAGACGAATTCTTGTATTTCCAAGAAGCTGTGGGAAGACAAATTTAAGACTTCCAAATCTCAATTTGACAGATGTTTACGGTCTTCATAATACTCTAAATAAATATTTGAAGTTGTTTACATTAATGCAAGTCCGGGAAGTGTTGTCAAGCATTGGGCGCCTGTGGCTGTTTGTTTGTATAATTTGATTATGAGGGCCTGCCCAAGTAGCATTTTACTCCATTTAAGAGTACACATTTAGTTCCAATGTGAACTTAAAGCATTATTACAGTTCACTCGTGATGTATAAGCTGCATTATTGCGATTAACACCACCTATACCTGTCTAAGGGACTTATAGGAGTGTAGAGTTATACTTTTATACGGTTGTTGGTGTTATAATACTCTAACAACTGTCCATTAGTCAGCCGTCTGACTAAGAGCCGTATAGGAGGGTAGAGATACGGCAATCGCTGTTTAACGGTCTACTTGTACGATGTTATACAGCTAGCATATTAATAGAACACACGTGGTCATTTATACAGCCAAAGGCTGTTATGTTTACTTGTTTTAGACTGTTATACAGCTAGTAGCTTTAGTAGGAGTTGTTTGTGGTCGGTCAAGTTGACGTGTATTGTGTTTATTACGTTGCGTGCAAAAATTTGTGAAAATGAATAAAAAATCTTGGAAAATAAGAGCGAGAACCGGTGGAATAAGAAGAAAAATTGCAAAAGAATATTCGCAAATTCGTCCCTCTTTATCTAGTTTGTTTACATTCTTTTAAATACCTCCTTGAACAACGTAGTGTCTTTGTAAGTGTAAATACTCTGACACCAAACTGTGTGGCTCACACGAAAACAAAAAGTGTTTTTTGTTAGTTTGTTACAAAATTTGTACTTTAGGTATTCATACTTGACTTAGTACCTGGGCTAGGCGATTTAACGGACAATAATTATTATTGCGGATCTCTAAAATTTCAGTATGAAATAATAAAAGAATAAAACGATGATCACAATTGACCTGAATTACATCTTAAAGCTGTACATAAGTTCACATTAGAATACATTTATAGACATTGGTTCTGTAGTGGTACAAATGTGGGACTTTATATAGCCAACAGCATTCTAACAGAATACATGTGAACCTATATACGCTCTAGCCGTATTTCATTTCCACCATTTTGTTCACGTAACCTAAAATATTTACCATATAAATCTCCAAAATTATCATGCAGATTTATCACAAAATACGCAGATAGAGCGAACGAGTTTTGGTTTCATGTTTTAATTAATTACCGTAGTATAATTATAATGCCAATATAATATCAAAAACTGAAAATTGTAGATTTCCTCTCAGCCAGTTTTAAATATTTTAAAATGAATATCGCGTTTTTACAGAGGCGCGTGAATATTTTAGCTGTAAATATGTATACATTTCACGATAAAGTTGCATTCCCATGGCATTTAACATTATTAAGTATTTAAAACAGGTATACTTACCGCGTGTTATCATAAATTTTTATCCAATTGATATCCGCCGGAGTTAATGTTTCTGATGGCCGGGCGTACACACAAAACCAAACTAAATGAGGAAAATTAATAAATAAAAGAAATAATTTAGGACACACGTGAACTTTAGGTAGCACTGGAGTACTTTTGTGGGATTTTATAACTGTGAAGGCTGTGTATTTAGCCACTTGTTACTCTTTATTACGCTCATGGACGTTGTATGGTTCACATGTGTCCCATATAGCGCCGTAAGTCAGCCTTTAAGCCCGATGTTACTACTTAAACTGCTAATATAACGCTAATGTACAGCCATAGTGAACTTAAGGCTGTCTAATTTGTGCCCAAACTGGTTCTATACAGCTGACTTACACAGCTTGTGGAGTACATGTGAACCACTATACATCTTATATAGAACCCCGAATGCCCTTTGGGTGTTGCCTTTCGAAACAGTTAGATGTTTAAAGGTATCTACTCTAACAACCCCTACCGTAGCACTCGATTAATCGGCTTGTTGCTTTTATAATTTCTCAGAATCAACATTTTCTTCCAAAGTTGCTCCTAAATTTGAATTTTAAATTCTAGTTTGAATTTTAAATTGGTCGATTTACTAACTGCCATTTCGCAGACTATCTTCTCGCATAAAACTTATTTGTCGAGAATGTAGTGGAAGGTAAATCCATAGTAGGGGAATGTATTGACAAGGTTTCCTGCCCCTGAAGGTAGGGCCACTGGTGTTGTTATTAATTAATTATGTATTATTGAATAAACAATTAGGATTTTATGCAATTAACATTCAACGAAGACTGGGTTGCAGTAAAGTTCGAAAATATTTGAACTTTTCTTTTGGGACATGTTTTACAAGCTAATTACATTTGCAAAAAGTTATTTGAAATACAAAGTTTACAAATAAGTGGTCGTACTTTTCTATTCTCATGTTACTAAACACTAAATACAAATTATATTATTACTCTTTAAATTAAATTATAAATATTACTCTACCTACTATAAAATTATGTTTAATACTAATATTACGAGTATCAAAGGCAAAAAAAAGTCAATTTTAAACAAACCATAGGTAAGTCGCGATATTTAAAATAAACCACTTCGATCGCAATCTTGCCTACTTTAAATGAGTAGGTACCTACCTTAAATATTACTTCTACATCTATTTATACTTTTGATAATTTAATTAACTAGATTTTTCTTTTCTTCCAGATGAAAGGCAAACGAAGATATTATGAGAAAGGTTTCCAACATTCATCGAAAACTTCGAACATTTCTTTGAAAATGTGGCTGTAGATCGCCAGCATGGACACTCTGATTGTGGTGACATGTTTAGTGGGACTCTTCTGCTTAGGTCCAGGTAAGATCTTCGTATAATTTTAAAGTCTATACCTAGATAGCCCAAGACCACGTTCACTAGATCATTGGCCCCAGTGACTATATTCTAGAGAAATATTACAGACTACAGTAATAGTTCATCTAAGTTAGAGAATCCTTATAGGTATTAGTCTAAGTTGTTGTAGCAAGTTTGGTATAAGTTACTACAATATGTAAGGGCTTTCCATAAAAGAAAAATGTATTTCTTATTCTTATAGCCCTCCCCTACTAGTTTTCCAGACTTTTAGAATTTAAGAACAATGCAGAGGCTTTTGCGTATGGAACATACTGCGTAATGAACATTCTTCGTAATTGACTGCGTTCGCAAATTAACAGAATTTGAACATTTTACGTTTTGAACATTTTGTGTATTGAGCATTCGGCGTATAGACGTTACATTTTTAGTAGAAACCTACTTCTTGCGTTAATTTATCAGATGTTTCTATCAAATGCAGGCAAAAATGTTACAAGATAACTTATTTTCGGGTTACTAACACATGGTTTGTTTTCTAATGCATACATTTTGTTTGTCAGTATTTTAATAATCATTTTTCATCCGACCTTTACTACAAGTCAAAAGAATTGAGAGGACATATTTTCCCATTTTTAAGGTTAAAACAGCCGTTAGTGATCATAAGTTTCCTTGAACAAACTAAAATAGTAAAGAATTATAAGCCTGATGTCAAGGTTCAACCAACGCTAATAGCTTGGCATTCACCCTCCCAAGGGGTCGCATTCCCCCACACTATTTGATATTTAGTGCCTTGCCGTACCATCTTAGATTTGTGGCAACACTTAGCGTTGACGAAAATAACCGTGTCATTCGAACAATATTGCCTGTATTTGTCATTGGTTGGTAACGTATTGGGGTAAATTTTCTTCTTATTTAGACAAAAAATATTACATTTATAAATTTCTGTGATATATATGGCCTGGATAATGGCGCTATTTTAATCGTTACAACAATTAGTGACAGAATTTTTTTATATCGTTGCGAGTCCGAGTAATACTCATACAAACAACATGTCTAACCAGCACGTCTATTATAGGCAGGTTGTTAGACTAGAGATAATACTGGCTACGATTGTGTATATGTATTTGGATAGTTAATAATGAAATAAAGCAAAACTTTCGTCATTTAGTTACAGGCAACACAAAAACAATAACAGAAAAACATACGGTTTCTAATTTAACTATCTCAAATAATGAAGTCGTTTATTTTGTAAGATTTTCATATTGTTTATAATTTGAAGAAAATATTGGATTACTACCTATCGTGATAATTAAATCAATGAACAAATTATCTTGTAATAATGCCTAAATATGAGGAAAAAGGCTCTATATCGAACAGTAAATGTTACCACATTGGTGATGAGTACGTGTTACACATTACGTACTCTTCATTCAGTCTCTAGTTACTGTCTCTACAATCCCATTTATATCAGTCGCAAAATGTAGTTGTAACTGCGGATAACATGGTCATTAATCCATCTAAACAACACAAAAAGTAAGTTATTATACCGTTAAACAGCCATAAAAAAACCTTAAGTGCGCTAAAAACCCGATGTCTTACAAACAAACAGCCGAAAACGGCCCACCGGGGACTCATACGCAGAAAGGAAAGCGTATCTTATTGACAGAGCTCATTAGTATAACAAAATACACATGCGTAAATTTACTCCCGCATCTGTCTATTGCATGTATATTCCACAATGAAGAGAACATAAAACAGACTACGGAAAAGCCATATCTGAATATCTTCACTCCCTCAGAAAACTATGTCACCGCGACTGAATTATTTTATTCTGTGGCTCTACTATCGATGGGTATAAAAAGTCACCCCAGGCGGCTATCAAAGCGTAAAGAAGTTAAGCCAATGTTAAACGACGCCTATCTTTTGTGTCTAATTCGTGATGGATGCAGCGTAAAACGCAGCAAAAAAGGTTATAATAAAAATAAACAGACTCAATCGGTACCGGGGTATTTACAATGGGCGTAAACTTTAGTAACGTCATTGTCCTCAAGCGACGGAATTGAAAAATGTTTCGTATCTCACATCTTATACAAAAAAAGTTGACTTTTATGAATATTGACGCATGTGTGACCCCTATAAAGTATAAGGACATTTATGTTTCTGTAATATAATGCTATACTTATACATATAGTAGGAATAACAGGCGGAAGTAGAATCACAAGGGATATGTGTTGATTCTATTTTATAACTAGTTTTAACCAGCTTCTTTGCCCATATTAGAAAATCGCACAAAATACAGTATTTCGAATTAAGTGACCAGCCCTGGCACCTTATCCATTGATGATAAAGTTAAAATTAAAATGAACTTGGTCATTTGTGGTAGCGCACTGACCACTATTTTTCAAAGCTTAATAATTAATACAGGATGTACACATGAATAAATCAGTTAGATTTATGGGTTATTTATAATATATACCTACTTATCGTAAGCACAACACAATCAGGATATAAGTAACTTAAAGGAAAAAACATTATTACTTTATTATGCTTTTCCATCTATTACAATAACACGGAAGTGATAAAATTAAGCGTTAAAACCTTTGTCACTAGCCCATTTAATGTAAACTAATGTTTTAAACTTGAATCTTTAAATAGTTAAGTATTTATTATTCAAAAACGGATATAAAGTTTTACACCAAAAAAAATTACATAATACTTAGTTCTTTTCACCGTTTAAGCAGGTATTTTATGTACAAGTTGTTTCATAATTAACTACATAAACTTGATGGAATATATGTGTACAGGTGGTCATATCAAACATAAAAATAATATTTGTTAAAAACAAATTAAACATATATCTTATGACAAAACACTTTTTACTGTGTAACATTATCGTTAATGTTAATAATTTCGTCCATTCTTTAATTTTTTTGCGTTGGTGTCGTATCATGTATTTACGATTTTTAATGTAACCAATACTATTTTATTATTAACAATTTTCTCGAAAACTATGTAGGTCACTAAAAGAAAATGTGTATATAATTGAACACGAACATAATAGGTAGCCAGCCTAGGCCTAGATGTAACTGCATAAAAAGTGGCTTTGTATATTAATACTCGAGCGCCAGAGATCGTGGGTTCGATTCCCACCAGAGGGACAGACAACTTTGTACAATTTGTGCAAATTGGTCCCGGTCTGAATGTTATACTTGTGAATTATTTTATCCTTGTTTAAATCCCATAGTATAGGAGAAAATCCTAGTTTGGGATCAGACGAGTGTATGTATATGTATACATGTAATATTTATTTATTTTATTATTTAAAACCTTTCTCGAAATATTTTCTAAGTATGTCAAATTCATCACAATCTGACCAGTCTTTCCAGTTACAAATACATATATAGGTATGCGAAAATACCAAGGAGATGTGTTCCTTGGTATTTGATAATATAAAAGTGAAGGTTTTCCATTGATTCTTATCTAGATCTTTGATCCTAAATATAGACGTCCGTACTCTGCTAATCAGTGTTATACTATCAGGCGTATCGTAAAGGTCCATCGCCAAAAACCTTTTTTGTGTCGACGGTCTCAAAGGACCCGTGATCAGATAGCTTACAGTTTGCAAACTATACCTTTTTATTTATTCAGCCGACTGTCCCAGTTTGCCGATATGTCTTATTAATAGTTGGGAGTTGGGGACGCAAATAAAAACTGACAGTCCACTTTGGTTTACTACAGCCACGTGTTGGTTTGGTTGCGATTTATTTTTGAACTGTCATAGTTATTGCTTTATTGTATAACTAGCCGTTCCGTTGACAGCGGTTATGCAAGTGTCCTCCTAGGGTGCTTATTTCTACGTAAATATCAATTAATTATATATAAGTCAGTCTACTACTATCTTACGCTGTTTTACGAACTATACTTATTGTACGAAATTTAATTCAAGTCGGTTCACTTTTAATTTGAAACGGCACTAAAACATACTGATAAACACACAAACATCTATGAGTTTGAATGTGACAAGTTCAATGATAATTATTAATTAATTATTTATAAAAAATAAGTCAGTAATATTGAAATTGAAATAATATCAGTCAAAGTAAAGACAGATGAACTGGTTGGCTGCACTTACATTTTTATTACCGAACTTCGGAACGGTTAAAGGTTCATTTTCCAAATATTATCAAGCAAATGGATAGTATCTGGACTAGGATATATTATTACATCTGCCCACGCGCCGAATCGCTCCGACAACAAACCGAAAGAAATGTCACAACTGTCGCCGACACATTTCCGTAAACTGTGCTAGAAAAATGGCTACACTTTACACCACCGAACAAACTTTACTTACGAATTACCGAGCTTTTCGACAAACTGAACCGTATTTCGTTCCCATAAAATAGTAGGAACTAAAATGATGATTTTTAGGAACCAATAGTAGGGTTGGTGAGTCAGTATGAATGTTTACTGTAGGCTGCCCCCATTTCTTGCAGGTACGTCGGACCCTATGAAAGATGACACTGTGTCAACAATTTGTCCCTGCATTAGAAGAACGCCTTACAAGACAAACATAGTAACTCTGAGTAGCTCACGAAATTCATATTAAGCTAATCCGTCCATCCGTAGAGGCGAGCCGGCTAATTCTTAGCACATGTGCGGACGTGTTCCGTTTTTTGCACCGTAAAGTTAAAGTGCTATTTCATTTGCCGTGACATTTCATTGCTGTTTGTTTCTCGCGCCGTTGCGACTGCTGTTGGCAACATTCATTTGTTATGAAGCGTCACTTTCACATGTGGGTGTGAAGTTAAAGTCGTTAGTCTTCTTTAAATATACAAATAAGTTTGAGTTGGTTAGAAATGAACGCATTGTTTGTTTTGTTTTAGTATTGTTTTAATAAATAATTAACATTTTACGTGGAAATTATGTTTAAAGTTTTATACTTGCCCAATTAAGCCAAAAACGTCGCAGAAATCTTGATAACACGTAATAACGGCTGCGTTGCGGCGCGGGAGTCACATTGCAAAGAGGGTTCCAAAATTGAACACGTGTTCCAAATTCGAAAAATCATGATTACCTCCTAAGGGAGCCAATCACTGCCATTAGAATTAGATATTCGAAGTTCAAACAGCGATCGAGTTACTTGGGGTGACAGTCTTAACTCTTGAAATTTCATGGAACCTTAGGTTGCGCAGTTAGATGTGATGTTATTAATTTGTATATCTGCGCAACTGAGTGTATGATATTTACTGATCAAAGAGCATGTTGCAGCTAAAATATCTTTGATGTTATTACGATTTTGACAAGTTTACAGCGTAATATCGCAATACAAGATTTGAGTCAAATTAAAATTCTCTTTTTTATATCAAAGGGATCGCCGGTTTAACACAGCTATAAACCTAAATTCCCGCGTTGACTGAGTGCAATCGAATGTCCATCTAAAAGGTTGGATCACGGACTTCTGAGGGCTATCAATATCAAACCGACAAAAAATAACGACTTGGTTGAAACTTCGAAACATTTGGTAGAACCGGCCGCGTGGCCGACGACTTAAATGCGAAACCCATGTCTCTATAACCGATTTTTTATTTATTTTTTCTTGCAGCGCGTGTCAACATGTGCCAGTAGTATAAATTAGCAGGGGGACACGTCGCACCCTCGCAAACTTTTTTTAACAAAGATTTCGAACAATAGCGCATAACTATTCTACCTCGCGTGCGACTTCGAAAATCACTCCCTTTGCTGTGAATTTTGACTGTGGTATCGTTCTAGTTTATTCGTAACGGAGTAGTAACAATTTGATTTGGAAGAATCGCATACTCTAAAAATATAAGACACAAACTAGCTTGATGATGTTATGTGTAACGCCGTGTGGTTCCTGATTTAGAATAGGGTCCTCCCAATCTTCCCCTGGGAAGGCGACTAAAGGATGCACCAGGGACGGGTAGCAGCGTTAACCTGTGTACATCAAGATCATTACTGCAACACCAATTCGCTTGCCAAGCGTGGTGATTATGGCAAATCCCCCAATGGACAGCCCACCAAAAGTAGTATTCTATTGGGGAGGCTTATGTTCAGCAGCAGTTAATATTTTAATACTGTTAGTTTATACTTGTAAAATACTATTAAATTATACATGTAAAATATATCGGCAATCATGAGGAACATAGAAACTCGCGGAAAAAAGTCTTTTCCGTGATATTCCAGGAACGCATAATAATTGACGAAACCCAATTATTATGCGTTTCTGGAATATCTCGGAAAAGACTTTTTTATAATAAAATATTTTCTTGCAACATTCAAGAACTATTTGACGTTAGAATAGGCTTATAGGTATTATAGGTGTACCTACTATATAAACATATTATGAATACAGCGGATAATTATTCTTATTGATGTTTTACATCAGACTTCATTTGGTGGTAGTGTCTTGTCCCTCCTCCGCTGTCCCGTCCTCTTCTATTTACTATACTTTTGCAAGTTTGTGTGTCGTGTACAACATACGCTTTGCTGACTTTTTCACCTACTAATTACTTATGCTCCGCTACACATTGGAGGCTATGACGTTTCACAAATTTATTTACTGGTTCTTTAGAGCAAATTCCAAACATTTTATATCACTGGGAAAGACATATTTCCCGTCCACTGCCCAATAATCGATCCACATCAATCAATAATGGCACGACTATGCAGTAAAGTTAGTTTTATGCGCGATAAACTAACCTATCGGGGTAGACATAAACAATATTTTATGTCCCTTGCAATCTGCTAAATCTTATTTTTATCTTTCCTTGTCTGGAATATAACAGATTCTAATATACTGTCATGCATGACGAATTTTAAACTCAGTACATTTAATTTTTATTTTGTTTTTTCTACTAGTAATTATTATAAAACGCAACATTCCTCTATTCATGTCTGCCTTTCTATGTTTATTACTTCGAAAACCAGTTAAACGACTTTTATCTATTTTATTTTGCGATTTTCATAGGTATTGGGGGTAGTTGAATGGATCACGAATACAGGCTAAAATTCCGCAGGCAAAGGCAACTTTATAACAGCAAATTTATTTACCTGTTCTCAGCTCTGTATAGTTATACTTTTGTGATTTTTTCGAACAGAATTCGCCCTGTTTCTTAAATAAAGCTATCTGTACACCGTCAATCACAATGATCGTGTCGCAGCATTTTATTCTTTTCTATCACGCGTCATATTTGGTACCTCAAAAAGAGCTTCAACTTCTATAAATTTATAAGTTTTGTTATGCCTTGCGACATGCCTGTGACTTGACGTGACTTGTGCCCATATAAGGTATTGTACATATCATTATGAAATATCGATACATTCCGTTGTATCAGTTACATTAAGTACTATTTTCGCTGGTAACATTACAAGTGTCATTATTATTATCTTGATATGTTTATACGAGTACTCTGTAATATCTATCTAGACTATGTAGATATATTAGATATTACATTTGTATGGGTGTTATAAAATTAATGATGTCAGTAAATTTATAGCTGTCACCCTGACAGTTGTATGGTCAATATTTTTTGCTGTCTCTTGCGTAGTATCATTCATTCCTGTGCCAACTCATGGATGTTATCTATTCATCTTTTTGTACGCAGTGCTTTTATAAAGTAGAAGGCACTATGGGAATTAATAGTATTTTTTGTTATTAATATTTTTGGCTGGAGATTGTACGAAAATGTTTTCTTGTCATCTACTGTTGTTACTATTTTAGTATTTAATATTGCTTTGTTCACATAACTATGTAATGTTTTGAATATACCACTAGTAAAGTACAGTGAAAATTGCCCTTATTATCCTATTACTGGTGAAATTAAGTCCAACAACAAAAGGTTGCCAAAAATAAAACTGGGGTTTACGCACAAAAATCGAACGATAGCAAATCGAATGGAGATTCAATTATAGATTAGCCCTTGTACCGCGCCACATTCACAACGTTGGGACACGTGAATAAATAAACACAATTATTTTATACAAAAGAGTAATCCCTATTGATTTTACACATAAAAACAAGCTTGTCTCAAAAATAGAGTCGCAGACCATTCCCAAAGGTTCATTCAGCCAAAATCGGACACCGAATCGAATTTTTTCTACTGATCGATTTTTACGTCGCCAGAATAATAGTAAGGCACAACAATAGACATACATCAATTCGAGTGTCAAAAACTAACATCTGCGCGTTTCGTTGTAAACAGAGTAAAATAGTATAGGGGTTCCAGCCAGCATCCTTTGGGGAGCCCTGCTTTAGCAAGCCTATGTTTATCGCTCATTATTATTGTGCACCGCTTTAGAGTAGCTGCAAATGACATACTCTACACATTATTAAAATAAACGGTTGCCTGTATAGATCTATTGTTAGGTAAATTTAAAATGACCTCGTGTGTAGTAGGAAACTACAGTGGATGGGGCCATGCGAGACTACTTATCGCCTTTCATTAAACTCACTGTTCCTGGCACTTGAACTCGGAAATGTTTACTTGGTAATCAATATTTAAAGCGCCGATAAAATAAACAGTCTATTGTCAACAGGTCCAGTGAATGGGGGTCTGAATGATGACTACTCGGGGACGGGCGAAGCTCCATACATCATAGAACAACCCTTGGACGTCACCGTGGCTCGTCACCAGCCTGCGACACTAAACTGCAGAGCTGGAGGTTCACCATCTCCTACTATAAGATGGTATAAGAGCGGTGTGTTGGTCGTCTCAGATACTCATAGAAGTCTTCTTCCGGCTGGTGGGCTGTTCTTCCTTAGAGCAACGCATGGAAGAGCTCACTCTGATGCTGGTGTTTATTGGTGTGAGGCCACTAATCCTTACGGTACAGCAAGAAGTAGAAATGCCACTCTGCATGTTGCTGGTGAGTTTATCTTTATTCATATTATTGATGGCAATATAATAGCTTTGAATTATGAGCAACAATTATAATACTTGGAATATTTCTTCTACAGTTCTACGAGAGGAATTCAGACTAGAACCAGCAACCACACAGACAGCACAAGGCGAGACTGTAATTCTGGAATGCTCACCGCCACGTGGCTCACCAGAACCTTCAGTTTACTGGAAAAAGAACGGCCAAATTTTGCATTTCGATGGCGATTCCAGGTTTGTTGTCAAACACACACAAAATATCACCAGTCTTGTGCCTATATTTTCAGAATTTTGTATGTCTATTTATCTTCTCTCATATTGTAAGTGGATATGAAACGCAAAACTTATGATCGTTCAAACTTTTGGGAAGCAGAAATCTACCAAACTTGGCAGTCTCGATATTAAAATAAAAAGTTTTGAGATATCCAAATTGCCAGCGAATGGGTTGCCAGTTTGATAAAGCGCAGTTGGGAGCGAATTTGAGGGTAGTTCGTAAGAGCTCTTGTGAAGCTAAGTGGGATGGCAGAAACGCGATAGTCTTGTGAATTGCTACCAGAATAGAGTCGTTTGAAATCAGACGCTGGCAAACTCGTATAAATTTAATCTTGCTATTCTTCACGTGATTTCATGGGCAATCAAAACTAAGAATTTATACAAAGTTTAATGACTTCACCACATTTAATTTAGAGCGACTCTGTTGTAGTCTTCAGTCAACTAAGCATTTGTACTTTTCGATGGAAATACTCAGTAATTTCAATAAGTAATCACCTAAAAATACATCTATTAACACATACATAGATATATAGGAAAATCTGAACAGAATTATATGCAAAATTGAATATCGCTTAAAAGTTTTATTGCCAATTTATTTCACTTCGTTGTCTATGAATTTTTATCAGCCACGTTTGGTATCTTGAGGGAGTGCGTCGTTACGTATGGTAAAACATAAAAATAATTAACAGTTCATAGGGAGGGTACATCAAAGTTATAAAGGAAGGGGATATTTGAAGAGCTCGACAAGCAATCAAGTAAAAATGTGAATAGTTCTGACTCACCAGACCCCTTATTAAATGTTAATTTCCTATTGAATTATTCCGCCTTACATTTGAATTACTTTGTTACATTGAACTTTGTTCAAAGTAATGAAAAGTTTGTAATTATTTTGCAGATTCTTTTAGAAGTTGTGAAACTAAATAGGGACTGATATTGTTACAGAATGCATTTAGTTGATGGTGGTAGTCTCGTGATACAAGATGCCAGACAAACCGACGCTGGCCGATATCAATGCATTGCGAGGAATGCAGCGGGCACACGGGAATCAGCCGTTGCCACGCTCAGAATACACAGTGAGTATGCTTTACACGAATTCGCTACATTTCCCAGTCCGCTGGTTGACAAAGATTAGAGGCGGTCCATTCATAACTGCGCATCAAATCACACTAATTTCGCGTAGTATTTCAATGCAGAAATGTAAGCTGTTTCTCAACGAATGCCCCTTTTGTCATATAATTCATCGAAAATTTCTCGTTGCACAGTTAAGCCGTACTTAATCACGGGCCCAGAGGACGTTGTGGCGCAGACCGGTGGAAGCGTGACATTTCAATGCCGAGTGGGTGGAGACCCCCTCCCAGATGTTTTGTGGCGGAGGACCGCTGGAGGTGGGAACATGCCTCTTGGTCGTGTCAAAGTGCTAGATGACAGGAGTCTGAGGCTCGATAATGTTATTCTAGCAGATGAGGGAGAATACACTTGCGAAGCAGACAACTCTGTTGGCGCCGTCAGTGCAACTGGTTATTTAACCGTATATGGTAAGCGACTATTAATTAAAATTCAAGTGTAGGATAACGTAAGACAAAGCTGTTAATATTGTTTGATTTTCTTTTACAGATCCTCCGTCAATTACATTACAACCAAACTGCGTAAACGCAGAAAGTGGTTCAACGGCAATATTCACATGCACATCATCAGGTAGACCCGAACCAACAATGTTCTGGAGTGTTGAAGGAAACAGAACAATTATTTTGCCTGGCACATCAAGAGGCAAATACTATGCTTCGACAGTACTCGATGGAGTTACTGTACTAACAATCAACGACACGAATAAAAACGACAGTGGAAATACAATAGTTTGTTCAGCAGTAAACTTCGCTGGCAGTTCGTTTGTCCGAGGGAAACTAAGCGTGACGTCAGACGATGACCGCCCACCGCCAATCATAACAAACGGTCCCTCTAACCAAACGTTACCTATAAAATCGATGGCAGTTTTCCCCTGCACAGCTATCGGCACACCTGAACCAATCATCGCTTGGTATTTCGAAGGGGAAGCATTAATACAAAATCATAGAAGGAATGCGTCTAATGACGGAACTCTCATATTGAGGGATTTAGATAAAAGTGACAGCGGCACATATACATGCGTCGCCTCATCACATCATGGCAAATATGTATGGAGTGGGGTCTTACTCGTAGACAGTCCCACAAATCCAAATATACATTTTTTTAGAGCAGCCGATGTGTCTGCTTTACCGGGACCTCCAACGAAGCCACAACTGTATAATGTTTCAGACAACAGTGTCACAATAACATGGAATCAAAATAATAAAATAGGATCTTCTTCCATACTTGGGTATCAAGTTGAAGTGTTTTCTAGAGAAACTCTATCCGGAAACAGCACGCCAAGGAATTCTAGAGGATGGATCATTTTATCTAAAAAAGTAAAGCAAACACAGTATGTAGCAAAATCGTTAGTGCCTGGTGTAACATACATGTTTATAGTAAGAGCGGAAAATTCGCATGGTCTGTCAGCGCCAAGTGCAGTTTCCGATGCCATAACTTTTGGTGAAGACAGTCATTCTATGTGGGATAGTGGAGTGTACTCTAACAATACTGAATTTAGAAACAATATTATGACAGATAACATTGTTGAGCTGATAGAAGCAACACCTATAGACTCCAAAACAATAAAACTTATGTGGGAGATTCTGAATTTTTATTATTTGGAGGGACTATTCATATACTTCAGACCCCTAGACAATACGACGAATGAGTATGAAATGAAAACCATTTTGCATTCCAACGATGTATCTGGTTATGAAATAACATCTCTAAGGAAATATACAAAATACGAGTTTTTCCTCGTCCCTTTTTATAAGAAGTTTGAGGGAAAGCCATCTAATTCTAGAATAGCACAAACTTTGGACGACGGTAACTGTTATAATTTTTATTTTATTTTGTTACACATTTTACTTGTTAAGTTACTTAACTATAAGTTTATATCTTTTCAGTGCCTGACGGACCACCTACGAATATAGAGATGTTCATTTATAATACATCAACGGTCCATTTGAAATGGTCGCCTCCAGAATCACATCACCAAAATGGTGCGATTATTGGCTACAATGTTGTAGTGAATTGGCTGGACATACCAGCAAACAAGTCTATGGTAGCAATAAATACAACTGTACATCAGGCCACAAGCCTCATCATGACGAATTTGACATCTGGAGTGAGCTATTCGGTACAAATTGCTGCTGAAACATTAGTGGGCATAGGTCCATTCAGTCAAAAGGTTTATTTGAATATCGATTCTCGGTCTGTTGGATTAGATCCTTTATCGAGGTAAATATGAAAGTAAAATCAGATGAAAAGCGAATAAATGAGGAAAGAAACATAATTTATGGTTGTCACGCGTGCTTGTTTCAGATATCCAATAAACGGCGAAGTGTCTATAGTGGCTGGGGATTTCGTGATGGAAACATGGTTTTACTTTTTGATTGGAGCGATTGTCCTGTTCAAGATAATTGTGATTGGCGGCATTATTTACGTTCGGAAGCACAACATTTTTGCGAAAAAGTCTGCACTTCCTAACATTTACGGTGAGCTATAATTTATTACCGTTCAGCTACGTACCTACTTAATTATGTTAATAGCGTGTCATAAACTCGTAACATAGTAAATTGTAAAAATAAATAGGTACATAAACTTACGTGCTTACATACAAATACTCTTTATTCAGTGAATTCTGTCCAATATGGACACTAACGTTGGGTCTGTTCTATAAATAATTTAAAATCGCTCAGCGAGCTATGGAGAGGCATTCTATGTTTATTGAAAAGATGTGATAAGCAATGAGGAGATTCGACGAAAAACATGTTATTGACAGCCGAAAGAATGAGCAAGCTGAAGAAGCAGTGCGCAGGTTACATCTGTCACAGATGTTGGGGCAGACGATTTCTGAAATAGAAATTGCGAAACGGTACCCGCAGTGTGGAGCATTCCGCCGTCATATAGACCGACGAAGTACAGAAGGTGGCCAAAAGCGACTGGATGCAGGGGGCAAACACCCGGGTTAGGTGGCGTCTATGTCCAGCAGTCCACTTCGATGGACGTATATGATGACGAACTAGGTTTACACTCTACAGCATATTAACATAACTAGGAAACAAACAATTATTTAGTCTATTTCGAAACGCTTACATTTTTCGTAGAATCAGCATCAGAATTTCAAAATTAAAAACATTCCTCGAGTGTCGTGGGGTGGCCGGGGCGCCGAGCGTTTGTTTGATGGAGGCTTTGCCATGCGACGGGGTGGGAGGGGCGCTAGATTACTTTCGAGTTGAAAGGTAGCACGAGCCCTCTCTCGTGAGCGCAGTGGATCTCTTTCACTTTGCATTCACGTTCGGGGCACAAAGGAATGATACAAATCCGAGAAATAAAGACCCAGTAAATGTAAATGTTTTCTATTTTGTTTTCTCGAGGCGATCCGTTTGTTGATTCACCCAGTTACCTTTAAGCCAATTTCCCTCTCTTTGTTTGCATTGTATTGCGTTTATATCTTTTAAGCTTTCAGTAAACGAGATGATTTGCATTTGAATTATGAAATTGATATAAGTCGCCTTCATGTCATAACTGAAGAGCTTTATAATTAAATACAATACTTTTGTTTCAGATTCTAATGGAACAAGCTTAGTGACTCAAATGAATATAAAGGCTGCAGTATCATTGTCACATCCACTTAGTAGCTGCTATAACAAAAACACTGTGACTAAGACTGAGTCATTACTCTGGATGGAAAATCAGCCTGGTTTATGTTTGTCTGGCATTCAAACAAATCAAAGTAAGGAGAAAGTTAATTCTGAGTACGACAAAGTTGCCCAGCCACTACCTGAATATGCTGAAGTGACGTCAGCTAGAGTAAATGCAAATGAATGGAATACAAGCAAAACTGCTACGTCACCGGCTGCCTACGCTTCCGTTACTTTAGTAGCCAATACTCGTCAATGCGTCAGTTCTTTGGTAAGAATTTAAATATCTATTACCGATGAAACATTGGATTCAGATTATGTAATGCCCATTTGATAAACCTATTTTGTCCACAGGGCTGGTTTCCACCAGCGGGAAAAAATGTTGACTCCTATGAAAAACGCTATGCACCCGAAGAAGAACTCTATCCAGCCAGTAATGGCGGATATTACAACAGAAACGTTTATAGTGAAAAGTATTTCCAAGGACACCCCAATGTTCTAAAATTTTATGATCTACCATCATTAGAGAAAACACAGAAAGCTCAGTTGAGATACAATCAGAGTTTAGAAGATAGGAAAGGAGATAAAAATTGTAAGACTGATGTAACCCAATCTCTTATTGGTCGAACATATGGTGTTAATTCGAGAAAGAATTCCGAAACGGAAACAACTTATAGAGCGTTTGGGGAAGATGAATCTGATGATGATAATTACACAGAGGATGGTGGTTACGATGAGTTGCAAGCGATGCAGCCTCAGAGGCAGAGACCACACCATCAGTACGAAAGGCCTAACTTTGACAACGATGCGACGCGAACGTTGGCTCGGTTCACATCGTTTAGACATGGACAAGGGGTTAATGGTGGATCGCCACAACTATCTCTTGCGCCTACGCACCCTCCTCCAGCTCCACATCCCCGAGTCGATTCCGTTACGCGGTAGTATCACGCCTTGCCGGATTTCGGCGATTTGTGCCAAACGGACGTATAGACCGAATATTTTTCGATTTACATAGTGTAGTAAAGTGACTTCATTGAGATCGCAGTTCTTCCTCACGTTGTACAGTTTCAGTGTATCGTGTGTTAAGAACGTACTTATTAATAAAAGTGTTTTTTTCTTCATTTCCGATTGACATTTTTGTGAGGCCTAAGAATATAGTAAGAAGGCAAGACTTAACGATGTTGCTGGCCTAATCATTCGTTTGCTTCGAAATAAGTAAAATGTTCAGATAGTTTAATATTTTACTTTATTGTATATGAAACTATTCCTAGTCTCTTGTATATATAATTTATAGAATGTAAATACTGTAAATAACGTATGTGCTATTAATTTAAATAACTTAAAAGATCTGAAGTTACGAATCTCGATGAGGTGTTGAAAAGTTATGTACCAATTGTAATAGGTACATGTCTATGAAGTTAGTGTGGGAATTGATATGAATCAACTGATATGTCCGTCTGAATATCAATAACGAATTTGTAACTCAAATATCATTAGTTTAAGCACAAAATATAAAATCTGAAACAAATTAACGCTTGGCAATAATTTGAAGTAACTTGTAGTGTAAATATAACCTAGTTCTTAAGTAATAGAACTCAAATTAATTTACTTATCAATTATTATTTCCTCATTTGTAGATTTGAATAAATGTGCAAATATTTCTTAGGTATATTATTTAATTAACAATAAATAATAATTCACAATCTTCAAATTATTAAGGGCATCTTTCAATTAACTTCCTTAGCTGGGACTAATCTAATATTCTTGAACAATATTTACTTTGAAATTTAATCGAGAAGGGAAACACATTTCTTAAATTCATAAATCGTAGGTAAAATAGTTGTTTAATACCTAAACTCTGTTATGTCCCTAAACTTTGTTGTTTCAAATACATGTAAAATTCAGGTTTATTTTTTTAATCGAATAAAGCCCTTATTTATTAATTTAAAGTCATAGTTGGATTTATCTTAATTTAATTAGTTTTATTTATTTGATGTGCCATAGGAAACTTAACTAAAATATTATTGTAAAAGTAACATTGGAGTTGTGAAATGAAAATTCAAATGAAGCGTCTACAAAAAGTTATTATCTACGTAAGTAATGTGATAATGAGTTAATATATAGCCACTTGTTATATAACTACATAGCACAACTTGTATGGTTGCATATCATCTGTACTAGGTATGTAATAGTTAAAAAGTATCGTTATACAATTTAGACGTTTGTGTTCTACGAGATCTTGAATATTGATATTGAAGTCATCGTCTTCTATTTTCGTTTTGTAAATATGTATAATGATGACATTGGTCGCCTTTTGTACTTTAAATTTAACACTATCTGTCTTCGTTGAAATATAGCTTCAACTGCATAGAGAATTCATTTATAATTAGATACCTTGCTTCTATTTTATTCTGTGAGAGGTAACCTCAGCATGGTATCCCATAGCTTTCTGAAGTTCCTCGTCATCTTGTCTACCTGGTACTAATTTTCGGCTTAATGTAATATTGTAACAGCTGTCAAAAAGTGTCGTACATTGTACATTTTTTTTTAGTTTTCGTCAAATCCCTCAGAAAATAAAAAAAAACACCACATTATAATTCCCACCACTTAACTGATAATTTTATATGTATGTTCCAAACTTCAGCTCAATCGGTAAAGTCGTTTTTTGAGTTATCCGCTGGACAGACAGACGGAAAAAGCTTTGCTATAAGGGTATCCGTTTTGACGGAACCCTGACAATAATTCCATGAGAACGACTCCAACATGGTGACGATGCGTTATTTTATTATTATACATTCACACTCACCTATTATATACTATATGTCACCAACTATTAACCGTAATTTTTAATACGTAAGTGTTATCGTGAACATGCATTGCATATGCTATGCTAAAAGATTCACAATATTTAATTCTGTTGGCTAGCTGTTACTCACATAAATGTTAAAGTGCCATAATTCATGCAGTCATTAGATATTAAAATCTATCTTATGATTTAAACAAAAACTAGTAGTTCCTATTTTCCTACTAGGTTATAAAATACGTGGGCACCACGTTTAGCAATCGATATATAAATTACCGTCAACTAGTTTCATCCAGTTACCGTGAGTAGAACTCATTTTGTCTTTGGCATTTATTTCAGTTGTCATCCTTTTTGCAAAAAACAATAACTTAAACTTGTTATGTTTTTCTACCCTCAAATATGTCCATAATAAACAGCAAGGTGTCTAATCATTTACAATAAAATGCAAGAATTGTAATAGCATGTAAAGGCCTATTTTAATGTGCGATATTGTAAGAGCACTCGATAAAATACGAATACATACCACCACAACAAAAAGCGAAAACCCTGAGACTATTTTAATTTTTGTATTAGTCTTTGAATACCTATTTTTTAATAAAATCATTTGAATTACTAATATTTTTGCCGTTTCATTTAATATTTCCGAGGAGGTAAAACGAAATACCAAAATTATCATCATGATCAGCCTGCAAGAGCCCACTGCTGGACATAGGCTTCTCCCAAAGCGCGCCACTGAACCCGATTTTTGTTCTCCTCATCCAGTCTCTGCCAGCTGCCTTATGCAGATATTAAAATCCTAGATAGTAAATAGTCGTTGCTTTTATAGCCGGTAGGTACTTTTGTAATACCAATTATATGTAACTTTTCACCCTTTGAAACCTAACAAATTATATTTAAATAAGAACTATGTTCTATTCTCTGTAGTAGTAGTATTCTTTGCACTGTGGAAATTCGACGAAAGGCATAACATCATATAAGTCCTAATGTCCTTATATAGCGGGAAACAAAACTCGATCGCTAGGGTTCAAGACAAACGCCGGAACCACTAGATCGAACGAGGCGGTAATCATCATTGGACTTCCTATTAAAGTTTATCGTTGTTTCCTGCCGTATGTACAATGGGCCATAGAGCCAAGAAGGTGACAACGTTTTGGCGCGGAGCCTGAAACATTTTCATACAAACTACGCGACAGTTTGTTTTCATCGCCATGCTTGTCACAAAGTTCAAGCTATTCTAATACTTCTTGAAGTATATACAGTGTAGAGTCTGGATTTGAGGATAATAATAAAAATGGAGGTTCTATGGAGTATTAGTATTACGATGCAGAGGTATTCGTCAATTGAATTGAGTGAAATTGTTACTGTTTGCATAACATTGAATGTGCGATAAAAAAAACGAAAACTATAATTTTGATTAAAATTAATTGAAAACATCTCCAAGCAATTACAAATGACTTATAGTCTCCAGTTTTTTTTTATTTACCCTGTTTCGGGCCACACACGTATACTTAACTAATATAATTAAGCGATTTTGTCAGTGTTTAAGTTCAAGGAACTACGTAACGTACCTAATCGATTTAAAAAATGGTTTAATTTTGGGATGATTTTCAATGTATTGTTCTATGATTGCCATACTGAGTTCCTATAGAGAACCCGTATCCATAATCATTTTCTTGCACATTTTAAATCTAAATACAGTTAAAGATTTAAATCGGGAAAACTAAATAAAATTAGTACAGTACGTGTATTATTAAGTATTTTATGTCATCAGTTCCTCATTAAAACGTCGGTATGTCTATCTTTTCGCTTAAATCTCTGTAAACAGCGAAACATCAATATCTATTACTCAAACAAAGTAATGCAAATGCAAATCAATTTATATTTGTTTTTGTCAATATATATAAATTAAAGCAACCGAAGCCACTGGAAAAACTAGTGCTGAAAACGTAATTAATGAAATAATTGTACAATTTAAATCTCACCCAACAAAGGTACACATCAACATTGTTGACAGCGTATTCAATTTGCGAGACTGCAACTCATAAAGCAAATCTCCACTCGACAGCCGCTGTAAGTATATTATTGGCGGGTATTTAGCATCGGCTTGCGGTCCGGCCGGCTCGTCTGTAACTGCCTGATAACCGTATATTCAACCCACATTAACCTATACGGGAGTGGATTTATATAGATAAATACCCATTGGATGACATTCCGCTTTGTCTTGCTAAACGTGGGGTAAAGGAGACGAAATTTTGCGAAATCGAAAGTCGAAATCGGACGTCGAGTGTCATTGTTTATAGGATAAACCCCCATGCGACGGCTGATAGAAAAATCCAGTCCCGGTTTTTAATAAAATACTTTTAATAAAATTTTGCAAAGCCATGCAGTGGTCGCGACAAAAATTACATTCGAAACAGAAATAAAATCCTTTAAACCCGTATCCGAGAGACCGATAAAGTTTTTTTGGACGAAGTAGGCAAACGTATAAATACATGGAAAGCGCTTGTTTCGCGAAACTGGATTTCGCATATTTTTTCCGGTGTAGATAGAGGAAGGCATGAAAGTAAAATTTGGAGTAAGCTTAACATCCAAATTTGTTTTACACGGATATCTGTCAGTTTTCTAATGTGAATTACGATGAAACTGTTCCATAATGTATTGAGATAATATTCCACTAAAAACATTACTCTAAAGTTCTCAATGGATAAACAGTTGTACTGACAGAAGTATTGAAATCTCATAATTTCAAAGAACTTTTCCAACAAAGTGTTCAGCGGTACCTCGTCACACGTGCTAGTGGCACTGAAATATGAACTCATTAATATTACAATTATCTAATTCTAATGAAAACTTGGCCCCCCTTTTTAACAGTTTATAGTTATATTTCAAATTTTTTGTTAAAATAATTTTTATTTAAAATAATATTTTATACCTGCGATTCTGTAAATAGTGAACAATGTGTTTGCGGCTGGTTCTTTTAGAGCTTGGCCTGGCTTACTAACCGTGCACTTAGATTTTCGTGCCTGAATTTGATTCTGAACTCGTCCCATAGCAAGGTTTTTGAAAAACTTGGCATACGTGCGACCTAACAACCGTACTGTATTCATGCCATCTCCATTGAGGCGCGCGAAATTCTTTTTACTTTAATGGTAGTGGTATGGAGCGCATCGCCGCGGGTATCGTTTTAATTTTCCGCCCTCGTGGAAATTTACACGATCTGAATGAACCATCTATTTTAATGAGCTTTAAAAGTTAACTGATCAACGTTCTCGCTGGAACGCGGGTCACGGAATAATATGTCTCGGAAAGAGTTATAATAAATAGAATAGGCTGATGACATTTTATATTCCAAAGCAGTTTTTTTATTTGTAGGCGAAAACGAGCCTACGCCCCATCTGAGGGTAAGCTGATAATTATCACCAATGCAATCCACAACTCCTGGACTGCTTCGTGCAACAATCCAGAATAATCCAGGATATAAGTGGTCACATTGGATTGATTACACAATATTCTTATATATTTCATTCATAAACAGTCATATAAACACCAACGCATTTGCATCTCGAAAACAAAATAAATAATGAATGGTGTTCCTAAGTGGACCGCAATGTTTACATGGTAATACAAACCTGTTTTTGCTACTGGTGACCCTTTCATATACATGTTACCGAGACGCAAATAGCGTTGGTTTTCGTATGACTATTGGTTTGGAATGAAACATAGATGAAATACCTCGTGTAGTTGTAAATAAATCCTTGAAACCGATGATGTCACCTTTGGGATGGCTCTGCCAAGTATCACCTGGCTGCTCTGGACGCGGTTGAGCGTCGTGCCCGAAGGCTCATAGGTGGCGATGCACTGGTAAATACCAAGCTACAGAGCCTCAAACATCGTCGCAGTGTCGTTCGGTTTTCTACAGGTTACATTTTGAGGAGTGTGCCCAGGAATTACACGATATGATTCCCCCATCCTCATTTCATCACCGGACTACCAGGCGTGGTGAGGGACTTCATCCTTATGTAGTAGACATACCACGCTCTCGCACGAAGCGTTTTGCTTCCTCGTTCATAATGCGAACTGCTAGGGAGTGGAACTACCTGCCATAGCTTGGGTATTTCCGGACAAGTACAATTTGGATCTTTTTAAAGTGAGAGTGAATAGGCAACTTCTGGGTAAGCGCGCTCCACCTTGCCCTCATCGTCACTTACCATCAGGTGAGATTGAGGTCAAGCGCAAACCCATCAATGATAAAAAAATACCAATAACCCAGGGGAACCCTGAACGATATAAGTTCTATCTCGATGTAGTTCTATCTCGGCGACTCCGTGGCGGAACGGGTAGCTCTCGGACTGCCACGCCGGAGGTTGGGGGTTCGAATCCCGCTAGGGGCAAATGTTCGTATGATGAATATGAATGTTTGCACCCAAGTCTTGGATGTTTATATATTTATTTAAGTATGTGTATCCGTTATCTAGTAACCATAGCACAGGCTCTGCCTAGTTTGGTACTGCATAATTGGTGTGAATGTCTGACATATTTATATATTTATTTTATATATCTGAGGTTCTACCGACCAGTAAAGTAACCATTTGTATGCCTAGTAAAATTATAATTATACAGAAACCAGTCTGTGATATTCTAAGAATTGAAGTCGATTGTCAGTTATAGATTGATATTTATAAGGTTGCTAGCAAGATTATAATTTTTATGGTTACTTTACTGGTTAGTAGAACCACAGGTAGAACTAATATAGTGCCAGGTTCCCTCAAAGGTATATTTACAGCTATACACGAAATATTCCCGTCTTGATAATATTTCTGCGACACTTATCAAGTTTCAAATAGATATTGTTCTGATGTCATCACTTTCTATAATGATGTTTTACCAATATTTCTTATTCGATCATCCGCAAAATTCATTGCCACTCAATGCTATTGTCTATGAAAATTAATCCATCAACCTTTCACTGGACAGGTCCATTAAGGTCCACTGCGTCCACTCACGTCCAATGACGGATGTAATTCAATTAGAAGTTAATTGCCAAATTAAGTTGTGCCTACCCTCAACGCCAGGTTTTGTTAGGAAATATGATTTCGGCAGGAAGGTGTGGTGTTTTGGCGTCAATTTCGTTAATGGACGGAGGTTTTGCGAAGCAATTTTTAAAGTCGATGATGGATTTGAGGGGCTATTGGTTTAATTAATGAAATAAAGAGGATGTGTTTTGGTACAGCTACGTAATGAATAAATTAATGGAATGATTTAATGTCACAATTTCTACCTTAAATGAACAACACTACAACCCAAAACATTCAAACAAATTGCTGATATTGTAGGTACCATCTTTACAAAGTTATAACTAGGTCCATTTGATCCAACAAACCTTATAAACTCATCTTCCCCGTGTAGAAATCGTACGAAGAAAGAACTAATTTACGAAACATAAAACTGCATATAAAATTTTCCACTCGCCGTATAGAAAAGGCCGCTATAATATACGGTCGCCCTTAAGCCCAAAGTGCCCTTAATACTGTGCTTAAGTGGGCGAGGTTCAGAGATGTTCAGAGGCTTTTCAGGCCCAACACTTCTAAGCCTTTTAATATCGCACCCTCGGTACGCCCGGGTTTTTATCGGATCTCTTACATAACGTTACCTTTTTAATGGCATTTGCAGTTAAAACCGTTAAATGTTACTCGTTTATGCGAAATTGTATGATAATTGGGCAACACAAAAAGTTGTAAGTAATGGTTTCAATTTAAAGTTTGTTATAGGAAATACACTACACTTTCACAAGAAAGTTGTTGTGAATAGTATTGTATACTAATATTATTTATCAAGAATTAAAGTATTCGTACCGTTACGGCGCAACATAAATTTCCACAAAATTTAAGCGTGTTACTTTAGTTTGATAGTAACTAACTTTAAATTAAATTAAATGTAATTAGAACTGCATTTTGAGGGTTAACTATTTGATAAAAAAATGCAACCTATGCCCTAAATCATATACTAATTGGTATTAAATTCGAGTAGAAGTATTGTATTTGGTATTAAACCAAGCTTTGAAACCAACCTCGGACTACATCAGTAATTTTATATAACCTTTGGCAAGTACATTTAATTTACTCGTGGGTACCTAGTGAACGCAACCTCACGCCTGCATCACACGATAAGCCCCAGGACAAACGTGCTCCAACTTAATTCACTTAATTCACACATTGGGGTCATTGTCAAACTGTAACATCCTTATAAACTACCGATGACGATTGCCCAAATTTAATTAAGGCGACTGCATTCCAACCCTTTGGATCGGATGGTTGGGACAAAATGGGTCTCTAAAGTTGTAATGACGCGGCACATGGGCCCAGAGTTTTGTAATTTTATTAATGATGTAATAACAGTTCTGTCAGTCGCATGTGTGTGCCCATAAGCGATAGTGGAGCCGTTAGCTCGGACGGGTTAATATCAGGGGGTTGGATTGGGGATTATCTATGAAATACATGGTGTTAGTTTTCAATGGATATCAAAATGTTGCCTTGGACGTATAATTCAGATTATTCAGTTCAATGTTAGAAGACTATAGACTTTTGGCTGTAAGATTCATCACGAAGTTGAACCTACCTAGGATATTCGTTTCGTATTTATTGTTTATAAGATTTTTGAAGACAAAGAAAAAAACTCAACCGATAGTTAACACAGCTGTTTGGGACGCAAAGCAATATACAAATTGCCACAAATTACAAGTTGAAGAGCGAACTTTGAAACTACGGACATCACAATAAATAGGCAAGGTTTTGTCCCCGTTGGTGGATTAAACCAGGCAGCGTTGTCGGCAACAAGCCTCTATTACTCACAAACTTGATGGCATTAAAGTTTTCCGACGGCTGCTCTGAAATATGAGGACAGGTCCCCAATCCAGACAAAGTTTCACTTAGATTTTGAGATTCATCTAATTTACTTATAACTTGTGCGTCTAGTCAATTTTGATAAAAAGTTTTTATAACCAAATACTTACAACCGTCAAGTTTTATGTCATTATATCAAACGTGGGACTAATCAGATTTTCAAATAGAGTGAAGTTAGTAAAATACTCTTGTATTTGATATCGCTGTCTATATGAGGCTGAAAATCGGAAACATTAATTTCAACCCCAAAACAATATCCATTCACAACCGCTCTGTCAGCCGACAAGGATCTGCGTGCACGCAGCTAATAAATAGGGATAGTATATCTTTGGTAATGCAACTTTTAAAGGGAGAACTTTGTCACGGGGTCCGCGGTTGCGGCGCCCTTTACTATGACGATGACGTTTAGACACGAAAGTGTCGCATGCATACAAGAACCATTTGAAAGGTATAGAGTGGCGTCTTTCATGAATCAATCACACTTAATATAATTTTTTCTGCATTATAGAATTTTACTCTGTAATCTAGACTCTAGATAGAAAGCTTTTCGTCAGAACCTCTAGGTATCTTAACACTGGCAGACTCAACCATTAAATCAATATACGTGCATTAACAATAATTGTATTGCACCGACATTTTTCGTTCGACATACACATTTGCCGTGTGATTCCCGGCTTAGAATAGGGCCACCCCTATCTTTCCCGTAGGTGTCGTCAAGGCGACTAAGGGATTGCACCAAGGACGGCCAACAGCGTTCTCCTGTCTTTGTATATTAAGATCATAACTGCGATCACCAATCCGCCTACCAAGCGTGGTGATTATGGCAAATCCACCAATGGACATATAATCAAAAGTGGTATTCTATTGGGCAGGCCTATGTCCAGCAGTGGACGTATTTAGGCTGATGATGATAATGATACAGATTTAAATTAGAATAAAGTCGGTTTTCCAACTTTTTTTAAAATTTACTTCTATCGCTGGCTTAAAATGAGTGTAGACACACTCATTTTAAGTGAGTGCTAAAATCATCTGACATAATGTACTTTGACAACAAAGGCATTGGTGAAAATTGTGAAAATGAGTGTTTACTGTCCGGTCAGCGATGTCGCCGGCAGATAAGTGCGGTGCGGCGCGATCCATCATTGCATTAGAGGGGACCCGGTGTTTATTGATTTTTACCAATTTTTGCTTCACTCACCACTAGTACGCAGTATTATTAGGTACCTATTCTATGCCTCTAGCGTGTTGTTATCTATACATATAATAAAAGAGTAGAAAAAACAAAAGAAAAGCGAATCTGTACATTAAAGTAAAAAAAAAAAATTCACTGCCCGGACGTTTCTGAAGACCAGCAGAGTCCAAAAATATAATTAAAAAATTTCTTATCTGTCTGTATGTATGTATATGTATGTACGGGCTAATCTTGGAAACTGCTGAACAGAATTTGACGGCGTTTTCACTGTTTAATAGCTTTGAGTTCGGGCCTCATACTGGTATAAGTCATATCTCAATAAAATGTCAGGATGCTGATATACAAGTTGACCTCTCATTTCATATCATTTGTATGAAAGTGTAGTTCAACATTACTGGTCTTTGCAAGAACTTGACAGAGATGTTTTGAAGCTCATTTATAGATTTATTTTAGCTGATGTATTTCAGGTATTTCCAGAAGTCTCGATACAAAAAGTTCGCTATTCGATAATTAGTGGCCCTGTATTAGACCGGTGATCGTCGACAATGTCAATATCGAAGCTGTTCAGGAGTACGTCTGCCTAGGACAGACAATATAGTTGGGTAGGATCAATTTCAAAAGCTGACAGAAGAATCCAGTTAGGGTGGGCGGTATTCGGAATACTGCATCAAGTCTTTACGTCACCTATTCCACAATGTTTAAAGACAAAAATCTTTAATCAGTGCGTTCTGCCTGTCATGATTACAGCGCGGAGACGTGGACACTGATGGTGGGCCTGATTCACAAGATTCAAGTGGCTCTGCGAGCTATAGAGAGGGCAATGCTCGGGGTCTCTATGAGGGATATGATTCGTAATGAGGAGATCTGATGAATAACGAAGGTGATCGACATAGCCGAAAGAATTAGTAAGCTGAAATGGCAGGTCACATCTGTCGTAGTACCGAACGGCCGTTGGGGCAGACGGGTTCTAGAGTGGGACGCGACGTCCCACGCGCAGGGTGGGACGCCCTGTGCCCAGTGTATGGACGACCTGAAGATGGTGGCCGGAAGCGGCTGGATCTGTAGGGCGTTGTGGCATTCATTGGGGAAGGCATGTCCAGCAGTTTGACAGACATTTTGTTGTACAGTTAATTGGATATGCAACATAGGAAGGGAATAGGAGGGGAAGGAAGTCGGATGGAAAAGAATAGAGGGATTAGGGTAAGAGAGGAAAAATGGGGGGGCAGTGGTAAATAAAGGGTGTAGGAAGGGGTGGGTTAAGGGAAGGGGGAGAGGTAGGAGTAGGGAGTGGGGGAAAGGGTTTTCAACGTTGTGGGAAGGGGATGGAGAAGGAAAGAAAGAAAGGGTATGGAAAGGACAAATTGGAGGGGGGAGGGGGGAAGGAAATATCACCAAATTTGCACAATATTAAAATATAATTTTTTTTTATTGATTATTTGATAATCTTTTAATTCATGATAAATGTAAATGTTAACTTTATTTAAAAAAAAAGCGGCCAAGTGCGAGTCGGACTCGCCCATGAAGGGTTCCGTAGCAGCAAGTAACATAATATAAGTTCGTTGTAACTTTGATCGATGTTTTAATAATAGTATTGTGGTTTACGATTTATGACGTATTAAAAAAAACTACTTACTAGATCTCTTTCAAACCAATTTTCGGTGGAACTTTGCATGGCAATGTACATCATATATTTTTTTTAGTTTTATCATTCTCTTACTGGGGGGGGGGGGGGGGACACATTTTACCACTTTGGAAGTGTCTCTCGTGCAAACTATTCAGTTTAGAAAAAAATGATATTAGAAACCTCAATATCATTATTGAAGACCTATGCACACGTATGGGTTTGATGAAAAAAAAATTTTGAGTTTCAGTTCTAAGTTTGGGGAACCCCCAAAATTTAATGTTTTTTTTTTCTATTTTTGTGTGAAAATCTTAATGCGGTTCACAGAATACATCCACTTACCAAGTTTCAATAGTACGAGTAAGTTCTTATAGTTTCGGAATAAAGTGGCTGTGACATACGGACGGACAGACAGACAGACATGACGAATCCATAAGGGTTCCGTTTTTTGTCATTTGGCTACGGAAACCTAAAAAACTGTGGTCCAACGGGCGAAACCGCCGCCGGAACGCTAATTTTTACCCGACTACAAAAAAGGAGGTTCTCAATTGGATAGTATGTTTTTTTATGTATATTAATATTTTTAATGCATAACCAGATTAAAAGATTTCTTTTAGGATTTAGTAACACGTAATACATAAGAATGTGTAATGTTAAGTTGTCCACGCGGACGAAGTCGCGGGCAACAGCTAGTTGAAAATAGAATAGGAAACCGTTTTCGCTGTGAGCTAATCGCGCATCAATATGATTGTATCTAGGTTTTCCATTTGATTGCAGAGTGAGAGAGAGATTCGGAGAGGACGAGTCATAGAGGAATAAAAATATTTAGGTACTCGTTATGTTAAGTATAATAACGGCCACAATGGCACAAATTGGTAGAATTACCGTTAAGGTATTATTTTCAACTCAACGAAACAAATAAAAAGACAAATGACCAATTTGACTACTTTATTTTGGAGAAATTTATTCCATTTATTCCTATGACAAAATAACATAATAAAAATTAATTACTATTATTATAAATTTCTTAAATGAAATGCTTTCTGTAATACATATATATTAGGTCCTGGAATAGGACATAGGATAGTTTTTATCCCGAAAAACATCCCATTCCTACGGGGAATACATAATAATTCGTGATGTTAAGTTGTACACACGGAAGAACACTAACAGCTAGTTATTTTATATAGAAAAAGAACTAAGTGATATTGTTATAGTTACTCTTCCTTATTTTAATTTATTTATGACTATAAAATTATAATCCACTATTTGTGTACATGGGCTAGAAATAACATTTAATCCAACCACACATGTCGCTGCGCGTTCAAATTAAACGAAAATTAACTGTCGTCTAAAATAGTGCGGAATATATTAGATTCAGCTGTTAATTCTTAATAGTTTATGCAAATCCGTGTTAAATGCAAACAAATGCTACGAGTCTGTTTTGTCGCGAGACACGCGTTCCGAGATAGGGAAGGGGGGAGTGTGCAAGTATCGCAGAACAAATATTTGTTTCAAGACTTTATGTGAAAATTTCTTTCCTTATTTACCTACACGTAGTAGTTTTTAATTTTCTTTGTTTGTACGGTCGGCGTCGAGTTAACCTTCTGTTAAATTTTAAGTCTAAAATTAGCCTTATTTTAACACGTCAAGGTCCATTTTAGATTGTACAATTTGATATATGATTAGTAAGATTTTAAGCTAAGATTAAAATTCAAATAGATTCAGACTGACTTCATTTGCAAAGAATAGATGTTTAAAATTTCATAGGTATCTACTCTAAAGACTGTATTACAAATTACACTTGATGAAACTACATGTAATATACACCAAATTAAATGACCTAACATGGAGAATAAAAAATTAAAAAGGCTCGACCCCCGAAGTAGAACAAGAAAAACTGTCTCGAGACGAACTAGTTGCTCGGGAACGAAACAGTTTCAAGTATTAGCGAATCACACGATACCAGCCAGGTACTCCGTCTCTTTCAAGCACCATCTCATTTCCAGATGAAAACAAAATGCTGATTTGTATGTGCAAATAACAATGTAGAGAAATCCAAACAGCAATTTGGCAGACAATGGCGAGCCAGCTGCGATCACAGCCCTACTCAAGGAGGGGACAGGAATTAAACAATAATTTTCTTGTCGCTCTGCTGAAATGGCCTATGGAACTGGCGAGAAATTCTCTGAGTTTGATACAATGGAAGCAAATGAAGACACAATAGCTTATATTACATTGTATTGTCTTATATTTTATTATTCTAAAAGAAGCTTAATTGCAAAGAACTCGACTTTTTTAATAGCCTAAAATTAGTTGGATGTTTAAAGTCAATAGGTACCGTATATGAATAAACTTAAACATATATACCTACTTACTAAGTAAGTACTAAAAATTATAACAATAACTTACCCATATAAAAATATGTGACTATAAAAGTGAATAATAATGTTTAAAGTAAAATATATATGCCAATACAAAACATGATAATGTAGACACCCACTAACATGATTGAGTTTTTCCCAAAGTAACATGACAATCTGCAAATCAAAAGGAAGCCGTATTCAAGTTTAACAATACTTCGCTATCAGAGCGCAATGCCGAAAACATAAAAATGTCATGTGCATAACGCATACTATAAATATTATTCCCAGTAGATACAGCAAAAGCAAAGCAGTCTCTCTCTCTCTAGAGATGTAGGTTACTATGCTTTCTATCCCTCTTTGTCCAGAATTGTTGTCTATGCCTTGCGCCCCCCGCGTAGGGTTTCGTTAGGTTAATTTTGATATAGATAACTATAAATTCAATAGAATTATTAAGTAACCTTAGAAAAAGAAAAAAAAATTAGAGTATATTAACTTACGAATTATGATGTATCTATATGGCATGCAAACGCTTTATTGTACCAACATTAACAATCTTTATATCTAAGTATCTCTAAAGTTATAGGGATAGTTAGCGATTTTTAGTCATCATCGCCATCATGTCAGCCCCTAGACGTCCACTGTTAAATATAGGCCTGCCCCAAAAAAGGCCACCACACTAGGTCCTCCGACCTCCGCATCCAGACGCTTCCTCCCACCTTCTTCAGGTTGTCGGTCCACCTGGCGGCGACGGGGCGTTCCACGCTGCGCGTGCCGATCCGCGGTCTCCACTTCAAAACTCGTCTGTCCCAACTCCCAACAGCCGTCGGTTCTGCGGCATATGTGGCCCGCCCACTGCCACTTCAGCTTGCTAATCCTAAATCCTTAGTGCATCAAGTTACGGAAAAATCCGAACATTCGTGTTTTACCAAACAAGCAAAAGCTAACAAAATAAAGCACACTGTCAATAAAAATTCGGTTCCAACACAACTTCTAACGCAACCCTAAAACAAAAAATATAGTTGCAGGGGCAAGTGATTTGTGCATGCATCTATTGCATTGGGGCTTCTAATGGTCACGACATGCGCCGAGTACACGAGTGCATTTAATTTATGACGTCACAAGAAAGGGTGCAGGATTAGCCATTGTCAACATTATCTTAAATATTTTATACCCAATTAAGTCGCCTTTTATTTTGGTTAGCTATAAATTTCGCCACAAGTCAAGATATCGCATTAAGGGATCGTATGAGCATGTGAACTAACCCCTGAGTTCTTTGTCCCTCGTCTGTAATATACGAGTCTGCGCAATATTTTTAATTAGAGAAACATTTTGGTATAATCATTTTTAACGTAACTTTTTATAAACCTAGCTGTGCCCGCGGCTCCGCTCGTATGGACTACATAATTATTGTTTTTTTTTTCAAATAAAGTTAAAATTTACTTAGTTTACTTAAATGAAATAAAAGATTATAAAGGAATATTTTAATGATTTGCAAGAAGGTCCTTTTTTTGTTTTACGCGTGGTATTCGTGGTATGCGTGGAATGCATGAGTGGTATGCGTGGTTTCCTTAGTATGCGTGAAATTCGCGGTATGCGTGGTATTCTAGATATGCTTTTTATGTGTGGTTTGCGTGATATGCGTGGTGTGCGTGGTGTTCGTAGTCTGTGTGGTACGCGTGCATGGCGTGGTATACGTGGCATGCGTAGAATGTGTGGTATACGTGGAATGCATGTTGTGCATGTTGTGCGTGGTATGCATGGTGTGCGTGGTTTGCGTGCATAGCGTGGTATACGTGGCATGCGTAGAATGCGTGGTATGCGTGGAATTCGTGGAATGTGTGCAATGCGTGGTATGAGTGATATGCGTGGTACGCGTGGAATTTTTAAATCAAAACTATATAACCTGAATACGATTGCACTCAATTAAATTTCTTATTTGAACATCAGCGAACATAAGTAGTTGACCTTTAAAAGTACTTCATCAATAAGTATTATAAATGCAATTTTAAAATCGGCACAATTTTCAATTAGTAAACTTTCTGACGTCTTAAATTATACAAATGACGATCGTAAATTACTTCCACTAAGTCCCATTATTAAAATAGACGTTAAACTTTATCCGCCTTAACCACACGTCTTAACCGTTCGTGTAGGGCTCATGTTCGGTCCCAGAGGCCAACCACCCCTGAGAACTGTTTGCACAGTAACCTACATTACATAGTCGCATGAGGGACGCCATCATTAATGATCTGAGGGATCATTCGGGGGAGGACAACCCCTCCGTGACTACGAATGCATTGAGGACATCGCCTCTTCATAGATTTGACAGAAAGACAAGAGTTTGTAAATCTGTAAGCTTTCAAAGTAATTTTGGAAGTGTCAAAAGTTTAAACAAACGAGGGGGTGCAATCAGATTGATAGACACGTTCGGGTTGGTGAAAATGTAATTTTAAATATTTTGAAGTGTTTTCTTAATAGCAATTAATAGATCCTAGCTCTATTACTAATTTCCATAACCATCTGATATTGCAATAGCAATTCAACGTGTTTTTTTAGATAAACGTAATATGTAGATAAACGTAATGAATGTTTGCCTGTATAATTGGCATGAATCATAAATTTCGGGGTTCACCTGATAATATATTAACAATGCCACTTTACAGCAGCTTATTTTTTAATTTTAGTAACGTAGAAACTGGTCGCTCTTTGCCTATTCCTAAAGGTCCGCGTTAACGCCAGATATGCATAAAATAAATGTGAAACAAAAAGTAAACAATAAAAATGTCGACTTATCCTAGAGTTCTCAAAGTCCCAAAACGTTGAAAAAAATTAGTATGAGTATATGTACACTACCTTGTACATACAAACTACGCTGTGATTTTGTCCAAACTTTTCCTGATTGGAATTTGTACTATACCACAGAAGCAACAAAGGGATTGGAGTCCAGCTCCAATTTCAATATCAGATCGGGTCCCATTGTGAGCGCGACGAAGTGGTCGGAAGCATGCCCGATGGGCGTCACCGAGGCCTTTCAATCCTCTCGAAGCACAGGGTGCTCTTAAAATTGGTGGCAACGCTTTGCTATTAAATAATATTATTTTAACGGTATAAAATTTAACTTCATATATTCGTTTTGGTAGGTTTCTGCTAACAGTCGAGTAGGTACATGTTTTACAAAACAAATACTTACAACCACGCAATGTTAGTTCCTTAGAAAGGAATAAAAAATCGTATTGAAAAGTGAACTAATGAAGTAAATGAAAATATGAGTATTAAATTTAAGATATTGTTTTTGGCTACGCTATATGAGACTAGTATATAGACAGCATGTCTATATACTAGTATATAGTATATAGACAGCGACACATTTTTTTACTTTTTTCTAGCGCTGCAAGCAGCGATCATTGGCACTTTTTCCTCCCATTACACAGGCACTTACCATCATACATCACCGTACATATGTAACCCCCTCTCACATTCCCATTTCACATCTGTTGTCAATAATTTAATAATATAATGTATATAATAATATAATAGGTCTGGCGTACCTGTATTTAAAAAACTTATGTAATTTTATAAGGTAAGGTTTCTAATAAAAAAAAAATTAAGTACTATATATAAAAGTACGTATTTAACTACCCATGAGTTTAAATACGAGTATGAGTTCATGTTTTATATTAATGAATATTTTTATATGAATCGGTAAACGAAATCACAATGAGACTTCATCAGTTTCAAACATAAATAATTTATTAATATGTACATGTCTAATCCCAAATTAAGATTTATCTCCTTTACTATTAATCGGAACTACATAAGGAAATGACAATTTATAAATATAATATCCAGACCAGGATAAACTGTACAAAGATGGCTGTCCCTTATGGGAATCGAACCACATAACCTCTAGCACTAGAGTCTAATGACAAAGTCAAATATATTACAGTGACAAATAAATAAATTACAGTTGTAGGTCCACTTTGTTACAGGTTACATTATTGATAGTAGAACGTTACGTCTAAATCAATCAATTTCCTTTCTAAAATGAACAACCTGTATTTTCTATGACGTGTATAATTCACTACGTACGTAATAGAACGTACAGTACAAATTGAATTCAAATTTTTACCCTCAACGTTCGGGCGGTGGTCGAGTGGTCTAACGTCCATTCAGCTGGATTTGATGGAGCCAACCGGGTGAATGCAGTTGAATGTGAATGGATTGACCTCAATGCCTTGATTTAATAGACCCAAAATACCGGGTGACCGCTTGGTACAACTCGGGCTTTGTTTAGTTTATACTTCTAACTTAGAATCAATAGGAAGTTGGGTTTTGGTCTTGATTGGGACTAAGCAAGTTACCAATTTATGAAATATGAAGTAATTAATTTATTAAAGATGTTTAGATTGTAAAAGAATGAAGAATCCCTCAAGTACTTATAGTACCATATCTGTGATATTAACAACTAGCTGAACCCTACCGCCTACCACGTGGTTTACCGACGGTCCTACGACCTACGGTCGTTCCGACTACCTACCACGTTTTCGAAAAATTCAATTATTGAACCCGAAAAAAAAAGAATTTAAAAAAAAATTATCAAAATTATAAATAATAAATTTATTTATCAAAAAAAAATTTAAAAGAATTTTCAAAAATGATCGAAATGTGTTCTGTTGCTTATCCTTAGACGCCCCAATTTATTTTTTTGCAAATATCTTCAATGTACAGACACGCCAGGTTTACGATTTTATTTATTAGATTATTGCCTAATTTATAAATACGATATGTCGCGAAAAGGTATGTACCTATTTATTTAATTAGAAGTTTCAGTTGTACATTTGATTTCAAAATGCAGTTAATATAAAAATTACATATTTACAATAGATTTTTAATAATTCTTCGTGATGAGGCATAGTCTCCTGGACGCTGCTAGCACTAATACCTCTCTGAAAGGTCATGCTCAAATGCTGAAAGGTATTAAGCATTAATGAAGATAATGAATCCCAAAGCGCAAACCCAATCATGACCACATGGTCAAGTAAATAACATTATTTAATCAACAATGTTGCCAAGATATCAAGGTAGCCACTTGAGTAACAGTTGTAAGTAAACATAACAATATGACAACGAACATTTAGCGTAATTTCACTAAACTAATAAATCTGCCAACGACAAACAACTGAAACTGAGTTATAACAACTAAGTCGAATTGCCGAAGGAGTTCACCGCAGCACAGGGGAGGGGAGAAACCGACACGGGGAGGGAACGCGTGCCGCATACTGATTCAGGGCCTGGAGACTCCTAACTCTCCCAAGATTTTCGGATCGGGATTTTCCTTTCTTTACAATGGGCCTACTCTTGGGGCATATCAATCGCACGCGGTTATGTCGTTAGAAAGTTTCTGTGGGGGTACCGTACGAGACGTCCCCATCGATTTTCGAGCTTAGCGCTTGTAGAATACAAGTACCTACTAAGATGGCAATGCGTGAATTTTATTCTTGTTATTGTTGAGAACTATTAAATGCCCTATCTCTAAGATATCCGAATAATATACGTAGGTAGAATGTTGAAAATGAAAAATATCAAGTTGTTATTAAACTGGACTAGGAAAACAAGACACAATGGAACTTTTGAAAGAGTTATTCGTTTTTTACCTCATAAATATGCTTAAAAACATGGCAACAATTTTATAGTTGTTGCAACGTTGCAAAAGATACAAAGACAACAAGCCATACACTTTTGCAACATCTGGGAAATAATATTTGCCTACATGAAAAAAGTCATTATAGTAGACATGGAACATTGAACATTGAAATACAGATTTTGCTTCTCGTCTGTTATAAAAAAATATCAAATTAGAAATAAACGTCAAATAAGTATTTCTAATTTGATATTTTTTCATAACAGATTTCATAGCTTTTCTTAGATAAATAAAGTCAAATAAACATTAATGGTAATAACAAATCTATCTTTTAAATATAATATATTTGCACAGTTGGCCGGCATTAAAGTCTTCACTATTAATCTTCCTAAGAATCGATCTCCCGTTATCTATGATAGTATAACATACGATCCTCCGATTTAATTTACATAAAAGTGCCGTGTATTGTTCATTTTTCTATGAAGGGGGATTATCCACACTAAATACTGATCCCTTGGGCTTTATGCTATTGTGATATACCCCGAACCACCCACATATAGGTCAATGTATTAGGGGGACATCGGGACGATTTATCAAATAAGAATTTTCATTAATGGGCAACAAGTAAACGATAAGAAGTGTAAATAGCATATATTTCATTAGCCTTTTGCATATTATACGGAAATTTTGTTTAAAATTACTGTGCCCCAAAAATATATCTCAACAGCCTATACTTTATCACTGTTGGGCGTAGGCCTCTCCAAGAAAAGTCTCAACACTTTTGTCACATCTACAGAATATTTTATCTAGTAGGAAGTAAAGAGAGGGGAAGGGGAGGGGCAGTAAGGAGGGCCAGCGTGCAAGTCAGGTGGTAGTTAGGTAAGACCCCGGGATCACAACGGGCCCCGCCTAAACTCTGTTCACGGGGTTGGAAAATTGCATTCGTTATCGCATATCCGTATCCGGCTGCGTATTTTTCTGCACTCCTGTTGTATTAATGTGGACAAGAATGTTAGCTCACGATTAGGTTAGGTAAAATAAAAATTAAGTCTTCAAATAAAACACTTCAGCAGGTAATCTAAAAATATCTACAGGTCATATCATGAAAGAAAATTATTTTCCTTTATTGTATGACCTGTAGGTAAGTAATAGCTATATAAGTTTTATATATTACTTGAAATTTTTTTTTATTCAGACTGTATTTGTAGTAAGTGAATAATTTGACAAAGCTCTAGCTCGCTGGCAAATAAATGTACACTTGCATTATTATAACAGTTTGACACTATAAGAGTTCGTAAAAATTCTTTGATTAATAAATATTTTAAATTGTATCTCAATAGCGGTTCTTTACTTTCAATGAAATGTAATAAAAATCAACAGTTTCTTCAATTATACTCAACGATTTCTTTTGTTATAACTTAAATTGGTTCTGTCTTGTCCACATTATGCATCACTCCTCCCTGTCAGTTGTCAGGAGGAGTTACAAATGTCGCTTTGGCCAACGTAAATAAATTCCCGGACAAATTGATTTATAGACGATCGAGCCTCCAATCTGCCGTAATGTCCGACAATCAATAAAGTGGCCGGTATTTTAAAGATAAATAAATAATTCACTTAATATTATACCTACTTATTTTAAAAAAAAAGTTTGACTGTTCGTATCTTATTATTCGAACAGAATTTCCTTAGAAGTCTGAAAACTAAACGAAAATGTATGAAGTTGATTATATTAGTTTTGTTCACCTCTTAAATTAATGTCCAATCCTAATTAATGTTACTGAGTTCCATGGATAAAATGAGTTAGTGTAACACTGGTCCTGTTCCTAGTCCGTCATTTTCGCTAATTTGTTACTATCCTTATTCGTCACTTTCGCTAGTTCGTCTGTTTCATTTATTCGTCAGTTTCGTTTATTCGTCACTTTCGTTCGTTCATTCGTCAATTATATAATAAATGGTATTTCTCTCATAGAGTGCCTATTTTATTATTCTACTTTCTGAGCTTATAGTCCGCTTTCTTGGGTGATGACTTAATGAGTTTTTTTTACCTAGAAACTCACTATATACAAATTTAAACTTGATCTTTAAATCGTTCACATCTCGACCTACTTTAACATAAGAAACGAAACGTGAAGCACCTACATTCACCATCACCTGTGTAGATAGATGTGTATGTACAGTTTGCCTCCCTTTAACTACAGTGTTTTTGTGACAGACGACTTCTCCTGAATGACCCCATTCATCGCCGACTCTCATTCTGCTAATGGAGTTGCCTTTTTAAGGTTCAAATAAATACTACTTTCTCATAAGTCAAAGAGAGTTTGTCGTGACATTAAAGTGCTGCTAATTAATTAATGGGATGTTGTTTTCAGCTTACCTGTTATCTTTATTTTAGCCATCTTACTGCTTCTTGTTAATTTCGGTATTACAAATGTAACTATTTTAAATTTCAGCTCATTAGAATGAAAAGGATTTCTGTTGTTATGATATTTACCTAAGCATTTGTATTTAATTAAGGGATTTTATTTTAAGATACCTAATGAGACATTTTTTGTAGAAAATACGCGCTGCTATTACAAAATTATCATAAATATTTATTTCTGTTTGTGCTTAATATCGTCTTATTTAGCTTATTATTTAAGTATAGCTTGCATATTTAGCAAATAAGAATGCAAAATATCCATTATGCAATGTTGAATTGGGAAGGAAAACGCCAATCTCTTTTGGCAGCCGACATTCCCCGACCATCGGGAGCTTCTATTAGCAGGCATTGCTTTTCACATGCCAAAGTAATTGAACATTCTGTTGGGCCTTAAAATATTTCCCGATAAGCTGGCAATAAGACGCTTGTTTTCAGGGCTGGATCCAGGGAAAAATTAAATATTCCAAATACAAAACATGATGGGCCGTATGGTTTCCGGCTTAGTTATTATAAGGCCACCCCAAATTTTTCTATGGGTATCGTCAAGGCGACTAAGAGATTGTACCAGGGACGGATAGCAGGGTTCTCCTGTGTATATTAAGTTCATTACTGCGATCATCAATCCTCCTGCCAAGCGTGGTGATTATGGTAAATCCTCCAATGAACAGCCCACCAAAAGTGGCATACCTACTATTGGGAAGGCTATGTTCAATAGTGGATGTATTAAGGCTAATGATGGTTTAAAACGTTATTAATCCTACCATCATAATATTCTCATATCCTTTAGAATAATGACGTAACTACAATTAAATTTCAGTTGAAACTAAATAAGCAAAGCTATTGCTTGAAAGCTATTGTTCTTTGGAAAATGTGCTTTAATGTTAATTGCAGGAGAACAATTTTCAGATAAGAGAAGAGCACAATATATTGAAGTAAAATTTCATTGAAATTACGCCAATGTTGTAAGGGATAATCGAATGTCACAAGGTAATAAAACTGAAAATCTGACTGTAGCGACATGATCCAAATGAATATTTAATGAAACATCTTAACACTGTTGAGTAATTTTCTGAAATAGCACTAAAAAAACATTCACCACGTGGGCCCAAACTTTTGCATATTATTATCTTACTTGAACCGGCCCTGATCGAACTTGAATTTATAATCCCCGCCCTTCTTGTAACATTTTTCCTTTTAGACTCGTCTCATCTTGTGCTATTGGTAATGAAAATTTGAGACGTCTAGCCGAGGATTTGCTGTTGTTAGGGGAATCCGATTGGTCGAGTCGAGAGTCGGAAATATAGCAAAATTTAAATTATATATTACTCGTACATGACAAATAAAATTTCTAGTAAGGTTTGTCAACCATGTTACACCATACCTATACCTACCTAGGTTTTAATTTCAAATAATTCCAGTACAAAACTGATGAGACTGACTGATATTACAATAAGAGTGATATTATAAAACATAGGCAATTTTAAAAAGGGGGTTTCTTGTGAGACATACTTATGTATTTTATATTTTATCAAATTTATAAGTTTTAATCATACCTACTACTTTTAATATTTCTTTTTTCAAAAAGGCTGTGGTTCGCAGTGAGAAAAATAAAAGGGAGTGCATGAAAAGTCTAGTAAGGGGTGTCAGCCTACCCCTTTGGGACCAAGGCATGAGCATTATGTATGTATGTACGTACTTTTAATATCTAACGTACTTTTATACTTATTTCCTTAATTACTTACCTACAGCAACTCCATGTGGATGACCTCCGTAACTAGACATAGTAAATATTTCGTTTTCTTTTCGGTAGTTTCTTTCAATACCTATCTTTAAATTCCTTATTATAAACGGATAGACAAAACAAAATAACTATTAAACGAAAATGTATAAATGGTGACAAGAATACCCGACTAGCTGGGGAAGCTTTGTGATCGGGATTTTCTGCCACCGAGTGCCATGAATGAGTAACGGCTGAGGTCATGAATGTTTTATAAGTCGCTCGCCATGATCCGCTAGACCGATGCGATGGCTGTATCATCCGTGCAGTACGTACGTCACTTCAGAAATATTAGATTAAGATTTTAAAAAAGTGTCAAATGTCTTTCTTTAAAGAATGAGACATGAGTATGAGAGAATGAGTAGTAATAATCGATATGTTCCCTTATATTCAGATTGTACACATTTTTAGTCGCGCGATTTAGAAACAATTTTTGGGCATTACGACAACACATACTATATAACACGTTAATCTACCTACACTGCTCAATAGGCAGGGTATAGATCATACCAAGTATTAAAACATACAAAATCTGTTTTGTCAAGGTATGTATTGGATTTTCTACTGTCGTTCTGCAAACTCGCCATGTGCTTTTTATGCCCACCGAACATGTTAAGATTACGCGGGCACCTGTGTAACCTTTAAACTACTATTTTTCACACACGCACGCACCCCCACGCTCACGCACTCATACATACGTATATACCGTTCAACTGATATCATTTAGTATTTATCTTTTCAATCATTATTTGAATACTATTGTAATTCAAAGTCGATTAGAAATTAATGTATTACGAGTATGCAACATATTAGTATGATGATACTTTAATTTGATTAATTTCTTTAACATAAGAGCGGTTAAACTTTCTTTGTCATTCCGGGGCGCGAAATTCTCACTGGCCGATAATATACTTTACCCTAATTGTGGGTGCGCAATATAATTATTTATCTATGGCCGAAGCATCATCTGTCACTATATACATACGAATACACAGTCTCGCGGCAGATTTCCCTGATCGAAGCGAAGCCCGGACGTCCTTACCCTATCCGATAATGGCGGCGGATTTATAAAATATTCAACGACTCCAACGTTATTTATGAGCACCTTCATGCTTACAGGAACAAAAGCGTTACTCGAATCTCTGTAGGTTAGTCGTCAGAATGTTTTGTTTGAATAATTCGTTGTGTTATGAAGAACTTCCTCGTTGTAAGTACTAGATTTTACCCACGGTTTCTCTCACGTAAACTAACTTAACTTTGCGTGTTTGCACATTGACTATCTGCTAGATAGGTGACCTGATACCCAACTGGAAAGGGGGGGGAGGATATTGTCCCCAGTGGAAAATGAACCCAAGACCTCTGGCGCTTGAGTCCAATGACCAAGCCCTACGCCATCGAGGCGGTAAATATTTTAAATATTTTCTCTTTGAATTCTAATGGGCATTCAATCTGTTATATTGTAATTAAATAAATGTCTGTCTTCAAAACCAATGATATCTTTAAAGGCCGAAGGGTAAAACAATCCACGTCTACTTCTATTTATAGAACAGTATGAAAACAAATGAATTACAAGTTTGAAACGGACAAAGGCGGTGGTAAATTATACGTATTGTACGAGTTTACTTACAGTTCAACGTGTAATCACAAACGTTTGATATTCAAACGCTTCCGGTTTTAATAAGAGCCTTACACAGTGCACCTTCTTGATTTCTATTTCAATTCAATTCATATGTATTTTATTGTGGAATAAAAATACACAGATTCAATAATAAAGTAGTTATTAACTATTACCTATAACTATTTTATGAGTAACCCTGTCTGTCTGTAACAGTTGCAAGTCCTAGTGCAGGAAACCAAAAACTACAAACGTGTTGAGAAAAGAAGAGACTTCGAGACTACTAGCATCAGTGATGGTAGAAAAAACAGTTTTTTTTTTTCAAAAAGCACAAAATATACAGACAACCCGTTTTTGTTATATCTTTAAAACATGTTTTAGTTATGGTTAAAACATGTTTTACACTTGATAATGGAACACTAACCCTAGAACACTAGAACGCGAAACCTGCTTCGCATGGAATGTTTCATCGTTCTCATATTGTAAACCAGAACAGAGACGTTGCTATTTGACGACAGTAAATGTCAGAGAGTAGTATCAAAGCTACGAGTTTATTGGGGTTTCCACAGAGTAGTTCATAATCAGCCGAAATACGTCCATACTGAACATAAGCCTCCCCAATTGAATATCACTTTTACGGGGTTGTTGAGAGATTTGCCATAATCACCACACTTGGTAGGCGGATTGGCGGAATGATCTGAATATACATAGGTGAACTGCTGCTACCCGTCCCTGGTGACTTAGTCAACAAATCTTTCGCTAGATAAGTTTGTAAAAGAAGAAATACGAAAATTGTTCGTGACAGTGTGCAGGGAGACTTTAATTCAGTATTGTTAGAAGGAACAGCAAGTTGCAAGTTGCATCTATAATTACAGGTACACTCCATTCACTCGAAGTAAATGTTTTGTACAAAACTACCAATTATTTATGTACCTATTCCTTAAAATACTATAGGTACCTTTGACAGACGGATTAGTGACCGAAATGTATATTAAGTAGAAGTTTAATTGTAGAAAACCGAACCACGTAATTTATGATAGAAGCTCGTAAACTGCCTCGTTGGTTTGGTCATTGGACTAGAGTGCGAGAGGTCGTGGGTCCGATTCCCACCGGGGACAAAGAACTTTGTACAATAGGTCCAGACCACTGATGTTATATTTGTGAATTATCCTATCCTTGTTTAATTCCCATATCACATAGCATTAGTTTGGAATTAGACAAGTGTGTATGTATATATTATGTAATATATATTTTATTTATGAAGACATTTACAGGAAAAGTGGGAGTTGTACTGTTCTGTTCCGGATCTTATCTTATCTTATCTTATCTTCTTAGGAAGCCAGGAAGACCTGGCGACACTTCGACCCTTCAGGATCTTTTGTGACAAACCCCTGACCACCAACGGTGCCCCAAGCCGATTTGGTGACCTTCACATACGCCTCAGAATTTCTTCTTTGGCATATGTAGGTTTCCTTACGATGTTTTCCTTCACCGAAAAGCCTGTGATATTATAAATAAACCGTACTTAAGTTTCATAAAACTCATTGGTACGGGCGGGGTTTGAACCCACGACCTCATGAACGTGAGCCGAGTGCACAACCAACCGGCTACCACAGCTCTTTCTGTTCCGGATACAGTGGGCAGGAAGGATCTAGAGCGCGAATTTGTAGCGGCAAATAAGACGGTCAGCACTCAAGTTGTACGAATTCTTGTTTGTTTAGATATAGTAAATACTGATCTTAATTCAGTTTCACGATTGATAGGAAACATTAAAGCCTGACGTTTGTTTCTGTTACTGGTCACACCTAAATATAAACCAAAATCAATTTCGTTTTGATTAAAATAAAAAGCACCGCGTCCAAGGGGAAAGTTTCACGAGATTAATTCACTTGATAAAATTTCACGGTTCAAGAAATCCAACTACCGGTTGCGTGGGGCGATGAACGATACTGATTACGTTCGTCTCAACACCGCCTTAGAAGCCTTTAGATAGAGAAATATACTACGACATGATACTTACAATAAATCAAACTATTTGGCTAATTCTCATCGCCACGATTCTCATCGTCACCTTCGTGGTAAATTCTATTTTTTGCTTATATGAACTATTTTTGTAAACAATCTAATAGCGCTTGATAATACGAGTATATTTATAAGTAAATTAATCAAATCGTGAGTCTCGGTTGGAAGTAATAATGTTTTGAAGTTCTAGATGCCACGAAAGTGACGCGATGATCCACGAAAGTGACGTAGTAACTTTACAGCCATTATTTTCTTAGAATTGACTACTGGTTATGAGACTAAATGTTCATGAAATAACAAATTAATCTTATTTTCATAATTAAACAGGCAAATACAATTCAATACCTACGCAAACAGAATTACCAGTTCGGTCCTAGGTTCGGTCATCCTACGAAATAGGTTCTTAATATTACTGATGCAGGTGGAAGTGCAGTAGTTTTAGGCAGAAGTTGACGTCAAAAAGAGAATAATGTATTCCAATTTTGAAAATAAATATTTTGATTTGATTTTGATTTGATTTTGATGTGCTATGTCAATTAAAACTACACAATTTTAGTGAAAAGTTTTTATTATGGAACATTATTAACGTAGGTAACTTTACTGTGGTTTTATTAATCAGGTACTTATATTTCGGAGGATAGTTTTACTCTAAAACCCCTCTTTATACATGTGTTAACACAATAACATACTTACATAGTAACAAAAAACTGAAATAAAGTATCTAAACTTATAACAATTGTGCATAATTTGAGTATACTTTAATTGAAATATCGCAGGTAATTTGTGACATTCAGAAATAATCAGTCTCCGGTGTTAAAAAATAATCAAAAACTTAACCTAATTGGTTGTAATATAAACTTTTTCCTTATGATGAATCATATAAGTCTTTAGAACTGAGATTATGTACTACTTTTAGTCTGAGCTTTAGAAAGTCTTAATCTCTCAAAAAATAAAAACGAAACGTTACACGTAGTTAGATAGCACTTTTCCTTTTCAAAAACAAAAACGTTATTCTATAAAAAAAATCTCATAACAAGAAGACGGTAACCTCTTCGAACAATAAAAGAAAATATCAGAACGTTAGTTTTTGCGTAAATTAAATATATTGTAACTCGAATCTGGATCATCATCAGACCAGAAGCTACGTTGATGTTGAGGGTATTACCAGCTTGGTTCGTAAGGACCGGTGACGACCTCCGTGGCGGAACGGGTAGCTCTCGGACTGCCACGCCGGAGGTTGCGGGTTCGATTCCCGCTAGAGGCCTAAGTTCGAATGATGAATATGAATGTTTGTATCTAGTAAACATACCACAGGCTCTGCCTAGTTTGGGACTGGATAATTGGTGTGAGTGTCTGAGATATTTATTTATTTATACCCTAAAAACAACATTAATGTACTTACTTACTTTAATTAGTGCCTACCCATACTTCATGTTTAATTAGTTATCTATTAATAGTGTAGTTGTTAATTTATCATGTATGGTTACAACAAATAAATATACTTACTTATACTTATGTATTCAAAACACTATTTACCACATCAAGCTAGTTGATTTTGTGAATACGTATACACCAGTCGCTATATTTCCAAATAAAACAATGCAAAAAATCACTTTCGTGGCAAAAAATCACCTTCGTGGATAAAACGCCACGAAGGTGATGCCACGAAGGTGACGAAAATATCCATTTTTTATAAATTCCTGCAAAGTTTAGGTGTAACGTTTTAAATCAAATACTACATAAATATCTCGAACATTTTGGAGTTTCGATGAGCTAACTTTAATTTCAATTACTAAAATACAATGCGCAAATATGTTGTCCACGCAAGTGATCGGTACACCTACGAATAAATATAAACTTACCAATAATTTTTACTCACGGAACGATGAGTCGCTCGTCCCATTTCTGCGAAGTAGGAACACGACTGACGATGACCGAATCGAACTCTGTGATTAGTTGCTGCTGTTGTGTTCAACAGCAAGCCTTTATTACTACTCAAATCTAAAGTACCTAAAATCGTGTGACCGACACATATTGTGTTTCCAATTCAAAATAATGATGAAAAGATTTTTTTTACACCATTGTATGTAAAGTGTATTTAATTACGGTGACTTTAGTATATATAACATACAAATATACTGAAATTTGGTAAAGCAGTAACCAAATGTTTTACTGCAACGGGAAGTGTGACACGATGAGAACACGAAAAATGGCCCCGTTTTTGATCGTTCATGTTAATTATTTATATTATTTTTGCTTCTATTAAGACAAGTTTTATTTATTTTGTGACCTAATAGATGTTTTATAATCCGATCCACAAGTTATGTTTTTAACTTATACTGTTTAGGAGATATAACTGTGTGACCATAAAAATTGAGTGTCAATGAGAATTACCCATTTAATACTGCGTATAAATGTTCAGTTGTTTGATGTTTGTGACTCAATCATGCCATAACTGCTGAACCGATTTTGATAAAATAATGAGCAGTGAAAGCTTCATCATCATCAGCTTATTTTTGTCTCCATTGCAGGAGCACAACCCTCTCTCATCTACTGGAGATAGACGGAGGTTAAAGTAAAAGAATACATATGCAAGCAGAATTTCAGTCTGACCTAGGGTCTTGTTTTAACCCAACACCACATTAAATCTGCTGTTAATTCTTCATCTATTATGATTTACTTTGCCTCTCTTGCCCTTAATTCTACCTTACTAAAGGACTGCGCCCCTACACACTTACGCGTGTATCTAAACGACCAATTGTTATCAAAAATCATATCCTAATCAAAATTAAATAATCCATCATCATCAATCACAGGAATTTAACACGATGAATATCAGTCACTCGGGACCATACTGCCCTAAATATACAGTGAAATAATTGTTGAGTACATTATTTTCCACTTTAATTTTACCTTTAATCCATGAATAATATGTGATGCCTTTAGCAATAAATAAATTGGGTTAATTTTAGTAGAAATTTCGCGTTAGAAGTTGTTCAGTTAATAGTAGGACGCCGATTGATGTTGCGTTGGCAATTTCTACAAGACGCCGTACGGCGTCACTGTCCTTCAACGTGTTAATGAAGTTTCGGATTCTACTTTCTAATAATAACATCATACTTGAAGCGAAAGTTAGTACTGTTGGATATTTTTAATGCCATCGCCTCTTGACAAGTAGAAAGTCTATATTCGTTACCGTAGTCGCTACGTTTTGTGCTACGGGCCGTAGCTAGCAGGCTACGACTCCCTAGAGATAGAGGCCGTACCTCGTACAATGTCTGCTTTAGAGCTTAGCCGTCTTGTTATTTTCTGTATCACTTTTGAAACTATTTGAGTAGATTTACCTTTGTGCTGTTGGTTTCATTTTCAATTAGATTGCTTTTTACTGAGCAAAGTAAAGATTCCAGTGTTTTCTACATAAATAAATATGGGAAGATATAACTATCTAACTTTGTAACAAGTTCTTCAAGTATAGGGTTAGTATTATAGGAACATTTAGGACCAAGAGATTGTAAAGAATTAATAGAAAGATTTATTTGAAAATGTCAGTGATAGGTTTTCATTTAGTCACTGGTAAACTTGAAGAGAATTTGAAAAGCAGTAGATTATTGAAACGTTATTTTTTATATTATAAGTAAATAACAGTATTGCACCTTTTTTAGACTGACGCAGAAGAACTTATATATAAATTAAATAGTACATTACACACCTAGGTAGGTAGACTCGAGGGACCTCCCGTGGTGTGTATACAATTTTACGTTCCGCTGCGAGCAGGAAGCGGTATCTTTCACCGCATAGCGGGGCGAAGGTAACCACTTTCTCCTTGCAGGCACGAAAAATTATATATATTTATATATGCTGTAGTACTGAGGACTTCAATATTCTGCTGACAACACAAATGTGCGGATGAAGCCCCAGACAAATGCTAGTAATACGTAAACACACAACAGTCTTCTGTACAAGACACTGTTGTTAACCATTAACGTCCAGTCGTTAACGAAGTTAAGCCCATTATACATTTTAGTGGCACCAAGTCGTTTATACCACTTCTGGCCCATAAAGTGTGCAATTGAAGATAAACTATCAAATTAAGTACCAAATTGAGCCACAAACTGCAGGCAACAATTTGAAGACATTGTTATTCAGATTAATGTGATATAATGTTACTGGAATAGTCACTGAATTGTAAGCCCTTCAACTGAGTTCTAATTTAGAATTGGACAACAATTATAACCACTGTTTATTGACAGTATGACCATACCCCGGACATTTGTGCTAAATTGTAACGGGCGAAGTATAACTGCCTACACTCACACTGCTACTTTTGCGTACAAAAGCGTTTGAGTCAGTCTCTACACGCGCGCTAAACCTCCCGCCGGTAACCAATGGGTCACAGATGTGCAGGGGAAGCCAATTCGACGGGGGGCAGGGAGTGGCTATATTGTACGTAATACTACTACTATTACGTAGTACCAAAGATAATATATACTAGAGTACTCATTACTATTACTACATACAAATTAAAATTAGCCAGGGTTAGTCTAGAAGTCAGCAATGCCCTAGCGCGGGGGGCTCATACCGCGATTGCCCAACGAGGCCTTTGTAGAAATTATTCCTATTTATTATGTTAAGGAAAGAAGAGGAAAAAAAACTGTTTATATGAAAAGCTCTATATTTACTAACCAAGGGCGTTACTAGGCTGATGATCAACGTTTTGCTATATGTTTGAAACAAATGTGGCATATTACCTCCAAAAAGTTCTAGTCCTTTTGTACCTACATTAGAAAAGCAATCGATCTTTGAAATATTACCTACGCAGTGCTTTCGAATTTTTCAACTAGGTATGTGTTACAATTAATTTCTTCTACCTTGCATTTACATACGTTTGTGTAAGCATGTGACGACTGCAATTGAAATTTAACATATGATGTGTTCTGCATAAACGTAGAAATTTTATTTTATTTGACACGTGTTGAATAAACATATTTTCCTGTACTGTGACTCTTTGTTGACTTTAACACTTCTAGACCCAGAGAACCAGTGATTTATCTATACTTCTAATAATTAAGCCTTTCATAAATGTATTATTTTCTCTTCCTACCATTTTAACTCCGTGATGTATATCATAGTAAACTAAGCGAAGTTGTAAGAAACTTGCCACTTGAAGTAGAGTCGTGTTGCTCCAACCGACGACGATGAGCCAACCCAAAATCCAGTGCTTTGTATGAGCAAACTAAGTGCATATTATACAGAATCACAATGTTATGTCTAACTTATAGTCTAGTTTTGATATTAAATTCTTAAGTGCCATGTTTTCTGCCTTTTTAATAATTTAGTCATCATCATGTCAGCCCTTAGACATCCACTGCTGGACATGGGCCTTCCCCAATGAAAGCCACTACACCCGGTCCTCTTTATTTTTGTAGAAATTAAAAAAATATATAAATGTATCATAAAAAAAATCATGAATTATTATTACTATTTTTTTAAAAACTTTAATAATATTTTATAAACTTTAATAAGGATATGTTGCTCCAAAACTACAACATTCATGTATAGCTTTCAACTGAACCAGAGATAAATTATCGCTATTGTAATTATTATTACAGGTTGATTAGAAAAAAAGTCATATGCTTAGAGTAATTAAACATTTAAATTCTCAAACATTAACCCTTCTTGGGATCATACTATAAATATTATTTTAAAATGTCCGTCCATCTACCTAGTAGATTAGTAGTTAGCTCATAAAGTATCTTAACAGTTTGTTATGAAGCAGAATAATGTCTTGCAGCCATTCTACGTCAAGAGGGCCCGACCACTCTTAATTTATGTGGTAGGTTGGTGGACCCATCTCACCGCAGGAACATCTGCTTCGTTTCAGGACACCCAAACTTCCTACTAACCTATGCGAGCATTTGTTGGGTACCTATACATAACGCTTAAACTTAATATTTTCTAAGAATTTGTGCTGATAGTTAAACAGTGCTGTAAAGTTACTTGAATATCTATACATACACGGTGCTACTTTGCATTCTTGCCATATTCACAGAGCTAATAGTAGAGAACATTACCTATTATTTTAGATAAACTAGAGACTCTCATAAATAAAGCATCCTAAGTTTTTAGTAAACTTTGTTTTGCAGTACACATAGGAATAAACCAATTTTTTCTCGCACGTTCAACAGGCGCAATAGGAATAAACCAATGTGGGCGTGGCCAGGCCTGGCGTGTAAATGAATTGATTTCAGATTTTCCTTCCTACTTTACCGCCAACAATGCCTAATTTAATATCATTACATTGTTGTCCATTTCTTTGCAAAGTAATAAATTAGGTATTTTTGGCGTGCCTAGTTAAAAAGCTAAAATCATCTAATAAGATTTAAAAATTATAATTTTTAATTTGTAAATGTACAATTAATTGGTTATTTACAAGTTCCTACTTACAAAATTTACGTGCTGAGAAGCAATTGTTCAAAATGTCCTCCGTTTTGATGAAGGCACAGTCTAGCACGGCGAAGCGAATTTCGCTTTAGTTTTCGCAACACATAAACGTTTTGTTTCACTGTTTCGAACGCTGGAACAAACCTTTCGCGTAACACATTTACACTGTCTATCTACTCTGAGTATACCAAGCGTTTCACGTCACTCCAAAAATAATAGTCCATCGGAGGATAGTCCGGAAACCGTGGTGGATGAAATAAGAGCCCAGTAAATTCCCGTCGATTGAGACTAAAGCGGTGTTGAAACGAGTCTCGCTTAATTTTTCGAGGATTGTGATCACGATGAGTCCACCAGTGCTCATTATGGATATTAAAAATTCCAACTCTCGTAAACCGGCTTTCGTCAGTCCACAAGATGTTGACATGTCGGTTGTCCAGTAGCCAGCGACAAAATGTACTCCGTGAGGCGTTATCTTGAGGGAGCAGATCTTGGACTTTCCGAAAGTGAAACGGACGTTGTTATTCACTTTTCAAAAGTTTCCACACTGTCTTGTGGCTCACACCGAAGTAACGGCCTGCTTCCCGGGTACTGGCACGAGGCTCTCTTTCAAGGTACTCGAGAATTGACTCTTGCAATTCCTGACATTTCCACAAACATTTCTACGGCTTGTCGCAAACTGTTGCCACTTATTGCGTCCAAGCGCACCATTTCTACTAATTAAATATTTGAATACGCTTCAGTCATTTTTACAACAATATTTTTGAGAATAATGACAGCAGTTGACAATCAAATAATATCATTGAATAAAAAGACAAGATTAGCATAAAGAGTCTATGTCATGTCGTGATCTTACGAATGATAAAAGTGATGTGCATGCATTACGATAATTAGTGGTGTGCTTAACAGATTGTCGATAAAATAAAATAATCCAAACCAAAAAAAAATAAATTACGTCATGATTTTTTTTATTGATTTGTGTTTAGTATCAGTAATATAGTTACCTCTGTAAATATGGCAAGAATGCAAAGTAACATCCTGTATAATAAAATCGTAAATGCAAAAAAGTCTGTACATTGAATATATTCGAAAAAACCAACCAGGGCGACTTAAAATAAGTAACTGAACATGTTAGAACCATTTTAAATTTTTGTGTTTGTTTGTTTGTACGGGCATCACGCATAAACTGCCGAACGCATTTTGACGAAACTTTGATATACACTGTGTATATCCCAGAATAACATAATATATAAAAAAATCTCCATAATTGTCCAAGAAATAGAAAAACCACCAACAAAAACTTTAGTGCAGTACAAAGATAGTATATTTCAGAGATCTACTATAACCAGCTATTTTGATCTTTGATTTTCAAAACCGAAATAAAAAGAAAATTATAATTGAGAAATCTCAAAAGAGATTATTCCAAGGAAAAGTATTTGTTTCGGGAAAACGTGTTGAAAACTCTTTGTAGCCCAAACTTCTAGCGTTCTTTAGACTATGTCAACATGATGATTTAATTGCCAAAAGTCTTATGACAAGATGATTGTTACTGCATACTATTCGTGGCGCTTTCTCAAAAAGGTAAATGGTGTTATCACCCTACGTTCTAAGTGGCCTGCAACACAAGGCACCTCCTGGATGATGATCGAAATTGGGACGATACTCTCGGTGATGCAGTCGTAAGTATCACTACCCAAGACGTCTGAGCCATTTGTTCGCTGTGTTTTGTGGGCTCTCGAACCCAGTGCAACTGTGCGAGAAGTATCGTCCGCGTCTCGCGGAAGATGTCCTGGCGTGCTCTATGAGGAACGGTGAACTAGTATCTGATGAGAGGGTACTAAACTGCTGCCTTACTATGCTCGAAGATGTTGTCACTAGCTCGGCAGCGTTACGCCACCTAGACCGTTGCGTGCAGCTTATCTTTACCGAGTATAAAGCGCGAGTACGCTGCGGAAACCGATAACAGTACAGTATCAACAATAGTTAATTACAAGTTGATAACTTTCCAAGACTCACAGTTGGGTAATGAGTGGTTTTAACAAAGTTGTAAAAAGCGTGGAGCTTCAGCTCGGAGAAACGTTTTTCCTTGATTCACCGGAAGGCAGCGGAAAATAATTTCTTTGTGACATAATTCTGGTGGAATTCAGACAACAAGGGATGATCGCCGGCGCTGTAGCATCCTCAGGGATCGTTGCCACACTGCTTCCTGAAAGTAAAACGGCCTATACCACCTTCGAGATTCCCATCGATTTAGACAGCACGGACACTCTTGTGTGTTACGTCACGTAACAGCGATACTGCCTGGGTGATCCAGGACTGCTGTCTGATCCTTTGGAATCAGGGGAGTTCTATGGCGCACAAGAACGTTGTAGAAGCTGTAAACAGAATGCTCCAGGACATTCGGAGGGGGTGCGATGGATGCTATCACGGGTCACTATTGCGGTGATTTTCGCCAGACTTTATCGGTAGTGACGCGGGGTACTACTGCCGATGAGGTAAACGCCTGCATCAATTACTTTGTAATATGGTCGGAAGTACTAAAATGGCGCCTCACGCATTATGTGCGGCTCCAACTTGGTGGCAACTCTCACACTCAAGTGTTTTTAGACATGCTCCTCAAGATCGGACAGGGGCGATTACCAATGGACTGGTTGAGTATGCAAAAAATTGAGTACTCTGAGGGGAGAAAGGGGAGAGGGAATGTGAAGAAGGAAGGGGTAAGAGGAAAGAGTGTATGGATTGGGGAAGGAGAAGGGAAAGGGGATAGAGGGTGGAGTGGGAGGGCTGGGAACAAAGATGTGGGTGGGAGGTTGGGAGAAGGAGAGAGGGGGCGGTTGGGAGAAAGTGTAGAGGAAGGGTAGGGTAAAGTGGAGGTCGAAAGGGGGGTCGAAAGGGGAGGGAGGAATGGGTAGGGGAGGGAAAGGTGAGAGGGGAAGAGGAGTGGTAAAGGCCTATGCGACAAAATATTTAACTTAAGAGAAATAATACTTAACTTTCTTTAATAACTTAATTTAATAATAATAATGTGTGATGTTAATTTATCCACGCAAACGAAGTTGCGGGCAATAGCTAGTATACATTAAATATTTAAATTTAATACAAACATTTGTTGCATCTATGCCAAACTATATCTTGGTACACTTTTTTTATTTCTGGTGTCTTGACCGCCTGTCCTCAATCTCACCTGATAGAAGTGACGATGAGGCCTAAGGTGGAGCGCGCTTACCCAGATGATGCCTATTCACTCTTGCTTTAAAAAGATCCAGATTGTACTTGCCGGAAATACCGCAGGTGGTAGGGAGTTCCATTCCTTAGCGGAAAAGAGGAAACAAACGCTTCGTGTGAGAACGTGCTGGTATGTCTACTACATACGGATGAAGTCCCTCACCACGCCTGTTAGTCGGGTGATGGAACTATCATGATGATGGGGGAATCAAATCGTGCAACCATACTGCTAGTGGCTAACAGAATCAGAAAATTTACTAGGATTCGTAAAACTCTGAAACACGTCGATCGAAATATATCCCTCTGAGTTATTTCTGTTATGGCATAGCATACTCGTATATAGCACAAGAGAAAATCCTAATTTGTATATTGTATCTTTAAGTGTATATTTAATATTTAGTAATATAAGTATATATGTAATATTTTCATATAAAAACAACTTTATGTGAGAAAGCTGGCAGAAGTTGCGATATTACAATAAGTCTTTTGATCTTTGAGTGATTTGGATCTTTTGAGTGAATAGGCATCTTCTGGGTAAGCGCGTTCCACCTTAGGCCTCATAATCACTTACCATCAGGTGAGATTGCGGTCAGGCGCAAACCCATTATTAATAAAAAAAACCGGCCAAGTGCGAGTCGGACTCGCCCATGAAGGGTTCCGTAGCAGCAAATAACATAATATAAAAAATATTGTAGTTAGATGTAACTTTGATCGATGTTTTAATATTAGTATTGTGGTTTACGATTTTTGACGTATTAAAAAAAACTACTTACTAGTTCTCGTTCAAACCATTTTTCAGTGGAAGTTTGCATGGCAATGTACATCAATTTTGAAGACCTATCCATAGACGTATTTTCGGAATGAAGTGGCTGTGACATACGGACGGACAGACAGACAGACAGACATGACGAATCCATAAGGGTTCCGTTTTTTGCCATTTGGGTATGGAACCCTAAAAAAACTGTGCTTGTGGAACTTCGTCGATAGCATACTCTGCAAGCGCCTAATTAAAGCGTGGCCGCAAAGTTCTCTGTATTTATATTGCAGCTTTATTAGTATATAGTTCACAGGCGTTCGTTTATTCGGAAGCGTTTAAATAATCATATTTTATTTTGTCATAAGACTCCATAAGTTGACTGATTCTGGTGCCACAGTTTCAGGACTTTCAGGTCATTCTAATGTAGACCGACCACTGCGTCTTGTTCCATCGAGTGTCGCCAGGTGTTTTTTTAAAGACTGCAGCAGCAGTTCACAATTGTTTAATGCAAAAAATATGTTATTAAAAAAACTTATTTCTAACAGCAGTTAACAGTAATTTAAATGAAATGAGATTGTACTCGTTAATTATTATTCATGTTTCGCTACCTCTAGCGTATTTCGGTTAAGTTTTGTAATGGAAAAACTTTTTTTAACTGCCGAAATCTCGGGGACTGCCATAAATAACTGCTGTAGCAAGCTGTTACGCACGGACGGAGTTGTTCTTTCTTTCGGATTTAAATGAAGGGTCAGCCCGCACGTAGGTAATTATTTAAGACTGCGGTGCCCCCTATAAAGTATTTTGAACATTGTTTTTAGCTATAAAACGTGAATGAAATAAGGATGTTGAGTGTAAAACTCATGAATTCAATAACGTTTTCTGTTAAAGGTTCAAAACCTACGTTAGGTATTTGTTTAAGTACCTAGGTATAATAGATTATACAATATATAGTGTTTAATATTTTTTTATCAAGAAGAACCCTTATATCTATAGTCCCAAATTCCTGTTAGCATGGGAATATACAGGAATCAAATTAAATGATGTCGAGGAATCAAACTTAAAGACAAACACCGCATGATAAATGTCTCTGACTAATATGTCAGAGGATAAAAACGTGCGGAACATTATAAAAATATATAGATACTTATTTTGCGGTTTTATTGGCTCATTTATATTATTTATAACCCGTTTTTACTGATTGCCTAAAGGAGTATTCAATAATATCATATCTACATGTCGTGGAATATGTGTATGAGGGGTCTTTATAGGGCCAATAGAAGCCAAAAGAATTGTTTTTAGATTTTTTGTCTGTCTGTATGTATGTTTGTTACCTTATTACGCAAAAACTACCGAATGAAATTTGATGCACTTTTCCCAGCTGTCTTGCTGGAGGTCTAACTTGAAGGCTGGTGTATGTTTCATCTTGATACGCCACTTAGAACCTGAGATATTAATAAAGCAAAATTTTCTAGAAACCATTATATGCAATATAACAAAGAAGTATAATTATTATGTTCGGTACAATTCATATAGCGATTGGTTTGTACTACAGCGGGATTGGGATTGAGATTGAGAGTGAGTGGGATAGGGAGCGAGAGTGGGAGCGGGAGCGGATTCTGTAGTCCCCTCGAGCGGAGCCGCAGGCACAGCTAGTTAACAAATATTTTTGTTGTTATTGTATTTGTTAACAATAATTTAAAACGGTTGTGTTTTACTATTTTTTTAAAGAAAATGACATTCGAATGTTCGCGTAAACTAAAGCTTTTAAAATTACAAAAGGCGATTAAAATATCCTAAAAGAAATTCCACTTCAGTCGAATGGGGATGCTCCTATCAGATGAGCACCGGACGCCTCTCTCGTTGAGTTATGGCTGACCACATCCGGTAAATGTATTTCCGGTGTATGCTCGCATCCCCGTTGGTCAGTTAATCGCCAAATGAATCATAACGTTCATAACTAATCAACAAGGTGCAAACCCTTGTGTATATAGGTACCTATATTCTAGGGACTTGGACGATAACATGATAAATTAGTTGTGTTCGGTTTAACTTTTTAGATTCATTGTATGATGTTGAGCAAATCAGCAAATTCGAGTAATGCGTTGCGTTCGGCGGTTCGGTTCATTTTAGTGTCGTCTGCATTCTATCATGAAGGTAAACACTTTTTGGTTGGTGCCTTCGGACTTTACGCTGTTTTATTCCTTCATGATTTTTTTTTATTTTTATTAAATTATTTAAGGTCGCCTCAACATCTGAGGTCATTAGCGACCACGTTAACTTAAACTATATGGAATCGTATAGATTGACTAATTTTAGGAATTTTATTACATTTTGGTACATTTTATTTACATTGTCGTATCTGTGTTATGTTCTTTTTTCCGAGACTTAACGATGATTATAGATTTTTTAAGTGCAAATTAGGTACTCTTACCACATATACCTAACGGTGGAAGTTACTGAGTACCCATATATTGGGCCCTATTCTGATGGCACAAACACACAATCCTGTCATGCCTGTCACACAGTAGGTATTATAGAGATAAATACGTAACTAATTTTAGTGCTCTCAAATTTTAAATGTGTGCCTTCATATCGGGCCTAATAGTTAATTATAAATAACTAATAAATACATAAATAAATAGTAGTATTCCACATTTCAATATATAGTTACGTCGTTTACGAAGCTCGCCGTGCTTAGCTCAATAATCATTTAAATTATTCCTGATACTTCCCTATTATGATGTAAAAATACATTTCTTCATTTACATGCGCGGAATATTTAAACGCTCATTAATGTTTGACTTACTTGCCGCGATCGCTCGGCTCTGAAACGAAACTCATAAATATGTAATGATGGGATCGTAGGCCAACTGAAATGCGGGCTATGCAAAATTTGAGCCCGCTTCTAACGTCTACTCCAATTTAACGTTCCATAGATTTGAATCTGAAACAATTTTACAGATGATGAGACAGAAATAGATTGAATTGTGAATATTATTCTTAAAACGACAACGACGATATTATTAAAGGGTTTCATCATCACTAACGTGCAAGAGCCCACTGCTGGACATAGGCCTCACTCAGGGCGCGCTAGTTCTTATCCAGTCTCTGCCAGCTGAGCATCAGGATGATTTAAAGGGATACTCGTATTAATAACATTTTCACTTTTATAGTTGCAAGTCTTTTCTTTTAAATTCTTGTACCAAATACAAATTTAGCAAGTTTAAATATCATCCTGGCCTCCTCAGATGAGGGGAATGCCAGGATGCTATTATATAAGCTGCCACGTAACTGAATATTGTATTTTGATATTATTTGACTTCTTATCGATGCACTCTGCACACATTCCATCAAAACATGATGCACATCTTCTACTACATCACACTCTATACAATACAACGATAATTAGTCGAACTTAAGGAGAGCATGTCAATAAATGGTATTTCGTACCAACTATGAAATTGGGTCAATTGCGAAAAGGGATGCAATATTGAGGTAAATCACTTGAGGGTTGCGGTATTTGAGTGTAGTAGTGTAAACTAACCCACCAATATGTTATGCAGATCATATCATTATGTTAAATGTCATTTTCAGTCCTCATCTATTTGTACATGCAATATTGTATTCACATGCGTATGCAAACGCAAGGCCGAAGCGACTTACTCTTCATAACTGGCTCAATTTCAAAGCTGCGCCGCAACGCTAGTTAACATAAGAGTTACATTTCCCTAACTTCGACACAGAAACACCTAATTAATGACACCTAGCTTAATGGAAACTATTTTCTTTAGATTTTCCTCAAGCACGTTTCCTAAAGCACTAGGTAGGTAGAAGTAGCATGAAGTAGTACAGAATATGAAAATAAAATAAAAATATTTCATGAAATGTCTTTTGATAATTGTTTATGAAACTCCACATTTTCTTTCATTAATACATCTTTCATCATCATAAGCCGAAATACGTCCACTGCTAAACATAAGCCTTCTCAATAACATGCCACTTTTGGTGAGCTGTCCATTTAGGGGATTATGAAGCCATAACTACCACGCCGGCATGTAGATTGGTGATCGCAGTAATGATCTTTATACACAGGAGAACGCACGGTGCAATCTTTGAGTCGCTTTAACGACACCCTTAAAAAGATGGGTGTGGCCCTATTCTAAGCCGCGAACCACACGGTCAATCTTAATATTAACATGATGTCGAGTCTTAATATTAAATTAATTATATTAAAAATGCATAAAATTATCCATCACTCTGGTATGCAAGAGGAAAACATCTTGGAATTTAATTTATGCCATCGAGAGAAGACCTTTCTTACAAATAACATACTTCAAATACCTGCAATAATATTTCTATCGAATTCCATTGTTCATTATTCTTATCGTCTTCCATGTTCCCACAGTCTATATTAATGTTAGTAGGTATTTATATTGGGTAGGATTTTGTAGTTATTATATTTTGAGGTATTTTTTTTAGTTTCACTACAATACAATACAATTCGTTTTATTGCACAAACAAATACAGTTACAAGTTTTAAAAGTTAAAAATAATAAGATCTTATCGCATTAAGCGATTTCTTCCTGACAACATTTGGGTAGACAATATTATACAAGAGAAAACGGTAGGGTTCCCTGATTTCGTAGGTTTCACTCTTTATTTCATAAAGTACAATTCGCCATAACATACCTCTTTTATAAAAATTAATTTATTTATTATTTTAATAAAAATCAAATTCCTTTAAATAAACTTTTGTTCATTATTATAGCAATTTATAATTACAGAAAGTTTGTGACAGATCTTGCCATAGTTTCTTAGAACATGTAGTTGTTTGTTGAACTAATGTATTTGAAAACTAAAAATGTCCATAACTTTTGATTAAGTAAACCGATTGCGATGAATTAAAGACTAAATGTTAAGTTAAGCCCCGTGTTTTTTGTGAAAAGTCCATCAAAATCCGTTTAGTAGTTTTTAAGTGATGCGCGCACAAACTCAAAGACAAACCCGCTCCCACAACCACACCCACTCCCCTTTTCCCACTCCCAAGCCCACGCCCACGCCCACGCCCACGCCCACTCTCATTCCCACTCCCAGCTCCAAATGTAGTCCAAACTCATCGAAATCTAAATAGTACGGAAATACTATTATGTGCAATATATTACATACTAACCTTACCTACTAATGTATTTGAAAACTAAAAATGTCCATAACTTTTGATTGAGTAAACCGATTGGGATGAAATAAATACTAAATGTTAAGTTAAGTTGATCTCCATATTTCTTTGAAAAGTCCATCAAAATCTGTTCAGTAGTTTTTAAGTGATGCGTGCACAAACTCACAGACAAAGAGACAAAAATTTCAAAAATGATCGAAATGTCTTCTCTTGCTTATCCTTAGACACCCCAATTTTTTTTGCAAATATCTTCAATGTACAGACACGCCAAGGCATTTTATTTATTAGATATAAAATATAATATTACAAACAACATTTTCCATAGAGTTACGAAAACACTTTTCCGCCAAATCGAAATAAAAAAACTCAACCCCTTCCGCTTGACCGCGGCCCGCTCCTCATAACTTGACTCGTCCAATAATATCGTCATATTTTTCTAACATTGCGAAATTGGAATAAAAGGAAGGAAGGGAAAGTTCCGCATCGAAATTGCGAGGGTCGTGCTCTTGCCATAAATAATAGACGCAATCTGTGACTGGTTGGCAGCGTTGCGTTACGACTGGACGTGCGTGCCAGCCACCCTGGTGGACAATAACTGTAAACGACGACAAGGTTATACAACTAAATTAGCCAGTTACATAATCTTATAAAGCACTTAGTTGCCTATATAACATTATATACCACAATTCAATTGATACAGATTATTTGAATATCATTCTAGGTATAGAGAGTATTAGACCACCTGTTTGGTTTAGGTAAAAACCTACAGGCGAAGAACTTTGGCAGTTATGGCAGTTATCATCATCATCATCAGGTTATTTTTGTCTCCACTGCAGGAGCACAACCCTCTATCATCTGCCGGAGACAGACGGAGGATTTGGCCTACACTCCCCGCGCTGGCCAGACGGGTTGGGGTGGCCTGATTGATGTTTTATAATGTATTCCCTTAGTCGCCTTGTACGACATCCACGGGAAGAGATGGAGTGGTAATATTCTACTCAACCGGAAACCACACGGCTAGCTAGCTTGGCAGTTATATGAAAGTAAAAGTTAAAATATTTAATGGCACATGAGTACCTACACTTGGATACACGTAATTTTTTTTACTCGCCCTTCCCAGGTGTTTATTTAGCGCTGTGAAGAAAAAACGGCCTGTCAAACTTCCAGCAACACATTTTTAAAATCAAGTTTGAACACAATAATATAAAAATTGTGTCATGGAAAGTATCTAAATTGACATTACATCTAATTTAATTAATAACCCTGTAACCTTGTCATTGTAAATTTCTTTTTGTTTTATTTATTATTTATATACAAATATAAGTCACACAAATAATTTAAACACAAAATGTACAAAGGCGCACTTAACTCTGTAAGAGTTTTCTTCCAGTAAACCTTGTAAAGTTTGTTTGTTTGTAATTAACTCCTATCTTTACAGTTTAAATATTATTATTAAAAAAAAACTATTGTAGTGCCCTTACAGGGTTCATGTTAGCGCCTATGATTATATGTAAGATCCTATTAACTACATGAAACAATAAATGATATGAATATCTACAGGCTGTACAATCATATTTGATTAATATATAATGGTTGTTTGATTACAAACGAGTACTTTTTGAGAAAACTAAAATACATTACGTACTTTATTAAAACTCCTATGACAACCCAAAAAGTGGAAAGACAATAATGTAATATAACAAACAATGTTTTGCTTCACTTAAAATGAAGTATCTTTTTTACTTAATTTTGAAATGTCATTGCAAAACATTTAAAATGACCTTATATGGACCTTATGTGGATGTCGTACAAGGCGACTAAGGGAATATATTATAAAACATTAATCAGGCCTCCCCAACCCGTCTGGCCAGCGCTGGGAGTATAGGCCAAATCATCCGTCTGTCTCCGGCAGATGAGAGAGGGTTGTGCTCCTGCAGTGGAGACAAAAATAACCTGATGATGATATGGATACTGATCGATTGTTGATGGACTGGGTGATATTTCTGTGATCACTTTCACAGCTAGCTTTTCATTCATTCAGTCTACTATAACGACAACGCTGAGAAAAACTATATTAACCATCATTCAATCACCAATCACATAAGATGGAAACAAAGTACCTAGTCAAGGATTGCTTTTCCCAAATCAATAGCAAAACGTATCGTCAATTATCGTAAATAAATAAAGTCGCAACGAGACGACGTGGCCGACGGGTGCGGCCCGCCTATTCGCTGTCTGTAGCAAATGAGACGGGGCCTTCATGCACCCCCGCCTTGCCGAGAGAGACTTGCGGTTGGTACAAGTGACTAGAGATTAACGACGAATTTTAATGCAAGCACATTTAAATTTGAATTAGATTTATAGCACGCTAAAAAATACACACATAGCCGAAAGGATTAGCAAGGGGAAGTGGCAGTGGGCGGGCCACATCTGTTGCAGAACCGACGGCCGTTGGGGCAGACGAGTTCTGGAGTGGAGACCACGGATTGGCACGCGCAGGGTGGGACTCCCCGACACCAGATGGACCGACGACCTAAAGATGGTGGCCGAAAGCGGCTGGATGCAGAGGGCGGACGACCGGGTGTGGTGGCGTTCTTTGGGGAGGAAGGCCTTTGTCCAGCAGTGGACGCCTAAAGGCTGACATGATGATGATGAAAAAATACACAGATACTATAATAATAAGCCTTTTCATGTTTTTTATAAAGTTTTTTTTTAATTACAACGTTACAGAAAATACTATGCAACAGATGTTAAGTACACATAGAAAAGTGAATGGTATAGTCGTATCAGGGAATTAAATTTAAGCCCATCTTTTATTTAAAAAGCGTGCAGATGCTGCTATCGTAATCCAATAAACTATCTAAGATATTAAGATAGAAATAAATAGTGTTATTTTGCATTTACAATATAATTTCTTTACTCCAATATGCTAGTCGTTAACTTCATTAAGTTTAATGAAAAAAACTTATGATTATCACTAGGTATTTGTTTTAATGATACGTGCACTTTTTAACAGCTACTTTCAATGCTTATAACTTGTACCAAATACCTAAGATAGGGAGATTCACAAATGATAGGGATTTTCACCTCTACAGTAATCATCGATTGATGTATTAAAACTCATTTACTTTAATCATAAGTGACTTATTTTAACTGTTTTAAAACTCAGGTCGGGAGTATTTTTTATCACTTCTAATCCATATTTTCTTTAGTCAGAACTCCATTTATCGACGCAAGTATGACAGTAGGAACTAATAAAAATTACTTAAGCATTAATACTAATAATAATAACACAAATTTTAATTAATTTCACTTTCCTCTAATCATATGTGGACACTAAATATTTCTTTTATCGTATCAAATTAGTAGACAGAAAGATGAAATAAGCCTGAAAGTATAGGTTTGTTTAACTACAGTTAAAGTTGATACCTATCAACACGAATGTAAAAAAAACGTACATACAGACAGTAACATCACGCACAAAATTTAGTATAAAATAATACGCGGTGTGTGCACAGAATTAGCATAATGCTGAATAACAGCACCTCCCCATGGGAAAGCGCACGTGGACTAACATCAGGACAAACGGTGTTCCCTACTGTACCCGCCTTTACGGATCTCTGTACCGGAAAATATTGTTACGCAACAAAAATATGGAATTGTGAAAATATGGGCCTTTGAGGGATTCTTTTGTTTTTATACTTACGATAATGTACACCGCTTTAGGGGAAACACGACTGTCATACATAATCTGTTGTCCTGATTTTGTGACGTTACAACACGGGCAAAACTTTTTATGGTCAAAAAAGGCAAATATGCGTTTACAGTCATCACCAGGAATTGGAATTAGATAGTCTCATTTATGTACTAGCGACGAATATATGTCACGGGCGATTAATATGGACAATATTTTTTAAGGATTTTATTAACTTTTTTTACTACAAATGCCGGAGCTCTTAGTAATAATTAAAATAATATCCAATTAAGCAAAATACTCCTCGCTGCGAGACCTCTTCGAGTATCGGCCTTTTGCGGTGGAGACCCTTGGCGCATGATTACCGGAGGCTATCAGCTTCGCCAGCCTCATCGGAAACATATCGATCGTGATGAGTTGATGACATTAAAGAGGAAGCGACACGTCACACCTCTGCACATGATTCACGAATGACGATTATGTTCATTCTAAATTCTAAACAATCTACTTACTTATATGATATGAGGGTGTGAGTCGTTCTTCTCGTTCTTCTATTTTGGTGAAATTAAGGCAAACTTGTTGAGCTCTGCAATGAGCAGACGAAAACAACTGGCTTCGCACGGTAATGTTTTAATTATCTCCTTCTTATTATCTTATGACTTCGGAGGGCATTGTGAAGCTCTCAGCCTAATTAAGGGACTTAAATTAAGCCCTTTCAATGTACCGCTTAAACATTCACGTATATGTTTCATAAATAAAATAGCAATTTGGAGGAGTCAAGTGTTTGTAGAACATAAGGTTTAATTATATTAACGACGATATTACTTTAAACAGCATATCGAACTTTGTTATTTTAGTTATGCTAAGTTTCTAAGATTATACAATTTAACGTTTCTTGTAGTAAGTATTTTTAATTGATATTTCTAACATTTTAATATTACCATCTGCATGGGCGTTTCAAGGTCAAAATAACTTCATTTAAACCATTTATGCAACTGTGCGATTTGAATGGACATAAGCTACCAATGTTTTATTATTAAATACCGTTCTTTGGCTCAGTAGCTAGACCGTTGAACTCGAAAACATGGACTCGAAGTCGTGGAATTCCCACCAGGAGTAGACAACTTATTCGGTGGGACTCTAGTGCAGGGTCCGTCTGGATAAGTCTTCTACCTATGCCATGAAATTTTAAATTTTGTTTAATAAAATACTCAGAGAATATGTGTTCGCACGAGGACAGTCCTGTGTCAATAAAATTGTACTCCCTAATAATAATGCCAGAATCTACATGTCACCAACCAGTTGCTGACACAGGCTTCACAGGTCAAAGAGAATTATATATTATCCAAGCAGGCTTCTGGGCAGTGCCAGCGTTTAATCTTATATTCATGCCGGTAATGTATGTTGTTCATAACGTAAAGAGTAGAAAGTGGGTCGCATTTGCATACGTTTTAAGGATTCGTCTTTTTACCCGCTTAATATTCGGAAGAGTTAAGCTCGATTTGGAATACGAAAAGTGAGAAGCAAGAAAAATTGTCACAGGAAAAAATCTGAAGTCGCGTGAATCAATCAAGTGAATTATTTAAGTCGGTTTCTGTTCAATATGTGTTGACTCCATCTAGAAGCACCTATAGAAGCGCTAAGTTGATTATGTCCGACAAATCAGATATTAGGCCCGATTCTGAAGGCATACATTTAAAATTTGACAGCGCTAAATTTGGTTTCGTCTTTATCTTCATAATACTGTGTGACAAGGATAGCAACAGTTTTAGTGCTGTCAAATTTTAACATTGTGCCTTCAGAACCGAGCCCATTATTATAAACTGAGCACCACAATGCGAGAGTCAGAGTAGCCGAATCGATTCGGTGGCTTAATTTTTTTAAGTACTAGAATAGTAACATTATTTTACAATTGTAATTTGCTAACCAAATTCTGTTATGAGGATTGTGAATGATGTGAGTTATTCTTGGAACAAAAAAGTATGAAAACTTAAACGACGCAATTCAATTTCAATTAAAGCTCACGTGCTGTAATGGACATCCAAGTTGGACATCCAACAATAAGGCAGTGAATGTAAGAAATATGCAAATTACAGGCCAAACTACTGACTCAACTATAATTGGAAAATAATATTTTCTTGAAGCAAGCATATGCAAAACGTACCCACGGGCGTATTATAGGTCGATCACCCTGAGGAATTGATTTTTATTATAAGGAACTTGTCACTGCCCTTTATCAATCGTATTCTTGTTATGGAACATACCATAGTTTGTTCGTTATTAGGGTTATAGCGTCGAAACTGGATTTAGTTTCATCCACCCAGCTTAAGTTTAATCTGTTTCTGAACTGGTACCCCTCGTCCTTTTAACGATATATTTATGCCAAAAACAGCATAATCGTGAGGTTGTCTGCCTAGTTTGATTAGGTAAATCTACAAAACAAAATGAAGTTTTTATCAATTCCCCTTTAGTATAAAACTAGCATTTGCCCGCGATTTCGTCCACGTAGGTTTCGATATTTATACTTACCATTTATACTTACTTATTCACTGCTTTTAACGATTAATTTGGTTTCCCGTAGGAATGAGATGTTTTTTCCGGACAAAAACTATGCTATGTCCTGTTCCAGGACCTAACCTAAGTTTGCTAAGTTTCATCCCGATCCGTCCAGTGGTTGAAGCGTGATTGAGTAACAAACCTCCAAAATTCGCATTTATAATATTATTTGCATTTCAGTAAAATTCATATAAATGAAAAAATCTGTACTGAAAGTAGAAAATTAGATATATAATTGTAAGATTTTTTATTATGGACGCCCTTCTGTATAATGTCGTCATTGTTCAGCAGCCATATTCTTTTGTTTGAAGGCAACCGTGGAATAATAACAATGGCCCCAGACAAGGGAAGCAAACAATGATGTCTGCTAACTATGAAACGGAGCGGAGAATGGACGCATTTTTCATTCACGTCATTGAAGGAATCGATAGCATCTTTTATGTATCACAAAGATAACTATTGTTATCTCACATCACCCTGAAGGAGACTAACTAATTGCGCACCCATATGTACCTAACATTATCGACAAGTGAGAATTTAGCTTCCCGACATGTTAACAAAATTTTACAAAAAATAATTAAATAAAAGTAGGTATCATTAGAATGCTAAAATTAAATTCTTGAACATTAAGTGATTTAATTTCCAATTGACTTTTAATTAAATGAATTACTAAAATAACGTGACGATTGACAATAAAATACCAATAATGTCAGCTGGTCTGTATGTGTGTCTGTACTGAATGTACACGTGCTTAATCTAATGAATAAAATCGTAAACTTCGCGGGTTTGTACATTGAAGATATTTGCAAAAAAGAACTGGAGTGTCTAAGGATAGAACACATTTCGATCATTTTGGGAATTTTTGACTGTTTATCCGTTTGTTTATGAGCGCATCACTTAAAAACTACTGAACCGATCTTGGTAGACTTTTCACAGAAACATAGTGCTTAATTTGGTGTAACATATAGGCTTTATTTCATTGCAATCGGTGCAGTCAATCAAGAGTTATGAGAATTTATAGTTTCTGAAAACTCGCATACGCTGTGTAGGGAGTAAATGCTCGACTGATTTAGTGAGCGGTAGTGGATACGGGTATGGTACCAATGTAATGCGAGTTTTGTAAACTATAAACTCGCATAACTTTTGAACTTGGTGATTATGATGAATTTGTTGCACGAATGCAACAAAGTAGTGCTGGGCGGAATTTGAATTGCGATGGATTAGTTAGGAGGACTACATTTGGAGCGACGAGGGTAAGAGAGAAAGAGGTTTGTGGAGAGGGTTGAGGGAAGGGTTGAGAGGAGTGTTGAGAGGAGGGTTGAGGGGAGGGTTGAGGGGAGTGTTGAGGGGAGGGTTGAGAGGAGTGTTGAGAGGAGGGTTGAGGGGAGGGTTGAGGGGAGTGTTGAGGGGAGGGTTGAGGGGAGGGTTGAGGGGAGCGTTGACGGGAGGTTTGAGGGGAGGATTGATGGGAGGGTTGAGGGAAGGGTAAATGCGGGAGTGGGAGCGGGACCTAAAGCGGGAGCTGGATCTGGTTCTGGAGCTGGAGCTAGAACTGGACCTGGACCTGGACCCAGAGCCAGCAGCGCCCTGGACCTAGGCACTGCTAGCATCGACTTAGGTATGCACTGGTTCCATGTTACAGAATTCATCATCGACCTTTTATATTATTATATTCGTACAATCTGTATGTGATTTGTTCGTCTGATAATATGTAAATTAATTCAATATAGGTACGAGTAGGTATATTTAGTTGTAAAAAGCACGAGGTATATCGACAGTAAGGGCAATTCTTGATCTCGTAACTCTTCGAAGGCCGCACCAAAAAAGTGATCAGTTACAGTCCTCGGCAACAATATTCTGTTGTGTTTCTGACTTCATTACTTAGTAAACAAATACAATTACTCATGACATGATAAACAAAAACACATTACGTGTCTTAATGATATAAGAAAAACATCATTAACATTATCCTAAAACAGACACAGTCTACCACATACCATCAGCATCAAATACGTGATAAATTATTTATGTTAGATAGATACTCGGACCTAACACAGAGCTCCCGCATCAAATATGACCTCTCTAAATTATTCACAAGAACGGTTCTCGGCAGATAGTTTTTCATCTGGCAGACATAATGCTCGATTAACACTCCATAACGGTCAACCGGAAGTGTGGACGCCATACTGGCGGCGAGATAGCGGAAATATATCGCAGGAAGTCGGCGGCCATTATTCAGGAAAGGAAGCCTTCCGTTGTCACTTCATAAGTGCTCTTATTTTAGTGATGCTGCTTCGGTTCGTAGGTGTTATGAATTATTTGGCTTGAGAAAATTTCACGCGTACAGTAAATATAGGCCTACACTAGATTCATTTTGCTGAACTGCATATAACAACTTATTACCCTACTACTATAGTTACTGCCATAGTAACCTGTATATTGTGTGGGAAGCCAGATTGGGGGGGGGGGGGGGGGGGTGAGATAATACTACAATACAATGATTTTAATGAGGTAGTCATTTTAAATATTAATATATTTTCTATGTCTATAGGTGTGCGGTAAATAAATGTCCAAATCGAAACTGGAGCTACTCGTACATACATGGGGTCAAGCCCAATCAGAGTGTAAAATTTCATGTTTATGAAATGTCCAAATAGGTAAGTATTTAATTATAAATTATGCCGAATTTTCATTTATTTAACAACTTATTGCACTGAGCAAAAAAAACGATAAAAATAAGGAAAAAAATGTACCTACAAATGGTAATGCTTATCTCTTTAAAAGATTTCTGCCATTTTATTTAGAAATAAACCCAAAAATGCAATAAACCTTTTAAAAAAACTTAACCTGATTTTTGTTTATTGCATTTGATAGCAAACATTTTGATATTTTTGCGTTAAGGCACTCGACAATCTGAAAATTTGAAAAAAACCGGTAACAGCTCGAACACAGTAATGGTTTCACATAACACGAAATTCACAGTCTGATAGGACTTGACCCCATCTACCCTCAGTTTGGTTTTGGACGTTTATTTACCTAAAATTATGTATACAGAAGGGGAGTTTAGTTTTATAGATTCACCTCCAGTTATGTTCTGTTGAAGTTTGTAATGAAACAATTGCAAAAAGTTAGACACTAATTGGTATTAATTATACGAGTATTGCTTTGATTTATTACTTTCGGAAGTGTTAATTACTAAATTACAAAGTGCGGCGTGTAGTGCAGCGATCATTGCAATGGAAATACAAAGTTTTAAAGTTTTTTCCCCTTGCCTATTGAGCTTCACTCGGACTGAGTTATAGGAGTTAGCGTGATAAATTTATATCGAATCCTATATTTTTATTTCATGATTTCTAAACTTGACGCTTTGTAGGTTTATCTAAACGTATTATGATTTATTTCACTCTTTTATATTTAATTTACAATTTGTTCCTCATTTTTACATAAGTCCACGTAAGTAAAAAATGACAACTTTACAGGATAGAAAAAAAAACTTTTATATATATATACTTCATATAACAAAAAATTACCAACTATCCTTTATATTTTACTTATTTAAGTCAATACAGCGTCCAGATAATATACTTGGTAAAAATATATTTTTATTACGAAGTTGTAATGTTGGTTCTTTTCCGAATGCGCTTCACCATTCTACTGGTTCTCCGCTTTTGGCCACCTCACACTGGCGCGATGCAGTGGGGGGCAGTGGTGTTAAATGGAATTGTACCGAGGACCCCAAGCTGACGTGGGCAAGGCGTTGCAATAAATGTTTGTATGGAGCCTAGGATATGCCTTGCCTGCGCTTATCCGCCAGTTTCGGAGTGGCTTAATTTATCCAAATTCTTCTGACTCCCTTCGGCGTCTGATGTATTATATCAATGGTCTTAGTTGTTAGTTAAATATCCACATTTTGGATCATAATATCCTTCAAAGAATCTACCAGCACAACCCGTTTGTATCTGACTAAGCGATCTTAAACGACGTACGAATACCCACTAAAAATAACATAGAATATCACTTCTTTTCCAACCGTCCAGTTGCTGATGGTTTTATTATCTTCCTTCACTGAAAAGAAATGCATCACATTATTTAACCAAAGACTTAAATGTCATCAGCTACATATACGACGCAGTTCAGTTCTCCTATCACTTGAATAGTCCCTTCCGTTAAAAAACTCGCAGCCACTCCCGGGAGACGAGTTGGGAAGCTAATGACGTGTTCTTGGCGAGACACGTGCCTGGCACGTGATGCTATAACCTATAAAACTTGTTATATAAAGGACTTTAGGTATACATTGGAAAATAATGTTTTCTTATATTTTTGTACGAATTTGGAAGGTAATCAAGGTTCTTGTTTATTTAAACGTTACAAAAGTTTCACAAAGTTTGTTTACGGTTACAATATTTTTTTTATAAAAGTAAAGTAGCACTCACAATAAAAAAAATTGTCGAAAGCCGACTTGTTAACTAAGCTCTAAAGTTTCAATATTGTATAAAATATTTATGAATTTTTTCTAAGTACTGTTGTTGTTAGGGAAAAACTCAATGGTTTTAGACCAATATGAAATCCTGACAGAAATCAAGATAAAATGTTATAATCCATTAATTTAAATGAATTGACGGAAATAGGTACGAGTTGCCGTTGACATTATGGTTGTTTATCGGCCACAGATCAGAGATTGATTGATAAATAAGCTAAAAAGCTGTATTGGGGAAGGAGGAGGGAGACATAATTGAGCGAATTTCCTCACGTTCCCCGCAAAGGGTGTTGTTATCACACATACTAACAATAGTGACACAAGGCTCTGCCGTTCAGCGAACAAAATAATTACCGTTTACCTTCAATTCGTATATTTAATACAATAGTACACGTGCTATACATATTTCCCAGTAAGTACCTAATTTATTCATCATCATCATCATGTTTGTCTCCACTGCACGAGCACAACCCTCTCTCATCTGCCGGAGACAGACGGAGGATTTGGCCTACACTCCCCGCGCTGGCCAGACGGGTTGGGGAGGCCTGATTGATGTTTTATAATGTATATTATAATATATAATTATATATTTATAATTTATTCAACGTTGATCAAAGTCAAAGTCAAAATCATTTATTGCATATGAGTACACTTGGTACATTTATAAACGTCATTATTTTTTTATCGACTACCGCTACCAAGGTGCGACTACCGCTTACATTCAGTTCATACAGTAGATTTTCTTTTGTAATAAACCATTATAATGTTAATTATATATCTCTGTCTGCTGCCTTAAAATTCAAAATCTGCTATGCTGGCATTTTTATCGATATATGCTGGACACATTTCGATACAATTTCAATGTTACTTAAAATATATCTCGATGGACGATGCAATACACGAACTGACATGAAGCTACAGCACATGCGCCATATTTGTGAACGAGCAACATTGCTGCCCAAACAGATACCACGGCCGTGAGTTACCATATATTAGGGTGTGCATCGTACCGTGCGACGTATCTGAAATTAATTCATGTTTTGTCATTCCCTCACTTTATATTCAGGGCTTAGTGACGTAGCACTATAAAACGTCATAGGCTGTATATTACGCGGAATATCGTAGACGTGCGTACGGCTGTAAATGGAAAAACACGGGTTTGCTCTTACTGGACGTTAGAGCGAGCGTTGACAAAAACCAATATTTGGAAGGGGTTCTATTGAAAGGCACCCTTTGGTGTGTAAAAACTGAATGTCTTTTGATTAATGTTTATGACTTAGGCGTAGATATCCAATGGTGTTTCAATTTGTATGGTGTAAAGTAACCTCTTATTTAATCATGATAAGGTTATCAATTATTACTGATTATGCACGCAGAATGACGTCGCATGAAGAATGAGTTGATAAGAGTTTCCTAATTTGCTGAATAGGAGAATATTTTTCCTCAACTTTAACTAATTCCTCAACAAAATCAAATGTTGAATTTATTAAATTCGAATTGACGTTATCACTTGAACAGTTGAACGTTTCGAACGATACTTAGGTACGACGCTGTTTATTTAAAATTAATGATTCTATGAATTAATCAACACTTTCTAAAACATGCGATAAATAATGAAATATTAATAATAACATAGCAAATACAGTGTTTGTAATTAATTCTGAATGTGAGTTTAAATCAACCGGCACATGTTGAAAATATGCGGTCAACACTCATGCATGCATTGAAAACAACCAGTTTTAATTATTCACTGAAAACAAACTCGGAATGTTAACAAAGTCATAACCCAAATGTAATTCATTCACAATTTTTATACGAGGTATATATTTACACTTGAGAACAAAAAATTGAGCCACGTCGAAAAACATTGAGGCATCTTTTCATACTTCAATGGGGATGGAATAAAGAATAAAGTTGCATTTATAACGTTTTATGATAAAGAGTTTTGACCGTAACTTAAAAAAAAAATTACTGTCCGAGGTGACAGACAGTCCTTCAGATTGTGAACGGCTGAAATGAACACCAGCAAACTTTAGACAGTCCTAACGCTGCCCAGTAAATTTTTTTTATAAAAATAATATCTTGATTGCTTCTCACAAGGTAAGTACATAAAGGAGGAATTATATAGTAGACTTTCAGTAGAAAAAAGGACAGCATATTTTGTCTTGTGACAGACTGGTGTCTGAACTAGGCAACTACCTATTTTACAGATCACCAAAAATTGTGTTTCAGTTGTCAACCTGAGGGTTAGTTCGGAAAGTCATTGTAGACGTGTGCCTGTTATGACCAAAGCTCGGATAGGTCATCGCAAAACAATTGCAATGTGATACAGTAGGTTTATCATCATCATCAGCCTAAATACGTCCACTGCTCTACATAGGCCTCCCCAATAGAATACCACTTTTGGTAAGTTGTTCATTGGGGGACTTGCCATAATCACCACGCTTAGCAGGCGGATTGGTGATGCAGTAATGATCTTAACATACACACACAGGAAAACGCTGCTGCCCGTCCCTGGTGTAATCCCTTAATCGCCTTGACGACACCGACGGAAAGATTGGCCCGGCCCTATTCTAAGCCGGGAACCACATGCCAACCACCAATCAACCCAAAATGGTCCATTAGTTTGGGAGGGTATTGCCATCAACATGTTAACCTAATTCTTATGGTTGCGTTGAACAGAAACAACCATCAACTGTTGACACTTCGTCTTCATATTAATTACTACTAAAGTCAAGGAGTATCTGCTCAAAGTTGGATTGCATTTGAAAATAAATTTAAATTATATTTGTACGTAATATAGGACTACATAACATCTTGTTCTACTCGCATTAGCATCTTGTCATAGTTTGCGATGAACTATCCGAGCTTCTTCGAACCGTAGCATATGAATGTATGTTTACGGCGTAAATAGGTAAGAGTCATCCTACCAAATAGACGTACCGACTAGGTTCCGTCCATCCCGGTAAGATTTTAGTATAAATAATGAATATTTTTAAGTGCAATAATTCGTTTAACAAATTTTAATAGTGTATAATTACGTGCATGAACATTTTCTGAACACAGTTTTACAGCGAAGCTCGATTTTTATTCTCCCAAGTGTATTTCCCATAATTCAAATGCTTGACAGAAAATTTATATCCTAACGGGATTTTTTTCCCAATTGATAATAACAAGAGACACATGAATATATTCTCAAGTTTTGTGAGATTTATTAGGAGATATTACAGGAAAATGGGAAAACGTTATTCACGCGCAGGTGTGCTGACGATTTGCTAACTTGCCATATTTTCAGTAGGAAAATTGAGTTGGGAACATTTCTTGGATTGCACGGTACGGATTGTAGGGTATGCGTGTTTCCAACTTTTATTTAATGTCTTTGAAGACATACTTACTTTCTTAAACAATATGTTCAAATCCGAGGCATAGAGTTTTTAAACATGACACTAGTATAAAACTGGTGTAAAAATACATTTGGTAAGATTGCTATAATTAGCCTTATCTTTACATTCAAAGTTATTATGAGACCTAATGAGAAGCAAATCATTAATTAGTTTATATAATATATAAATACAACGATTTCGCGAATGTCGTCCGTGAAGAGGGCCGCAGATTCTACCAACAACAGTGTAAGAGTACCAAGTCCAAAATCTTTAGCGAGACTCTTAATCTTATGAGGCAGAGACGGGAGATGACTAGACGTCTTCGCCAAACGTCACGTCTTCGATAGTCGTGCACCCTAGATCTTCCGCTATACGGAGGACGACGGGGCCGTTGACGTGGGCGAGATTAGAATAGCTCTCGAGCAGCTCAAGAACAACAAGACGCCAGGTGACGATGGTATCACAGCGGAGCTTCTTAAGGCCGGAGGGACGCCAGTCCTAACGCGACTACAGGAGCTCTTCAATACCGTCGTGCACAACGGAACAACGCCAGAGGCATGGAGTAGGAGTATAGTGGTATTATTCTTTAAGAAAGGAGACATCACACTCCTCAATAATTTTAGGCCGATCTCACTCCTAAGCCATGTCTACAAGCTATTCTCGACGATTATTACGAACCGTCTCGCCCGAAGACTTTCAGCCTCCGGAACAGGCTGAATTTCGAAACGGCTACAGCGCCGTAGACCACATCCACACATTACGTCAGGTTATACAGAAGACCGAAGAGTATAACCAGCCCTTATGTCTTGCATTTGTGGACTACGAGAAAGTATTCGACTACATCGAGACATGGGCTGTTCAGGACTCCCTGCAGCGATGCCAAGTCGATTGGCGATATATCGAGGTGTTGAGATGCCTATATAACGCTGCCACCATGACCGTTCAACTCCAGAATCAGCAAAATAAGGCCAATCCAGTTACAAAGGGGGGTAGACAGGGGGATGTTATATCCCCGAAACTGTTTACCAGCGCACTGGAGGATGTCTTTAAAACACTGAACTGGAGGGGACGGGGCATAAGTATAAACGGCGACCACATCTCACACCTTCGATTTGCAGACGACATAGTTGTGATGGCCGAGTCGCTGCAGCATCTTGAGGATATGCTGACCAGCCTTACTTGCTCCTCTAGACGAGTAGGCCTTAGGATGGACATAGACAAGACGAAAGTCACGTTGATCTAAGACCGGTGATCGTCGAAAATGTGAATATTGAAGTTGTTCACGAGTACGTCTACCTAGGACAGATAATACAGTTGGGTAGAAAAAATTTCGATAGAGAAGCTGACAG